>CM024637.1:2157037-2798439 GCA_014182715.1 Eucalyptus cloeziana | reverse complement strand
ATATCCACACTTTTCTGTTCTAACCCAAAGTTCGAGAGTAAACTTTGTAACCATACCGTCTCTTTCGCTACAAAGGTTAGTGCCATATACTCTGCCTCAGTCGAAGACAAGGCAATGTGATCCTGTAAGGACACTTTCCAACTAACTGCACCACCTACTAGCGTAAACATGTACCCTGCTAATGACCTGCAATCATCCAAGTCACCGGCGTGATCCGAATTCACAAAACCAGTGGTCTCATTGCCATTGTTGTCCCCCCGGTATACTATACCCACGTCTGTTGTCCTCTTCAAATATCTAAGGATCCATTTCATAGCTTGCCAATGAGCTTTACCAAGACGCTTCATATAGTGTCTAACCACGCTCACAGCTTGTGAAATATCAGGCCCGGTGCACACCATAGCATACATAATACTACCTAAGGCACTAAAATAAGGAACACGGGACATATGTTCCTCCTCCTCCTCCTCAGTTTGCGGTGATAATTTATTTGAAATTTTAAAGTGCTTCGTTAAAGGTGTATTTACAGATTTTGCCGATTACATATTAAAACGTGCCACAATCTTCTCAATATATTTCTTCTGAGATAGACATAAAACTCTTATAGCCCTATCACGCAAAATCTCCTTACCTAAAATTTTTTTTGCAACACCTAAATCTTTCATCTCAAATTCAGCATTTAACCGCCTCTTCAGCACATCAATATCAAACATATTCTTAGCTGTTATCAGCATATCATCAACATATAAAAGTAAATAAATCAAAGAACCATCATCCAATCTCCTAAAGTAGACACAGCTATCCATCTGACTTTTTGAAAAGTCTTGACTAGTCATAAAAGCATCAAAACATTTATACCACTGCCTAAGAGATTGTTTCAGCCCATACAAAGATTTCTTCAACAAGCAAACATGATCTTCCTTACCCGGAATAGCAAATCTCTCTAGTTGCCTCATGTAAATCTGCTCCTCCAACTCACCGTGAAGAAACGTAGTTTTCACATCTAGTTGCTCTAACTTGAGATCCTACGAAGCAACTAAGGCAAATAAAACACAAATAGAAGTATATCTTACCACAGGAGAGAACATCTCATTGTAGTCAATTCCCTCACGCTGTGTATATCCTTTTGCCACAAGTCTCGCCTTATACCTTGCTGCCTCAACACCAGGAATGCCCTCTTTTCATTTAAAGACCCATTTACTTCTGACAATTTTTTGGCTTTTGGGTACTTTAACCAGCTCCCATGTCTGATTTCAATGGAGTGATTCCATCTCTTCGCTCATAGCCGCTAGCCATTGCAATGACTCTGAACTAGCCATCGCCTCAGAGTAAAACAAAGGCACATCTATCTCCACCTCATCACCTACAGTTAATGCATAAGCAATATCTGTATAATCATAACGTACCGGTGATTTAATTTGCCTTCTCTGTCTATCTGCGACTATAGTGTGCTGTGGCTTTGCTGGTTGTTCACTATCACAAACTTCAGGAATTGCGACTTCATTTGCAGTCTCAACTTCTGTTACCTTTGAGGTCTCCGGAGTCTCCACCCGTAGCTCCACCTCACTAATGACATCATTATCTGTTTTCTCTGCTAGTTGTGTCTCAGAACTCCTCTGTTGAAGCATTACAGTCTCGTCAAAGATCACATCTCTGCTGATTAGAAAATCGGGTGATCTGGGATGGGTGCACCATATCCGGTAGCCTTTCACCCCATGTGCATAACCCAAAAATATGCACTTCTTCACCCTTGGCTCAAGTTTACCATCACTCACGTGAGCATACGTAGGACATAAGAATATACGTAATCCAGAATAATCAACAAGTTTCCCTAACCATACTTCCTCGGGAGTCTTCCACTCGATAGCAGATGATAGAGATCGATTAACCAAGTAACATGCCATGTTTACTGCTTTGACCTAAAATTCATTGCCAAGTCCTGCATGCAAAAGCATGCATCAAGCTAGCTCAAGCAAAAGTTTTGTTCTTCCGTTCTGCCACTCCACTCTGTTGTGGTGTCCTAAGTACTATGCGATATCTCACAATACCTTCTTTCTCGCAGAACTCGGTAAAATCATTACCACAGAACTCTATGCTATTATCAGTTCTCAGGCACTTGATTTGTTTATCTAATTGCTTCTTAATTAATGCCTTAAATTTCTTGAACCGATCAAACACTTTATATTTGTACTTCAGAAAGTATACCCATACCTTCCTTGAATAGTCATCGATAAATGTCAGCATATATCGAGCATCTTTTTTTCGAAGGAACCGAAGACGGGCCCCAGATGTCTGAATAAATATATTCAACTGGTCGTTTGGTCGAATGAACAGTTGTAGTAAACTTAACTCGATGCTGCTTCCCAATGATGCAATGCTCACATAAGTCCAGCTTCCTTTTTTTTTACCCTTCAACAACCCCATTTTACTCAGCATCGTCATACCTGCCTCACTCATGTGCCCCAAACGTATATGCCATAATTGAGTCAAGTTAGAGTCTGACTTACTTGATGAAACTGCAGCGCTTCCAATCACAGTCTCTCCCAGTAGATAATGTTGAAGAAAACTTTCTTATTTGTTTTGAAGTTGACAAAACGTTTCCATCAGTCTAGTCTGAAGACTCATAGACTCTATCGTCAAAGTCTAAAGACCTTTAAACTCAAGATTCAAAGTCTACCCTCACTGATAGTTTCCAGACCGATGAAGAGAAGACTTATCCAGATGCAAGTATATTCTTAAGGATTTAGTTCGTACGGTTGAAAAAGATCTCACAGCTGGAGATAGCACCTCGTGATCTATTATTCTCAATTGAAATCAATTTGGATAATTAGATCTGGTGATTGACGAAGTATACTTGGAAGGTTCTACTTATGGAAACCTAAATCCTGATTGTATGGGCGAGCAGGATTGGTGGGCTATCATCACATTCCTTAATTAAACTCGAGATCTCCCTAATTGATTCTGTCCAACGGTATGATTGGAAAAACTCCTTTGGAAGGTGCCAACAGATATGAAGGCATGGAGGAGTATATAAGGAAGATGCTCAAGTTGTTCGAGTGTGTGCGTGATAGAAGAATTCTAAAGTGTGAAGCTCCTAAGTTCTTTGTTATTTCATTCACGAGCTCTTCTTGTATTCGAAAGAGAGATAAATACTTGTAAGACCTTGAGGAAGTGTAGTAAAGTCTTTACACTGTGGAGTCAAGGACATGAGATTATAATATCTCTTTTGATTCTTAGTGAAATCTAGCCGGTGGGCTGTTAGTGCAGGAGAGTGGACGTAGGCTTGGTCTAAGCCGAACCACTATAAACTATGTGATTCAATTCTCTTTCCCTAAACTCTTTGCTTTAACTTATAGTCTTATATATATATGTTCTCTCTGTCCTTTATATCTTCAGTCTATTATTATCGAAAGAGAAATTGAGTTGCTAAGTGTTTATAAAAACCTCCTTAACACTTATTCACCCCCCTTTAGGTGTTGTTACTAGCCCTTTCAATTGGTATCAGAGCCCATGTACTAATTTAATTGAAGTGTTTTTACTTCTAAGTTAAAGATCAATGGCTAGTATGTTGGCTCTAGGTTTGGTTGAAGGCCAAAGCAACACTAGACCACTTTACTTTGATGGAAAGGAATACGACATATGGAAAAACAAGATGAAAGCATTCCTAAGATCGAAAGATCCTCTGGAATGTGATGTGGTAGAAAAAGGAATCATTCCTAAAGCTACATCAAGTTCAGAAAGAGGAAAAGAAACTGCAATTGCAAGCGAGATGACTCAAGAAGAAATAACCAAGAGACAAGCTCTTGATGCTAAAGCAATTTATTCTTTATATTGTTCTTTATCCCCTACTGAGTATAACCGAATATCTTCTTGTGAAATAGCTAAAGAAGTCTGGGATAGGCTGCACATTACCTATGATGGAACTGATCGAGTGAAGGAAACAAGGATTAATATTCTACTTGGACATTATGAAGCCTTCAAGATGAAATCAGGAGAACCTATTACTGATATATTTAGTCATTTTATTGAGATAGTAAATGGTCTAGAATATCAGGGATAGCCAATCTCAGAACCAATAAAGGTCAACAAATTGTTGCGTGGACTCTCTAAAGACTGGAATCACATAAAGACTTCAATAAGAGAAACACAAAGGATCATGACGCTTTCTGTAAACGAACTAGTTGGTACACTTCATTCCTATGATGTGGAGAAAATCAATGAGGAGGAAGATCCTAAAGGTAAGAAATCAATTGCTTTGAAATCTAACGATGATTATAATGTTACAGATTCTGAAGGTGATATGGATGATGAAGAGTTAGCCCTTATGATAAAAAGGTTCAGGAAACTGAACAAAAAGGGAAGAATGTTCAATTGGAAGAAATAGAGCACTCAAAAATTTCAAAACAAATCTATTGATGATGATGAAACCAATAAAGTTGTGATCTATTTTGAATGCAAGAAAAAGGGACACATTAGACCCAACTGTCCTATATTGAAGAAAAAGAAGGGAAAAGCTGAGAAATATAGGAAGGCTCTCAAAGCAGAGACATGAGTGATACTGAATGCGAAGAAAGTGATGAAGATTATGCCAACATTTGTTTAATGATAAAATCATAATCAGACTCAAACTCTGAGATAGATATAGAATCAGACTCAGATAGTGAAATCGAGGTAAGCAATCTAAAGATTCCTATTAAAGTCTCAAAATACATTGATGAGTCTTGTCTTAGTCTCAAAACCTCTCTTAAGAGGATTTCCGAGCTAAAAAGGGAGATTTCTACACTGAAGCAACAGGAAAACTCTTGGAAAGAAAAGTTTGAAAATTTAGATAAAAGCTTTGATGTTTTAAAAGAAAATGCAGACTCTCTTTCAAAAGAAAATAATCTTTTAAAAATTGACATTTCAAGTATTTCGAAAAGATTTTCAATAGGATCGGAAAAGCTGGAAAAGATTCTTTTAGTACAAAGACCTTACTTCAACAAGTCAGGCTTGGGAATGACTTTAGAAATTGTTCCTCTAATCGATTTTCCAAAAGTAAAAGAACGAATCAAACAAAGACCAACAAAGACGTTTTACAGGAATCATTTTCAAAAAGTTTTTATAAAACCTGTTAGCCGAAGTGCTCTCAAATGTTCAAATTGCAACAGCTCAGAACATTTTGAGAAAGAATGTCCTATGGTTTGGAGACCTGTTAAGAAGAAATGGGCAAAGACTGTGTATTGCACTAACTCCTCTGGACCCAAGAAAATATGGGTACCGAAGAAAGTTTGAGTTTCCTTTTTAAATTACAGGTCACCTTCAAGAAAAATGTTAAATGGTATTTGGATAGTGGTTGCTCAAAACATATGATTGGAGACTCAAGTTGTTTTATAAAACTTGTTCAAAAGAGTGGTAGAAAAGTCTCTTTTGGTGGAAATAGCAAAAGAAGAATTGTTGGATGTGGAACTGTAAAGATTGGAAATCTCACACTCAACAATGTCTCCTTGGTGGAAGGACTAAATTACAATCTACTTAGCATCAGTCAACTGTGCGACACTGGATTTAAAATCAATTTTCAAGAAGGAGTATGTTCGGGAACTAGTAAAGATTTTTCTC
Source organism: Eucalyptus cloeziana (assembly GCA_014182715.1). Taxonomy (NCBI): domain Eukaryota; kingdom Viridiplantae; phylum Streptophyta; class Magnoliopsida; order Myrtales; family Myrtaceae; genus Eucalyptus; species Eucalyptus cloeziana. Next base: position 2,792,844 of record CM024637.1, on the reverse strand, counting down.
AAACTTTTACTGAACGAAGACATGGGAACATCTATCTTCTGGATATAAAACCAGAAAGTCTTCAATGTTTGATTTCAATTCAAGATTAAGCAAATCTTTGGCATCGAAAGCTTGACCATGTCAATATGAAGCAAATTGCCAAGATCTCTTCCAAAAATCTTGTTCGAGGAATACCCAACCTGAAGTATCAAAATTCTGACTTATGCACACGATGTGTGTTGGGAAAACGGGTTAGAAATTCTTTTAAACCAGTAAATCAAGTTTCTACTAATCGTGTTTTACAACTTCTGCATATGGATCTCTTTGGACCAACCAGAACTCAAAGCATTGTTGGAAATAGATATTGCTTTGTAATTATGGATGATTATTTACGATTTACTTGGATCTACTTTCTGGCAAGTAAGTCCGAAACTTTCTCTCACTTTTCTAAGTTTGCCAAGAAAGTTCAGAATGAGAAAGGATATGTTATTTCAAGCATACGAATAGATCATGGTGGTGAGTTCGAAAATCAAGACTTTGCAAAATTTTGTGATGATTTAGGCTTTCAGCATGTTTTTTCTTCTCCATATACTCCATAGCAGAATGGAGTTATGGAAAGAAAGAATAGATCTTTGCAAGAGATGGCAAGAACTCTTTTAATAGAAAGCAATATTTTTTTCTCGTTTTTGGGCTGAAGCAGTTTCTATAGCCTGTTATATTATTAACAAAGTATTCTTAAGGCATATTCTGGAGAAAACTCCCTATGAGTTATTCAAAGGAAAAAAGTCAATTGTTTCTTACTTTCATGTGTTTGGTTGCAAATGTTTTGTTTTGAAAAATGCGAATGATCGAATTGGTAAATTTGAAGAAAAATCAGACGAAGGAATCTTCTTTGGCTACTCAACCTCAAGGAAAGCTTATAGAGTGTTCAACAAAAAGACTCAGACCGTGGAAGAATTTATGAATGTTAAATTTCAAGACGCTTTGCAAAATGAACCAATTCAGACTCAACAAGAAGCATCTAAATCTACTTTGCAACTTATAAAGTCTACTTCCCCTAAAGTGAATCAAACTTCTGAAGATCATCAACAAATTGAAGTTGAAGAATCAACTAAAGATCAGCAAGTTATCAGACCAACCATCAACCGAAAGCACAAGTCTAGTCATCCCAAAGAACTTATAATTGGTGATGTTAATGAAGGGATTCGCACCAGATCCAAAAAGCAAGAAGAGTCTAGCGCCATGGCACTTATTTCTGAAATAGAACCCAAAAGCATAGAAGAAGCTTCAACTGAGAAAGCTGGATTGAAGCAATGCAAGAAGAACTAAGACAGTTTAGCATTAACGATGTTTGGGAATTAACTCCTAAACCAAAAGGCAAATCCATCATTGGAGCTAAATGGGTTTTCAAGAACAAGATGAACGAAAAAGGAAAAATGGTAAGGAACAAAGCAAGACTCGTGGCCAAAGGATATACGCAAGAAGAAGGAATAGACTATGATGAAACTTACGCTCCAGTAGCCAAGTTAAAAGCAATTAGATTATTACTTGCTTTTGCCAGTTATAAAAATTTCAAGTTATTCCAAATGGACGTCAAGAGGGCATTCTTAAATGGATTTATTCAAGAAGAAGTCTATGTGGAACAACCTCCTGGATTTGAAGATCCAAAGAAACCAGATTCAATATTCAGACTGAAAAATGCTTTATATGGATTAAAGCAAGCACTTCGAGCATGGTATGACAGGTTAAGTAAATTTCTAATTCAAAATGATTTTAACAAAGGGAAAGTGGATACTACATTGTTTATTAAAAGAGAAGATAAAAACTTTCTACTTGTACAAATCTATGTCGATGATATTATATTTGGATCATCTAACCCATGAATCCATCTTGGATGAAAGCCGTTCGATTTGTGACATAACAGAACTTCCAATTTCTGTAATCGAGTTCAATTTCTCGGTTAATGCAAGAAGTTTTCTAAGACTATGCAGGATGAATTTGAGATGAGCATGATGGATGAACTCTCCTTCTTTCTCGGATTATAAGTAAAACAATTGAATGAATGAATCTTTATTCACCAAGAAAAATATGCAAAAGAACTCATCAAAAAGTTAGGTTTGGAGAATTGCAAAAAGACTGAAATACCAATGTCAAGTTCTTCAAAAGTTCGGTTTGGAGAATTGCAAAAAAGACGAAATACCAATGTCAACAAAGATGAAGGAGGGAATAAAGTTGACCAGAAACTCTACAGGAGTATTATTGGTTCACTTCTTTATCTTACTGCTTTTAGACCTGACATTTTGTTTAGTATTTGCATTTGTGCTAGATTTCAATCCGATTCCAAAAGTCTCATCTAAGTGCTGCGAAACGCATCATCAAATATGTTGCAACTACCTCAAGGTTAGGTCTGTGGTATCCCAAAGAATGAGACTTTACTCTCCTTGGAAATTCAGACGCAGATCTAGCAGGTTGCAGAGTTGATAGAAAGAGCACATCAGGTATTTGTCAATTGCTGGAAAACATGACAGTATCTTGGTTCTCAAGGAAGCAAAGCACTGTGGCTCTTTCAACAGCAGAAGCAGAATATGTGGCCCTTGGAAGTTGTTGTTCCCAAATCTTATGGATAAAACAACAACTGAGATACTTTGGAATTGAAGATTCTTCCACCAAGATCAAATGCGACAACACCAGCGCAATTAATCTTACAAAGAATCCAATTCTTCATTCAAGAGCAAAGCATATAGAAATCCGACATCACTTTATTAGAGATCATGTTCAAAATGGAGAAGTTATGATCCAGTTCATTGATTCAAAGAATCAATTGGCGAATATATTTACAAAGCCACTGGAGAAAAGCCTATTCGAGTCTATACGCACCAGACTGAACATCACATCCTTTAACTATTAAAGTCTGAAGATGCTCACACTCAGAGATAAAGTCTGAAGGTGCTTAGACTTAGAAGGTCAAGAGTTACGACTGTAAGTTATTTTTTAGTTCTAGTAATTTAAATTTCTTGGAAAGGTATGTTTTCTTATCGCTAATTGATTGGAATTATTTTTCCAAGTTTCGTTCTTGAATTAATGACTCTTATTCATTTTCAAAAAGGGAGTTAATCAAAAAGGCAGTTATCTATTTTTCAAAAAGGCAGTTATTCATTTACGAAGAGGGGAAGTTATTATTTTCAAAAAGGCATTTCTATTTTTCCTTTTTGCGACGTTTCGTTTACCTCGCTTCACTCGCTTTATATACTATTGAAATTCATCTTCTTCATTTTTCACTCGCAAAACCCTAACTTACTCCCACTTGCTCTCACTTTGTCTGTTGTTTAATCCAAAAGTTTTCATCTTTTCAAGCAAAGCTGTGAAATTCTTCCTTGAATCGACTATGTCTTCAAGAAAGTCATCGAGAATCGCAAGCAGGGGACCACGCAATATGCATGAGAGTCCTACCCATTTCAACTTAACTGAGGAAGAAGATTCTTCACCTCCACAGCAACCGAGTCAGCAACAACATTCTCAGCAACGTCACACTCCTCCACCAACTCATACTGAAGAAGAAATTGTGGAAGATGTTGAACCAATAAGAACTCTTACTCCTAAAGTTGCTTTCAAGCTTTACTCTTGCTTGAAAAAGGGAGGTACTACTATGTCATTGATTGATGAATTTTTAAGAGAGAGAGGATACATAAATGAAACCATGTTCTTGCGTGACATGGAAAGGATGGGAATTGCTGAAAAATGGTCAGTTGAAAAGGCCTTTGCTAATTTTCCTAGCGACCCACGTTTTGGTACGGCGAATCAACCCGAAGGGCCGGATGACGATAAGAGAATGTTTACACATTTCCAGCCTAGATCTAGTGTGGCTGCAAATGTTACAGGTGACAGTTCAAGTCTTTTTAGATCCAAGAATCACAAAAGGGTCTATTTGGATTTAATGAAGAGAGGGGTCATGAACCCTAGAAGTGTTGATTTCGATTTCCTTGATTCAGTGAAAGTCAATCTGCGCGAGAAATTTGCTCTATTGCAATTGGAGCACTTTTGTTCTGAATCAACTACTGCCTATCCAGAACTTACAGCCTATTTCTATTCGAATCTGTCTTTTGTGGATGCAAACAGTTTTTCTTTCACTATGAAAGATAAGGAGTTCATGGTAAACATGGATACCTTGACTGACCTAATTGGGGTGGAAAGAGGGTGTTTCCAACCAATTAGTGTATCTATTGCTCAAGCCACTCTGTCTTTGGTGCAAGACAGGATTCCTGAAGGCAAGATATTCTACTCTAGGATGAATGCCACCAATATCCTACTACACAAGATCGTGATAAACTGCATCAGGCCAAAATCGACATCGAAAACTGACGTGTCTCGGTCTGAAGCAAAATTCATGCATGCCATCAATATCGATTACAAATTCTCTCTGCCTCACACCATCTTATTTCACATGTATAGGACTGTGGTGAAGGATAAGGGACAACTCCCTTATTCTGCTCTCATCACGTGCCTTTTTTTAGGCATTTTCACATTCACATTCCCGCTCCTTTGTGTCTGACCAACATTACTTCGATGGTAATTGGATTCAAAATGATCACCAAAATGCGACTCAAAGAGCTTATCAAAGTGCTGGAGTGCATGAAGGAGAAGTCTCCAGCAAAGGCGAAACCAGTTTCTACAGGGGCTAAAAGAAAAGGCAAGGAGCCCATGGGTGCTTCAGCAAAGAAGAAGAGAACTCTCATCTTACAGGATGGCGAAGATGAGGATGAGATGACTCTCTCTGCCCTGAGGAACTTGAAAAGTTTCGTTAGTTTTCGAGAGACTAGAGAAGAGACTGAGAAAAGAGATGTAGACAGAAGAGAAGGAGAGGAAGCAGAAGAAAGAAGAGAAGCAGAAGAGGAAGAGGAAAGAAGAGAAGAAGCAGAAGAAGAAGAAGAAGAAGGAAGAAGAGAAGGAGAAGAGGAAGAAGTAGCTCGAGATGAATCTTTTGAGCCTACTTTGGCTGTATCTTTGTCGAGCAATTCTGGAAAGACGAAGAGTGGAATTGCTTGTGAGCAAGCTCAAGCACAACATCACACCCATGCAGACACAAAACAAGAAGAAGAATCCATCTCACCTCCCAAAGGCACTCGTTCAAGGGGAGATGCGGTTAGACAAGGTGGATCAACACCTGAACTTGACTCAGCTGGACCCAGTTCTGCCACAACACATTCAGCAGATTTTTCGCGACTGCTAGAAATTCTACAGGACGTCAGGAAAGAGCAGTATGCTGTGAGCAATGAATTGCAGGTTTTCAAGAACACCTTCATGTCCACCTCATTGTCTCTATACGATCAATTAAATGCCCTGAAGACGCAAGTACAAGATTCTGTGAAGGGTGCAAATTTAAAACCGCTGAAGGAGTCTATCGAAAAACTTGAGAAGACAGTGTATTCAATGCAAGAATTCCAGCTTGTTCGCCTGCCCAAACAGCCTTGACTTCCTTCATTTTTTCAAACAACTCTTTTATTTGTTCTCCACTTTTTGCTGTTGACAAAAAGGGGGAGAAGGTTGCAGATTTGATATTTGTTTGCTTTTGACTTTGAATTTCTTGTTTTGTTTGGTTTGCGGACTGTTTTGATTTGATCCTTTGATGCCTGCAGTTACTTAGGCCTCGTTAATGATTATGGAAGAATAGTTGATTTGCAGGACTAACATGTTATCTGTGGTTGCAGAATCATTACTATTCATATCCTAATCCACTTATCTTTTATGAGATATCTTGTTTTACTTAAGTGTTGTTTTGCAAGACAAAAGTATTTAAATATGCAGAAAAGTTTTGTCACCATCAAAAAGGGGGAGATTGTTGGAGAAAACTTCGTTATTTGTTTTGAAGTTGACAAAACATCTCCATTAGTCTAGTCTGAAGACTCATAGACTCTATCGTTAAAGTCTGAAGACCTCTAGACTCAAGATTCAAAGTTTACCCTCACTGATAATTTCCAAACCGACGAAGAGAAGATTTATCCAGATGCAAATATATTCTTAAGGATTTGGTTCGTACAGTTGAAGAAGATCTCACAGCTGGAGATAGCACCTCGTGATCTATTATTCTCAATTGAAATCAATTTGAATAATTAAAGATCTGGTGATTGACGAAGTATACTTGGAAGGTTCTACTTATGGAAACCTAGATCCTGATTGTATGGGCGAGCAGGATTGGTGGGCTATCATCACATTCCTTAATTAATCGAGATCCCCCTAATTGATTCTGTCCAACGGTATGATTGGAAAAACTCCTTTGGAAGGTGCCAACAGATATGAAGGCATGGAGGAGTATATAAGGAAGATGCTCAAGTTGTTCGAGTGTGTGCGTGATAGAAGAATTCTAAAGTGTGAAGCTCCTAAGTTCTTTGTTATTTCATTCACTGAGCTCTTACTGTATTCGAAAGAGAGATAAATACTTGTAAGACATTGAGGAAGTGTAGTAAAGTCTTTACACTGTGGAGTCAAGGACGTGAGATTATAATATCTCTTTTGATTCTTAGTGAAATCTAGCCGGTGGGCTGTTAGTGTAGGAGAGTGGACGTAGGCTTGGTCTAAGCCGAATCACTATAAACTCTGTGATTCAATTCTCTTTCTCTAAACTCTTTGCTTTTACTTATAGTCTTATATATATATATGTTCTCTATCATTTATATCTTCAGTCTATTATTATCGAAAGAGAAATTGAGTTGCTAAGTGTTTATAAAAACCTCATTAACACCTATTCACCATCCTCTAGGTGTTGTTACTAACCCTTTCAGATGATAAAGAGTATTCACTTTCTTCCCATTCATCACTGTCATGGCACCTCGAGAGATCTTCAATACTCCACCTTTAGCGGTGTACCTACACACGATTTCATCGAGTGTCCCCAGAGAAATAAGGTTCTTCTTGAGCTTTGATACATGCCTCACATCTGTCAATGTGCACACCATCCCATCGTGCATCCGAATCCGAATTGTCCCTATCTTCACATCCTTACAGACTGCGTTATTCCCCAAAAGAACCGTACCACCATCTGCAGTCTGGTAAGTATTAAACCAGTTCTTATGAGGTGTCATATGATAAGAACACTCCGAATCTAGTACCCATTCGTCTCCTGACGAAGTAGTAGTCACACATAAACAGCTTTTGCATCACTATTGCTCCCCTTGGCAACATTTGCCGCACTGCTTGTGGCATTTTGCCTATAAGCTTTATTCCTCCGCTTTGGACAATCTCTCTTGATGTGCCCCTCCTCGTGACACTTAAAGCATTTCACGCGTCCTTTGGACTTTCTATGGCGTGATTTCTATATGCTTTTATCTCTGCTGCTACTAGGTCCTCAATGTTGTTCTCTACCCCGAATTATCAGTGCTTGCGCTACTCCTTGCGCCAGACTATCATCTCGTAACTTTCTCTGCCACTCCTTAGAGAAAAAGGCGGACTTTACCTCTTCTGAGGTAATTGTAGTACGCCACTGCAACAGTGAATCAGTAAAGTGCTCCCATGACTCTAGTAAAGAGGCTAACAACATCATGGCATGTTCTTCATCATCAAGTATCTTACCAACGTTCTTCAGATCCATCATGAGTTTATTAAATTCATCTAGGTGGGTTCTGATAAACGTACCTTCAGTATATCTAAATTGAAACATCTTCTTCAACATGTACAAGTCATTGTTCAAACCTTTCTTCACATAGAGTGCTTGAAGTTTTGCCCATAATGCTGCGGCATCCTTCTCCTCAGCAACCTCTGTTAAAACCTCATCCGACAAATTTAACAAGATTGTGCTCTTTGCTCTTTTCGTTAGCTCTACCCTCTCAGAGGCTTTCATTATAATTGACAACTCATCTTCCCCATCCAGTGCTTTGGCCAAACCTTGGGTTATCAATAATGCCCGCATCTTGATGCTCCATGACACAAAGTTGTTGCTCCCGTTAAACTTCTCAATTTTAGATTTCCTCGCAGACATAATTGCAATAATAGAATTTTCAAATAATAATCAGACAACCAAAAGCTCCAAATCACAATCAATAAATCTGATCCCAAGCTCTGATACCAATTTGTTGGAATACTATACGCGGAAATGACAAATTCTTGCAATTTACGTCAACACAAAATCACCAAAAAAAATAAACGAGAAATAATAAGGACACCAAAAATTTACGTGGTTCGATCCGAATATCGGTACATACGTCCACGGGGAGAGCCAACAGCAAATAATCCACTATAATCGGAGAATAAGAGTTTACAATCGTTCACACACTCGAGTGTTTCCCACATCTAGATTTAACCCCAAACCCAAAGTGTTTATAAATAAACAACTCACTTGGACATAAACTCATGGCACAAAATTATCGCGCGTTCAAGCTCAAAACAAAACGCTCTACGTACACCAAAATCAAGAACTCCAGCGCTTGTCTTTGGTCCGCGTACGTACGGCTTCGCGTGGCTTCAAAAACTTGCGGCTCCTCTCAAGCGACGTGGACGTGCGGCTTCTCGTAGGGTTTCAGCAGCTCCATTGGAAAGAAAGAAGACATGCGTTGTTCTATTTTATATGTGTGCCCAAAGATCAAAAGTTTGACCTAGGCCCACCTCCTTTTGGCTCTACGTGCAGGGCTTCTTTCCTTTCTTTTCATCAGCTAAAAGAAATCCATAGCCGTGGAATACTGTGTGCCCAAAGTCAAAGTCTTGACTTTGGGCCTCACCATGGATAAATTGCACGGATTCAACTCCTCTAGATAAAAGATAAAACTTTTGCTCCTTCTTTTATTTTATTTCCTCCTTTGTGTAGCTATAAGGAGTCCAAGAAAATAAGGGCTTCTTCATCCAATTTGAAATCTACTTGGGAAATCTTTATCAACAAATTTGATTTAACAAATTGTTATCCGAATTCAAACTCGAGATATTAATTTAACAATAACAATGGCTCCTAAGCACTAGAGCGACACGAAGGCCAAAGACCATTGCTCGGTGAACTTGCGCATAAGGATGACCTTCGAGATTGATGAAGCTCAGCTGGATTACTAGAGTTCAAGAAACTCAACTCACCTTCAACGATCACACATTGGGGCTTATTTTTTATTTTTCTTTTGCCAAATCCTTTTATAGAATTCAGACTTGCATGTCTTAGTTGAGTTTGGATTTGGGTAACAAATATTCTCTATAGGTATTATCTCGTAAATGGTTCACAAGATATGCAATTGTTTATCTAATAAAAGAGATTAAAGAAAAAGAAACAAAGAAAAAATGTAAAATAGCATAAACAGACAATCAAAGACTTTTAGAATAAACAGAGGTGTAGCTATTGGACATGTGACAAATCTCACTTGCGCTGCGTGCGCAATTTGAGATCAAGTCTGCAGAGTATGGCATAATAATACATGGTAACAGTTTAATTGAGATTTAATCGTAGAAGTAATAGTTTGTCCGAGGTATGAAAATACATTTTCTCCTCTATTTTATATATTTAAAGTTATTGAAATTAAGCATATATATAATTAAATGTCATAGTTTGGACAATAAGCTACAAAAAAGGAATGGATCCATACTTGAAAGCTTGGGGACAGTGGGGTCTGTTGGGATGGGCAAGAGGCATGAGGAATCTCTGCCTAGGATAGCATTAACACTGCCGCATCTACACTTTTGAAAAGAATATATATTTTTTATTTCTTTTATTTTATTTGTAATAATTTTTGTAGTAATAATAATTGTTGGAGAAAACTTCCTTGTTGTTTTGAAGTTGACAAAACGTTTCCATCAGTCTAGTCTGAAGACTTGTAGACTCTATTGTCAAAGTCTAAAGACACCTCCATACTCAAGATTTAAAGTCTACCTTCATCGATAGTTTCTAGACTGACGAAGAGAAGACTTATCCAGATGCGAGTATATCTTTAAGAATTTGGTTCGTACGGTTAAAGAAGATCTCACGGCTGAAGATAGCATCTTGTGATAGATTATTCTTATTGATATCAATATGGATATTTAGATCTGTTGATTGGCGAAATATACTTGGAAGGTTCTACTTATGGAAACTTAGATCCTAATTGTATGGGCGAGTAGGATTGGTGGGCTATCATCACATTCCTTAAATAACTCGAGATCTCCCTAATTGATTCTGTCCAACAGGTAGATTGGAAGAACTCCTTTGGAAGGTGCCAACGATTATGAAGGCATGGAGGAGTATATAAGGAAGACGCTCAAGTTATTCGAGTGTGTGCGTGAAAGAAAAATTCCAAAGTCTAAAGCTCCCAGTTCTTTGCTATTTCAACCACTGTGCTTATATTGTATTCGAAAGAGTGATAAAATACTTGTGAGACTTTGAGGAAGTGTAGTAGAGTTTCTACACTATAGATTCAAGGATGTGAGACTGTAAAATCTCTTTTGGTTCTTAGTGAAATCCAGCCAATGGGCTATCAGTGCGGGAGAGTGGACGTAGGCTTGGTCTAAGTTGAACCACTATAAACCTTGTGTTTCAATTCTCTTTTCCTAAACTCTTTACTTTAATTCGTAGCTTTATATAACTGCTTATAGTCTTTTACATCTTCAGTCTATTATCCTCAAAAGACGAATTAATTAGTTAAGTCATGTAAAACTTGTTTGAACACCTATTCACCCCCTAGGTGCTCTTACTAAGCCTATCAATTGGTATCAGAGCCTATGTGCTCGTTTTGTTGAAGTGTTTTTACTTCTGAGCTAAAGATCTATGGCTAGTATTTTGGCTCCAGGTTTGGTTGAAGGCCAAAGCAACACCAGACCTCCTTACTTTGATGGAAAGGAATACAATGTTTGGAAAAACAAGATAAAGGCATTCCTAAGATCGAAAGATCCCTTGGAGTGGGATATGGTAGAAAAGGGAATCATTCCCAAAGCTGCATTAGTTTCAGAAAGAGGAAAAGAAGTTGCAGATGCTAGCGAGATGACACAAGAAGAAATAACCAAGAGACAAGCTCTTGATGCTAAAGCAATTTACTCTTTATATTGTGTTTTATCTCCTACTAAGTATAACAGAATTTCTTCTTGTGAAACAACCAAAGAAGTCTGGGATAGGTTGCATGTTACCTATGAAGGAACTGATCGAGTTAAAGAAATGAAAATCAATATTCTACTCGGACAATACGAAGCCTTCAAAATGAAGCCGGGAGAATCCATTACTAGCATGTTCAGTCGTTTCACAGAAATTGTGAATGGTCTACCATATCATGGACAACCAATCTCAGGACAGATGAAAGTCAATAAATTGCTGCGTGGACTCTCCAAAGACTGGAATCACATCAAGACTTCAATAAGAGAAACACAGAGGATCGTGCCTCTGTCAGTGGACGAATTAGTTGGCACACTTCAATCATATGCAGTGGAACAAATCAATGAAGAAGAAGATCCCAAAGGTAAGAAGTTAATTGCTTTAAAATCTAACGATGATTATGATGTTACAGATTCAGAAGACGATTTGGACGATGAAGAACTTGCACTCATGATAAAGAAGTTCAGGAAGTTGAACAATAAAGGAAGAAGGTTTAACTGGAAGAAGCAAAGAAATCAAAGATTTCAGAAGAAATCAAATGAAGACAATGAAACAAATAAAGACGTGGTTTGCTTCGAATGCAAGAAAAATGGATACATCAGACCCAACTGCCCTTTGTTGAAGAAAAAGAAGGGAAACACAAAGAGATTCAAAAAGGCTCTCGAAGCAGAGACATTGAGTGATACTGAATGCGAAGAAAGTGAAGATGATTATGCCAATACATGTCTAATGGCAAATTCAAATTCAGACTCAGACTCTGAGATAGATTCAGACTCAGACTCAGACATCGAAATCAAGGTAAGCAATTTAAAAATTCCTACTAAAGTCTCAAAATACATTGATGAACTTTGTCTTAGTCTCAAAACCTCTCTTAAAAGGATTTCCGAACTAAAGAGGGAAAATTCTAAACTAAAGCAACAGCAAATTTCTTGGAAAGGGAAATTTGAAAATTTAAACAAAAGCTTTAATGTTTTAAAAGAAAAAGCAAATTCTCTCTCAAATGAGAATATTTTCTTGAAAGAAGACATTTCAAATATAACAAAGAAATTTTCAAAAGGTTCAAAGAGGTTAGAAAAGATTCTTTCTATATAAAGACCTTATTTTAACAAATCTGGTTTGGGTATGACACCAGAAAATATTCCTTTAATTGATTTCCTAAAAGTAAATGAAAGAATCAAACAAAGACCTACAAAAAATATTTTACAAAAACCATTTTCAAAAGGCCTTTATAAAACCTGTTGGCCAAAGTGCTCTCAAATGTTCAAAGTGTAACAGCTCATAACATTTTGAGAAAGAATGTCATATGGTTTGGAGACTTGTTAAGAAAGAATGGGCAAAGACTGTTTATTGCACTAACTCCATTGGACCCAAGAAAATGTGGGTACCAAAGAAAACTTGAGTTTCTTTTTTAACTGCAGGTCACTATCAAGAAAAAAGGCATTTGTTCAGGAACTAGTAAAGATATGTCTCAATCCTTTACTGGACGAAGACATGGAAACATCTACCTACTGGATATAAAATCAGAAAGCTCTCAATGTCTAATATCAATTCAAGATTAAGCGAATCTTTGACATCGAAAGCTTGGTCATGTCAACATGAAGCAAATTGCCAAGATCTCTTCCAAGAAGCTTGTTCGTGGACTACCCAACCTGAAGTATCAAAAATCTGACTTATGCACACCATGTGTTTTGGGAAAACAGGTTAGAAGTTCTTTTAAACCAATAAATCAAGTTTCTACTAATCGTGTTTTGCAGCTTCTGCATATGGATCTCTTTGGACCAACCAGAACTCAAAGCATTGGTGGAAAGAAATATTGCCTAGTAATTGTGGATGATTATTCTCAATTTACTTGGGTTCACTTTTTGGCAAGTAAGTCTGAAACCTTCTCTCATTTTTAAAGTTTGCCAAGAAAGTTCATAATGAAAAAGGATATGATATTTCAAGCATACGGACAGACCATGGAGGTGAGTTTGAAAATCAAGACTTTGCCAAATTCTGTGATGAATCTGGTTCTTAGCATGTTTTTTCTTCTCCATACACTCCATAACAGAATGGAGTTGTGGAAAGAAAGAATAGATCTTTGCAAGAAATGGCAAGAACTCTTTTAATAGAAAGTAATATTTCTTCTCGTTTTGGGGCTAAAGCAGTTTCTACAACTTGCTATATTATTAACTGAATTTTCTTAAGGCCTATTCTGGAGAAAACTCCCTATGAGTTATTCAAATGAAAGAAGCCAATTGTTTCTTATTTCCATGTGTTTGTTTCAAATGTTTTGTTTTGAAAAATACAAATGATCAAACTAGTAAGTTTGAATAAAAATCAGACGAATGAATTTTCCTTGGCTACTCAACCTCAAGCAAAACTTACAAAGTATTCAACAAGAAGACTCAGTCCGTGGAAGAATCTATGAATGTCAAATTTCAAGACTCTTTACAAAATCAGCTAATTCAGACTCAACCAGAAGAATCTGAATCTACTCCAGACCTTACAAAGTCTACTTCCCCTGAAGTGGCTCAGACTTCTGAAGACCATCAACGAACATAAGTTGAAGAATCAACTGAAGTAGAGGATCGAAAAATCGTCGACTAACCAAAGAATCGGAAGCACAAGTCCAGTCATCCCAAAGAACTCATCATCAGTGATATTGATGAATGGATTCGCACTAGATCCAAAAAGCAAGAAGAGTCTAGAGCCGTGCCACTTATTTCTGAGATAAAACCCAAAAGCATAGAAGAAGCCTTGGCTGATAAAAGCTGGATTGAAGCTATGCAAGAAGAGCTCAGACAATTTAGTATCAACGATGTTTGGCAGCTAATTCCTAAACCAAAAGGTAAATCAATTATTGGAGCTAAAGGGGTTTTCAAGAACAAAATGGACGAGAAAGGAAAAGTGATTAGAAATAAAGCAAGACTCGTAGCCAAAGGATATACACAAGAAGAAGGAATAGACTATGATGAGACCCACGCACCAGTAGCAAGGTTAGAAGCAATTAGATTATTACTTGCTTTTGCTTGTTATAAGAATTTCAGGTTATTCCAAATGAATGCCAAAAGTGCATTCTTGAATGGATTTATCAAAGAAGAAGTCTATGTGGAACAACCACCTGGATTTGAAGATCCAAAAAAACCAAACTCAGTTTTCAAACTGAAAAAGGCTCTATATGGACTAAAGCAAGCGCCTCGAGCCTAGTATGACATAGTAAGTAAATTTTTAATTCAAAGTGGTTTTACTTAAGGAAAGGTGGATACTACACTGTTTATTAAAAAGGAAGGTAAAGACTTTCTACTCGTTCAAATTTATGTTGATGACATTATTTTTGGTTCATCTAATGAAAGTCTGTGCAAGAAATTTTCTAAGTCTATGTAGGATGAATTTGAGATGAGCATGATGGGTGGATTATCTTTCTTTCTTGGTTACAAGTGAAACAATTGAAGGAAAGAATTTTCATTCATCAAGAGAAGTATGCTAAAGATCTCATCAAGAAGTTCGGTTTGGAGAATTGCAAAAAGACTGACATACCAATGTCAAGCTCTTCGAAGTTGGACAAAGACGAAGGAGGAAAGAAAGTTGACCAGAAGTTTTATAGAAGTATTATTGATTCACTTCTTTATCTTACAGCTTCTAGATATGACATCTTGTTAAGTGTTTGCATGTGTGCTAGATTTCAATCAGATCCCAAATAATCTCATCTAAGCTCCACAAAACGCATCATCAAATACGTTGCAACTACTTCGAAGTTAGGTCTTGTGGTATCTAAAAGAGAGAGACTTTAATCTTCTTGGATATTCAGACGCAGACTTAGCAAGATGCAGAGTCGATAGAAAGAGTACTTCTAGTACTTGTCAATTGCTGGGCAACAGGATAGTATCCTGGTTCTCAAGAAAACAAAGTACGGTAGCTCTTTCAACAACAGAAGCAGAATATGTGGCTCTTGGAAGTTGCTGCTCTCAAATCTTATGGATAAAGCAACAGCTGAGAGACTTTGGAATCAAAGACTCATGCACCGAAATCAAATGCGACAACACCAGTACAATCAATCTCACAAAGAATCCAATTCTTCATTCAAGAGCAAAGCATATAGAAATTTGACATCATTTCATTAGAGATCATGTTCGAGTGGAGAAGTTATGATCCAGTTCATTAACTCAAAGAATCAATCGCGAGACATATTTACAAAGCCACTGGAGAAAAGCCTATATGAGTCTATTCGTGCAAGATTGAACATTATATCCATTGCCAAGTAAAGTCTAAAGGAGCTTAGACTCAGAAAACCAAGAGGTACGACTGTAAGTTATTTCAATACTAGTAATTTAATTTTTGGTTAAAAACTTGAAAAGGTACGATTACTTATTAATCGCTAATTGATTGAAATTATCTTTTCAAGTTTTTGAATTAATAGCATTTATTTTTATTCATTTTGAAAAAGGCGGTTATTCATTTTCAAAAAAGCAGTTATTCATTTTCAAAAAGGCATTTTCATTTGTTTTCTTTTTGTGACGATTCGTTTACCTCGCTTCACCTACTTTATATACTGTTGAAATCCGTATTCTTCGTTTTCACTCTCAAACCCTAAAATACTAAACTCCCACTTACTCTCACTTTCACTCTTGGTTAATCCAAAAAGTTTTCACCCTTTCGAGCAAAGTTGTGAATTTCTCCCTTGAAACAACAATGTCTTCAAGAAAGTTTTCGAGAATCGCAAGCAGGGGACCGCGTCACATGCCTGAGGGTCCTACCCATTTCGACTTGACCGAGGAAGAAGATTCTTCTCCACCACAGCGACCAAGTCAGCAACAACCTTCTCAACAACGTCAGTCTCCTCCACCGACTTAACCAGAAGAAGAAATTTTAGAAGGAGTTGAACCTGTAAGAACACTAACTTCTAAGGTTGCTTTTAAGTTTTATTCTTGTTTGAAAAGAGGAGGAACTGCTATGTCTTTGATCGATGAATTTCTAAGAGAGAGAGGCTACAGAAATGAAACTATGTTTTTGTGCGACATGGAAAATATGGGTATTGCAGAAAAATGATCGGCTGAAAAAGCCTTTGCTAACTTTCCTAGTGACCCGCGTTTTGATATGGCTAATTAACCCGAAGGACAGGACGATGATGAACGAATGTTTACATATTTCCAGCCTAGAACAGGGAGTTGCTACAAATGTTATTGGTGATAGATCGAGTCTATTCGATCGAAAACCACAAGAAGGTTTATTTGAATCTAATGAAGAGAGGGGTTATGAACCCTAGGAGCGTTGATTTTGATTTTCTTGATTATGTGCAAGTAAATCTAAGGGAAAAGTTTGCACTTCTTCAATTGGAGCATTTTTGTTCTTAATCTACTACTGCTTATCTAGAACTCACTACCTACTTTTATTCGAATGTATCCTTTATGAATGCAAACAGTTTCTCTTTCATAGTTAGGGATAAGGAGTTTTTAGTAGATATGGATACTTTGGCTGACATGATTGGGGTGGAAAGAGCGAGTTTCCAACCGATCAATATATCCGTTGCTCACACTACTCAGTCTTTGGTGAAAGATAGGTTTGCTGAAGGCAAGATCTCCTACTCTAGGATAAATGCCTCCAACATCTTGCTGCATAAAATCATGATCAACTGCATCCATCCAAAATCAACATCCAAAACTGATGTGTCTCAGTTTGAAGCAAAATTGATGTATGCCATCAATGTTGGCTACAAATTCTCTCTGCCTCACACCATCCTGTTTCATATGTATAGGACAGTGGTGAAAGATAAGAGACAACTCCCTTATTTTGCTCTTATTAAGCGCCTTTTTAGGCATTTCAAAATTCACATTCCTGCACCTCTGAGTTTGACAAGCGTTACTTCAATGGTGATTGGATTCAAAATGATCACCAAGATGCGTCTGAAAGAACTTAACAAGGTGTTAGAGCGCATGAAGGAGAAGTCTCCAATTAAGGCGAAACTGGTCTCTACAGCGACCAAAAGGAAAGGCAAGGAGCCCATGGATGCTTCAGTAAAGAAGAAGAGAACTCTCATCTTGCAGGATGAAGAAGATGAGGATGAGATGACTCTTTCAGCCTTAAGGAACTTGAAGAGTTTCGTTAGTTTTCGCGAGACTAGAGAAGAGAAGAAGAAGAAGCAGAGCAAAGAAGAGAGGAAGAAGAGGAAGAAGAAAGAAGAGGAGAAGAAGAATAAGAAAAAGGAGAAGAGGAAGAGGAAGGAAGAATAGAATGAGAGGAAGAAGTGGCTCGAGATGACTCTCTTAAGCCTACATTGGCTGTATCCTTGTCAAGCAACTCTGAAAAGACAAGGAGTGGAACTGCTGGTGATCAAGCACAAGAAAAGCATCACTCTCTTGCTGAAGCAAAACGGGAAGAAGAATCCATTTCTCCTCCTAAAGGCACACATACAAGGGGAGCTGCGGAAAAACGAGGTACTTCTTCACCTATTCTCACTAATGATGTTAGTCGATCTACAACAGATCCAGAGGATGTGTATGCCTCTCACCATCCAGAACCAGTATTTGAGGCATTTACTCCAAGTCACAGTAGACAAACTGCTGAAAATCCATCCACTCTCAAGACTCCAAGAACAAATTCGACTGGACCCAGTGCTGCTCTAACTCATTCAGCGGACTTTTCACGCATAATGGATGTTTTGCTGGATTTAAAGAAGGGTCGGTATGGTTTGGACTATGAGATAAAAGATCTCAAAAAGGCTTTCTTGGCTACTTTAGTTTCCTTGCAAGAACAGTTACTTACCCTGATGACTCAAGTGCAAGATCATGTGAAGGGTGAAGATTTACAGTCGCTGAAGGAGACTATAGAAAAGCTTGAGAAGATAGTGAATTCCATGGGAGAATTCCAGTTTGTTCGCCTGCCCAAACAGCCTTGACTCTCTCTGTTTTTAAACAACTTTTTATTTATTCTCCACTTTTTGCTATTGACAAAAAGGGGGAGAAGTTTGATGCAGATTTGACTTTGACTTTGGTTTGGATTTTTGGACTTATCTTTCTTTTGTTTGGTTGTGGACTGTTTGATCTGATCTTTTGATGTTTGCAATAACTAAGGCTATGATAATGATTATGGAAAGGATAGTTATTTTGCAGGACTAACATGTTTTCTGTGGTTGCAGAATCGTTGCTATCCATATCCAAATCCACTTATCTTTTATGAGATATCTTGTTTTGCTTAAGCGTTGTTTTGTAGGTCAAAAGGGTTCAAATCTGAGGGAAAGTTTTATCACCATAAAAAAGGGGGAGATTATTAGAGAAAACTTCATTGTTGTTTTGAAGTTGACAAAACATTTCCATCAGTCTAGTCTGAAAACTTGTAGACTCTATCGTCAAAATCTAAAGACACCTTCAGACTCAAGATTTAAAGTCTACCCTCACTGATGGTTTCCAGACCGACAAGAGAAGACTTATCCAAATGCGAGTATATCTTTAAAGATTTGGTTCGTATGGTTAAAGAAGATCTCACGGCTGGAGATAGCATCTTGTGATCGATTATTCTTATTGATATCAATACGAATATTTAGATCTGTTGATTGGCGAAATATACTTGGAAAGTTCTACTTATGGAAACCTAGATCATAATTGTATGGGCAAGAAGGATTGGTGAGCTATCATCACATTCCTTAAATAACTCGAGATCTTCCTAATTGATTCTGTCCAATGGGTAGATTGGAAGAACTCCTTTGGAAGGTGCTAACGGTTATAAAGGCATGGAGGAGTATATAAGGAAGACGCTCAAGTTATTCGAGTGTGTGCGTGAAAGAAAAATTCCAAAGTCTAAAGCTCCCAGTTCTTTGCTGTTTCAACCGCTGTGCTTATATTGTATTCGAAAGAGAGATAAAATACTTGTGAGACCTTGAGGAAGTGTAGTAGAGTTTCTACACTATAAATTCAAGGACGCGAGACTGTAAAATCTCTTTTGATTCTTAGTGAAATCTAGCCAGTGGGCTGTTAGTGCAGAAGAGTGGACATAGGCTTGGTCTAAGCCGAATCACTATAAACCTTGTGTTTCAATTCTCTTTTCCTAAACTCTTTACTTTAATTCGTAGCTTTATATAACTGCTTATAGTCTTTTACATCTTCAATCTATTATTCTCAAAAGACGAATTAATTAGTTAAGTCTTGTAAAACTTGTTTGAACACCTATTCACCCCCCTCTAGGTGCTCTTACTAGCCCTATCAATAATAATAAGGATAATCACTTCTCCTTACAGGTCTTGCTTTTAATGAAGATGCAAGTTTGAAAAGTCCTTTAGGTAAGCAATGTGGTACAATTGTTTTCTATATATTTCATCTTCACATTATCGCACGTTGACCAATTTGTGAAGATTGGAGGTTGTTTGGCTGTATAAAACCGGCCCGTGAGCCCGCCCATTTTGTATGAAATCCAGTCCTAAAACCATTCATTCTTATTAGCATAAGAAAAATATGGGATGGCCATCTAAAAGAAATTAATTCCATGGTGGTGCCGGCAGCAAATTTTCATTTCAAGGTGGTTAAAATTAGGTTTAGAGAAATAATTGATGTGTAAATGAAAATGATTGTGTTTTCTTTCATCTCTAGGTAGAGTATATATCCTTCAATCGAGTTTTTTAATTGGCATGTTATATATTAACTAGATACAAATTTGAGCGCTATCTTTGTTCATACGTAAGTGGTTAAAAGATTTGACTGAGTCTTCATACCATGTATAGGAGGTGAATGCTTCCTCATTCTTTTTTCTTTATTACAAACTTTCTTCATTATAATCAAGGAAAGACATTGGGAAAAGTAATAGAAGACGCTAGGACTAGTACTTGAATTGAGTTCAATTGATTACCTATTCGGTTTTGTAATGATGCGCATCAAATTTTAGATAAAGACTCACATAAGGATTGTTACATGATACATAATGTGTA
Organism: Eucalyptus cloeziana; assembly: GCA_014182715.1. Lineage (NCBI taxonomy): Eukaryota > Viridiplantae > Streptophyta > Magnoliopsida > Myrtales > Myrtaceae > Eucalyptus > Eucalyptus cloeziana. The sequence continues at coordinate 2,772,952 of CM024637.1, read as the reverse complement.
GCCTTTCAAAAACCATTTTTGTCACCGCTAAAATGGGTAATTGTATTTTGAAAGATGGACCAATCATCCAAATAGATGATAATGGATGTGGATTATGTAATAATAGATTAAATGGGTAGTCCATTTGAAATTAACTTATTTTATGAATTATGTGGATTAGATAAGGATTACATGCTCGAATCATTAATCTAGCGAAATATATGCTTTGGCAGCGTTTATTGGAGCCTTCTTCTTTTGGTTGATGGTACTTTAGTCTTTGACAAGTGGCAGAGGAGGAGAATCAAAAAGAAAAACTTTAGCCGAAATAAAGGAGAGCTCTTGAAACACCAAATTGTTAAAATCTTTAAGGAGACTGAGCTGGCAAAATTAACCGACAATTATGATGATAGCAATAAGCTTGGCGAGGGCAATTTTGATTTAGTCTATAGAGGCAGAACAGTGGGGGACACGGTGGTTGCAGTCAAGAAGCCCAATGATGTGCACTAGTCTCTAATCAAGGGGATTTCCAACATGAACTTCAAATTGTGACGCAAATAAACCACAAAAATGTGGTGAAGCTCCATGACATATGTTTGGAGACTAGAATACCCTTGCTAATTTGTGAATACATTTCAAATGATAACCTATTCCAACACATTCATCAAAATGCATCGGCCACCTTATGATCATGGAAAATCTATATTAGAATAGCCGCCGAAGCTACTCCTGCACTCAAGTATATGCATTCCTGTGCAAAACACCCATTCATTCACGGCGACATCAAGTTGGTAAACATACTTTTAGATCAAAATTACTCTGTAAAAGTATCTAATTTTGGAACTTTGATGCCTGTATAACTAGAATGTAGTCATGTCATAGCTAATGAAATACAAGGCACCTTGGGCTACATCGATCCAGAATATTTAACCATTGGTATACTAATAGTAAATATATATATATATATATATATATAGCTTTGGAGTTGTCCTCGTGGAGTTGCTCACCAAAAGGAAGCCTATAAGTTTTATTACTAAGTCCGAGGAGTCAATCAATATTATCCATTATTTCATTTCTTACGTGAAGGATAAGACACTCTCCAATGCCATAAGCTTCGAGGCAGCTAGCGAAGATGAAATGAAGAGAGTAGGAATGGTTGCTAAGATCCCAGTGAAGTGCTTCAACCCAAGTGGTGCGAGGAGGCTAGCAATGAGGGAAGTCGCTGAGCAACTCGCCAAGATTAACCGCGAGCTTGATAGCTCAGCAATTGAAGAGAACAATGAAGAGACCGAAAGCACAGTGGATGAAGAAAACGTCCACTCCCACACGACTTCAACTACTTCCAAGATGAGCCAACATGGGACGACGAGCTCTCTTTTCTATTCAGCAGGTTCCAGCATATGATCCTTTGTTACTATAATGACATGTCTATTAATTGTCCATAAGCACTTCTAGAGTTGATTGTGTATTCTATATATACGATATGTTTGCCATTTGTTTTGGGCTTATAGTTGTGCAAGCATTTGTTCAAGTTTAATTGTCACAATCTAATATTATAGTGCACTGAGGTAGACTAATAGAAGGCCGAAATATGGTCATTTTGACATTATCGTTATCTCTCTTTCCCTTTATATATTCTTTGTTGTCTTTTTTTCGTACATATAATAATAGGCCAGAAATATAATCTACTCACTCCTTTTCATCTTTCTTTTTTCTTATTATAATCCCAGTTCACTTTTATGACAAGACTTTCAGTATTTACTTTTCCCTAATAATATTGCAATTAATCTTAATATAATTTTCATTTCCACGAAAAGATAATAGAATTGTTAGCCAAAAGGATTATATTAGGCTAGAAAAAGTGTCTATTTTCACTCTTTCTTCCTTTTTTCATAATATGATCTTAATTAGATATGATGGCAAACCAAAAATAAAACCTCAATTTACTTTACTTTCTCTCTTTTTTGGGTCATTTAATCAGTTTAGATGTTAAACCGGATTCAAAACTCAGAAAATACCACATCTTCCAACCTTGACATGATTACTTTCAAATATGATGAAGGGATGAAAAGTTCTTATCCAAACCAATAGGAGAGGATCACAAAGATCAATAAAGTATCAGGGAATTTACTTCGACAATCATTTTATTTCAGAAGAAACTCGTTTTATTTTTAGGATGAAAGAACTTCAATTGTTTTGTAAGTTCAGTACAAATGAACTGTGATGAAAAACACTAGCTTGCATGGAATATATAACCTATATAAAAGGCGATAAAAAAAATTGTTCTAAAAAGATGATAGAAATAACTAGTACTTTTTCTTACTATCTACCAAAAATTACAAATTAATGGCTTTGACTAAATTAATATTTTAGTCATTGACCGGGTCCTATATAATATCTCAAACGACAGTGCAAAGTAGTAGTCTCAAACTATATTTTAAATGATTTGCAGGTGTAACCAAAAAAAAAATTCTCTTATCAAAATATTGAAAAAAAAAAAAGTATTTCATGTAGTTTATCTTCGAGTAATGTATCTTTATTCTATTTCTAAGGCTTCCTTACGAACCGAGTCGCCACAATGCCTCGTGTTAAACTGAAGTCAGAATCATACCCTTGATAGATACTAGAAACACCTTCCACATGTGGTGAACTCTTGACATTTTTCTCCTTCCTAGGATTCAAACATTATTTAACTTTTCATGTTGTTTATGGTTTTGATGACCACATATAATATCATACGCGGTGCTATGATGGCAATTAATTGCAACTTAGTGCCATATTGTAAGCACTTTCGTAAATTTTTTAAATAGATGGACTGATACAAATAAAAAAGGAATACACTTAAAAGACCCAATAAAAAAAAAAAATCAGGGGCTTGATTGGACATTGTGTAAAAGTTATGATCCGATAGTTAGACTATCACGCCAAAGATTAATCTGAGGAGAAAACATGTGCTGGAGACCTGATAGCTACATTCATCGGTTGGTAGAAAAAGAAAGAACGTCAATTAATGGTTGATTTCTATGCAAGTCAAGCATATTTGATGATGATAATTATCATTATCATATTTGTTCCCAATTATAACACTTACAACATACGGACAGCTTCTTCTTTTTTTCACTTGCCCAGTCCCAGCACAAAATTCAGAGTCAACCGCTTTTGACATTTGCTTGGAACTACAATTGGAAATATACTCTGGGATGCTAATCTTATTTAAACAAATAATGCAATATATTACTAGAAATTCTTGAGATTATTGCAAGTTTATTTTATTTTTTTTATGATTTTAATACATCTTTACATGACAATAAATATAATGACGGGTACATGTTGAGTCTACACGAAAAGTATCTCAATATTTTCTAATATTTATAGAAGAGGGCTACTTTGTCTAACACACCTGAAAATCATTATATTTGTAATTCGAGATGTACAAAGTGACTTCTTTAGAAAATAATAATTTTCAAAGTGGAAATAATTTTCAACATCTTCAATTGTAGAAGATTCAAAAAACTTAAAACCTATTAAAGCAGCATAATTAATTTAATAGACGATGTTATGTGATAAGAGCTCATCGAAATATAAAATAGGGAGACGTATCCACGGTATTGCGAAAATCATCATTATATTTTTCTGGTGCCACTGTTATCATACTTGATCATCTTGTTGTGATACACACCTTCATCATTGGGAAATCTCCCAAGTGACGTCCTCAATTCGCGCAATGCACATTTCATCATTGAGAAATTGATCATTTTTTTTTTGTTGTTTTTCTTCTTCCGAAGACTTCTGGGGCATGTTGTTTTGTTCTTCCGAAGACTTCGAGATGACTCGAAGTATTCATGTACCGAGAGAGCCTTGCGAGTCTCGAGTCACTATCACCAAGCCTCTCCTATTGGTCGCCAGGCATTGGGCCCAGTGGTTTTAGTGCGGATCCAAGCCGTACTTGCATGAATAGGATGCACAAGATCTTGATGAATTGCAATTGTTACATAAGGTAAGTCTTATATAGAGCCCACACAAATCAACGTTGGTGATCGGCAAGGCTCGCTCACATGCGAAGCGTGTTCTAATTTGTTTTTTCCTTGGGTCCAGGGGTGGGCCAACTATGTCTGAACTATGCCAGCATGAAAAGGTTAAGCCTTGCGAGTCTCGGGTCACTATCACCAAGCCTCTCCTATTGGTCGCCAGGCATTGGGCCCAGTGGTTTTAGTGCGGATCCAAGCCGTACTTGCATGAATAGGATGCACAAGATCTCGATGAATTGCAATTGTTACATAAGGTAAGTCTTATATAGAGCCCACACAAATCAACGTTGGTGATCGGCAAGGCTCGCTCACATGCGAAAAGTGTTCTAATTTGTTTTTTCCTTGGGTCCAGGGGTGGGCCAACTATGTCTGAAGCCAGCATGAAAAGGTTAAGCCTTGCGAGTCTCGGGTCACTTTCACCAAGCCTCTCCTATTGGTCGCCAGGCATTGGGCCCAGTGGTTTTAGTGCGGATCCAAGCCGTACTTACATGAATAGGATGCACAAGATCTCGATGAATTGCAATTGTTACATGAGGTAAGTCTTATATAGAGCCCACACAAATCAACGTTGGTGATCGGCAAGGCTCGCTCACATGCGAAGCATGTTCTAATTTGTTTTTTCCTTGGGTCCAGGGGTGGGGCAACTATGTCTGAAGCCAGCATGAAAAGGTTAAGCCTTGCGAGTCTCGGGTCACTATCACCAAGCCTCTCCTATTGGTCGCCAGGCATTGGGCCCAGTGGTTTTAGTGCGGATCCAAGCCGTACTTGCATGAATAGGATGCACAAGATCTCGATGAATTGCAATTGTTACATAAGGTAAGTCTTATATAGAGCCCACACAAATCAACGTTGGTGATCGGCAAGGCTCGCTCACATGCGAAGCGTATTCTAATTTGTTTTTTCCTTGGGTCCAGGGGTGGGCCAACTATGTCTGAAGCCAGCATGAAAAGGTTAAGGTCTTCCCATAAATTAATCCTAGGTACTTTTCTACACTTAATTTTTATCGTGTGACAGCTGTTACTTTACTTTAGTCAAAGGAGAGAAGCGTGATGGAATTCGCATTTAATATAACAAAAGACAGTTCGAAAGGCCTCTATGATCAAAACCATTTGGTGATAACTTCTAGTCAAATCATTTTGTTTTGCAATCTTGAATTATTGGCCGAATGATTAAACGTTCCTAGGTACTTTTCTACACTTAATTTTTGTCATATGACGGGTGTTACTTTACTTTAGTCAAAAGAGAGGAGCGTTATGGAATTTGCATTTAATATAAGAATAGACGGTTCGAAAGGCCTCTATGATCAAAACCATTTGATAACTTCTAGTCAAATCATTTTGTTTTGCAATCTTGAATTAAATGATTAAACGTTCCTAGGTACTTTTCTACACTTAATTTTTGTCGTATGACGGGTGTTACTTTACTTTAGTCAAAAGAGAGGAGCGTGATGGAATTCGCATTTAATATAAGAATAGACGGTTCGAAAGGCCTCTATGATCAAAACCATTTGGTGATAACTTCTAGTCAAATCATTTTGTTTTGCAATATTGAATTATTGGCCAAATTTTTGATTCAAAAGAAACGTATTGAATTATTGGCCTAGTTACTTTTCTACACTTAATTTTTGTCGTATGACGGGTGTTACTTTACTTTAGTCAAAAGAGAGGAGCGTTATGGAATTCGCATTTAATATAAGAAAAGACGGTTCGAAAGGCCTCTATGATCAAAACCATTTGGTGATAACTTCTAGTCAAATCATTTTGTTTTGCAATCTTGAATTATTGGCCGAACAATTAAACGTTCCTAGGTACTTTTCTACACTAAATTTTTGTCGTGTGACGGGTGTTACTTTACTTTAGTCAAAAGAGAGGAGCGTGATGGAATTCGCATTTAATATAAGAATAGACGGTTCGAAAGGCCTCTATGATCAAAACCATTTGGTGATAACTTCTAGTCAAATCATTTTGTTTTGCAATCTTGAATTATTGGCTGAATGATTAAACATTCCTAGGTATTTTTCTACACTTAATTTTTGTCGTGTGAGGGGTGTTACTTTACTTTAGTCGGAGCGTGATGGAATTCACATTTAATATAAGAAAAGACAGTTCGAAAAGCCTCTATGATCAAAACCATTTGGTGATAACTTCCACTCAAATCATTTTGTTTTGCAATCTTGAATTATTGGCCGAATGGTTAAACATTTAATTTGTATGCAGTAAATTTCATCATAAAATCTCGCATTCAAAATAAGTCTCGCTAACCACATTAAAGAAGTTTTACTAAATATATTTGAATAGCTGAACTGCATGTATTCACGGCTTTTTGTTTACGTTAAACAATCCATATACTTTATTATACTCATCAAAAGCATGAGAAACATAATTTTGAGCATTCATTTAAAAAAATTTGTGCCAGCAAAAAGTGTTAGATCTCAAGAATATCAACCACTACAGATGAATCAATTTATTGTATAGAGTTTCACAGTCCACATGACTCATAACTTGAAAAGAACATATGTTTCTGAGAGATCGCACTGAATAGAAAGGTTGAATTTGCAAACTAAGATCACAATCCGAAAAAACATAGTTCCATCATGCAAAAATTGCACTCTTACCTCAAAGAACATGTTGGTGGAATTTCAGAAAACCTGCTTCAGTAAAAGGACATGCTATTGTCCACCTTCGAGAGATATACCATAACAAGACATCTTTTTCATGGTACTTCATACGAAAGTGGTTGTTATTTAAGAGACATATAGACAGCTTGTATAAAGTCTCTTGTTCATGTAATTATTACTTTAGATTTCCCACAAAAGCTAGGGGTTATAGTTATCGGATTTAGGATTGGTGCGTTAACACTGAGCAAATTGAATCATTAGCATTTATCAATTGATCTACCTTTGTCTTTTAACCGTAAATCAAAATAATAGTTTGTACACAAAGATCTAAATATGATGTCAAATGTGTATATATGGTCAATCCATTGAAACTGATTTATTTCATGGGTAGAGGATTGAAAAAAAAAGTCTCTGTTCACGATTTTAATCATTTTAAACTCAGTTTGGAAATTTCTACAATAGATTGTGACATGACAACGTGAATCACGCTCCTAACAAAAGAAACCTCCACAGTCGGATTGAGCAATTATTGAAGCTTGAATCATAGAGATATGATTTGGCCACGTAAGTCGTTGCTTTGCTTTCTAGGTCAAGACCAACGTCAAGATTGCACGGACGATCCTGTCAAGGATTCCATAGTAAAGAGAGGAGATAATGGATGTCTTAGTCCCACAATTTGGAATACAGCGCTGCTTTTGTAATTGCATCTGCTGGTCGGACAAGGAGTGGCACTGAACATATTTTTGTTTCAAGCTAAAGGAGCAAAGGAAGTTGCTCTTCTTTAGAGGGTTAAAATCAAGAGCAACAATGATAGAAATCTTACTTTGATTTTTCTAATGTTATTTGGTTGGAATCAGGTGTGGCTGGTAAACGATGAAAACCAAAATCAATGGGTCCAACTCTTTTTAGTTTTTCTTGACCACTACTACAAAGTATGCCATATAGCTACCATTGTAGATTTAGCAAGTTCCACGAATTTTCTTGAAACACTAGGCCACGCCGAAGCCCGACGAGAGATGCAAGACCCTCGTCGCACTTGGGTGACTCTCCCGTTTTTTGAATTTTTAAACAATATTTATTATTTCATATTGTTTAAGGTTTTTAAGGTTTTTCACGACAACATCTAACACCACATGTGATGCTAGAATGGCAATAAACTGCAAATTAATGACATGTGATGAGCACTTTTGTCAACTTTTCAAATAGATACAAGTAAAAAAAAAACACACACACACACACACTCATACTTAAAGGACCCAATCAACATTACGAGCTTGATTGAACATTGTAAAAAAAAAAAGTTCTAATGAGGATAAAACACGTACTAAAGACTTTGGTAGCTATATTCATCTATTGGCACATGAACAACATGTCAGTTAATGGCCGGTGTTTATGTAAGTCAAGCATGTTTTGCGATGAAAATTATTATTATCATATGCATTGCCAATTATTACTCTTATAGCAAGTCGACTACTTTTATATTTGCCTTTGAAAAAACATGTCAGTTAATGGCTGATTTTTATGAAGGATTGCCTTTTTTAACATTAGAATGTCATTATCTCTATAATTTGAGATATAAAGAATGACTTCTTTTAGAAATTAATAGTTTCCTGTATTAAAAAAAAGTGATTCTCTACGGAGATAATTGTTGATACTTTCTTCTAATATAGACATACATCTATACTATATGATTCAATATTTTCAATTCTTCAAGATTCAAATGACGTGAAACATATAAAAGTAGTACATAATTCAATTAAGGGAAAAAGTCACAAAAAATGTCAAACTTTACTAATTGTAGGATATTTATCTCAAACTTTTTTCTTGTGACATAAAAAATCCCAAACTTGTATTCATGTGACACGTTTATCCCAAACTTTTTTTCGCAACCCTAAAAAATCCAAAAAAATACTTGTGTGACATCAAAAACCGTAAACCTTTGTTTTGTAACAATAAAACCCCAAATTTATATTTATTTGACACATTTACCCAAAAATTTGATGTCATAAAAAAGAGTTTGGAGTTTTTAGTGTCATTTTGGTCACAAAAAAAAATTTGGGATAATGTAGCACAATAGGCATAGTTTAAGATTTTGGTGGCTTTAACTATTAAATTAAACGGTGATGTCACGTGATAGAACCTCATTGAAAAAAAAATACAAAAATAGGAATACGAATCTGCGGAAATGTGAAAAACATCATTATCTTCTTTTGGATGCTGCCGATGTTATAATTCATTATTATTTTCTCGGTCAAGTTTAAGAAGACCGAGAAACACCCTCTGTGGAGCCCCTGTACTCCTCTCCTGGTCGTCCTTGGGGCGATAGAGAACCGTCGAGTCACGACCATCACGCGTAGCAGCCATGTCGTCATCGAGAAAGGTCATCCTCCGCATTTATCAGGCTGAACCCCACCACGTCTTTACTGGAAGCTCTTTCTTTGGCATTTGTCTTGTTGTCGGAAAGACTTCGAGACGACTTGTGATTTTCCTTTTACTGAGAGAGATTCTCGTGTGTCGCCGTCACCTTGCGGCCACCAGGCATTGGACCCAGTGATTTTAGTGCAGATCCAGGCCACACTTGCATGAACTAGGTCATAAGATCTCAATGAATTTCAGTTCTTAGAAGAGGTCAGTCTTATACGAGAATCACATAAATAATCATCCACGATCGACTAGGCTCATTCATGTATTGTTATGATTTTTTTGAGTCCTGGGCCAGGTCTGTTGGGTCCAAACCCAACATAAAGAGGTAAAGGTCCCCAAAAAAAAAAAAAAATCCAAGGAACTTTTCTGCATCTAATTTTTGTGTGTAACACGTGTTACTTTAATTTGGTCCAGAGAGAGAGGCTATAATATAAAACAAAATGACTCCAAAGGACATCATGATAAATATATATATTTATATATTTATATGGTGATAACTTTCAATCAAATCTTTTGTTTTGCGATCTTGAATTATTAATTGAGTGATCAAGTGTTTAATTTGTATGTAATGAATTTTTTCACGTCTCGCATTCATAATCAGTTTCACCAGCTATATTGTGATAGAGCTTTACTAGATGCATATGACCAAACAAATTGCTACTTTGAACTGTAAAAAAAACAAAAAATTATTATTAACTTGTTTTGGACTAAGGATAAGATTTTTTGGGTTGTGATAGCAAATGAATTACCCTTTTAAAATAAGATGATTTTAATCAAAATCAAAATTAAAATACAATCTTTATCGTATTCATTGCCTAAGTAGGATCTTCTCCTATTGGTGATCTTAATTACTATACATAGTACCATTAATAGTTTAGAAAATTTAGATTGAGCCATCATGCACTACAATTATATAAATTTTCAAATATTAAGAATGATGACACTAGTTAAGTAACGAAAAAGTACTTATATTAATAATTTTAATACTGATTTTTATTGTTATGTGTGTAATGACTATGTATAAATCAAATCCTTTTCCATTATAAGGTGGCATTAATTTTTCAAAACTCAAACAAAAGTTAACTATAATTCATATGACATGGATTTTGTGATTGACTTGTTGCATTATATCCATATGCAACTGATTTATGATATTAATAAGAAAATTTTAGAAAAAGAAGAGTATTCCATCTTACAGGCATACATAACCATATTAATCGCTAAACATTGAATCATATTAATTTATGATATTAATAAGAAATTTTAGAAAAAGAAGAGTATTCCATCTTACAGCTAAACATTGAAGTATTGCATACAAAAGGACATGACTCCTAGTTTCATTGGCTTATAACTTTAAATAGAGGCATATTAATCGCGGCAAATGAAGGCTCCCTTGCCTCGTCCATCGACCCAATGCAATTGCAGCCATTGGTCATGCGGAACTCACTTGTATGGTCTACATAATCAATGGCTATGATGAATGTAATCCAATGGTCTTACGTGCATGAAATGATTTTTCCAATAAAGAAACACATTTCGTAAGTAGTTTTGCTTAAAAACATAATTATCCCGAGATTGCAAATGTACTTTTGGATGCCTATCTCACTTAATCATATTAGAAAATTCTTACGATTATTGCAAGATTGTTGTTTTTGATGATTTTAATACATCTTTATATAACCCTCAATATGGTTACAGGTACATGTCGAGTCTATCTAAAGAGTACACAATATATGTTAATATACATATAAGGGGATTGCTTTTTTAAAATACTAGAAAATCATTATCTTTGCTATTTGTAACGTGAAAAGTAACAATTTTTAAAAAAACAATGGTTCTTGGATTAAAGAAAACATAATTCTATGTAAAGATAATCTTAATTCCATGAGGAGTACACGATATATGTTAATATACATATAAGGGGATTGCTTTTTTTAAATACTAGAACATCATTATCTCTGCTATTTGTAACGTGAAAAGTAACAATTTTTTTTAAAAAACAATGGTTCCCAGATTAAAGAAAACATAATTCTATTATAAAGATAATCTTAATTATTTTCTTGGGAATCCCGAAATGTCTTTATTCTTTTCTTTTTCTCTCGCATTTTATCGTATTCTTAGAAAGATTCCAAGACGACTCACGAGGCTTCGTCCACTGTCGTCACCAAGTCTTCCCACACGAGGATCATGCGGTCGCTAGGCGTCAAGCCTGGAAGTTTTAGTGCACAGCACAGGCCACGCGTGCATGAACTGGATTCACAAAATCCCAATGAATTTAAGCAGTTAGATGATTTAGTCGTGTGTGGAGCCCACGTAAATCAACGCTGGAGATCCACCGAACTCATCAACATGCGGAGCATGTCGTTAACGTTTGGACGCAGGGCCAGGCCTACGGGAAAGGAAGAGATCTCCTCAAAGGTTTATATAAAAGGTCGTTTCCTATGTTTCACTTTTGTCGTGAAACACATTTCTGTACTTTTGGCCTCGATAGAAATGGGCAAAACATAATATAAAAACGACTGCCGGAAAGAGGACTCAATGAGCGCTTTCAACCCCAAAAGAAAAAAAAAAGCTTTCGAAAAGAAAAGAGGACTCTAATAATTTTCCTCGCCTAATCATTTTTTTTTTTTTAATTCTCGAATTATCGATTGAATGATCAAACATTTAATTTGAATATGATATATTTTGTTGCAAAGTCCCACATTCAAAATAACCTCTCCAACCTCCCTAGATATATGGAGCTTTACTATATATATGTGTGTGTGTGAACAGGCGAATTACATATATTCATGACATTTGTTTATGTTGAATAGTCCAAATTTTTTGTAGTAAAAAAAAAAAAAAAAAAAAGCAATATCTTGTTTTGAACTATGTTCGAGATTTTTGGGGTTTTGATGGCAAGTCAATTACCATTTAATTTAAGAAGATTCAATCAAAATTAAAATAAAATCATTATTCTATTCATTGCTCGAGATGGCTTTTCTCCTATAAGCGATGTTAATTACTATGCATAATATTTACTAATAATTTAGAGATTTAGATTGCACCAGCATGTGATACAATTATATAAACTTTTACATTTTAAGAAAGGGGCACTTTTATAACACTTATTAAGGAGTCGAACAAAAGATGTACGTAGATAATATTTTTATTGTAATAGGTGTAATTAATTTTATCAATCAAATCCTTTTCCAAATAGTATGCTTCACTCTTGCTTTTAAGAACTGATTAACAATATTTCTTATGTTTATTTAGGGCAACGTTTACGTGTCTTTTCTCTCAATGTGTTCTAAAAAATAAAAAATCCAATAAGAACACCACAACTACAAAATTGACTCCATACAAGCAATTTTACAAGTAGTAGATACGTGCTTATTTTCCAACTAGAAAATTAATGAGTGCAAGAATTGACAAAATATGAGAATAATGGTAATAACAAGCAAGAGAAAACTGAGAGAGTTTCAGAATTTAAATAATTGACTTATGTTCTCAGATCATGTTAAACTTACTATTTTTCTGAAAAAAATTAAATTATTAAAAACCATGTCAACAATTTATTTATGGCAAACTACATCACAAAATAATGTGGCATCATACATTTTTGTAGTCGATTTATTGCTGAAAGCATGAGACCCAACACGAAGCATGCCTTCATTTAATTATCCAGAAATCACATAATACATCATCTAGCAAGTATAGTTCACTACATATTTTTGGAAAAATAGATCATACATTGCAGGCATAAAAGAAGTTTCATATAAGCAGTCTTGGCATCTTTGATTTGAAGATTATTACTATCAATCTTTTAAATCAATGGTGTATGCAGTCGTTCTTGTAAAATTTTATTTACACCGGTTACATATGCTACAATTACTCTATGTTTTCTCCAATATAGCTTTTCGCAGCTTGTAGTTATGTATCTTGACAACAAGGATACTTGTGTAAATAAAATATATTATTGCACATCGTAATAGAAGTACTGCTGTAGTATATATTAATAGGCACAGTGGAAGGAAATCGCAACAAGCACTTGTAACTAACTCCCACTAAATATTATCATAAGAGTACTTCTAAACACATAACATGATGTTCTGTTTAAGAGACTGCTAATTAAAGCTGGCCCATCACTGTCGGCTCACCACGATATAGTGAAAGAACAGTTAGGATAATCCTATGTCATGGCACAATCAAATATACACAACAAACAAAATAAGATTTTTCAAGGCCAACAAGCAATTAGGAAGTTTCGAACTTGGGACCAATGTGGCTCGCATTGTCCAAAGCAACCAGAAAGTAAGCTTTACGCGAAATGGTGAAAAGCTTTACTTGAAATGCTGAAAAAAAAAAACCTTGGTGTGTCTTTTTTTTTTCTAATATATATTATTTTTGTCTTGCATTTCTTCATATAGCAATCAGATCCTTCAATTTGTTATATTGACACAATTGGCCCTTCTGCCCTCCGTTACTGTACTTAATTTCACCTATTTGTCCATGTGAGTATATAATGGGCTGGGGTGAATGGCTCATACTTAAATCCCACTCTGTGAACAAGGACAGAGGCACAAAGGTCCCAAAAAGGAAGGAGAGAGAGAGAGAGAGAGAGTTTTTCGGAAATGAAGGTAGTGCAGCAGCTTCTACTGGTGGCTGTGGCCTGGTGGTTGCGACAAGGCGGTGCTCCCATCGTGGCCGGACAATGTGCACACAGGTGTGGGAGAGTGCCCATACCTTATCCCTTCGGGCTTGAACCCCACTGTGCGAGGTCCAAAGAGTTTTTGCTCCACTGCAATACTACCGAAGGGAGCGGTGATCATTTATTGTTGGGGAATATTCCGATACGCAAGATCTCAGTCGGCGACTCGACCATGGTTGTCAGCCTCCCCGAACTATACGAATGCTACGACAAGACTGGCCAGCGAGTAAGGAGCAGCGATAATATGTTCATCAATCTAACTTCATATCCACCGTACATATTGTCAGCCACCCGGAACAACCTCACAGTCCTCGGCTGTGACACCTACGTGCTCATGACCGACAGATATGGGCTTTTCCGGAGCGGCTGCATCTCCTACTGCAGCGAGTACGTCGACTTGGCGAAGGAGACCACTTGCTCTGGTCTCGGTTGCTGTCAAGCGTCCATTCCGAAGGGGCTCAAGATGCTCCACATTAGAATCTCCTCCGTCGATGGACACGTGTCGGTTCCATTCAGCCCCTGTGGAGTGGCCTTCGTGGGGGCCGAAAACTCACTCAATATCTCCAGCAGGAGACTCCCGACCTTGGATGATGTGGGCAAGAGGGTGGACCTTGTTCTGGACTGGATGATAGGATGGAACGTCACTTGCACACAGGCCATGTCGAACCAGTCGAGCTATGCCTGTGGCGAGAACACTTACTGCGGCTACTTCGCGGATGGACCGGGTTATCGTTGCTTTTGCAAGAATGGGTACGAGGGGAATCCCTATGATCGCTTCCACGGGTGTCAAGGTAATTAACATATATGACTCATGCATTATCGCCTCTGAATGAGCTGCGTGGATAACAAATTTATGCACGGTTCCCATGTAGTTTACCCATTTAATGAGGCGCGGTTTGATTTGTGCCACCCTTTCTCTCTCTCTCTCTCTCTCTCCTCAACCTCCGAGAAAATATTGGGTAGGTTTTACTGTCCACGTAGGCGAAATGTAAGACCATAGAGAAATCGACACGTGGCAAATTTGGGCCCACCTGTCAGGCTCCACTTCTCCGTTAACGCTCCGTCTCTCTCCCCTTTACTCTCTCTCCTCCCCTCCGTTTCTGCCGACAACTCTCTCCCTCTTCTCTCTCTACTTCTCTTTTTTTCTGCCTGCGACGCTCTCTCTCCCTCTTCTCTCTTTTCTCCAACTGCCACCACCGTCACCAACTCTCCTCCTCCTTCCGTAATAGACACGCTCCAAGCGTCGCCGCCGCCGGACTCGTCATCGTCCTCAAGCAAGACGATCGTCAAGGCGGTGGCGGCCACTGTGGCCAACTCGTTGGTCGTCGCCACGCTGTTCTTCTTTGCAATCCAAAGGCGGAGACGCCAAGAGGGTCCGGACCATGGACAGGCGGAAGCGAGAGGCTTCACACCGATGCCTCGCAGGGACTTTGCGCGGTTCGGAGGGCATATGATCAAGGGGCTCACAAGCACGCCGACGCTCATACATGGCTATCACGGCCTGTGCGTGGGGGCGGAACGCAAGGACTTGCTCGAGAAGATCAGACCCATCTCCCAAATGGTCTCTGGGACGACAACCGAACGGGCAGACGGACAAGGATAAATAAAAACCCAAAGTTTCTTGAAGAATTTCAGCAGGCGGGGTCGGACGCGGAACTGGGAGGAGGAAATGAGCAAATGGGTTTTGTAAACGGACGCGTAGACGTATCGGGTCGGCTTCGGTTTCCTTATTTAATGCGATTTCATCACGTGGGTTGTCCTCGCTTGTTCCTGGGTATTGTTTTTTCCCGTCCACCATGGACGACACTCGCAGCCAGCCATGGACAACACTCGCTCGACCTCAAACTCGGAGCTTTGGTTAGCGCTCGAGTTTCGAGCTCGGCCTCAAGCCATCTCACCGCAAACGAAGCCCAATGCGGTCTCCGTCCGGCGGCGCACCGTCCCTCCTCGACCTGAAGCGGCCATGAGCAAACTCGAGCTCAAGCCATGGCAGACGCAAGAGAAAGAAAATAGAAGTGGAGAGAGAAGAGGGGGAGCCGAGGGAGTTGTGCGCAGAAACGGAGGGGAGGAGAGAGAGTAAAGGAGAGAGAGACGGAGTTAAGGGAGAGAGTGGGGGCTGACAGGTGAGCCCGAATTTTGCCACGTGTCGACTTCTCTATGGTCTTACATTTCACCTACGTGGACAGTAAAACCTACCCAATATTTTCTCTCAACCTCCACCTCCACTCTCCGGCTTGCACCTCACGACATTGCCACCGCCACATTCATTCGCCCACCACCTTAGGTGAGCCTAGCGTCGGCCTTCATGCGCGTCAGACCCCACAGCCGTCTCTCTCTCTCTACCATACCAAAACACACTCCCTGTCCTCCACGGCAAAAGCTACTCCACATTGGAGATGACAACAAAGTGCCTCCACCACTCCAAGCAACGACTATGACGACTCTCTCTCTCTCCCCGAGTCTGTCTTGTACCTCATCTCAGATTGACAAGTCCCGGAATGTCAATGGTGAGATATGCTTGCTGTCTCTTCCATTGACGGAGGAGACCATGTCTGGTGCTGCAACATTTCATAAAGAGCGACGTGGCAATGATGGGGCGTGCTGGTGGTGAGGAAGTGGGAGAAAATGTTAGAATACCAGCTCAGATTTACAATAGTCCATTAAATGAATGACACCTGTCATCCTTTGGGGTCCACTGTCAGAAATTTTGAACGTGTCTCTCTCCCCTGTCTCACGCGACGGTCTCTGCTCTCTCCTTCCCCAACGACGCTTTGCTCTCTCACTCCCCCTCTCGACTCACGATCTGCTCTCTCTCGCCGCCGCCTCTGCCTCGTCCGTTGCCTCCGCCATTGCCTCGTCCACCGATTCCCCTCCAGCGACTGCTCCACCAATGAGGTCGTCCGCTGCCCCCCGCAGCCACCCTTAGGTCCAAAAACTAGCCCATGTCCCCGGCCGTCATCACCTGTGACCCTAGGCTCTCCCTCAACCCTTACATCCTCAAGGTCGCTTGCAGCTTGGATGACGTCGCTTCCCTCCACTGGTTGTCCGCCGTCCCCCGGGTCTAAGAACAAGTCCAAGCCCCACATTGTCCACAAGCCCAAGCCTTCCATCAATCCCTACATCCTCGAGGTCTCCTGTAGCTCCGATGTCGTTGCCTCCCTTCACAGCTTCTAGATATGGCAAGGCTGTCAAGGTGAGGGCGACGCTCGCCCTAGCTGCGAGGGTCCAAACCTTGTTGACTCTGGTGAAAGCAACCCTTCCTTATGGCCGGATGGCCAGCTACCAGCCAGACTCCAAAGGGAAAGAAAGGGAAAAAAACAGAGAAGAAAAAAAAAAGGAAGAAACTATGAAGAAGAAGAGAAACGGCAAGTGCAAAAGAGAAGAGAGAGAAAAGGGAGAGAAAGATAATTTCAAATAAGAAATGTTTATGAACTGTCCTTAACCTACCGTGAAAATAATAGATTGTTTTAGGTCATAAAAAATAAATAACAAATAATTAGAAATTAGAAATTATTATAGGAATCACTTCTTCAAGAATTTGCGATTCATAACATGTTTTTACAGTAGTCCAAATATTATTATATTAGCAAATCCCATTTCAAAATTTCTAATGGTGGGCCTCGAGGTTGGCATGTGTCACCATTGCAAATCTGGCATGGTATCACTTGCATACCTAATATCTTCTCGAGGAATTGGCCTTAGCTCACCTGAATATTAATCTCAACAAGGAGACAAGCCCATGGCTCGATAATGTTAGTTGCATTGCTGGGCCTTGGTGGTGGTGGAGTGGATGTTGAGTTATGTGGACAGTGATAAGAGGGAAGGGAGAGTGTTTTGATGTGTACCACCAAATATAATTTGAATGGGAGGTCTATATAAATTTAAGTAATCTTTCTAGGACCTAAATCTATATCTAGTATTGAGCATGTGGAATGTGAGATTCACGTGATCAATAATTGTGATTAAGCCCAATCGAATAAATTCAAACTTCGACATGTGTTTCTCCTAAGTTTTTTACTTTTTGCCTAATAGAATAAGTCAAGGCCATTGCCACCATCCTAAAGACGTCATTTCTAGCGACTCTATCCCCACATTTCGACAACAATCCTCTCTTCTTCTTTAAACTCTGTGCTGCCGCCCTCTTAATTATATATTCACTAAACCTGGTACATGTACTAAAATGTATGTAAATAAAAAGATCCGATGAGCCCATCATATTTAGTAATAGGTATACATATCAGCACACCCACCTCACTCATGCTTGTAAAGATCAATCTTCTCATTCCTAGGTAAATGATATGGAAACAGCAACCCCTCGCCTCGCTCTTGCAACGTGGGGTTCATGCATCACTGCAAAAGCTCGATTTCTGCTAGTTTTTGTATGCAGATCCTTTCCGAGCTCTTGTGCCCTCAATGCGGTTAAATAGAGATCGAGGCAGCAATGATCTCCACCCATGGCAAAGAACAACGCCATTGTTGAGCTCGAATTCCACAGGGAGAGAGACAAAGAGTTGGGAAAGGAGATATTTTAAAAGAGAGTGGATATGTGTCACAATACTATGACCAAAACTTGAATGGGATAGCATTGCCCGTCTAATAATCCATGCATTAACTTGTTCAATCTGTTTTTGCCATTAACCAAGATAAAGGTTCAATTTGTCTTCTGTATAATGTAGACATTAATGAGTGCGAGGACCCACAGAAATACCCATGTCACGGAAAGTGCGAGAATCAGCCTGGGAACTACACATGTGATTCCGACGACAATTCCGACAACAATAATAATCTTCGCGATTTGGCTCTTGCAAGTAAGTCTATTTTCTCATCATTCACCTAATGGTTCATATTCTATCGATCTATTCTTGATTTTACAGTAGGTAATGTGTTTCAAAGATTATTATATTAGTTGGTGTAATCCCCAATAACACAAGCAATGAGCCACAGGCTGCCAGGTGTCCCTATTCAGTCCTAGGCTATAGCTATTTACATCTTTTCTTTGTTTTTTTCTTTTTAACTTCCCTCCTCGCTCTCTTTTGTTTTCTGTTTCTTCTGAAGCTAACACTTTGAAACTACGGGCGTGGGAGGATACACAGCAGATCTAAAAGAAAATTCCTCCTCAACCTAAACCAGCAACTCTTGGGCCAAAAAGAACAGCTAGGCCTGCAGATCTCACAAGGAAAAAAACCCTAAAATTTAAAGCGAAAGTGAGCACAAAGTTGGACTAGAAAAAGAAAAAAGAAAAATGGAGCACCGAATTAACCAATGACATATGAATGTGATTATTGAAGAAGGCAATGCGGTTGAGCTTCCTTAAAATCTGAACTGTGAAAATATTGACCAAAAAAGCAGCACGGGAAGAGCTTAATGACTCTTGAGTCTGATCGGTGATTTATTTCGAAACTTTCTCGGCTCCTCCAGTGAGTTGCTGAAGTGACAGTCGCTCTTGAGCAGTAGATGGACGCAATAGCCCAAGTGAGACACCATATAAAAAAAAAAGGCCCAAAAAGCAGTGAATGCGTTAGTTTTTTTTAGGATATAAAAATTATTTTCTCATTTATTCTACAGATTTAAAGCTATTGAAATTATATATGTATGTGTGTGAAAAACTCGGCGAATCCACCCCACGTACACTTTGAAGAAGAATATATAAATATTTATATGTACGTGTATATTTATTTATTTCTTTAATTTTATGACAATAATTTATTTTAAAAATATGAAATAATAATAAAACCCTAAAGACAATATCTTCTCCTTATCAATCTTGCTTTTATAGGAGACGCAAGCTTAGTTTAGGTAAGTCGTGCGGCACAATTATATTTTAAATATTTCATCTTCACATTGTCTCACACTGGCTAATTTGTTAAGATTGGAATTTGGTTGACCATATAAAAGCAATCCCCGAGGCCACTCCTTTATTATAAAATTCACCCATGAGGCCTTTCCTTTTTATAAAAATAAGAAAAATGTCAAATTGTCACCTAGAAAGCGGTTTAGATCTTTTTTAGAAGGAAAAGAAATTCGGTGGCAGTGCCTCGCATGGGATGGCGGCATTTCATTCTAGGGGGTGGGGATGAGGAACGTGATCCTCATCCCAACCCCTCCCCGTGCCCGTCTCTAGTTAAAACTAGTTTTAGACTAATAGTCAATCTGTAGATTATAAATGGTTACATTTTCTTTCGTCTCTAATTAGAGGAAATGTTTTTCAAGCATGCTTTTATTGCTGAGTTACATATTATACCAATTTTTTTACGTGTCCACTCAACTAAATAAAAATTTAGGCAATGATATATATATTTGTGACCCATCAATTAGAGTTTCCACCAATAGAATGGACGGAAAAAAAAAACATTTAAGCATGATAACTATAAGGTGCATAATTGGTTAAACAATTCCCCCCAAATTTTGATATCATTTGTAGATGGAAAGATCTAAAACAATGTGAGGCGAAAGCCTTCTCATTCTCTTTTATTACAAACCTTCTTCATTATAATCAAGGAAAGACGTGATAGAAGATGCTGGTAATATGCATTAAATTGAGTTCATTCGATTACTTATTCACTTTATAATGACACATGTCAAATTTCAAATAAGGACTTTTATAAGGATTGTTACACAGTATGTAATATGTGTAACCCATTTGTCACTAAAACAATATCTATCGCCGTTAAATTGGGTAGTTATACATTGAAAGATTGACTGACCATCTAAATCAATGGTGATGGTTATAAATATACAAATATATATATCAAAAAAATATTAAATGCATTGTGCGTTTGAAATTAATATTTTTTAATGAAGTATGTGGAGCATATGAGGATTACATGTTTGAATGAATAATCTAGTAACATACATTCTTTGGTAGCGATTCTTGCAACCGGCGTCGGCACATATGCTAGTGCTTCAGCCTCAGTTGCATGGAAGTGGAGAATTAGAAAGATAAACTTCAGAAAAAATGGAGGAAAGCACTTGAAACATCCGGGAGTTCGAATCTTTACGGAGGCAGAGCTAGCAAAAGCAACCGACAACTATGATGAAAGCAAGAAGCTTGGTCGAGGGGGTTTCGGTTCCGTCTATAAAGGGAGAATAGCAGTGGGCGAGGGCGGTTTTGGCTCCGCCAATAAAGGGAGAATAGCAGTGGAAATTGAGGTCGCAATCAAGAAGCCTAAAGATGTGCACAAGCCTCTAATGAATAAGGGATTCCAAGGTGAACTTAAAACTGTGATACTAAAAAACCATGAAAATGTGGTGAAGCTCTATGGCATATGTTTGGAGACTAGAATACCCTTGCTGGTTTATGAATATATTTTGAATGATACTCTCTTCAAACACATCCATCCGAAAGTGTCGACCATCTTGAGATCATGGAAAAATCGACTTAGAATAGCCGCTGAGGCTGCTCTTGCACTCAAGGAAATGCATTCCAGCAAAATCATTCATGGCAACATCAAGTCGGCGAATATACTTCTGGATCAAAATAACTTGGTGAAAATATCTGATTTTGGAACTTCACTGCTTATATCACCAGAGCATAGTCATATCGTAGCCACCTTGAGCTACATCGATCCGGAATATTTAACCACCAGTAAGCTAACAACTGAGAGTGATGTATACAGCTTTGGAGTTGTCCTCATGGAGTTGCTCACCGAAAAGAAGCCTACAAGTCTTGTTACTAATAAGTTCGGAGAGCCAATCAATATTATCTCTCATTTCATCTCTTCCGTGAAGGACGGGACCCTCTCTGATGTCATAAATTTTGAGGCTGCCAGTGAAGATGAAATCAAGCAAGTAGAAACGGTTGCTGAGATTGCAGCGAAGTGCTTAGCCCAAAGCAGGAGGAAGAGGCCAACAATGAGTGAAGTGGCTCAGCAACTCGCCCCATTTAACCAGCGCTCGACGGTTGCAACAAACATTGAAGTGGCTGTAAAAATTCATCCCTCCGCTAAGATTTCAATGACTGAGGATGCGAGCCAAGATGCGACGTCAAGCTGTCTTTCCTGGCTGGATTCAGTATCTTCCTGTTATTCCTAAAGCCACGTGTAGTAATTGCCCATAAGGACTTTCAGGGTTGATTGTGTGCTTTGAATATGTGTTATGTTGCCATTTGCTATGGACTTATGTTTGTGCAAGCATTTGGGTTGGTTTAAGTGTGAGAATCTAATATACTATATGTAAAGCTGTGCATCGAAGTAGTCTTATCTCATGGCCATTTTGACGTTATAATAATCTCTCTTTCCCTTTATCTTTTCTTGCTTTTCTTTTTTGCCTTCATATAATAATAGGTCAAGACAAAATCTACTCACTCCTTTATATATTTTTTCTTTCGTAATCTTATCCCAATTCACTCTTATGGCAAGTAAAAATCTCCATTCACTTTCAGCCTTTGCTTTTCCCTAATTATATCGAATTAATCTTAATATAATTTTCACTTATAGGAA
Source organism: Eucalyptus cloeziana (assembly GCA_014182715.1). Taxonomy (NCBI): domain Eukaryota; kingdom Viridiplantae; phylum Streptophyta; class Magnoliopsida; order Myrtales; family Myrtaceae; genus Eucalyptus; species Eucalyptus cloeziana. The sequence goes on along the minus strand of CM024637.1, from coordinate 2,750,779 downwards.
AAAGATAATAATTGTTGGCTAAAAAGACAAAAATAGGCTAGAAAAATATTTACCTTCACTCGTTTTTATCTTTTTCATAATGTGATCTTAATTTGACATGATGGCAAAAAAATAAAATCTCAATTTACTTTACTTTCCCTTAATTTATAGTTCATATAATCTAATTTGAGGTTAGATTTAAATTTGGAGTGAGAGTGGGAACTAAAAAAATGCCACATATTCCAACTATGATAAGATTACTCATAAATGTGATAAAGGGTGATAGCGAAACCTATTGGACTCTTAGATCTAGATTATCTTAGTTAATTCAATAAGAACAAAAAGATCTTATCCAAACTTGTGAGAGCATCATAAGATCGAGAAAGGGAATTTACTTAATAACAACTTTATTGTAGAGCGGATTCTTTTTTCTTTTCTTTTTTTTTTTTTTTTTTTTTTAAGAAAGATAAGGAAATGACTTTTACAACATAAACAGCAAGACACACAATCTGTCATTTAAGATGAAAGAACTTGTATTGTGTTATAAGTTCGATACTTAAAAACCTTGATGAAAGACACTAACTAGCAAGGAATACCTAACCTCTTTTATCGTCAATGGAACCTTTTTTATTTCTGCCTAAGTTTAACAAACAAAAGGCTCAGACAATTTTTCAAGCAAAAAAACGGCATAGAAAATTTATTTTTTAGTAATTGACCGTGATTTTAAGTAATATCTCAGAATGACTGCGTAAAGAACCACTCGAAGTTATGTTCTACCGAATAGTCATGAACAAAATTGACTAAAATATATAATATGTACTTTTAATTGGTTTTTAATGTTAATTTGAACTTGGCATTTGTTTTCTACGGAGTATTTCAAGAAAGCATCTCTCAACAAGAGAATGAATTTTTATTTTTTTTCAAAATGATGGAATTATGGGAGAAATATTAAAGTAATCACCAAATGTTGTTGGTCCTGTGCTAAGGCTAAAATTCTAGTCGAACGCAAAGACATCCCAAATGTGTTTTAGTTGGATGCTTTTTTATGATAGTTTTTCTTGTAGTTTACCTTTGAGTAATGCTCTTTGAATTTTTCAAAAAAAAAAAAAAAAAAAAAGATTGGCTTTTCATAATATTTAAGGTGTTTGACAGCCGCATCTGATAGCACTTGCGGTGCTAGAATGGCAACTAACTGCAACTAAATGCCATGTTACAGTGCTTTCGTCAATATTTTAAATAGATGGGCCAATACAAATAAAAACAAAAAAAAAAAACAAAACAAAAAACTTAAAGGCCTAGTCCAAAAAAACATTACAGATTTAATTATACATTGTGCAAAAAGTTCTAACCCAATAGTTACCATGATCTAACCTTAGGTGAGCTGCCCAAGATTTGGCTAATAGATTATTAAGTCTAGACTTAATTCGGGTTCTCTAAGCTCGTACCAATTCACAACTAACATGCAAAATTATTTTTATCTAGTAGTCGCCATTAATCAGTTTATGATGGGTCAATTAGATACCCACGTAAAGCAATGGGAAAATTACTTTACTACTACGTACAAAAGAATCTAGGGTCGATGAATTGATTACACTAATTAATAAGCTAGTTTCCTACATTTTATGCAATCATGAGTTATGAGATTCAATTTCTAACTAGGCCAAGGAAATAACAATCCATGCATCAAAAGGGCGCAATTGAAATGATGGAAATGTGCAATCAACAAGCCAACATTTGTTTCCATGAATATTCAATCCCTATTATAAAAGCTTTGGGGGCTTGTTCAATTTTGAGAATAACAAATTTTTGAGCACTTTCACAAATTTTAAGAGAAAACCATTCAAACACTAATTTTTAAGCTTTTTCCTAACTTTAAAAGGAATAAATTTTTTCGGAATTTTTTAATTTTTTTCTAAATTAATTTTAATCCCGAAAATAGGGACTCGAACTGGGCCCAATCCGAATGTGGATCTGACCCTGGCCCCATGGGCCTGGGCTAGTGATACCAACTGGACTAAAACAAGTGGGCTCAATGATTCAAGCCCAATCTGTTCACGACCCGAACCGAGTCCAAATTCAAATAACCTAAGCCCAACCCAAATTTACCAACACTAAGCTCAAGCCCACTTCCTATTTTTTCGTTTTCTTCTCTATTTCTCTAAGCCCTTCTATGTCTCCTCCCTATTCCACTCCCCCCAAGACAAAATGCAAGACGACCACCGCTCAAGGACTTCAACAATCAAGGCTCATCATCAGACTCACACATCAGTATATCGCACCACGCAAATTCTGCCATCGAGCGGTCATGACCGAGACCCCCTAAACCAAACCGGTAAACGACTTCCAAATCTGGCTAAAGAAATGTGTGAGCACGAGGCAAAATGAGGTAGAAAATCCGAGGCTATTTCAGACTTTAGAGAGATGAAATCTGGCTAAAGAAATGTATTCGCCAACAAGACAAAACGCATCTACAGATCCTTGACAATTTGGAATGCGAGACTAATAAAACGACCGGTTTTGGTTGGGGCATTCCCTCGAACACGTGGTCGGCACAGATTGAGAAGAAGACATCGACCCTTTTTAGATTTAAACTCAAAGAAAATCATCAGGAAATGCTCAACGCCAATAGGTTAGAAGTAAAACACGCATAAACCAGAGAAGCCGGGTCACAGCCTCTCCTTCAACCAAAATAGGGCGGAGCAAAAAGGATTCGAGGGAACAAGCGTTTAACCGCGGGGTCCCTACCTGGCTTGGCGACAACAGCCTCGACACGAATCAAGCTATAGCCGGCTGTTCCTATGTTGCCAAGCTGGGATCCTCATCCTCGGGAGATGGCGGATCGAACCGACATATCCACTCGCCAGAAACCGAACGCCATGAGGAATGGGAAAGCTGCGGGCTCGGTGGTGTTGACTAGGGGGCGCCAATTCGCGTCGAGGGCGGCCGGACGACGCTCAACCGGCAACGACCCTTTTTTCTTCTTCTCTCGCCCTCCTCATTTTTCTTTTGGTCGTGCGTCCAGTTCTCTCTCTGTCTCTCTCTCCCTCTTCCTCTTTTATAGTACTCCTCCTTAGTTCAGCTTCCTGAACGTTCCAATGCGGAGGCCCTTCTCCCTCCTCGTCTTCATCGATTCGTTAGACATCGGTCCCTCTTCAAAAAGCCGTTCTCTCTCCCTTTCTCTTTCTCATCCTCCCTCCTCTGTCTCCAAAACCCATTCGACCTCTCCCTTTCCTCTCACCATCCGCTTGGCCACCACCAAGGGCCAGCCATGCAACTAACATTATTGAGCCATGGGCTGATTGTCTCCTTGTTGAGATTAATATTAGGTGAGTTAAGCTTCCTCTAGAAAATATTAGGTACGCAAGTGATACCACAGCCTCTCCCCTTGATTCTTGACAAAACGTTCTAGTCCTCCTCATCTGGATAACCAATCTCAATCTCCCCTTGATTCTTGACAAAACGTTCTAGTCCTCCTCATCTGAATAACCAATCTCAATCTCACATCTTTTAACAACAATCTCAAGTTTGTCATGTTTTGAAGCAAGCAGCCTTATGTCACGAACTAGGTATTCTCCCAAACATCCTTTCTCACACTCAACTCACAAGATCTTTAGAGAAAAAAACTCTAGAGAAAGAAGCTCTGAACTTGTATTTACTTGTGAATAAGATGAATACAATGAGAGGAAGGAGACCTATATATATACAAGTACAAGGCAAACCGTATTCGTAGATCTCTCCTCGATCTAACGGTGGAGATCACATCTCCCCAACTACCATCTACCCGCATTTATTACATAAGTGTACAGTTACCATATCGCCCGCCCCCAGAAGTATTTTAGAAGACTCGAGAAACCCTAGGTCTCGGGGATATAAGCCTAGGGTCGCTTGTTCACGGATAGGTCACGGCCGTCTTTTAGAACCCTCCTGGATCGGGCTTTCCTTCAGGCCGTGACACTTGCCTCCTAGAAGTCAATGTCCCAATTGTTCAAATCATCACCTTCTTTTGCCCCTTCATTCTTGGCTAAGTGTTTTAGGTCCTCCACGTCTAAATAATCAAGGCAGTGCATATCAAGATATGGACGTTGAGTTGAAAGTGGACAAAAAATCTCTAAGCAACCTAATATTGGCCGTCGACATCATCAAACTAAATTAAAGGTTCAGCCCTGCCCCCCTTACTTTTCCCAGGCCCATCCAACTTATTTATCCACCCCACAACCCTCATTACCACCATTTGCACATTCGGATTTGTATAAAATGCTATTGTTCCAATGAGGGCATTGCTCTTGTGATATTCTAGATGTGCTCCTAGTATTCCCCATCTCCTTACTAGTTTGTCGAGTATGTGCTGGTGAAAAGTGGATCTAGTGATCAGATGGCTAGCTAAACAAGATGATGAGTGGCAATTGGACAAGCACGACTTGCAAGAAAGAAATTGGGGATAACATCGTGACGAGAGAGTGGGTGTAATTAATACCCTCTTCATATGGATATATGCAAGAAAATAGATACGATGCAATATAGGGTATACCATGCTCATTTGAAGCAATAGAGAACCATCTTGGATATTTATCACAGGGGAACACAAATGAGAAACCTCAGATCCCGCATCATTAGACTTGAAGTCGAGAAGTCTTCCTACTTTTGAAATTGCATCCCTCTCTTCAGTATAAGAAATCGAACATAATTTTTTCACCTGACATCCTATTAACTCGATTTTTGCATCTACGGAAAATCTGTGACTCAATTGTTCTAGAAATGCAGTTCCATTAGATTGGTTGACACTGGGTTTTGGAATCATTTATTGGGGACCAAATAAGGAAAGGAGTTCTGAATGGGGTTGCCTTGAAAGATGGAAGAAGAGAAGACTTTAACAAAATTGAGCAGGTGTGCAGAGTCGTTAAAATCTGTTAGTTGGCGATATTGATGATGTAAATTGTCTTTTCACCTATATATGAAGGACAACATTTGTACAACCATGATCTTGCATGATTTTGTTGGCTCTATGAATAACATGCGTCAAAACTCTCTTCATATGTCTTCTTTTCCCCGCTATCATGGGATAATTTGCTTTAAATTCATGTATATAGAAACTAAAATTTGCTGTGACTTGTGGACTTGAACAGCATGTGATGTCTGGCACTTTTGCCATGGTTCGAGGGTGTCGGATATTAGTCGTTCTATAATCTGGCGTCTGAGTGATCGGAATTGCTAAATTATGAAAACCTGTTATAAAGCCTTGTGGTGGCACTAACTCTCTTTTCTTTATGAGCAAGAAAGTAGAAGAGTAGATTGTGTTATTTTAACATTTCAATTACCCAACCTCAACCTCTTGATTAATTAGTTGATTGCAGCGACTTCAAAAATTATGTCAAAAGTTTGATGAGAATATCATGGATGCCATGAGGAAATTCGAAAAATTGATTACTAATAAGAAGAAGATCAAAGGATTGTCTTCTTTATCTCTTGATTTGGCTGCACAAACGGCGGTGTCAAAGGTGATACACAATAGCTCATATTTTGCTATGCTATTTTCTTATATTTGTTTGAGCACTTTTTATCCAAAAAATTTTCTAATCTTTTTTGGGATATTCAAGGGGTATGAAAATGCAACGGCAGAAGATGGACCCTGGATGATCACTTTGGATGAACCAAGCTATCGGTCTTTCATGGCAAGTGCTCAAAATAGAGGTTTACGTGAGGAAATCTACCGTGCTTATGCTACTTGAGCCTCCAGCGGAGATACTGACTACAATCAAGTCACAGATTTTCCCGTAGATGCAAAAATCGAGTTAATAGGATGTCGGGTGAAAAATTTATGTTCGGTTTCTTACACTGAAGAGAGGGATGCAATTTCAAAAGTAGGAAGACTTCTCGACTTCAAGTCTAATGATGCCCGAGCAAAAGAATGAGAGAAGAAAATTGAGTTTCTCACATATCAATTCTCTCCCATAAAGCAAAGATCGTATTAGTATTTAAATACTTTTTACTCTTGTTCTTTTTTTTTATTTGACCGTTTTTGTATTTTTATGGAAACCAACGCTTGAATTGTCAACAACAAAATTCAAGGGTGAACAATAATTCAATTATCACTTTTTTTTTTTATTGTTTGTGAAACTACTAAGATGAGATTGGCAATTGTAGATCAAGTTGTCGGTCCTCTTACAATACCAATCCATTACATGGCATTCATAATGTCTCTTAAGTTCCTCTCAGTTGCCGGCACACATGCGGAATTTTGGGATGTGGTTTTAGATTTTTGGCATAAGCTTCCCAAGTCAGTCAGGTTGGATGTTTCCCAAATGTTGGTTCGGTGGTTGTTTCAACATTGTTGAGGTCCTTCTTGAGAGCTCTGTATCAAGATGAACAACAAAGGAGTGCCTTGCCCTAGCCAGAAATCATATAAACCCACTCGATCGCTCTTCGCACTTCGTAAAAGCTTAACTGATAAAATCCCCTCAAGCCAACGAATGATCTCATCCGTGCTCTTATGATTTTATCTGAGTTTCTCCAATTCCCAAAATATATTCTTCTCTTTCTCTTTGATATCACGGAATAGAGAAGCTATTTGTCTAGAAATATCTGTAAAAATGGCAAGTAAAGATTTTCCTCTAATCTTGGGAATTGTAAAATCGGTATCTCCCTCCGGATTGGACAATCCAACGCACATATAATCCTCAAACTTTGGGATGACCTCAACAATGTTGAAACAACCGCTGAACCAACATCTGTTCAGGAAATATCCAACCCGACTGACTTGGGAAGCTTATGCCAAACATCTAAAACCACTTCCAAAACTCCACATGTATGCCGGCAACTGAGAGGAACTTAAGAGATGGCACATTTCCCAAACCAATTCATCAACTCTCAAGCAACGGGAGTGGAAGAATAAAAGTTCCAATTTTGGGTTTTTCTTTTAATAAAATAGGTCAAAATTTGGCCAAATTCAATTAAAAAAAATACATAAATGCCATTTTTCAAAATTAATCCTAATTAGATGATTTGAAATGCTCGACATTGTGTGATTTAGAATTTTTTAGTCGTCAAAATCAAATAGGCTCAATCACGAAGATCATATTTTTAATGAAGAAAATATCACTCGCCATTCATTTGGTTCACAGCTTGGAAATTCGTGAACCCAATTTTTTTCTTAAATTGAACCGCATTTTGAAACGATTGGATCACACAGTTTCCATAGGTGCAAAAATCGAGTGAACAGAAAAATTATGCTTGGTCAAAGGTTGGCCAGATTAAGTAAAAAATATGCAAATATCACTTTTCAATTGTTTTTCAAATTAGATATGATATGATACGGTTGATCTTGTAAGATTTAAAATTTCCTATTATCTAAATTACATAGCTTCACAAGATTGGATTTTCAAAGAAGAAAATATCATGATCGTCTATTCGGTCCAATAACATAATCAATCACTTTTTTTCCTTGAATATGGAACCGCATTTCTAGAACAATTGAATCGCGTAGTTTATGTAGATGCAAAAATCGAGTTCATAGGATGTCAGGTGGAAAAATTATGTTCAGTTTCTTACACTAAAGAGAGGGATGCAATTTCAAAAGTAGGAAGACTTCTCGAATTCAAGTCTAATATGCCCGACTAGAAGAATGAGAGAAGAAATTTGGGGCTTCTAAAATAACATACCATGAAAGAATGTAACATACCAATTCTCTCCAATAAAGTAAAGATCGTATTAGTATTTAAATATTTTTTTACTCTGGTTCTTTCTTTCTTTCTTTTTTTGCCGTTTTCGTATTTTTATGGAAACGAACGCTTGAATTGTTAACAACAAAATTCAGAAGTTAACAATAATTTGATTTTCACTTACTTTTTATTGTCCATGAAACTTTATTGACAAGTGTAGATCCAGAGCTTCATACAAAATATGGTCCTTGTGGGTCAAATGACATGGATCCAACGGTTTGTGAAAAAACCAAAATGACCCCTTCAAATGATCCCTCCACTCGCTGAGGATTGATTCATTTGTAGTTTCAACCATATAAATGTACAAGATTATCTTTCCATCCGCCAAGATGGTTCTTTGAGAGCAAATATACCTTATCGGATCATCTTAATCTAAAATATACCGCATTCGCTCATGTTCAGCTCGATATGCCGTGTATATAATGTTCCTTTCTGTTGGTTATGCTAGATTTTTTTCAGGGTATAGTGTTTCTAATAGATGATGGAAACAGTTTCTCTGAATATAAGTTGGTCATTTTCCTTGTATCGAGTTATCAGTTCTGAGTACTAGTTTATCTCCATATTCATGCTTGAGATAGGTTTATTTTGATGTGTGTGGTTCCAATTGTGAATGTATTGGTTTTCAGTGAGCGAAGACACGATCTGCTAATGTTTTTTCTATGCATTTAAGGATGCAACAGGTTTAACTGACGGCAAGGTATACCCGAAGTCGTGAACATACATGAAATAATGGTGCTACTAGAAAAGCACCTTGGTATTTGTGTCTGCCATTCATAGTAGGGTTTACGCTTATGTAAGGCAGTGATAAAATAAGCATGCAATACATTGCCCTTTTTTCACCCTGTGGACTAGTGGTTGAGTATTTTAGTGAATGTCTAAGGCAAGGAATAGAAGCCTGGCCAAATTCGATAGAAAAAAAAAACATAAATGCCACTTTTTTTCCAAATTCTAGTCATTCGATTGAATTATTATGAGATCGCAACAATTTTATTTTAAAATAGACTGCATTTTGAAACCATCGGGTCACTAGTCGTTAGGGCAAAAATCAAGATAATAGGACACCAAACGAAAAAAGTTATGTCTTTTCAAAGTTTAACCAAATTTGATATAAAAAGAAAAAAAGACATAAATATCACTTTTTAAAATTTATTCCAATTAGATTATTTAAAATGCTTGACCTTATAAGATTTAGAGTTTTCAAATCATCCAAATTAATTATATTCAATCACAGCAAACAAAAAAATTCGCGAAGAAAAAATATATAATCGTCCGTTTAATCCTATGTCTAGGAAATTGGAAATCCCAACATTTAAAAAAAAAAATTGAATTGCATTTTGAAAAAATTGGGTCGTGGATTTTCTGTTGGTACAAAAATCGAAGTTAATGGGATGTTAGTTAGAAAAATTATGACTAGTCAAAGTTCGGTCAATTTTCAAAAAATTTCACAATTACATGATTGTGAGATTCAAAGTTTTATAATCGCTTAAATTATGTTTAATAACAGATATTGGATTTTTAATGAATAAAATATCCGGTCCAATTCCTAAAAATTCCGATTAAATTTTTCTAAAAAAAATCGAACCACATCTTTTATTGTCCCTCCCCTTTGATCGTGTTTGTTGAGATTTTGTTATTTGGTGTATGTGTTTGTGTAATGACGCAGGAGAGTGATCTTAAGAGGACAGTGGACCATAATGGCCGAAGCTCATGGCGCCATTGGAGAACATCCGATGTGGGATGATCAATCATCTGAAGGCTGTCAAAAATGCAGCTGTCCCGCATGTTACAACAATGGAAGTCTAGGTGATCTCTTTCGCTTGGTGTTGTTCATTGTTACCGCCATTGTAGATCCGAATCAAGTGATTGCAAGGGCATGGGATTGAACTCTAGCATGCTATGCACTAGTCAATTCATCTTTACCTATTAAGATTTTATGGTTTTCTATGTGTTGAATTTTATGCTTATATTGGCTCAATTTTGAAATGCAGGTAGAAAAGGCTAAGTTTGACCTTAGACTTGGGCAAAGTAATCCGTTTGCAATCTTCACGAGTCACCTCATTAAAGAGCATGGACTATGCTAAAAAAAGTGGACTGGAAAGTGAGTAAAATAGGCTCTCTCTCTTTTTTCTAATTACTTTTGTTCTTTCTGGTAGTATAGTAGCACATACACTCATGGTCCTTTCATTGTATGTTTTTTTCTTTTTAAGTTGCTATATAGAATGCATACCTAGTGTAATGCATGTACTTTATAATGAGATTGGTTGACATTTGCTTTTGAAATTATACTCTTGCAGAAAAAATAAAGGAAGCAGCTCTAAAATGGCTTTTCCAAAGGAGGTAGAAATAGAGAGTTTAACAATATTGAGTAGGTGCGATGCATTTTATCAATACGTCAAGTAAATAAAATATGTGAGTTGAAGAGAGTGTGGATCCCAAGACGAACGTGCTTCACCTCAATGCATTTTGAAATAATCAATTATGGTTGGTGCAAAAATCGAGATAATATTAGGTGTAGTTTATGCTAGGACGAAAAATTTATATCTGATCAAAATTTAGCCAAATTCGATACAAATACATAAATGTCACTTTTCAAAATTTATTCGAGTTAGATTATTTGAAATGCTTGACCTTGTGAGATTTAGAGTTTTCTAATCATCTAAATTAATTATATTCAATAATGGAGAACGGAAATTCAGCAAAGAAAATATATGACCATCTGTTTGATTTAAGTTTAGGAAATTCACAATTCCGATACTTTTTTAATTTGAGAATCGAAATGCATTTCGAAAGAATTAGGGTCACATATTTTCCGTAGGTGTAAAAATCAAATTTCGATGAAAAAATCATGACCGGTCCAAATTCAGCCAAATTAGATAAAAGAATACATGAATATCAATTTTCAAAAATTTTCACAATTACATGTGAAGTTTAAAGGTTTCTAATAATCTAAATTATGTTTTAGCATATTTTTAATGAAGAAAATATCATAACCGTCTATTCCGTCCAATTCCTTGCCCGCTCTAGTCCCATTCTACTCCCCCTCCAAAACCCCCGCCCACCTCTCTCCCTCCCTCTTCACTTCATGCTCCTCCACCTCCACTTTGCCAATCCTCTCCGGTTCCTCCAAATCCAAGACCCTAAACAAACACAGATCAAAAAGACAAAAGAGCGACAAAAGAGCATTCATTCCAAATACTTCGAGAGAGTGTGGATTCCAAAATGGACGTGGTTTGCCTCGACAATGTCAAAAGGGAACTCGAATCCCAAGCCTGTCTTTGAAGCAATCAGGTCACTTATTTATCGTTGATGCAAATGATCAAAATTTAACCAAATTTAATGAAAATACATAAATACCATTTTTCAAAATTTATTTCCATTAGATAATTTGAAATAATTGACCTTGTCGGATTTAGAGTTTTTTAATCATCTAAATCACATTCAATCACAACAATCGGATTTTAGTGACCGTCGATATATAGCTTCAACTAATTGACAGTTGCCGGTTACCAAATTTGAAAGAAAGGAGCCAAAATGAAGATGTCAATTGTAGAGGAGATACCGATTGATTATTGAGCCTTATGACACTTAAGTTTTTGCCTACGCATAAGGGTGATATGCAATCATGGAGCCTAAAATTGTGAAATTGTAGTTTTAACCATAGGTAGAATATTAATTGCTTATAGTATAAAAGGTAGGGTGTAATTACCGTGAGTGGGATCATCATCACCAATGAATACAAATTCCTCATGTGCTCTTTTAGTTTATCAATATTAATTTGTTTTAGATTCCTATCCTTTGCAATATTTTATCTCTAAATTTATCGTTCTTTGTCCTTATTGCGCAATTCCATTCCTAATCCAATCACCATTACACCCATTTTACAAAAAAAAAACCCAAAGATCAACCTTTGATGAAATTTTTTTTTCACTATTTGGTCAATACTCATTTCTAGAGAAACAATTTTGGAGAAAAAATTGGTCGGAGAATTAAATCCGTAACATAGACACACGCCATTACAAATCTAGGTGTACGGTGTACAAATAAATATTGCAGAATTAGGTATGGCAAAAGAAAAAAGAATATTTACCCCCGAAGTATTGCAATAAACATCAAGTGAGGCGTGTAAAATCCCTTTTAGTTATTATAAATTTATAGTTATTTTCCCCTTCTCTACTCTCCTGAAAAATGTACTCCCTTGTCTAACGATTCTAAACTAGAGAGTGAATTACCCACTCAACATTACTTTGATCTTGCCATGGAAATAATGCAGATTGCAATCATTAAAAATAAACTCAAAATTGCAAATATATAAAATTAAAAAATAAAAATAAAAATCCCAGAATATATGTCTATAAACCCTTGGATTGCATGCCGAATGCCCGAAAAGCTCGCGACTCCTCCTCCTGGGCCCCAGTACCCCATCCAATACTCCTCTTTTCCCATTAATTTGCGGTAGGGGTAAGGGTAACAACCTACTAAATAGTTTACTTTACAAAGATATCTTATAAATCCTCATTCGTCGTCCAATAATAATGATAAAATAATTAAAAAATGACTTACAAAAGTTTATTTCCTCAGGAATATCAATAAACTTGTATTTAGTGCTTAAAAAAATAAATTCGTTTCAATACGAACTCATGAATCTCGAGTAATAATATCTGGTTGTAGTTCATCACGTCAATTTTGTTCCAATTTTGCAAATTAGAAAATCGGAACATGTTCAGGTGAATTTCGTATGTGAAACTTGTCTGATCCAATATAATAGGTAGTTATCGTAATATTTATGATTTAGTTTTCAAATTGTATCGATCCTAACATGCTTTAGATGGTCCAAACTGGGAAAAGAATTGAAGAAGAATATTTATTTTAAGAAGAACATTTCTAGCACCCATATAATTGGCTGGACGTGTTAATTTGCTTGACGGTTGAAAGTGTTAATCACCCCTTTTTTACCATATTTTATAGCCTGCCGCCATTTTCACACCTTTTTTAACTAAGACAAAATATAATTTTTACATTAAATAGTCAGATTAGCCTTCAACTTCATTAAGTAGGTATTAGTATTTCATAACACCTTTTTTAGCCAAATTAATTATATATGAATTGTTAGCTTCCTATCTCCTTTCAATAGAAAATTTTCATGTTATATTCTTTCTTGAACTTGGCCCCGAAGAAAACTTTTCCTCCAAAACAGCAAAAGCAAAACTGAATGTGTATGTAACTAGAAACTCAATTCAAGATTTTAATTTACTTGTTCATTCCAATGTTTAAATCTAGAAATTAGATATCATATTTGTCCACAATCACAAACTCAAATTTCCCGACATAAAATATAATGTAGATATCATATTTGTTAGCTTCCTATCACCATGCAATACAAACCACATGTTTTCAATCTTCTTCCTCTTGCAAAGCCAGAAAAGATAATTCTCTCAACTTGTGCCTCCCCTTGCAAATCGAAATTTTCCACAAATTACATTATTTTTGCTAGACTTTTCTTATAATTTTAAACATTTATCTTTGCATTTCCGAATTGAACTTTTCTCGTAATTCATGCCAAAAAAAAAAAAAAAAAACACCATTGCGATGAGTCATCAATGGATGCAGGAAACAAAAGGGATGATATCCATCTACCAAGAAAGATTGCAGATTATCCTAATTGAGTAGCAATGCCAAGATTAGGAATACGAGATCAATTCAAATTTTCATTTTCATTACTTGAAAAGGCTGTTGGATCTTTTTTGCATTAAAACATAATATTTTTCAAAAATATTTCTCAAGTTGCACGCTTCAACAAGTTGGACAACTGAAATTCAAGAAAACACAACCGCATAAAAGGAGAAAAAACCTGTGAGAACGTTGGACAACTTCTAGCGGAACACCGAGTTTAGTCTACTTGGACAGTGTAAAAATAATTTTAAGACGCTAAGGCACCAGAACATGAGTACATGGTTTTTTGTTCATGTTTTCATCCTCAAATGTTTCGATCGCTTTATTGACTGTTAATTAATTCGTTCATTTAAGCTAAATGTTGTCTCAATTTAGCCTAAAATATCCTTAATATCCTTAATATTTGCTTTTTGCCTAAAATATCCTTAATATTTTTTGGTTCATACCACGAAAAACGCTAAACTAATACGCCTATAACAAGTTTACCATAAACTGTTTTTTTATCAGCAAAAATCCCAAATTAGTACACATATGATAAATTAAGCATTTCCTTTCTTTTTTTATCCCGGTAAGCATATTTACTTAATAACCTAAATCAGTGGTGGTTATTAAGTCTATTTTGTCAAAATTGCTTTTAAAAAATTTGTTTTAAAAAAAAAAATTAGACCTAACCTTTCCGGGTCGGGCCCACAGAGAATCGAACGGGGGCCCAGTCTGTAACTCCAAGTTTCAGTTATGAAAAAGACGCCCACCGCCATAACAGTTCTCGCCACCGCCATAGCCGTTCCTCGTGGAGAGAAGAAGAAGGAGATATGGGAGAAAGATACCGCCGGAGTTCGACCGCCGTTCCCTGGGGCCGTCCCCGAGGGAGCATGTGTCGCCGGCCGCCGCCGATCTGGCCGGATCACGACCTTTCGAGACTGCCGGTCCGGAGGCCCAGGAATCGGCGGCTGACGAAGGTCCGGATCATGCTTCCGATAAGCGTCCGATGCGACGCCTGCGGGAACCGCATCGACAAGGGGTCCAAGTTCAGTTCCAGGAAGGAGGAGGTCGCCGTCGCCGGCGCCGGCGAGGTCGGTTGCCGCACCTTCGATTCTGTCTTTCGTGTGTGTTGGAGTTTGCCTCTGTTCTAATTCCGGGCGCGTTCTCTTCTGTTTTCCGCGAGCAGGCGTATCTGGGGACCCCGGAATTCAGGTTTTACTTCGGATGCACCGGTTGCTCCGCTGAGCTCGCGATCAAGACCGATCAGCGGAACTCCTATTGCATCGTGGAGTCAGGGGGCACGAGGGTCGAAGGCCCCGACGTTCCGGAGCTTACGGATGATTCGGAGAAGATGCATGGTCAACCGAGCGGGCGCGAAGAATAGGTTTCTTGAAGCTTGTTTCTGTTTCGTTTAATGTTCAGACCACTTCGATTGGTTTTGACGTATTGCATATGAAAAGGGGCTGTTCATATGCATCTTTTGCATATGGGAATCGTGTTGGATCACGCATACTGTGGAAGTGCTTCTTTTTTGTTGTTTTTGGGATAGTGATTTAGGGTAGAAGTCATACTTTCCGTGTTGCAGATGCATTCTTACCTCGCATTTTGACATTACTGTTGAGGGATAAACTTTAGCTGTCCCTGGTCTTAAGAATGATATGGTAATGTGCGACGGAGACACAGCTGGGAAAATGTTTTCTTTGTGAGGCGATCGTTTGCAATCTATATGTTACTTGTCATGGTCGCCTAATGGTAAACACATGGCAACATCTTGTTTGGACAGGCAGGTTTTAATCTGGGATGTTTGATTAGAAGTAGGACATAGACAGCCAAAAATTTGATGAAAGGATATGTTGCGTGTCATGGAAGCCCATTGGCAATGCCTTCACTGTCATTGACACCATGGTGTGTGGGAATCCGTTATTCCTTCTGCAATGAAATCTCCAACTGAAGTAATTCTAAATTCACCACCAAACAATAGTAATGGGTTGCTTATATTTGATGAGGAGTACAAAGAGCCTAGTGCTGCTGGCAACATAAGTGATCCTGGTGAAGATAGTTTTGGTGAATCTGGGTCGCCTTGCAGAAAGAAGTTGAGGAAGCATTCCTCTTATATGAACAGTGAGAGGAAGATGACAGTGATGATTTAAGCTCCTCGCCAAAGCTCAAATCTCGAAAAGGATATCGCGATGATAAAAAAGACTCAGATAATGGTCATGAGGATCTTGGAAGCATAATGTCATCTGCTAGATCCAGAATGCGGATGCTTTCCAGCCTGGTAGCACTCCTGTGTAGCCAGGGAAATGGCTGTTCTTATACTGTAAAATAGGAGGTATAACTACAGTCGAGTAAGAGGGGTACTCTTACATAGAGGTGATGCTCTCCCTACTTTATGCGCACTCTTTTTTTCCACACAGTGGATGGCTGTCTAATTATGAACACGTCTTGGATATTTCACGTTGCACCAACAGATTAATCTATTTTGGTTGCAGATAGATCTTCACGACACTGGAATAGGTTCATGAGTTCCATCATGTATTGCCCCGTATATTCACTGAGGGTGGCTTGCAGGTTTGTTTTACAGAAATAGAGACAGAAATTTCTGCATTCTGCCTTGGAATGGTCGTCCTATATGATTCATAGCAGCTTTCTTTTATTACTGTCAATGCTTATCTTGGAATCTTAAATCAACTAGTACTCACCAACAAGAACAGAGAAGCATTTTTCTCCCGTTTTATGCGTAGTAATTAATATCTTCTGTTTCACCATAATGAGTGAGGCCACTCGATAATGAAGAAATATTGAAATAGGAAGTCACATATCAAGTAACTGGGGTAGGGCTACCATTGGTGAATAGATGTTTTAAGTAAGAACATAATGGAGAAGGTGCACTGAGAGCAATTGTTGCCTTCCACTTTTCTATGTGCATGTTCATGGTGGCCGAGCCAATCCATTCAAGATCTGCACTCAATCTCTGATTCTCCGCCCTGTATTATGGAAACACGGGGTCTCGCTTGATGGGCCTGCGAACACTGCAGCAGGCTTCAAGAATGAGTTTTTGGAGTTGTCTCTCATGCTTCTGATGGTCTTCCTTCTGGTGATCAGCAGGTACCGAATCCTCATGTTTGTGCCTCAATAAATTCGCCGTTTCTACTCAATGGCACTTGATAGCCAATTATTCGCGAGCAAGTTTTAATCTGTAATCTTCATTTCTGTTCTCATTGAGTTGTGGAAAGATTAATGTGGTTTAACTCCAGTGAAGAAGAGTTGTTGAGTTTCAATGACTCAAAGGTACTACTGGATTTTAGCCACGTTGTTGCCTTTTTTCCAGATTGTGAAACATCAGGGAAAAGAAAAAGGAAAAATTAGTCAAGTCGACAGAAAGTTAATGTGCTTTTCTAGATTACTAAAGCAGCATAAAACCTTGGTTTAAAAGTAAAACGTGATGTAAACATTTTCCCCATGTGTTTGCCTCATGCTAACATTGCCAAGCTTTCTATGCCAAAGATCATTCTTATGGCTGAAATATAACATGCACAGCTGACACGTAAAACCACATGCAACTGTGGACTTGGTGTTTTACCTAGATCTTGACCGGTCATAAGTCTCGAGCTCTTGCCCGTGAGTGCATTATGTGAGAGAGACAGAGACAGACAGACAGGTGGACAGAGAGTCAGAGAGAGGTCTACTCGTGACTCAAAGTAATATGGGTCAAACGTGCTCCAAAAAATAGCACAATTTATAACTCAAAAATGACAACCAAAAGAGAGATGAGCCTGCCATAATAGTAATGGAATGGAATCTCCCCATGGATCTAAATCCAATGGAAAAGAAGCAACATTATTATGATCTGAAGAGAAATTTGTGTCGTTCCAATCATTCAATATAAGCCAAAGGGTACTCCAAAACAAAGTGTCCATGACTTATCGACGTCTAATGTCACTAGTAATTACGGAATCCAAGACTCAAAAATGTTCGACTAAAGCCTTACTGGTTCAATTTACCATAATATCAAATTCCCTAAGAAGCTTATACAAAATATTGGAACTTTTCAATATTGAAACTTGGCAAGACAGATATGTTGACCATCCCAATTTCGCTTCTAGCTGAAATGATGATCCACACATGATTTAAGTTAGGCCATTTCAAAATCCAGCTCAAGCAAGGAATTAAGGAAAAATTCAATCTAACGATTGCTTGTCCATTACATAGTCCGGAATCAACAACCATCCTAAGTTCTAAGTTGATAACCCTTAACATAGCCATTGCATGGAAATTTGGGAAGAGAACTCATGCTTGCCTGAATTAGGCTTCAAATCCGAATCAAAATACTGGTCGAAGATTTGTGTAATGTGAGAGAGAGCCTAGGGATTGCACGGAGGGGATTGATGATTGGAAGGTGACAAAGGAACCGAATTGGAATTGGAACTAGCTTTACAGGCTAAAAGCTTGAACTGAGATTCATTCCGTTAGGAATTTGTATACATGTAGTCATAGTTGTGTCTACTTTTTCATATTATACTTCGAGAAAATGATTATACTACCAAAAAATAAAATATGCTCATAGGCTTGTGTAATAAATTTATTCTGTGTAGCCTAAACATAAGTTATGATTCTCCAAGAATGGATGGTTCTCCGAAATAAATAAATAAATTGGCATGTCTAAATGCTCGTTGCACCTTTTTTATTACTTATTAAACAATTATTCTTGGAATACCAACGTGGAGGGATGACAAAGGAGTCGGATGGGCCGTGCAAGCCCAGTATATGGGCCTACTTGTCAACCCATACCATGAGTAAAAGAACATGTGGCCTTGCTCAGTGGGATATGGGCCCACTAAAAGGCCCTTCTTTTAAGGGCCCGACACCATTGAAATAGGAAAGTGCGCCACGGCAGTAATCCGTTTGCGTTCTGGATAATTCTCGCAGCGCATTAAGAAGAGGAGAGACAGAAACAGAATGCAAAGTTAATTTGAATGTGTCGATATGTGAAGCCGTGATTGATCTAGTCGTTTTTTTAAAAAAAAAAAAATCTAAGTGGGAAAGCATATTTCTTCCAGAGACTAGCCAATCCATTTATTTTATGAGTTATAATCTTTTCACTTTCAGGCTCAGTATGTTATAATCTAAATTAGTAGTCCGATAGATCTCACTGTTAACATCTGAGTTTAAAATGGTACTCGGTGATTTTTCTTTTTTATTACAAGAATGTTTAAGAAATATTGAGTTACAAAATTATCCAAAGTGCATGGAATATCGAGATATCTATTTTGCAAAATTAGAGCGTAACATTGTCGAAGAATTTCTCCAAACAAAAATCAAAAGTTTAGAATTTAAAAGGTATCGTCAATAAATGATAGGTTCAAAAGGATTTGTTTATAGAATTATACGGTATGGTAATCCTAAAATAAGAAACCAACAATAGATAGGTTGTCACGTGTCAAGATGACACAAAAAAATCTTAAATAGCCGCGAGGAAAGAGGACATATGCTAGTACCAGGCCCATTAGATTAGATACATTGAGCCATCCCTGAAGAGTAGAGTTTGTCTTGATGAGGAACTCAGGAACTCAAAGCATCAAGTGAGGCGTGCAAGACGCTTCTGGGTCATCAACAACATCACTTTGATCTTCCATGAAAATAACCTAGTTCATGATCATTAAAAAAAAATCACAAATACATAAATAAATAAATAAAATCCAACAGTAAATGCCTATAAACCTTTTGGATCGCATGTTGAATGCACCAAATTTTTTAATTTTTTATCAGAGCTCCAGAATCTCCCTAATTGTTTTTTTTCTTTTCAAAACTCTTTTTTAACTCTTGGAAAGGGGATAGTGAACGGCATAGCATATTCCCACCAAAGAAAAAGACATCGGATATAGGTATTATTCTCTCCTTTCCCATTGATTTGTGATAGGGTAACAACCTACAAGAGTAGTTTACTTTGCAAAGATATCTTACAAATCCTTATTAGGCATGTTCATAGTTCATTCAAGAGATTTCTTATCATATTTTGCAGGTGTTACCTTTCCTAAATGCATGACAAGATGAGCTTCCGCCATTGCAGTCTGCCAGTCCGGTTTGGTCATGTTCTGCTCAAGACACCAGAAACCAGATTAATCCCGTGGAAAACGCTCAAAATCGGCTAATTCAGTCCAATTCCCGGTTTAACCTTAACTGGTGCTTTTTCTTATATTGATTGACTATAATTTCAAATTATTTTCTTAAATTCTCTTTTGGGTTTTAATGTTCATTTGAATAGGATTGACCATATTTTAATAACCTTTTTAACCTTATTTCCCACGCAATTTTGAATAGATTCTTCTTTGCAGCTCGTGTTACACTTTCAAACGAAATCAATAACAAGTAGAAATAATTTATACACATGTTACGTTGAGATACAATTGAGGCTATCACAACACAAATGGCATGCTTTATTGGTTGTGTTTAATGCGATGCTAAAGAGATCCTTCTTTGAACAGTTGGAAAGAATTGACTAGAACTACGAGGGAAGGTACCGGAAAAAGAAACGACAGTTTTTGTTTGTCTAATATATTCAGATTAAATGACATTTTAAAGATTTCAAATGCTCAAGCTTTCTAAACTAGGGTGTATACATGCTGCCAAAGAAAATATCTATTGCGTAGCACAGTTCCCTGGGGTCAAAGTTCATCAAGAACTACACTAGCTTCTAAATAAATAAATAAAACAATCCTGTACTACCTTTTGACCTCTAGAGAAAAAGGAAAGCAGGCTATCTCTAGAAATTTTTCTTATTCCGAGAGTTCTACCCATATTGCAATGTTCCTCTGAACTGTATTGAGATCTATTGAAGAAATGCATTGAAATCAATCGAAGTATCATTTCTTCTAAGGAGCATATGCAATGTGATCGATATGCAAAATACCCGATGCCCTTTGGACGATTGAGAAGCTCGAAGAAATAGAAGTCACAGGTGTACCGCCTTTCTATATTGAACATAGGGAAGATGAACGAGATTTCCATGTGAACATTGGCAATTACATCTACAAAAATCATTCCTTCAGGATCTTGAGATTGAGATATGTTAAAATATATGCAGTACCAAGACTTCCTGAAAGTCTTACGACTCTTCATTTGAGTACATTGTACATGGACAAGTTTCCAAATCTCTCGAACTTGACTAATTTAAAGGAATTAAATTTGAGTTTTGGCACACGTGATTATGATGAGGAATCTAATGGACTTGCAGAAGATTCGATACAATGGTGGATTGGGAAATTAAGCAAACTGGAGTTTCTAACCCTATCCTCTGATTATATGACCACCTTACCAACAGATATTAGTCTCCTTCCTCAACTCAAGACACTTGACCTCACCTGCGCTAATCTGCATTGCCTCTCGAGGCTTCCATCGAGTTTATCGACCTTATTTTTGTTTGATTGCATGTCACTTTGTTCGATGGATCTATCAAATTTGAAGAAACTATCAATGCTCAAGATTTGGCGCTCTACAATTTCAGAGATTCAAGGCCTTAATTGTTTGGACAACCTGCAAGATTTGTTGCTTTCTGACCTTGGATAGGTGGAGATATTACCTGATCTAAGTACTCTAAGCAAACTAAGACGTCTTCACATAGAATTTTGTGGTAATCTAGTTGAGATACAGGGCAAACTACCTCAATCTTTAGAAAAACTATGGATTTATTCATGTGAATCTTTACAGAAGTTGCCTGATTGGTCAAGCTTGAAGGTACTACAAATGGTTGACATAAATGATCGCACAGAATTAAATTTGTGAGGCAATTCTTGGAAATTAAAAGAATTTCCGAAAGAAGTCGGAGAAGAAGTGGATGCTGTCCTTGAGGGATTCTTGATCCATGACCATAAATTTAAGGATGTAAGTAATATCCATCTATCGACCATTGTTTTCCTCGAGTGGATTTTGAATGCTTACATTTTTTCCTAATAATGTTGATTAATGATTATAACTTACGAATGAAATGACTATTTTGCCATTCTAAATTCATAATACTATATTAATATTGTTTCATATTTACAAGTGAAGAGATTTTTTAACCCGGCAACTATTAGTAAGGTATCTCTGAAATAGTGAAATAATGATGCAATTACCCGCGTTGCTTAGAAAATTTTGCAAGTTTCTGGGAAGTTTTAGACAACACGCTCTGCAGTGGATTGCTTTTCTGATGATAACTGAGAAGTGCTTGTTCTGCTTGAGAGTTCCTTAATCCACGACCACAAGTTGCTTTAAGTTTTTCCAGTTCATTGTCGCCCTCGTTTGGTTTGATTTGGATTGTTGAATATATATTTTCTTGTGATGGTTCTTCCTTACTTTAAGTTTCCCAGCTGGAGGAATGCATGTCAATTGCACCATTATTATTTGATTTATACCAATTCATTAGAGATTTTCATGTACTTGCTGCTGCTGCTGCTTCACATATTTCTAAGCTCATACCCTCGCTTTGCATTAGAGAGAACTCCCTTAAACTGTAAAAAATTAGATGGAATGTGAGTTGCAAGGTCATAGAAACTCTGCATTGATATGCTCATGTCCAGTTTATTTTCCAGGAAAGATGTTCTTAGTGGGATTTGCAAATGTTATGGACAAGTTACAAAATGAAGAAAGACGAACTTCGCTTGGGTAGTGGCATCAATAGTTGGTGCAGCAAAGCTTTCCATCTATCACCGGAGAGGAGAACTATTTAGCTTCTCCAAGGTATCATAAATCATCTTATAGTTACAGCTAAATTTAAGTCTTATTGGTGCATAGGACATATGATAAGTTTCACTTGAGGTCAGAACTTACCCTAATCGACCCTTGATTGATCTCCATTATTGTCTAGGTTTCCATATACACTTTCTAGAAATGGCTTTGCCCAGCTGATCATCTACAATAGAAGCCATTCCTTTCACCTCAAATGATACTTGATGACTCTTCACGAGAGGTGCCAAGGGAGACATCTAAAAGGACAAGCTTGTTGCCGGTTTCTGATGTTCCTGAGAGGAAATAAAGTTTGAGAAACTTACAGAAATCTTTCTGTACAGGGAGCTGTGGCTAATTGGGCAGCTGGACAAATGAAGACCGAATGAAGGAAGATGAAGGATGAAATATAGTGTCAAAGGTATTCCCTATCCCACTCTTGGGGCGGTAAACCCTGTATTCATATATTGAGAGCCAAAAACTTGACGAATAGTGAGGGGAAATCGTTGCCCAATGATGAAATCGTTCAATCTGCTGCACTCGGCCTGAAGTTTCAGTTGAATGGCTCGCTCTGTTTTTCAGAGAAATCACTGGAGCAAGGAAGAGGGATCCATTTTGCAATTTAAGCATCATACTTAATGTTTTGGGGGGTAAAAGATTATTTGTGTGGCCATAAAAATGAATATTGCATCTCATCTAAGCGCGTGCGTTCTCTTCATGGATATGCAATAGACTTGCTTATCAGCCCCAAATGTTCTTTTACCAGAAAACACTAAGGGCTTGCCTCGGTAATTCCATGTCAAGGATGGGATGACAGACTTTAATGAGTATGAATTCAGTTGTCTAAATTGAATATTGTAAAGTACTTGTCAAAAAGGTTGCCGCATTATCTTTGAAAGATCCGGTGGGTTGTTAAAAACCATGTCCTAGAAAAATAACTACCGTCATTGCCACAGTTGAAATTTGACATTGAATTAAGTTTGCCATTATCTCATTGATGGGTTCTCTTACGAATCCTTGTGCAAAACTCCAAATTGAATCGATTATAGGTTAAATCGGATCTAAACTTCCAGTCAAATTCGAATTTATGAACCACTTCCTGAACAATAACAACATTGTCCAAGGAGGAGTCAATATCATTTTCGTTTCCGTAGGCGATTTCACTGAACCTATGAGAGTTAATTGACAAAAGCTTCCTAGTTTGGGGATTCGAAATCACTAATTGAGTTGGATATGTCTGACACGATTATCAATCAATTACCTAATCTCATTGGAAACTTAAAAGATTGGAAACAGTGAGGATAAAAAAGAGTCTCATGCGTTTTGGACAGTGGAGAAACTCGAAGAATATATACTTCCTAGTGGAAGTACTAAATGAGATCTACAGAGGTATGTCCGAGGCTGTTGAGATTTTTTTTTGGTCGGTGAGGCTGTTGAGATTGGAATGTGCTCAAATACACGCAGTACCGAGTCTTGTTCGGAAAGACGTGTCCATCTACATAGCCTTGCACATCAGCATGTTTCCCATTAAACCATTGAAACCTCGACATTTAATTATTCCCATAAGTAGAAATCATGGCAACACAAGATGTAATGGATTAGTATTGTAAGAGGATTCACAACTGGAGTTTGCCAACCTACTTGGATGAATTTGCAAAGATATATAATTGTTTCATGGCATTCATAATGTCTCTTAAGTTCCTCTAAGTTGCCGGCACACATGCGGAGTTTTGGGATGTGGTTTTAGAAGTTTGGCATAAGCTTCCCAAATTAGTTAGGTTGGATGTTTCGTAATCTCTCTTAAGTTCCTCTCAGTTGCCGGCACACATGCGGAGTTTTGGGATGTGGTTTTAGAAGTTTGGCATAAGCTTCCCAAATTAGTCAAGTTGGATGTTTCCAGATGGTGGTTCGGCGGTTGTTTCAACATTGCTGAGGTCCTTCTTGAGAGCTCTGTATCAAATGAACAACAAAGGAGCGCCTTGCCCCAGCCAGAAATCATATAAACCCACTCGATCGCTCTTCGCACTTCATAAAAGCTTAAGTGATAGAATCCCCTCAAGCCTACGCATGATCTCATCCGTGCTCTTATGATTTTATCTAAGTTTCTCCAATCCCCAAAATATATTATTCTCTTTCACTTTGATTTCAGGGAATAGAGAAACTATTTGTCTAGAAATATCTGTAAAAATGGCAAGTAAAGATTTTCCTCTAATCCTAGGAATTGTAAAATCGGTATCTCCCTCCAGATTGGACAATCCAACACACATAATCCTCAAACTTTGGGATGACCTCAGCAATGTTGAAACAACCGCCGAACCAACATCTGTTTAGGAAACATCCAACCCGACTGACTTGGGAAGCTTATGCCAAACATCTAAAACCACGTCCCAAAACTCCACATGTGTGCCGGCAACTAAGAGGAACTTAAGAGATGGCACATTTCCCAAACCAATTCATCAACTATCAAGCAATGGGAGTGGAAGAATAAAAGTTCCAATTTTGGGTTTTTCTTTTAGTAAAATAGGTCAAAATTTGGCCAAATTCGATTAAAAAAATACATATATTCCATTTTTCAAAATTAATCCTAAATAGATTTGAAATGCTCGACATTGTGTGATTTAGAGTTTTTTAGTAGTCAAAATCAATTAAGCTCAATCACAATGATCGGATTTTTAAAGAAGAAAATATCACTCGCTGTTCATTTGGTTCACATCTTGGAAATTCGTGAACCCAATTTTTTTCTTAAATTAAACTGCATTTTGAAACAATTGGATCACATAGTTTCCATAGGTGCAAAAATCGAGTGAACAGAAAAATTATGCTTGGTCAAAGGTTGGCCAAATTAAGTAAAAAATATGCAAATATCACTTTTCAATTTTTTTTCCAAATTAGATATGATATGATACGGTTGATCTTGTAAGATTTAAAATTTCCTATTATCTAAATTACATAGCTTCATGAGATCGGATTTTCAAAGAAGAAAATATCATGATCGTCTATTCGGTCCAATAACACAATCAATCACTCTTTTTTCCTTGAATATGGAACCGCATTTCTAGAACAATTGAGTCGCGTAGTTTATGTAGATGCAAAAATCGAGTTCATAGGATGTTGGGTGGAAAAATTATGTTCAGTTTCTTACACTAAAGAGAGGGATGCAATTTCAAAAGTAGGAAGACTTCTCGAATTCAAGTGTAATATGAACCAACATTGTGAAGCACAAACCAACATCGATTACAAACTAAAAGTTTATGCACTGAAAAGACTTTAATATACCAGGTATATTCATCTGCATCATACCTTGAATTGCAACATCCATGAAGCACCCTAAGTTTTTCGAGAAACTCTTCCGCTTTATCAATGGTAGCCATTCTTGTTGCCATGGAAACCTGATGAGACTCTTGCATTAAGATGTGTTGATAAAGCACTAGCAAGGAATTGTTCACCCATGCAAATAGATTCTCCTCCAGGATGATTCGAGGAAAACGGAGAAAAAGAGATGTTCAAAAGCCTACTTAAGAAATAATTAATTTATTTTAGAGACATTACATGTATATAATTCCATAAATACCTACAATAACCATTTTGTCTGCCATAAATTTTCCTCTTTTCCCTTGCAAATCATATACTCATGACAGCAGCCAAAAGCAGCTGGAGTTGGTCTGCAATTAGTGACTACTTCAAACGGTATCATCCAAAGACGACAAAAATATTTTGTCTAAGGAGCGTCACACTTATCCATTCAAACATCAAACAAACAAAATATAAAGAAATATAAATATTAAATGTAAACAAAAAAACTCATACCTCAGCATAATCGTCATAACCTAGAAGCTTAGCTTTTTTCAATCTAAGCTTCAAGATTTCATCAAGGGAGAATTACCAAAAAAGTCCTAAACTTATTATAATTGTGCCAATTTAGTTCTAAACATTTTTTTGGGCCAATTTAATCCTAAACCTTTTATAATTGTGCCAATTCAGTTCATCTAGCCAAAATTGGCCGTCCGGCTTTGCGTGGACACCAACGAGGGACAATCGGCCGGCGAATGTTGATGTGTCAATTTTTATTTTTTTTTTATTTTTTTTAATTTTTTTTTCGAATTTTTTAATATTTTTTTTTTTTATTTCTTTTTTCTTTTTTTCTCACCTTCTTCTTCCTCTGGCCAGCCCAGCCACTAGCGAGGGCGAGGCCCCGCCCGATCTGGCGAGCTCGACCCTCGCCAAATCCAGTAGGGCAGCGCCCCTTTTTGCATCTCCGTAGCCACTCCGCCGCCTCCTCCTCCTCCTCCTCCTCCTCATCCTCTCCCTCCCCGCCTCCGCCACAACCCTTGGAGACGGCAGCCTCGCCCAACCTTGGCGAGGGCCGAGCTCGCTGAATCTAGCGAGGCCTCGCCCTCGCCGGCCCTCACCTCTGGCCGACGCCGGCCGACCAGAGGAAGAAGAAGGTGAAAAAAAAATTAAATTTTAAAATATATATTAAAAAATTCAAAAAATTTCAAAATATTTCAAAATTGCCACATCAAAGTTCACCTGCCGGCTGTCCCCCGTCGGCATCCACGGCACCGACTAGCCAATTTTGGCCGAATGGACTGAATTGGCACAATTATAAGAGGTTTAGGACTAAATTGGCCAAAAAAAAAAGTTTATGACTGAATTTGCACAATTGCAATAAGTTTAGGAATTTTTTGGTAATTCTCCCTTTCATCAATGATTAATGTGTTGTTAGTATCTCCGCTGGAGGGTCGAGTAGCATAGGCACGGTAGATTTCCTCACGTAAACCTCTATTTTGAGCACTTGCCATGAAAGACCGATAGCTTGGTTCATCCAAAGTGATCATTAGGGTCCATCTTCCGCCGTTGCATTTTCATACCCCTTGAATATCCCAAAAAATGATAAAGATCAGACAAATTTTTGGATAAAAAGTGCTCAAATAAATATAAGAAAATAGCACAACAAAATATGAGCTATTGTGTATCACCTTTGACACTGCCATTTATGCAGCCAAATCAAGAGATAAAGAAGACAATCTTTTGATCTTCTTCTTATCAGTAATCAATTTTTCGAATTTTCTCGTGGCGTCCATGATATTCTCATCAAACTTTCGACATAATTTTTGAAGTCGCTACAATCAACTAATTAATCAAGAGGCAAAGGTTGGGTAATTGAAATGTTAAAATAACATAATCTACTCTTCTACTTTCTTGCTCATAAAGAAGACAAAGTCAGTGCCACCACAAGGCTTTATAACAGTTTTCAGAATTTAGCAATTCCGATCACTTAGACGCCATATTATAGAACGACTAATATCCGACACCGTCGAACCATGGCAAAAGTGCAGACATCGCATGCTGTTCAAGTCCATAAGTCACAGCAAATTTTAGTTTGTATGCACATGAATTTAAAGCAAATTATCCCATGATAGCAGGGAAAAGAAGATATATGAAGAGAGTTTTGACGCATGTCATTGATAGAGCCAACAAAATCATGCAAGATCATGGTTGTACAAATGTTGTCCTTCATATATAGGTGAAAAGACAATTTACATCATCAATATCGCCAACTAACATGTTTTAACAACGCACTTGCTCAATTTTGTTAAAGTCTTCTCTGCTTCCATCTTTCAAGGCAACCCCATTCAGAACTCCTTTCCTTATTTCGTTTGCAACAAATGATTCCAAAACCCAGTTTCAACCAATCTAATGGAACTGCATTTCTAGAACAATCAAGTCACGGATTTTCCGTAGATGCAAAAATCGAGTTAATAGAATGTCAAGTGAAAAAATTATGTTTGGTTTCTTACACTGAAGAGAGGGATGCAATTTCAAAAGTAGGAAGACTTCTCGACTTCAAGTCTAATGATGCCCAACCAAAAGAATGAGAAAAGAAAATTGGGCTTCTTAAATAACATACCATGAAAGAAGGTCACTTATCAATTCTCTCCAATAAAGCAAAGATCGTATTAATATTTAAATACTTTTTACTCTTGTTCTTTTTTTTTATATTTGGCCATTTTTGTATTTTTATGGAAACGAACACTTGAATTGTCAACAACAAAATTCAAGGGTGAACAATAATTCGATTATCACTTTCTTTTTATTGTTTGTGAAACTTCTCAGATGAGATTGGCAATTGTAGATCCAGTTATCAGTCCTCTTACAATACTAATCCATTACATGGCATTCGTAATGTCTCTTAAGTTCCTCTCAAATGCCAGCACACATACGGAGTTTTGGGATGTGGTTTTAGATATTTGGCATAAGCTTCCCAAGTCAGTCAAGTTGGATGTTTCCCAAATGTTGGTTCAGCGATTGTTTCAACATTGCTAAGGTCCTTCTTGAGAGCTTTGTATCAAGATGAACAACAAAGGAGCGCCTTGCCCCAACCAAAAATCATATAAACCCACTCGATCGCTCTTCGCACTTCGTAAAAGCTTAAGTGATAGAATCCCCTCAAGCCAACAAATGAGTTCTTATGATTTTATCTGAGTTTCTCCAGTCCCCAAAATATATTCTTCTCTTTCTCTTTGATATCAGGGAATAGAGAAGCTATAAAAAAAAAAAATTCTATAAAAATGGCGAGTAAAGATTTTCCTCTAATCCTGGGAATTATAAAATCGGTATCTCCCTCCAGATTGGACAATCCGAACGCACATATAATCCTCAAACTTTGGGATGACCTCAGCAATGTTGAAACAACCGCCGAACCAACATTTGTTCAAGAAACATCCAACCCGACTGACTTGGGAAGCTTATGCCAAACATCTAAAATCACATCCCAAAACTCCACATGTGTGCCGGCGACTGAAAGGAACTTAAGAGATGGCACATTTCCCAAACCAATTCATCAACTCTCAAGCAATGAGAGTAGAAGAATAAAAGTTCCAATTTTGGGTTTTTCTTTTAGTAAAATAGGTCAAAATTTGGCCAAATTCGATTAAAAAAATACATATATTCCATTTTTCAAAATTAATCCTAAATAGATTATTTGAAATGCTCGACATTGTGTGATTTAGAGTTTTTTAGTCGTCAAAATCAATTAAGCTCAATCACGACGATTAGATTTTTAATGAAGAAAATATCACTCGCCGTTCATTTGGTTCACATCTTGGAAATTCGTTAACCCAATGTTTTTCTTTAATTGAACCGCATTTTGAAACAATTGGATCACATAGTTTCCATAGGTGAAAAAATCGAGTGAACAGAAAAATTATGCTTGGTCAAAGGTTGGCCAAATTAAGTAAAAAATATGCAAATATCACTTTTCAATTTTTTTCCAAATTAGATATGATATGATACGGTTGATCTTGTAAGATTTAAAATTTCCTATTATCTAAATTACATAGCTTCACGAGATTGGATTTTCAAAAAAGAAAATATCATGATCATCTATTCCGTCCAATAACAGAATCAATCACTTTCGTTTCCTTGAATATGGAACCGCATTTCTAGAAAAATTGAGTCGCATAGTTTATGTAGATGCAAAAATCGAGTTCATAGCATATTGGGTGGAAAAGTTATGTTCAATTTCTTACTAAAGGGATGCAATTTCAAAAGTAGAAAGACTTCTCGAATTCAAGTCTAATATGCCCGAGAATAAGAATGAGAGAAGAAACTTGGGGCTTCTAAAATAACATACCATGAAAGAATGTAACATACCAATTCTCTCCAATAAAGTAAAGATCGTATTAGTATTTAAATACTTTTTACTCTTGTTCTTTCTTTCTTTCTTTTTTTGCCGTTTTCGTATTTTTATGGAAATGAACGCTTGAATTGTCAACAACAAAATTCGGAGGTTAACAATAATTTGATTTTCACTTACTTTTTATTGTCTATGAAACTTTCTCAAATGAGATTGACAAATGTAGATCCGGAACATCATACAAAATATGGTCCTTGTGGGTCAAATGACGTGGATCCAACGGTTTGTGAAAAAACCAAAATGAACCCTCCAAATGATCCCTCCACTTGCTGAAGATTGATTCCTTTGTAGTTTCAACCATATAAATGTACAAGATTATCTTTCCGTCCGCCAAGATGATTCTTTGAGAGCAAATATACCTTATCGGATCATCTTAATCTAAAATATACTGCATTCGCTCATGTTCAGCTCGATATGCCGTGTATATAATGTACCTTTCTGTTGGTTATGCTAGATTTTTTTCAAGGTATAATGTTTCTAATAGATGATGAAACAGTTTCTCTGAATATAATTTGGTCATTTTCCTTGTATCGGGTTATCAGTTCTGAGTACTAGTTTATCTCCATATTCGTGCTTGAGATAGGTTTATTTTGATGTGTGTGTGGTTATAATTGTGAATGTATTGGTTTTCAGTGAGCGAAGGCACGATCACAAATGTTTTTCTCTGCATTTGAGGATGCAATAGGTTTAACTTACGGCAAGGCATACCCGAGAAGTCGTGAACATACATGAAATAATGGTGCTATTAGAAAAGCA
This sequence comes from Eucalyptus cloeziana, assembly GCA_014182715.1. Lineage (NCBI taxonomy): Eukaryota > Viridiplantae > Streptophyta > Magnoliopsida > Myrtales > Myrtaceae > Eucalyptus > Eucalyptus cloeziana. Next base: position 2,720,275 of record CM024637.1, on the reverse strand, counting down.
CCTTGGTATTTGTGTCTGCCATTCATATTAGGGTTTACGCTTATGTAAGGCGGTGATAATAATAAGCATGCAATATATTGCCTTTTCTTCACCCTGTGGACTAGTGGTTGAGTATTTTAGTGAATGTCTGAGGCAAGGAATAGAAGCCTCGTCAAATTCGATAGAAAAAAAAAAAAAACATAAATGCCACTTTTTCAAATTCCAGTCATTCACACATGTACTATATATATATCATTCGATTTGATTATTATGAGATCGCAACAATTTTATTTTAAAATAGATTGCATTTTTGAAACCATCGGGTCACTAGTCGTTAGGGCAAAAATCAAGATAATAGGACACCAAACGAAAAAAGTTATGTCTTTTCAAAGTTTAACCAAATTTGATATAAAAAAAAAAAAAAAAAATAAATATCACTTTTTAAAATTTATTCCAATTAGATGATTTAAAATGCTTGACCTTATAAGATTTAGAGTTTTCAAATTATCCAAATTAATTATATTCAATCACGGCAAACAAAAATTTTTGCAAAGAAAAAATATATAACCGTCCGTTTAATCCAATGTCTAGGAAATTGGAAATCCCAACATTTAAAAAAAAAAAAAAAATTGAATCGCATTTTGAAAAAATTGGGTCGCGGATTTTCCGTTGGTACAAAAATCGAAGTTAATGGGATGTTGGATAGAAAAATTATGACTAGTCAAAGTTCGGTCAATTCAAAAAAATTCACAATTACATGATTGTGAGATTCAAAGTTTTCTAATCACTTAAATTACGTTTAATAACAGATATTGGATTTTTAATGAATAAAATATCTGGTCCAATTCATAAAAATTTCAATTAAATTTTTCTAAAAAAAAACGAACCACATCTTTTATTGTCTCTCCCTTTTGATCGTGTTTGTTGAGATTTTGTTATTTGGTGTATGTGTTTGTGTAATGACGTAGGAGAGTAATCTCAAGGAGGACAGTGGACCATAATGGCCGAAGCTCATGGCGCCATTGGAGAACATCCAATGTGGGATGATCGATTATATGAAGGCTGTCAAAAATGCAGCTATCCCGCATGTTGCAACAATGGAAGTCTAGGTGATTTCTTTCACTTGGTTTGTTCATTGTTACCACCATTGTAGATCCAAATCAAGTGATTGCAAGAGCATGGGATTGAACTCTAGCATGCTATGCACTAGTCAATTCATTGCATCCATCAACGGCTATATGTCACCAGTAATTACGGAATCCAACACTCAAAAAAGTTCGATTGAAGTCATGCCGGTTCAATTTACCATAATACCCCGTAAAAATTCCCTAAGAAGCTTATACAAAAGATTGGAATTTTTCAATATTAAAACTTGGCAAGAAAGATATGTCAACCATCCCAATTTCACTTCTTGCTGAAATGATGATCCACACATAATTTAAGTTAGGCCATTTCAAAATCCAAGCTCAAGTAAGGAATTAAGGAAAAACTCAACCTAACGATTGCTTGTCCATTACAGAGTCCGGAACCAACAACCGTCCTAAGTTCTAACCCTTAACATAGCCATTGCATGGAAATTTGGGAAGAGAACTCTTGCTTGCCTGAATTAGGCTTCAAATCCGAATCAAAATACTGGTCAAAGATTTGTGTGTAATGTGAGAGAGAGCCTAGGGATTGCGCGGAGGGGATTGATGATTGGAAGGTGACAAAGGACCCCATTGAATTGGAATTGGAACTAGCTTTACAGGCTAAAAGTTTGAACTGAGATTTATTCCGTTAGGATTTTGTATCTATACATGTAGTCATAGTTGTGTCTACTTCATATTATACTTTCAAAATATGATTATACTGCCAAAAAATAAAATATGCTCATAAGCTTGTGTAATCAATTTATTCTGTGTAGCCGAAACATAAGTTATGATTCTCCAAGAACGGATGGTTCTCCGAAATAAAATAAAAAAATTTGGCATGTCTAAATACTCGTTGCGCCTTTTTTATTACGTATTAAACAAATATTCTCGGAATACCTACGTGGAGGGATGACAAAGGAGTCAGAATGGGCCGTGCAAGCCCAGTATCTGGGCCTATTTGTCAACCCATACCATGAGTAAAAGAACATGTGGCCTTGCTCAGTAGGATGTGGGCCCACTAAAAGGCCCTTCTTTTGAGGGCCCGACACCATTGAAATAGGAAAGTGCGCCACGGAAGTAATCCGTTTGCGTTTTGGATAATTCTCGCAGCGCATTAAGAGACAGAAACCGAATGCAAAGTTAATTTGAATGTGTCGATATGTGAAACCGTGATTGGTCTAGTCGATTTTTTTTTTAAAACCTAAGTGGGAGAGCATATTTCTTCCAGAGACTAGCCAATCCACTTATTTTGTGAATTATAATCTTTTTCACTTTGAGGGCTCGGTATGTTATAATCTAAATTAATAGTTGGATAGATCTCACTGTTAACATTGAGTTTAAAATACTTGGTGATTTTTTTTTTTATTACAAGAATGTTTAAGAGAGATTGAGTTACAAAATAATCCAAAGTGCATGGAATATCAAGATATCCTTTTTGAAAATTTAGAGTGTAACATTGTCGAAGAATTTCTCCAAGCAAGAATCAAAAGTTTAGAATTCAAAAGGTATCATCAATAAATGAATCGAAAGTGTATTTATAATGATAGGTTCAAAAGAATTTGTTTACAGAATTATACCGTATGGTAATCCTAAAATAAGAAACCAACAATAGATAGGTTGCCATGTGTCAGGATGATACAGAAAAATCTTAAATAGCCGCGAGGAAAGAGGACATATGCTAGCACTAGGCCCATCAGTTGGAAAGAATTGACCTGAACTACGAGGGAAGGTACCGGAAAAAGAAACAACAGTTAGATTTTGTCTGTCTGATATATTCAGATTAAATAACATTTTAAAGATTTCAAATGCTCAAGCTTTCTAAACTAGTGTGTATGCATGTTGCCAAAAGAAAGATCTATGGCGTAGCACAGTTCTCTGGGGTCAAAGTTCATCAAGAACAACACTAGCTTCTAAATAAATACATAAAACAATCATGTACTACCTTTTGACCTCTAGAGAAAAAGGAAAGCAGGCTAGCTCTAGAAATTTTTCTTATTCCGAGAGTTCTACCTAGATTGCAATGTTCCTCTGAACTGTATTGAGATCTATTGAAGAAATGCATTGAAATCAATCGAAGTATCTTTTCTTCTAAGGAGCATCTGCAATGTGATCGACCTGTCACGTAAAATGAATTTTTATCATGTTTGCATCTGCAGTTGAACTGGAGAGAAATTTCAAGTCTGATAAAATGTGAAGAGAGTGACTCAGAATGAAGCCACAAGTTTGATGCACAGAAGCAAAATTTTTGGCTTTACAGTTCTAGCAAACTATCGGTCGCAAAGAGGGCTCCACAATCACTGAACTGCCAGGTGCTTTTGAACAAACAAAGGTCCAAACCATTGGACTATAATGCGAAACTGCTTAAGGAGATAATAATACATCAACCACTTTGCTGTTTTATACTGGAACAAACAGAAGAATAAGAGGGGAAAAAGGAAACCCTTCTTGGGCATACATGTTTGAAGCATTAACCTGAAAGCTAAAAGTCTGAAAAACCCTGTAGATGCCAAAAGGCATCATAAAAAGTCTCAGACTCTCAGCATTTTGAGCAATGATGTTGTAAATAACAGTCTTCACTATTTACTCTTATGCTCATCGATGCCAGAATAATAGTGGCGGAAAACACAAGAAAAGTCCTTGCTTTCATGTCCATCTTTGCATAGCCCCGAGTATCTAGAGAAACAGGTTGTATTGAAAAAACAGTATTTTAGCCGAAAAGAATCGCCATGAACAACAGTAATCGGACATATAGAAAATCATACAATTTTGCAGTTGTTTTGAAAAACAATCCCAAGAATCAAAGTTTGCCTTAAGGCACAACATGAGAATGCTTTCCTTTTTATTATTTTCTGGCAATGGTTAAATTTTTCATCTCAACGACTCGTCAACTTGTTAATCCATATGTTAGGCCACTTACTTTTAACACTGTAGTTGAATTTTAACAAGATAAAATAAATGGAGCGAGTCTAACATGGCCAAAAAAAAGTACTAATCTTTAAAGAGGGAAAATGGTGAAATGAAGTCAAGAACAATGAAATTTTGAGAATCAGCACAAATGGGCAAAGTACTTACATGTCTTGTGCTTGGAATGTCAATGGGCACTTAACACCAACCTCTTCAGCTGATGATTTCGCAAGATTTAAATCTTTAGCCTGCATCTCAGATAGGAAATCGATGATTTATATTTTATTCCAAAAACTGCACACACACAGAAACAGATCACAAAGAGAACTCCCTCATCATGGAAGATTCTTCTAATTGTTCTAGTGTTTCTTCACTTTAAATTTGGCTAGTGTAGGGTGTGTCCAATTTTCCAGTCTACAGAAGCTGGGTCATGCCACTAGGCCCAACTGCTCATGCAACTACACAAATAAATGTAATAGCAGAACAAATGCAGAGCAATCGACTGCATATACTTAGTAGAAGCCAGGTAGAATTTAATTATATAATAAACCGTACAAAGATAGGGACTCTTATTAGTCCATTCACTGTTCCGGCAGAAGGCTTATGCTATACTTTTAATGAAGAGAGAAGGAAACAAACTAAGGAGGGAAATCAATAAATATTGCTTTCATATTGCCTGTTATAGATGAAACAAAAGACCTAAACATGCTGGCTTTAAGGAAGCATATGTAGAGAATAATAGATTTCACATTAGACCTCTAACAAAGGAATCTAAAATATGGAGAATGGAGAGAACGATAGATTGCTTCCAGGAGGAAGTAGATAGGGGATTTTGTCATGCATTGGAAGTTTTTACGGAGTTCTATAGCAGATGCTGTCAGAAGAAAGGTTCCTTTGAGCAAGCACCCTTCTGAGTATGATATGCATGCATTATCACGGTAGGAATATCAAAGTGCACACATGTCACTATCATTCATCATGTGCGAAGAAAACTTTCCATCAAGGTTTTTTCTTACATAAATTTCTATTGCGAATAAGGTTTTGTTAGCTAGTCCACCATGTTCTGTGTTTCAGACAATAAAGCCAGCCTATTCGAGTAACTGAGAGTAAATTAAGAACAACAATGGAAATATGTGCATGCATATACAGTCAGGTCACACATTCTCAGCTTGTAGGCTTGAGTGAGAAAGAGAGGGACAAACAACAGGGGAAAGGAAGGTGTAGAGAATTCAATGCATTGTGAAGATCCAGATTTTCAAATCCTTTCTTCTCGATCATCATTTTGTTTGATGTCATTGTAAGTTGGATAGCTCCCTACTATTTGGTAATTACATTGAATATCGAGAGAATATCAACCACAGCCCAAACAAAAAGAGGTTAATGCAACGAAAAACTCTAAATCGGTACACTTGTGATAAATATATTCCAAACTAATTTTTTGACCACCAAAACCCCAAACCCATACACCAAAAATCCCTAAATCTGTACATTTGTGACAAATTTACCCATTGTCAGTCTTCCCTAAATTGAATAATACCACGAAAGACCGCAAATTGGTATACCTATAATAAAAGAAGGATACAACCCAAACTGATATACCCATCAACTATCATATGTCATCCAACTCAGAAATTTGACAGTAAAATTTAACGATAACTAATAGAAAGTAAATTTCTCAGAGGTGTACCAGTTTGGGGTTTTTGGCAATCAAAAAATTAGTTTGAGGTAAATTTATCCCAGATGTACTAGTTCAGAATTTTTCGTAATATTAACCCAACAAAAAATCTGAAGTGAGACAATTTTAGCCAAATGGTTACGTCATAATAAAATGTTTTTGTACAGTATATCCACAATACTTGCTGAACTTGTATTTTTATGCCAGGCTCCAAACATAATCTCTTTCACCTATTCCAAGCTGACTAAATGGATCAACCATTTATCTAATGAACAAGACAAATGTTAAAATTAGAGGCATTAGTATGTTGAAAATCCAATTGTTTCTTGATATTTTCCTCACAATCTGATTTATCCACATTCTTCCCCCAACTAATGAAGAGATCTTGGAAGAATTGCCAAATGAAAATTTTGTCAATAAGGCAAAAGGGAGGCAAAGAGCAGTAATTTTCAGCCAAGAATTCAGAAGGAAAAATAAAATAAACTCAGTTGCTTTTCCAAAAGCAAGTTCGAGTTATTACCATCAGCTTAGATGCAAATCCACCTTCATAGTTTCTTGTAGATGGAACACCTTCCATCACTCCAGGAACTGGATTATAAGCATCACTGTCATGCATAGAAATGTAGTCACCAGAAGGACAGTCAAAGAAAATTCATAAGATACATGATAAAGAGTTATAGACACTGAATGGAACAGCATACAGGCATTTCATAAAATAATAACTTTCAGACTAGGATACCTATAATTAAATTTAGCTGGCTGCATGGAAGCACACTCAAATGAGCTATTTTACTTTTCTTAGTTCTAATAAACCACGGACTTCCACGTAATATATTTCTACTGAAATTAAGACAGGTTCAATCTCATAATAGCAGAACACTCCAAACTGTAAGAGACCCCATATTATTACTGGTAGATGTTGAGCAAGCTTGTTGGATCACCCAATTTTAATGTTAACATTTTCCATTCAGGAGTGGATCTTGGAAATCTGATATACATAGCACTTCTCAATAGAGATGACCTGTCGCCCTGTGAGACAAGGTCAGTCTCACTTTTTCACTTGATTTTTCTCTTCCCTATCCAAACCTCTCTCCCCCCCAAAACCTTCTTCCTCCTTCCTTTTTCCTTCCGCCCACCTATACACCCTACACTCACCGAAATATCCATCGTCTGCTTCTTGGTCACACAGAGACAACATTTCCGTCTCCTCTTTTTCACTTAAGTGGACAAATTGACCAGCAGACAGCCAAGCAGAGGCAGCAGCTGCTGCCCAGTCTGAACCTAAATACGATGCATAAATGACTACAAGCCTTTTATGATGCAAAAGTGCTAGGGAAAGAGAAGTCATAATAACCTTACTCGTGCCACAGAAAAGTGACCAATTAGTACCTACTCCAACATCGGGCACTTGAAGAGTTGAATACTCTTGTCAAAACACTTGCAGCAATTCCCAAAGACTGACCAAGAGCAAGTGCCTCAGATACACCAAGCATGCTCACAGCCATCGCTAAGTTGTTGCAGATTTTTGCTGCCTAAGATTAAAGGACATTAAAAGTGTTACAAGCAGGCACAGGCTGATGAGAGTAATTGTTGTTCACAATCACTACACATTCAAAATTATGTACTTCTATTGTCTCTTCAATATATGTCGTCGTATCAAGGATGTGTGCTAAAACATTAAGAAATTCCAGAAAATAATATCAGTTTAGTCAATGGGACAATATCCGTCAAAATTTTCTGGCATTGAATATTAGAAAAATGCAGTGCATGTCATTAAGAGCCCAAGAAGATGCTTCGCTTATGTCTTGTTCGATTAGGTTTTAGTTGTCTTTCATACAATAAGCATTTATCAACCTTTCAGTTTCAGCTATGTCTATGAATTATTCCAGAAGACAAGATGGATATTCTACTTTAATGCAGGATAGAACTTGGTAAATGCACACCAAGTAGGACAATCCACTAACCATATAAGTAAAAGCAGGACTAAAGCAGCAACCAAGCAAAATTCTACCTTCAGAGTTTTACTAGTAATATGTATTGATACGAAAGGGAGCACCATCTCAATCTATTTGTTGATGAAAACAAGCTTTAGGTGTATGAGCATCAGTATTCAGCTCATAAGTGGCAACCTCCTCTTATCAGGCAAATCAAACAACCAATTCCAGCTTTAGCAGTGGCATAAAGAAAGCAACGAGATTTTAAAAAAAAATTCAAAATGTCTCTCTCCTTATGCAATCATGAATACTAATTGAGGCTCATATCATCCTTGACCAGTACATGAATTAACACTTTCTAGTAAACGCACACAGATTATGAGTCATTGCACCAATGATGATGGAACTCACCGAACCATTTCCTGCTCCACCACAATAAATCGTGCTTTTGCCCATGGCGAGGAGCAAAGGCTTTGCTTTAAGATAAGCTTCTTCTGATCCACCAACCTGCCAAATGCCATGAAATATAACAAGTAGAACATTCAGTTAGGATGTAGAGGCAATCGCTTTTCCATAGATCCATGTAAAATTCATTAACTATCTTCCCAATCCCTGCTATTTCTATAAGCTGTATTGCTGCATATAGTTTCATTTAGTGCACTAAAAGGTAATATCTAAGATGGCGACAGAAGCCAAACTTTGCTTTTCAAATATTAACCAAACTCTCAGCTAGCCAAACTTTACCCTATCAGTAGCGACATTTTCACCAATTATTCAAGCTATAAAGAAACCATGGCCAGGACACTATTTTAAACTTTATAAAGGAGGCACGATTGCTTAAGGGCTTCTGTATCAACTAATCCATTTATTTCAGAGAAAAATATGAGTACAAGGAGATATGATTATCTGATTCCTTTGCGGAAATTCTCAGCTTCTTGGAGTGAAATTTTGTCTATAAGACGCCACAAAAGATAATCTTGACATGAGTGAGAATAAAGTAGGTGCTCAAACAATTATTATGGTAATGAAGGTTCTTTACTGGAAATCAAAGCATGAGCAGCTATGGTTAAATATTTCCATCAATTAATGTTTATCGAAATAGAGTAACATGCATGAATCAGAATAAATACCAACTAAGAGTTATTCAAAGAGTACTTTTAAAAACAAGTCCATACTCTGGAGCTATTATAATCATATCAGAATCTATCAACTGCACAAATTGAGCATACCATGAACGTCAGTGAGCCAGCTTCAGCAGCAAGAACACCTCCAGAAACAGGTGCATCCAGCATCATAGGAACTCCACCTCCATCTATTTATTTACAAAACATATAAGCTTGTATGGCATATATATACATATATATAACACAAGAAAAAAAAAACTAGAAACAATCCAAAGGGGCCAATTACCAATTGTTCTGGGACCAAAGATGATGTACAAAAGGCAATAAAAGAACATGTATGACTTATATAAGGTATGTAGTTGTCCTCGCCCTGCATCAAACAATCTAAGTATTCCAAGTCTGATATTCCAGATCTACTTAATACAGCAATAAAAAAGGGTGTCCAAGTGCACAAGGCTTCCAGCACTGTGGGAATCTAGGGAGGGGTTGATCTACGCATTTCAATCCTCCAAAGATAATCCTGATGGAACATTACAAGCTCCAGTCTCATTTTGACAAATAGAAAAAAGAAAACCTTAAATTTCTCATGGTGGCATTCCATCCAAAGTAGTAAGTCCTAGTAAGAGCACAGTAACTTCCACATACATTCCCCTACATAACACTGGAAGAGTGCATGTTCTTTCACATGGGCATGGAGAAAGCAAGATAGCAATGCGGCGTAGTATTTTCCCTGTACATTCCCCTACTTAGCAGTTTCTTGAGTCTATCATCCCTGTAATTTCTGACAGAAGGAAAAAGAAATGCGAAGTAGTATTTTCTGATGGGAACTTTGCTCTCATCTCGTATGACGACATTTTCGTTTTGAGATATTCGTCTTGGTGCATACTTTTCACAATCCTGCAATTTACCTTGGGCTTTTGTTCTTAACGCTGGCACGGGACCAATTAAAGAATCACGTCATGATAGTTTTCACCAATACCACTGAGAGAGTTGAATTGAACACTAAACTAATTGTTTCACAGTTTGTTTCTGAATTGCCTCGAGTAATTGCCCACCCTCTCTCTGGGAGATGATCGTGGGGATCCCAATAAAATAACCACATGCAAAAGGGTAAGGCTTTATTAGCAGGAACCGCAATCATTCATCGCGAGAGATTGCAGTTTCTTAGAATTAAACGGGCAAAATGTCAGAACAATATTACCTTATAAGCATATACTTAGACCGGGATTCTATCAAACACGTTGACTCTTGATATTCGCGTGTAGATGTACTCCTTTCTCATTCTTTCCTCTTCATGTTTACTCTTGCGTATGAAAATTGGCAGTGTTGTGGTTAGCGTGTTTATCTGTTTCTTGGATACAAAAGTTGTCACAACTAGTGAGCTACTGTTCACTCTATTGATCAGGGTGCTAGTCTTTTGTGGTTACCATGTTTTAGTTAGTTTCTTTACTTTTTGTTTTGATTTTTGCTTCTTCTCTGGATGAATCGATCAATGGGTATTTGCCGTTATAAATTTCAAGGCACCCCTGAACCAGCAGCCTTCGCGACAAGCAAGACCACCCTGCCTTTTTAATGATCAAGTCAAATCTTAACCTAACCCACTCATGAATGCAATGTTGAAGTGTAACTGTGGGTCGTGACTCCGTGGAAATGGAAAACAGACAGGATGATCAGGTCTCTGCTTCTATAATATTGGAGGAGAAATTAGTCAATCTCAGTAGCTTAGTTGCCCAAATTATCAGATCTCAGTGCCTTAATTTTCTCTTTTGTCAGCCAGAAAATTATGAAAGTGGGGCAAACCGCTACATGGCATGATGATGATTGTTTTGTGATATGTACATCTATTGGACAGCGTTAATTCATTCCAAAATCTTGATTCTAGAGTGCCAATGAAGCTAGATCGGCTATGTTAGCCATAAGGTCTGTGATGTTGGTGACAGATGAGAGCTGTATCAGCTGGTATTCTGTGCTCCATAAGGATGGTATACCTTCTCTTAAATGGCACGTTTCCCTGGGCTTGCTTTCTTGGCCATTTTCAAGCAATGTGAATGGTGTATTGCTTTCTCAAAGTCCAAAGTTGTAGGATCAGAAAAGTTAATGTTACCCATCATGCAATCTACAAAATGATGATATTCTTAGTACCATTGATCCATCCTTTCTTTTCATATGCTAGTATCAACTATGGGCATGCTGGATCTGCATCCAATAACTCCTCCAAGTTCCTTTTCGACTACTGACTATGTCTGGGCTTGTGATGGTGCTGTTATAATATGCTTCCCCTCTGTATAGCCTTTACTTCCTCTTATTGCCAATAACAAGTATTCTTTTTTTTGTTTTTTTGGTAGTCTTCAGTGGGTGATTTTTTGAGAAAGATAGTTCTGTTACTCTTCCGTGAAGTGATATATCCTATTTAGAGACGTGTGACGGTGCAAGCACACACTTACACCCACAGAGATATAAAAAAGGCACTTTGTAGGTTTTATTACCTTCTCAATTCAAAGTCTTTGTCATTCAAACCGATACCAAATGGCTCTTTTTTGGTTTGATTACCCGCTAAAAACATTTCAATCATATCAGATTTGCCATAGATAGGACAATATCAGATCTGTAAATATAGACGACTTTCCTTTTGGCTGATCACCTGTTGCTTAAGATACTTTACTGACCTTACTTCTTACCAAGACTCCCCAGAAAAGCTTCTTTGTCCATCTTCCTTGGCAATATTTTACAGTTTCTCAAAATGAGGATTACATTATGTGATATTGGTTTCTAAGTTAAAAGGTTGTCTTGCATTCCAGTACTCAACAGATCTCTTTGGATATAGGTTCTGTTTATACATTTTCTTTCCTCTCTGTGATTTTCATGGGCAGGGTCAATGTGTCAATTATACACCACACTGATGTTTAAGTTTGGAGAAATGTGGCTTTGGTAGTTCGTAGTTATGGATTGTCTCGCTCTCTATCTCTCTCTCTCTCTGCATTGTCTAGCTCGATCCGTCTTTGGAATCTTTCTCGTTAAAGCTTTGGTTTTTCAGATTCACTCTTTTTGGGTTTGATTCGCTCCCTTTCTGGGCAATGTGCGGGTGTTCTGATTTTTCTCAAATTTGTGAATCTGAGCTGGTTTTGTTCCGTGATTTGGTGGTTCCTGGATTAGATCTGGCTTATTGATGCAGAGCACGAGATGACAGTATTCTTGATGAGTTGATGAGGTAGTTCACTGATGAACGATTGCTGGTCAGCAAAGGGAAAAAGGAAAGATTAAGTGAGGACGATGGATGTGCGACTAGGGTGAGATGAATTTGTTAGGGATGGATGTCACATCCCAAGTGTTCATTTCCAGATGTTTAGTTGTGCTGGGCTTGTTGGCTTCAGGTACTACTGGGAAGCCTAAAGGAGTCTCCATAAGCCAGCCAGATTTGCTCATACAATCCATGGCAAAAGAAGCCACAGTTGGGATGATATATGCCCTTTCCATGTTTCTTCTCTTCTATAGTCTTCATGCTTCATTGGCAAGTGGAAATTCTACAATCATCATCACAGTAAGTCTTGAGCGATTGGTTCCATATTTGGAAGGTCTGCAGGCAATTTAAGTCAGGGTAATATGACAATAGAATTCTTTTTATTAGATTCTTGCAGGATTATTTGCACACTGCTCATTTGTGCCACATTGGTGTCTGTCATCAGCCATGGCGATGTTATTGGCTGGAGCTTTGCCATGTCTGAATACCCAAGTTCGAAGCTAATTCCACCATTGAGGTTATAAAGAAACACAACGTCACTGCTTTGATCACTATTCTAGCCATGGTCACTGATCTAACACCTTTCTCAGGTTATCTACGAAGAGTGATCTTTCATGAGCTATCAAAATACTGAATATTATGTGTAAAGAGCATCGGCCATTTACATGGGGTGAGTTCAAAGTTATGCTCTTCAAGTGGTACTTTTGCTTAATTCCGAGTTTCCTCGGGGAGAAAGGACTGTGGAAAGGAAAAGACTGCGTGGAAGAGATATTAAATGGCGGAGGAAGTCTGTCGATCGATCTCATCAAGGAAGCTGGCAACTTCTTCCTAAGAGCTAAGATTCTCTCAGCCTGTGGTGTGCATCCTCTACAAGCGTATATGCAATTAATTTCAGTACTTTCAATGCTAGTTGGTAGTACCCGCTAGCAATGTCTGTTGAACAACTGTGCTCATTATGCTACCTTTCTTTGTCCTTTTTTCAATATCCAGAGATGACAGAGACCTATCTTTCTTTAACGTTCATGACTCTCTATGACCCACATTTCCCTTTTCCCTACCAGCCCCCTCATTTTCATATCAGAACAGATCTCAATTCAGTTCAAAGACCACGGGCCATCTGGGTTGGCAAACCTGCACCACATGTTGAATTGACAACTGATAGTGATGATTCTATCGGCATTGGGAAAATTCTAGAGGTCCGCATTTGATGATTGGATACTGGAATCAAGTTCTGGCATGAAAATCTAGCTGTCTTTCCTGGTTTGACATGGGTGATGTCGGTTTCATCGATGAGCATGGTTGGGTGTGGGTCATGGTCGAGAAAGTGGTCAGATCAAGACTGGGAAAAAAAAATGTTTACCCTGAAGAGGTACAGAATGAATAGTGTATGAATTGGCTTGGCAATGACATTATTTTTCTTGGGAGGATTTGTTGATAGGTTCGAATGGGTGATGCATAATTTCTGTCTTCAATGCTGAACCTGTTTTATTTTCTCCAAATCATGGTTAGCTATAATATGAAAAGATGTACTCGCAGTTCATTTTTTGGGGACCTCTTCTCGTTTCAGAACCTAGGTGGAGCCAGTGCTTTTACAACGTCCAGGAGTCACTGGAATCGTTGTCATGGGAATCCCTGAAGCTCGCCTGACTGCGATGGTTGTTGCATGTATTCATGTGAAGGAGAAAGGGCTTTGGTCTGATCAAAGCCGTGAACTTGGAGCTGAACAAGAACGTTTGTTGTCTGATGTAGTTCTTCGAGAGTACTGTAGAGGAAGGAACTTAAAACTGTATTGCTCTTTCAAATCTCCAACTACTTTGATGCTAAAAACTCTCTCTGAAACACACACAATTCATGCACACAGCCACGTGACCTTCTTGGCCTATATTGATTGTTTAATGTTTTTGTTGGGATCGACTGATCCCCGAAAACCGAATTCGGCACTTAAACCAAACCCCTAAATCATATGCGGAAGATAAGCCTGGGAATGTCACGTATCACCGATCGTAAAGCACACCAAGGATTCGAGCGTACCTTGTTGGACACAGATTAGACACCGACGCCGCAAAGAGGAAGAGAAATCCGTCCAGTTCGATCCGATGTCGAAAATCGTCAAAAAATGGGAGACTTCTAGACTTTGTTCTTCGTCTTGGAGAGAGAGAGCACTTTGGAAGAGAAAAGGAGAACGTACATCAAATGCCAAAAGGTGCGTTCTTTCTCTCTCTCATCCCTTTTATAGGTTTCCCTTCCACGGGCCTTATTCCCGTGGGCCGCTGGGCCAACTTAGGCCCATCATGGCGGGGCCAACTTAGGCCCATACAATTAAATCCATCATCTCCCACTCGCACATGGTGGACCAAAACCAACATGGGCGGATAAGCCCAACTTAGGCCCATCAACTGAAAATCCCTCTTTTTCCTCTTTCAACATTTATACCGGTGAATAATCCGTGCGACCAGCATACTTTGAGAGCTCGTTGCTATACATCTGTTAGGAATATATAGCAGCTCATAATGGACGTCATATTCCGAGTAAATTTAGTATGCAGTACCCTAGATCGATCGATCACATTTATATCTCTCTTTAATCTCATTTGAACAATGATATATTTATTGTATTCACAATTATGATTATCCCAAAGACAGTCATAATTGGTCGACCTGTGAATACAAAAACACAATGTGATTCTACAAATCCGATCTTCCTCTTTCCTTCAAACTCTCAATTTCAGTTCAACTTGCTTTTCTAGAAATGTCCCATTAGATCGAATCATCTCATGACCATTGGCAACATTCTAAGATAGCAAACACTAAATAGAAATCTTGAGAATAAGTAAGAGTCATGAGGGCACTAAAAAATGAGGAACTCTATTTCTCAAGAGTCTCACACGTCATAAAAGTTGAGATCAAACTTTTGTTATTCTTATAGGTCGTCTCATGCATACGTAGTATGAAATACGTATTACGGTATTAACTCATTTCCCATGGAGCATATGTCTACATCTTCAATACCGTACAGATGATAGTTCAGACATACCCAATGTCTAACTTGAGTTCACGTATTTACTCATTCACAAAATTCATCAGAACTCACATCTGGCATCTTAGACAGATAAAGTAAAATGTGTGGGTTATTTTACTTTCGGACATTGTAAGTACTATGTCCTCATCTTAACACTCAATTAAGCCGACATACGTATTTTAAGCTTGAGTTCTCGATTATCACCTAGATAATAAGCTTAAAAATCGTCTCATCTCTATTTATCACATAGTAAATAGAAGCGATTACCCGTGTGAGAGGGCTAATCTCTTATCTATCCGACATACTTTCTCAACATAATATAATGCACTAAGCATTAAGATGCATAAAGATCAAACAAAAGATTCATAGGCATTAATAATGAAACAATACTAGTTCATACATGTGAACCACTCAAGGAAATTACAATCCAGTACATCAAACTCTACGCAATCCTAGAGATTTTACATGACCACAAAACACATCTCTAGGTATTGGCTTTGTCATAGGATCTGCTACCATTCTATGTGTAGATATGTTCTGCAAGTTCACATCCTTTCGTGCAACCATATCTTTTACAAAGTTATACTTTGTATCTATATGTTTGGTCTTGCCATGATATTTTGGATCTTTAGTGTACGCTATAGCTGCTTGGCTGTCATAGTTAACCAATAACGGATGTGCAGCTTTTCAATAACACCTAAATGATCCAAAATCTCTTAAGCCAAACTCTTTTTGTACTGCTGCTGATAATGCCACGAACTCATCTTCCATCGTGGATAAGGCTATACACGTTTGTTTCTTATGGCTCCATGATATGGCGCCATTGTTCAATAAGAAAGCAAATCCAGAGGTAGATTTCCTTTCATCTAAATCTCCTCCCCAATCGCATCCGAATAGCCTTCAAGTCGCATCCTTTCCTTGGTAATTCAACTTGAAATCAGCAATTCCCTTAGATACCTCAGTATTTTCTTTACGGCTTTCCAATGTGTTGACCTGGATTGGATTGGTATCTACTCACCATTCCAACCGCAAACATATGTCGGGTCTTGTACACATCATAGCGTACATCAAGCTCCCAACTGCACTAGCATAAGGAACATGTTCCATTTGTTCATTCTCTTGTGGAGTCCTCGGACACAGTCTATGGCTCAAGCCTTCACCTTTTGCAATAGGAGTGTCTATGGATTTATAATCTTGCATACGAAATCGTTCAAGAACTTTATTTATATATGTTTCTTGCGAAAGAGACAACGATCTCTTCGAACGATCTCTTGAAATCTTAACTCCAAGAATGTATGCAGCTTCACCCATATCCTTCATCTCAAAGTTGGAAGACAACCAACTCTTGATATGAACAAACTCCTTATTGCTTCCTAATCGCATATCATCAACATATAATGATATGATCACAAATTGATCCTTGGATCTTTTGATATATACACAATGATCCTCATCAATCATTGTAAAATCATATGCCATTATGGCATTATGAAAACGTATATACCATTGTCTCGATGATCAAGTAAGGCCGTATATCGATCTCAAAAGTCGACATACCTTTTCTTTTTGGCCTTTCACTATGAAACCAGGGTTGTTCCATGTATATTTCTTCCTCTAATTGTCCATTGAGGAAAGCAGTCTTTACATCCATCGATGTAACTCAAGATCCATACTAGATACTATTACCGTAATAATGCGAATCGAGGTAAATCTTACTACGGAGAAAACGTATCTTCATAATCAATTCCTTCCCGTTGATTATACCCTTCGCCACAAGGCGAGCCTTATGCCTTTCTATCGAGCCATCAGCCTTTCGCTTTATTTTGAGAACCCACTTGTTCCCAATAGCTCTGCGTCCTTTTGGAAGATCAACCAGTTCCCAGAGACTTGGTTTGATTTCATTGACTCCATTTCCTCTTCCATTGCATGAATCCATTTTTCCTTACTAGGGCAGTTCAAAGCCTCATTAATATTTATAGGCTCATCCTCATCTTGTGGAGCAACCATAAAAGTTTCCCCTTCAATGTCAAAACGTCGATGGGGAATACTTTGGTGACTTGTTCGCCGTATGGGAGTTTGTGCACTTTGCACATCATTCCCCATTATGCTCCCACTTGGATTAGATAATGATAATGTCGTCTCATTATGTGGTTGCAATTGAGAATGAGTTGAATTCAATTCATCACTTCTCATATTACTCCCACTTGGACGAACCCCACTAAGATCATTATCTTGATCCGAAGTTTCAAATAGGGAGTTGTCTTCCCCTATTTCGCCCTTCTTAGGAAATTCATCCTCTAAGAATGTGACATCCCGTGATTCAAATTCAGTTATACTCCCATTTTCCTGCTCACCTATGAACACATACCCTTTTGAGTGTTCCGAGTATCTTATGAAAATACTCTTCTTTCCTCTGGGACCTAATTTCCCAAACTTGTGAGAGGACTCATGTGTATAGGCAGCACAACCCCATGGCTTAAGATAACTTAAGTCCGGTTTTCTACCTATCCATAACTCATATGGAGTGGAAGTAACTCGATTTGGAAGGCACATGGTTAAGTATATAGGCAGCGCTAACAACGCATCACTCCAAAAAGTGATAGGTAAGTTAGCATGCGCCATCATGGACCTAACCATTTCCAAGTAGGGTTCTGTTTCTTCTCTCCGCAACACCATTTTGTTGAGGAGTATATGGAATAGATAACTATCTTTCTATTCCTTTTCATCACACAATTTTCTGAACTCATCGATAAATATTCTCGACCTCGATCGGATCTCAATGCTTTTATTTTCTTGTCTAATTGATTCTCTACCAGGTTCATAAACCTTTTGAAACAACTTATTGCTTCAGATTTGTGAGAAATCAAATAGACATATCCGAATCGAGTATAGTCATCTATAAAAGTGATGAAATAAACAGCCCCATGCCTTCCTCTCACATTCATTGGACCACAGACATCGGAATGGATTAAATGCAGAGGAAATTCAGGTCTTTTACCATTTCCAAATGGTTTCCTTGTCGTTTTCCTTCTAGGCAATGCTTACGCTGATGGGCAAATCGACTTTTTCAATATTGCCCAACAAGCCCTCTTTGGCTAGTCTATTCATTCGCTGTTGGCCAATATGACCAAGTCTAGCATGCCACACATTCACATCATTATCATATGTATTAGGAGATGTGAGAAGGGAATAACAAACATTTGTATTAACATAATCAATATCTAATACAATGAAATCATCCAGAAAATAACCATGACCATAGTAGCTTGTATCCAAATACAAATCTACACATCTATTATGGAAGTTTACATTAAAACCAAACTTAACCAACACTAAAACAGACACTAAATTTTGACGAATCTCCGGAGCATACAACACATCATGAAAGAATAATGTGCGTCCACCACGCATATTTAGTTGGCAGGTGCCAATTCCTTTCACTTCAGCTCGAGTTGTTTCCCACATAGATCCACTTAGTTCTAGTCGGAACTCGTCGAAATTCCACGAAGGATCCTCTATCCTTCGCTACATGATCTGTCGCTCCCGAATCCACAAATTACGTAGGATTAGATTCAGTCAAGAATACGAACTTGACACATATGCAAAGTTCCCAATTGTACAAAGGGTGTGTACCTTCTTTGGCTCGCGACAATCGCGGCATAAGTGACCCTTTCCGGTCACGCTTGTAACATTTTACCCTTGAGATATTCTTCACATGAGGACGTTTTCCTCTCTTTTGTTGGTTAATTCTTGGTTTCTTGCAAGGAGGACTTGATCCTTTGCATTTCCACATATCGAACGAATCAATACGCTTGCGCTTAGAGCTTGAAGCCCCTTCTGAGCTTAAAGCAACACAGAAAAAATCTGTTTCCTGCTCTAATGCCTTGAGGCGATGATCAGCTATCTCAAAGCGGCGCACAGAATCCTCAAGATTTTCCATAACATGGTCAAGAGCATTAAGTGCCTTTTGCTTTTCCAGTACACATTGAATTTTCATTTGCCAAAATTCATAGTTGTCAACATTGAGCTTTTCATCTTTGTTCGGCTCGGCAAGTATGCTCTTTGTGGCTGAAGCCATTGATCTGAACACATCAAACATATATGCACGAGTTATTAATGCCTATCATTTATGCATCTCTTTTGCACAGACCCATCATATTAATTAATGATTTTAAGTAAGGTTTCAGAATCAAAAGGTCACTACGTTTCCAATCATCCTCTAAAAATCCTAACTTAAAACTATCATTAATATGATTGTCATATGCAAAATCAATTCTATGAAGCTACAAAAACTTCTCTAACTACCCACAGCTAACTACCCACAGCAACCAGCAATCACATAAAGTAATAGATAATAGACGTACAAGATTATAATAATGCTTTCACACAATATTGCTAACATATATGTTGCTACAACAACAACAATCAGGTAGTTAACATTACATATGATGTTCACAAAGAACACTAAATGAAAAACAGCCATAACAATTTAAAAACAATGCATCATACAACTAATAGGGAAAGCTGCTAAATGGTCCAATTTCTTTTCTTTTTCTTGACAAATTTTCCCATTCTTGATAGCCATGGAAAAACAGAATATCCGTTTCTCCTACAAAATCATCACGCAGCTTTGTGGCTCCAACCCGATGATATTCATCTACGAATTCCATTACTAGCTCCTTATAGCTAGTAAATCCTTTGACCTCCCCGTAGCGATTCAACACTCTTGCCATTCTAAGGGAAGAGTGTTCATAAAGAATCGCATCATCCGAATATCTCGGCATGGGATAACCGTTTCAAATGACTTCCCGTTGAATTTTGTTGTGCTTTTAAAACGTGATCAATTAAGTCACTATCCTCCCATCGATAACCATTCAAATCGGCTATCATCCTCGTGTTTTCTTTTTGTTTATCTAACATCACGCAATAGGTGTGCGTACTGTGGGGAGGCATTGTTCCTCGCAACAAATGCAGAACAAAAATGGATTACATATAATCCATATAGACATAATTGAACAAAGGAACAAATCCCTCTTTTTTTTTTTTTTGGTCAACGGTCAACGGTCGTCGGTCAACGGTCAACGGTCAATGGAAGTCAACAGTCGTCGGTCAACGGTCAACGGTCAATGGAAGTCAACGGTCGTCGGTCAACGGTCAACGGAAGTCAACGGTCAACGGTCAACGAAAGTCAACGGTCAACGGTCAACCGTCGTCGGACGTCGGACCGGTCGCGCCGGTCGGACCGACCGACCACACGTGCCCGCGTGCGTGGCGGGCCGACGTCACGCGACGCCGTCACGCACGTGCCGCACGCGTGCCGCGTCCGCGGGTCGGTTGGCCGTCGGTCGCCGGCCGATGACCGCCGGCCAACGGACGTCGGCGCTGACGTCGGGCGATGACGTCACCCCGGCGGTTACCGACGTTGGGTGACATCGACGCGCACGCGGGGCTTGGCCCGTGGACCGGGGCGGTCGGGTTCCCGCCGGCCACGCCGCCGGCTTCGCACCGACGCGTGTGCCGCACGCGGGCTGGACGAACCAAATACCAAGGCCTGGGCACGCATCGCGCCCACGCGTTAGCCGCTCGGCCGCACGTGTGGGCGCGTGCGGCGTCCCCCGGCGGTGCGACACATCGCGGACTCGTCTCGACGTCGCCTTCCTCCTTGTGCCTTCAGATTTTCATTTCGACTTACGAAAATCGAAAAATTGGGCGAAGAACGCTCGGGTGTCGGGATTCCTTGCCCCGATCCGTACGGCCGAAGTGCATTTGCGAAAAAATCAATCATAAACATCAAAAACAAGTCGGGAAAACGCGAACACAGGCTCTGATACCAATGTTGGGATCGACTGATCCCCGAAAACCGGATTCGGCACTTAAACCGAACCCCTAAATCATATGCGGAAGATAAGCCCGGGAATGTCACGTATCACCGATCGTAAAGCACACCAAGGATTCGAGCGTACCTTGTTGGACACAGATTAGACACCGACGCCGTAAAGAGGAAGAGGATTCAGTCCCGTTCGATCCGATGTCGAAAAATCGTCAAAAAAGGAAGACGGAGTCACTTCTAGACTTTGTTCTTCGTCTTGGAGAGAGAGAGCACTTTGGAAGAGAAAAGGAGAACGTACATCAAATGCCAAAAGGTGCGTTCTTTCTCTCTCTCATCCCTTTTATAGGTTTCCCTTCCACGGGCTTTATTCCCGTGGGCCGGGCCTTTAGGCCCATCATGGCCGGGCTAACTTAGGCCCATACAATTAAATCCATCAGTTTTGATCCATCAGTATCGTTCTTCTCAACCAACTATCATTGCTGTCTCTGTATTTTATCTCTCCTTCTCTACTTTTCTAGGAAATTGTACGCCCTTGTGTAATGGTTCTAACTAATGATTGGATCATCACCACTCAACATCACTTCGATCTTGCCATGGAATAATTAAAAAAACAAAAGAAGCTAAAATGGTCAATACATTAGAAGAAATCCATCTATAAACCCTGTAGTTCGCATGTTGAATGCACGAAAATTTTAATTTCTTGATCAGAGCTTTAATATATTCCCAAATGATTGTTTATTTCAAAACTCCTTTTAACTCTTCAAGTCTTAGGAATGGGCTAACGAAGGACATTGGATCTCAAATCATTTCCCTCCAATTATTTGACTTATGCAAAACTATTTGCCTCCTCCCCCTGGGCCCCACTACGGCAGCCCAGATCTTCCCACTCCTCTTGCTCCCATCGGTTCGTGGTAGGGGTAACAACCTTCTGCAGTACTGCGTTTCACAAAGATGTCTGATAAATCCTTACTCGTTATTCAAAAATAAAGATGGGCAAATGACTTACAAAAATTGATTTCCTTAGTAATCAAATAGACCTTGATCTAGTGCTTAAGAAAAGTTCACTCACTTCAGTACTCACGAATCTCAAGTAACAATTTCGGGTTCTAGTCTCATCACGTCATTTTTTGTATGACTTTTCTAAGTTAGATATTGTATCAACATATACCTTGAACAATTATATATTCATTTACAGTGTGTGGACCAAATTCTATACCCTTAAGTTTTAGAAATATATCAGTGCGGTGTGTCAGGTTCATTTACTCAAACATTTATGCAATCTTGGAATTTTGAGACAGATGTACATTGTTGTTCACTAGCGCTTATATAATTTGATTGGATGTTTTAATTTGCTTGACGGTCAAAAGTGTGAATTACCTCTTGTACCATATCTTAAAGCCTGCCATCGTTTCCACGCCATTTTTAACTAAAACATACCATTTTTACATTAAATAGTCGAATTGACTTGTTAGCATTTCCAAACCCTTTTTTCTAGGCAAATTAGTGATATATGAATTGTCACTCCTTTTCAGCTTAATGGTCTTGAGTCAACTAAACATCTGGAAATGAACACTAAAACTACAAACTACCAAGCCACATTTCTCCAAACTTTGGGTATCAACGTGGACATAATTGACAAATTGACCCCGCCTATGAAATCACTAAGAGGAAAGAAAATTCATAAACGGAACCTACATCCAAGGAGATATGTTGAGTACTGGAATGCAAGACAACCGTTGAACTTAGAAACCAATATCACATAATGTAATCTTTAATTTGAGAGATCGTAACATATTTGCCAAGACAAATGGATAAAGAAGCTTCCCTGGGGAGTCTTGTTCAGAAGTAAGGTCAGTAAAGTGTCTTAAGCAACAGGTGATTGGCCCAAAAGAAAGTCGTCTATATTTACAGATATGATATTGTTCACTCTATGGCAATTCTGATACGATTGAAATGTTTCGAGCTGGTAATCAACCCCAAAAAGAGCCATTTGGTATCGTTTTGTAGGACTGAGCCTTCGAAGAAGGTAATAAAACCTACGAAGTGCCATTTTTGTATCTCCGTGGGTGAAATTTGTGTGTGCTTGCACCTACACACGTCTCTAAGTAGGATACATCACTTCCCCGAAGAGTAATCCATCTTTCCCCAAAAATCACCCATTGAAGGCTACAAAAGAAATAGGAAATACTTGTTACTGGCAATAAGAGGAAGCAAAGACTATACTAGAGGTGAACCATATTATAACAGAATCATCAAAAGCCCAGACATAATCATTAGCTGAAGATAACACGGGATCAACACTACTTAAGGATATCATTAGGCTATTGAGCTCTCATTTTGAATTTAAAATTCATCATATTTTTCAAGAAGGGAATCGGCTTGCTGATGTACGAAGCATTTTGATATTACGTTCTACTAGCGGTCTCCTAGAAAATTATTTTATGTTTTGATTAATGATAAAGTTGGGATTATAGACTTTAGACGTTAATTATTTCTAGTTTTTTACTTTATATTTATCAAAAAAATAAAAATAAAAATAAAACTTGGAGGAGCTCTTGGATGCAGATCCAGCATGCCCATAATTGACACTGGCATGTGAAAAGAAAGGCCGTACCAATAATTCTACGAATTTTTATCATTTTGTACGTTGCAGCTGATGGTGGGTAACGATAATTTTTCTCATCCTGCGACAACTTCGGACTTCAAGAAGGCAACTCACCGTTCACATTGCTTGAAAATGGCGAAGAAAGCGAGCCCATGGAAACAATAAACTCCCGCTATTCCTGAGTATAACAAGTCTCCTAATAAAGCCTCGCATCTTTGCCTTCTCTCAATGTCCGTCATTACAGATGAGATCCAAGCGCCCGAAAACATTTTCAAAACAGCTTTTACCATATTGCCAAATAAATAAAAACTACCCGTTTTACTTTAGAATAATTTCATGGAAAATATTTTTCTTTATCATGAAGTTTTATGTGGAACAATTGCATAAACATACTCATTTCTCTTGTTAAATTCAACATTAATTATTTATTCGATATTATTTGTAAATCAAGCAAAATGAAGGCAATTGCAAATAAATTTACTTGTACCATGTGAGCACATCTGTTTCGCTTATCTTATTTTACACTTGAAAGAATCAGTGTATAAATGATTGAATTTTTCCTTATCGCCTGTCTTTATTTTTTAAATTCTCCAGAATATGATAGTTAGAGAACAATGGTGTTTCGTGAACTCATATCATTCAAATTGTCCAAGATTTATCTAGATACTCCATTGAGTAAGATTAGAAATGTCTAGAAAAGTTCTCATATTCATTCTATAATAGATAGATTCGTGAATGATGAGCATGGTAAATTTACATTAAATTTTGAAAATAAAGGGAAAGAATTGTTCATTTGATCTCAATGCTCATAGTACTAGGAGTAATTCTTTTCTTTATTTTTATTTTTTGGAAAAGAGTGAATGATTCATCAAACTTTATTTTTCAACTTGCCGACAAAAATTATTTTCACATGATTTTTTTTCTTTTTGCATGGAAAAATACATCGACTAGAAAGAATAATTTCATGTGCTTTAATCATATATCACATGCATAATGTCCTTTTTTAAATTAAAATAATTTTAAAACTTGATGATTTGTCCCAATTTTGATTCCTGGCATCCTCCTTGGAATCTATTTCATGTATTCTTAGCAGTTTTAAAGTATAAAGTTCAAGTCTTATAGGAGTATAAATTTAAAAGATTAAAAAAGTGCCCGAAAAAATCGAGAATAGATAATACTGTATTTCCTAATATCCAAAGTAAATTTAAAAAAATATATATAAAAATATAAGCTCATGCCATTGGGCCTTCACACCACTGGGCCAATGCACTCGATGGCGTCGTCTTGGACGGGGTTATAAGGAAGTGACACGTGGCACACGTTAGCAAGGATTTGATTGAGGTATAGAAATATTAATTGTTGCCTCCAAAGAATGGAAGGAAACAGGAGTTAATGTTTGAATTGTTATATAAAAAATACAAACATTGAAATTTCAACATATATATATATATATATATATATATGAAAAGAACAATAAACAATTGACCATATTACATTGCTCGAACTTGATTATCCTATCGAGAAATTTTAAGATTCTATACTCGATCAACGTTATGAAGGCAATATATCAATGAAAGATGCTTGTGTAAGCGAAGAATGAAACGCTTTAGGGAGTGCGTTGTAACCACACTAAGTTAGAAAAATCAAATTTTTTTATCATTTAAGGATCATTTTTTCGCAGAAAATGAATAATTTGAAAAAAAATATATATAAATATTCACTAATATTACTTGAAATAATTAGTTAGTAAAAAATATTTTCATTATCAGACAATTTATATCTAAGTATTTTAATGAACAATGAAAATATTTTTTGCTTATTTATTTTTGTAAGCGATACAAACTATCGTTTTTCAGAAATGTTATTCGAATCAATCATTTTTTCCATATTTATCTTATGGAAAACTAAAGATTAATGATCATTTATATCACTTACAAAAATGAATGATTGAAAAATATTTTCCTCATCCATGAAAGTAGGTAAGTATAAATTGTTATCGATAACAAAAATATTTTCCGTTGATTGATTTTTTTAAGTGATAAATGAAATAGTTTTTGGGAAAATATTTTTCAAATCTTGAACTTTCCATGAAATAAATGCATCATTAGTCATGAAATGCGTTTGATAATCTTTAGCAACACAAAGCTTTATTAATTTATTTGAGTTACTTAATTTGTTCACGAGAAAATGAGAGTTCTTTCAAAATGAAGGTAGTGCATTGGCTTTTGACAGTGGCTGTGGCCTGGTGGTTTCGACAAGGCGGAGTTGCCACCGTGCCCAGAAAGTGCGAACACCGGTATGGGGACGTTGCCGTTCCTTATTTGTTCGGGCTCGAACCGAACGTGTGAGGTCCATAGATTTTTTGCTCAGTTGCACCAACATCGAAGGGAGTAGCATTCAACTGATACGCAAAATCTCGGTTGGGGACTCAACCATGGTCGCCAGCCGCCCCGAATGCTAGCAAATAAAAGCAGTCCTCTAGCCAACGATCTATCTCCAAATCCTTGGTACAAGTTCTTGGAAACGAAGAACAAGCTCACCATCGCCTGCTACGACACTATCGCGGTCGTGGCCAACAAAGAAGGGACGTTCGGGAGTGGTTGCATCTCCTATTGCAGCGGCAACGTCGACTTCACCAAGGAGACCACTTGCTCCAATCAAGGTTGCTGTCAAGCATCCATCCCAGAGGGGCTTAAGACGCTCGACATTAGCATCTCCTGCATCTACAAAAACGCGTCGTACTCGCAACTCAACCGCCATACATGGGCCTTTCTGGTGGACAACAAGTCATTCTATATTTCAAATTGGACTCTCCCGAGGTTTGAGGATGTGGGCAACACTCGAGCCTTGTTGTGGACTGGACGGTCGAACTGGACATGACTTGCAAACATGCCCATGTTGACCCAGTCGAGCTAATGCCCGGGGTAACAACGCCTAGAATGCTAAGGACTTTGGGAATGGATAGGGTCATCGTTACGTTTGCAAGGCTGGGCACGAGGGGAATCCCTATGATCGCATCCAAGGGTGTACATGTAATTAATGTAGAAAATTATTCACATAAACAATTAATTAATCAAGAACAATCATATCCATATATGACTATAAAACACCAAAATCAATAAGTACAGTGGAATTAAAACGTACCTGTTTGAGTCATTGTTTCACTTGAAGAAAAATAGATCACTCTGTTTAATCAGAAATCTATTAGAATGCCAGATCTTCCTCTTTATGACCTATTTTAGTATAGCAGCTTTTTAATAGGATTAAGCAACCGATAGGCATAACTTACCCTTTTATAGGTTAGAGAGGAGACTTAGCAAACCCTAATCAATAGCGTGTCAACTAAGCCTCTCCAATTACGGGCTTCAGTTAAACACAATTGCCTATAATTTGCTGCTCAACTAGGTCTGTTATTAATAGATGGCAAAACCTAATTCAATAAGATCACTCAAAGGTTTAACAAATATTAAAATATCTATTAATCTGATTATTTAAAATAGAAAATCAATTAATTAATGTAACCCATATTATAGGAAATTTCCAATATTCTCCCACTTGGGCTACATTAATTAACTTATTTTTATATTGAAAATGACACTATCGGGTTAATAACTGAAAATTTTGTTTTGTGGCCACAACTTTAAAAAATAATATTCCAATAATGATAGCTCAAAACCAATCAAATCCTATATAACCTTAGTATAGGACTATGGAAATCAATGTGTTAAGAAAATATCGCAACACATAACAATCCATAATCATGCATAATAAGCATTATATTTTCATGGATCATAGGCCTAATAGTGTAGTAAGAAGTAGTGCCAACATGTAATCAAAATATACACTATTTCTTATCGGTCATCAATGCAATTTCTCAACAACATGAAAATGCATTAGCGCAATTTCTAAACAACATGAAATTGCACGACTATGTCACAATCCAACATGAGATCTCATAATTAGTGATATCCAATCATCTTTAAACTAAAATTTGTTTAAAGATACTGTTTTATACTTCAATTTCTTAGTCAACAGAAGAAATGATAACAATAGAATCAACAATAATAATCATTGAAAATAAATGCTTTAATAGACATTATGAAAGCATTATCAATTTGCATATAACTATAATATCCAGAAATACAAATTATATTACTCTCACTAACAAAAGAAATCAAAAGAATATAAAACACGCATATTCTTTAAACAAATGGGTCGTAAGCCTTTTGTTAAAGGATCGGCCAACATGGACTCAGTTCTGATATTCTCGATCACAATGTCTCACTTTTTTTATCAAGTCCTTAAGAGTATAATATTTGATCTCCATGTATTTGGACACATTACTGATCTTGTCATTCTTGGAATAAAACACAATTGCAGTGTTGTCACAGTAGATCACCATAAGTCTAGCAATAGAGTCCACAACTCGCAATTGTGAGATCAAATTTCTGAGCCAAACAGCTTGAATTGACGCATTGTAACACGCTACAAACTCGGCATATATTGTAGAGTTCGTAATCAAGGTTTGTTTTGTGCTCTTCCAAGAAATAGCACCTCTAGCCATCATAAAAATATATCCAAAACTTGATTTTCTATCATCCAAACAACTAGCAAAATCAGCATATGAATATCCAATCACCTTTGAGTCCTCAACTCTGCTATACATGAGCATGAAGTCTTTTGTTCGTTGTAAATACCTCATCACCTTTTTAGCTGCAACCCAATATTCATGACCTGGATTCGACACATATCTTCCAAGAGTATTCACGGCAAAAGTAATATCAAGTATGATACATACTTGTGCATACATAAGACTGCCAATTATACTAGCATATGGAATATTCTTCATTACTTCTTTTTCAACATCATTCTTTGGGCATTGTTCTATGTTCAATCTATCTCCTTTCACAATAGGAGCTTCACCTGACTTGCAGGTCTGCATATAGAATCTTTTCAAAATATGATCTATATAACTTTTATGAGATAACTCCAGAACCTTCTTAAATCCATCACGATGAATCTCAATACCTAGAACAAAATAGGCTTCCCCAAAGTCTTTCATATCAAACTTTGTAAATAGAAATTTTTTTGTGTCATTCAATAGATCAAAATCTCTACTAACAAGTAAAATGTCATCTACATAAAGTACTAAAAAAATATATTTACTCCCACTTACTTTCATGTAGATGCATTGATCAAACTTGTTTTCTTCAAAGCCAAGTGATCTCACAACCTTGTGAAATTTCAAGTACCACTGACGTGATGCTTGTTTGAGACCATAGATAGACTTTGAAGTTTGCACACCATATGCTCCTTTTGGCTTCTTTAAACCTTTTAGGTTGCTGTATATATACTTCTTCATCCAGATCACCATTTAGAAAGGCTATCTTGACATCCATTTGGTGAAGCTCTAAGTCAAAATAAGCCACCAATGCCATAATTATCCGAAAAGGGTCTTTAGTGGACATTGGAGAAAAGATTTCAGTATAATTAATGCCTTCTCTCTATGTGTACCCCTTTTGCAACTAACTTTGCCTTGATTCTCTCTATGTTGCCTTTATTGTCTTTCTTGGTTTTGAATACCCATTTACAACTGATCGGTTTATTCCCATCAGGTAAATCAACAAGTTCCCATACTTGATTAGTTGAAATGGAAATCATCTCGTCCTTCATCACTCCTAACCATTCATCTGCCTAATCATTATTAAGAACTTCTTTGAAAGTTGCCAGATCAACTATATGTCCAATGTCAAAATCAGCTTCTCTAAGATAGACACGATAATCATTTAGAGACGTTGGTCTTCTTTGTCGCTGTGATCTTTGCACAGGCATTTCTAGAGCCGCATCATTCGTCTGGGGAATTTCATTTGTAATGGCAGAATTTACTGACATATTTCCAGTATCTGCTTCTTGCTTAATTTCTACTCTATAATGCTCTCATATAGAATCATCATTCAAGAAGGGCAATGGAATAGAAACCGTTTTGTTTGATTCTTCTCTTTCGAAAGATTGAGAAGAACTCTTTTCAGCAACATCTAATTCTAGGAATTTGATAGTTTAAGATTCAATGATTCTAGTGCCACGAGTAGAACAATAGAAGTTATACCCTTTGGAATGGTTAGGGTATCCAATAAAGTAACATCTAGTAGTCATGGGTTCGGTCTTCTTCTGAGAAGGATCATAAATTTTCACCTCTGCAAGACAACCCCAAACTTGAAAGTGATTCAAGTTTGGTTTTCTCCCTGTCCACAATTCAAAAGGTGTTTTCAGCATTGATTTACTAGGTACATGATTTAATATACAAGTTGATGTTTTAATTGCATCACCCCATAAGTATTTAGGCAAATTAGAACTGTCCATCATACTTCGTTTCATCTCCATGAATGTGCGATTGCGCCGTTCAACTACACCATTATGTTCAGGACTCCCGGGCATTGTATACTGAGCAACAATACCACAGTCTTGCAAATATTTAGCAAACATTCCCATTTGTTGTCCAGTTTTGGTATATCGCCTATAATATTCACCACCACGATCAAATTTGACAATCTTGATAATTTTCCCAATTGTTTCTCAACTTCAGTGCAAAACACTTTGAACATTTCAAGAGCATCAGTCTTCTCCTTAATAGATAAACATAATAATAACGGTAGAAATCATCAATAAATGTGATGAAGTACTTATTTCCACACAAGGTGGTTGAGTATAGCCCACTAATATTCATATAAATTATCTCCAATAGATTTTGACCGCGAGTAGCACCTTTCTTCTTGGTTTTAGTCAATTTTCCCCTCACACAATCAATACAAATCTCAGTATCATCTAAGTCAAGATGAGGAAGAATATCAGCCTTAATGAGTCGCTTTACCATTTCTTTGGAGATATGCCCTAATCACTTATGCCATAGCAATGAAGATCTTTCTTTGATTAAGGATCTCTTAATAATATTATTCTCGACATTGAAAAAACAATATGGTATATCGGGAGATAAGGATAATCGATATAATCCATCTAACAAAACACAATTCCCAATAATTCTGAAATCATAACTCAAATCCACTCTTTTATTAGCAAAATAAAGACAATATTCAGCTTTGTCAATCAAAAAAAAAAGGATATCAAGTTTCTCCTAAAACCAGGAACACAAAAGACATTATTCAAAATAAGTTGAAAACCAAAGTTTTAAGTTGAAAACCAAAGTTTAACTTCAAAATAATTGTCCCTATGCACTCCATATCAACTCCAATATCGTTTCCAACTTTAAGCTTTGACTCCCTCAGACTTGGATTCCTTAGATTTGTGAGACCCTGTAAGGTAGTAGTCACATGAACAATAGCACCAGAATCAAGCCACCAAGAATCCAAAGGAACATCAACCAGATTTGATTCAAAATAAACCAACAACTCACATTGGTGACTTTCTTTTCTTGCTTTTAGCTAAGCTTGAAACTTATAGCAATTGGCTCTCTTGTGTCCCTACTTCCTGCAGTGAAAACACTTGAAATCATTATCTCAATTTCTCCCATGATTCTCATTTTTCTTATAGTCTTAGCCTTTCTTTGGATCATGAGCATTTGACCCTTTAGGCTTCCATTTTCCTCTAGATGAACTCAACTTGGCATTGGCAATTAAGTGGGCAGACTCATACTTCTCATTCTTTAACTTCTCTTTCTCAGTCACACATTTGGTAATCAAGGCATTGACACTCCATGTCTCACTTTGAGCGTTATAAGCAATCTTAATCTGACTAAATTCAACTAGCAGGACATTTAAGATGTGATGCACAACGTAATTTTCAGAAAGGACAATTTCATAGGCCTTAAGTTTGAACTGAATGTGGACCATCTTCAGTATAAATTCTCTAACACCCATAGCAGCATCATACCTCATGTACGTTAACTCACTCAGCAAGTTCCCAACTTCAGCCTTATCTGAGACTCTATATCTTTCTCCCATTACTTCAATGAACTGTCTCGCATTCGTATCTTCCGACAAACCACTAATGAGATGCTCAGCAATGGACCTCTTCATGGCAATGAGACTTAGTTGGTTGGATTTTTCCCATCTAGCATAATGGGCCTTTTGATCTGTAGTACTTTGATCATTGGGCTTGGAAGTTTCATCCTCATGTAGAGCCAAGTCCATATCCACGATACCTAGAGCAAACTCTATATCTTATTTCAATCTCTTGAAATTTGATTCAGTTAATATTTTAACCGTGGTATTATTGTTATTTACAACAAATGTAACTTTTTGTCACACATAATGCAATAAGATCAATTATGGGCAATAAGCACCCTCCCACGAAGCCCATGCAAGTAGCCCGAACCTGACCCTCCCGCGGAGCCCAAACCAAATTTTAAACTAGACCTGTGAAGCCCAAACCAGATTTTAAACCAGACCCGCAAGCCCTATAAAAGGATTTCGAGCTCAAGCCCATAATCAGCAACAAAAGAAAAAAGGAGAGCAATGGGCTTACGCCCAAAATTCTTGGTTCTAGGCTCATGCCTAGAACCTTTCTTTCTTCTTTTTTTTAATTCGCATGAGCTCAATTTATTGGCCCGGCCTGGCTGGCGGTCTTCTTCAACTTCCAGCTGAGTCACGAAATCTGCAAAATAATAGTTGATTTTTAATATCAATATAATTGACTAGAATTAATTAAATGACAAACAAACGAAATAATCAACCATATTCAAGCTTCAAAATTTCAGATCTAATACCCATGGTTGCAATTCGGATTTCTCAATTTTAAGACAAAAAAACTTACCTTAATGCAATCAAAAGATGCTAAAACATGTATAAAACAATACCCATGCAACAATTTATAATGAACATCAATCAATTGCATGTAATTTGAAATTCTAGAACTTTTTCAATGTATAAACCCTAGAATTTTTAATTCAAAATTCTCACTCAAATCTCATCGAAACTATACAAATTATAGATAGTTGGAAAGATCTCGACATGTAGAACAAAAACCCTAAGGTTTCAGGATCAATCAATTAAAAAATCCACATAAAAAATAATGCCAATATTTGGTTCAAGACAAAAAATTTCGAATTTGTTATAAAAGAAAATAATTTTGGGTTCTACAATCATATATGACTCGCTCTGATACCACATGTAGAAAATCATTCACATAAACAACTAATTAATCAAGAACAATCATATACATATATGACTGTAAAACACCAAAATCAATAACCACAACGGAATTAAAACTTACCCGTTTGAGCCATTTCTTCATTTAAAGAAAAATAGATCACTCTATTTAATGATCTATTGGAATGTCAGATCTTTCTCTCTATTACCTATTTCAGTATAGCAACTTTTTAATGGGATTAAAAAACTGATAGGCATAATCTACTTTTTTATAGGCTAGTGAGGGGATCTAGCAATTTCTAATCAATAGTGTGTCAACTGGGCCTATCTCATTACGGGTTTCAATTAAACACAATTGCATACACTTTGCTGCTCAATTAGGCATGTTATTAATAGATGCCAAAACCCAATTCAATAAAACCACTCAATGGTTCAATAAATATTGGAATATCCATTAACAATATTATTTAAAATAAAAAAATCAATTAATTAATGTAAGCCTGTTATGAAATACATGAATGGATGAAATACATGAATGAATATTCATTATATTCATCTTATCTAATATACCTATTATGGTACATTTGTATCATACTTTCTAAGTACATCTCCCTATACAATGAACGTTCATCTCCCTTATCTAGTACATGTATCATTCGATATATTGATATTAATGATAAGTACATTCTTGTTCTCCTATAAATAGGAGTTTAGTTTTGATGTACAATAACAACCATCAGAATAAACAGTCACACCCTCTTCTCTAGCTTTCTCTACTATCTCTAGTGTTCAATTGCTTTCTCTTCTCAATCTCTTCTCTATTATATATTCACCACAACATAATATTTTACAACACGTTATCAACACGAGTATCTACCGACTGAGTAAATAATTTCTGCAAGCACGAGAATCTATCGACTGAGTAAGTATATTTTGCAAGGTGGGTATTTTTTTTTTATTAATCAACTTATACTTCATCTTCTTCTATCAATTCTTCATTTTTATTTTTTCTTGGCCCGAAGCCAAATTTCAAATCTAAAAGTATCCTTCTGCTCCTGAAGTAGCAGTGGATATTTGGAAATCCTTTTAATTAATAAGGATTTGATTTTGCAAGGATTATATGCAAATTTTATGATACGTGACACCTGAAGTTGTTAACATAAAATGCAAATGGAAAATACCGAGAAAAATGGAGATGTTTGTTTGCTTGATAGTGCAACAACACATACTATATTTCGTAGTAGACACTTTTTCTCGAGTATGACATTGCGTAAGGCGCAAATCCATACAATATTAGGTCCCGTTCCAATTATTGATGGTTTTGGGAATGCTACAATTATTTTACCAAATGGTACAGTCTTGCATATTGAGAATGTGTTTCTAAGCATTAGATCAAAAATGAATCTACTCAATTTCAAATATGTACGCCGTAATGGGTATCATATTGAGACTATTTATGAGCAAGATAAGGAATATATTGGCATTTTCTCTTATAAGATGGGCCTGAAGACCATCCATGAGAAGCTATAAGCTTCTTCTATAGGTTTGTATTGTGTCATGATTAAGGCTATTAAAACCTACACCACCACATCTTGGAGATTGGTAAGCCCTGATCAGTTTGGACTGTGGCATGATCGCCTTGGTCATCCTGGCGCTTCAATGATGCGTAGGATAATTCAAAATACAAAAGGGCACCCTTTAAAAGATATAAAGGTATTGTTGTCCAAAGATTATAATTGTGAGGCTTGCTCACAAGGAAAGCTCATTATCAAATCTTCTATAACAAATGTTAATCTTGAATATCTTTTATTCTTGCAAAGAATTCAGGGTGATATTTGTGGACCAATACAACCACTAAGTGGACTATTTTGATATTTTATGGTATTAGTGGACGCATCTTGTAGATGGTCCCATGTTTGCCTATTATCTACGCGCAATGACACATTTGCACGTTTATTTGCACTATTATCATATTCTAGCTGCAAATGCTCCAGCTAGGATAGCTGTTCTCAAAGGACATGCTAAAATGGATCAAAATCCCCCGCACTTGAAGTGTGGTAGACCGATAGGATCAAAAGATACTGCTCCTTGAAAACGAAGGGGAAAGAATCAGGAATCCACTCCAGAAGAGCCTGGCGTCATGCTTGCTCCTGAAGAGCTTATTGCCCCTGAAGAGGCGCAAACCCATGAAAGGAACACCAATCCCGGGAATAATGAAAATTTCATTACATATTATAATGAAATTTGGGATCGAAATGAAATCATCATTGATTATGCTTTTGCATTCTCAGTTGCTCATAAAATTATGAATGATGATTGTGAGCCGCAATCTATTATTGAATGTCGTCAAAGGCAAGATTGGCCTAAGTGGGAGGAAGCAATTAAGGCTGAATTAGCTTCCCTAACTAAACGAGAGGTTTTTGGACCTGTAACTCGTATCCCCGATAATGTTAAGCCCGTTAGATATAAATGGGTATTTATCCGAAAACGAAATGAGAAAAACAAGGTTGTCAAGTATAAAGCCCGACTCGTTGCCCAAGGATTCTCCTAGAGACCTAGGATTGATTATAATAAGACATATTCGCATGTGATGGATATAATTACATTTCGTTTTCTCATTAGCCTAGCAATCTTTGAAAGATTGGAAATGCGTCTTATGGACGTTGTGACGGCATTAGACTCTGATATTTATATGAAAATTCCCGAGGGATTCAAAATGCCTGAAGCATGCACTCCCCGCAATTTATTCTCAATAAAATTGCAAAGATCCTTGTACGGGTTAAAGCAATCTGGTCGCATGTGGTATCAATGCCTAAGTAAGTACCTAATTAAGGAAAAGTACAAGAATGATCCTATCTACCTATGCGTGTTTATTAAGAAATCAGAAACCGGATTTGCTATTGTAACAGTTTATGTTGACGATATAAATTTAATTGGAACTCCAGAAGAGTTAGCTGAAACTGCTGAATATTTGAAAAGGGAGTTTGAAGTTAAAGATTTGGGTAAAACCAAACTTTGTCTTGGTCTAAAGCTTGAGCATAAAGCAAATGGAATAATCGTCCATCAATCAACGTATGTTGAAAGATTGCTTAAACGCTTCAACATGAACAAAGCTCACCCATTGAGCACCCCTATGGTTGTAAGGTCTCTAGATCCCCAAAAGGACCCATTTCGTCCTAGAGAATCAAATGAAGAGATACTTGGTCCTGAAGTACCATATCTCAATGCAACTGGGGCTTTGATATACTTGGCACAATGTACGAGACCAGATATCGCTTTTGTGGTAAATTTATTGGCACGATTTAGTTCTAAGCCAACTCGGAGACATTGGAATAGAATTAAACATATTTTTTGTTATCTCCGAGGAACCATAAATTTTGGATTATATTATTCCAAGGATTCCACTAACTCTGGTTTAGTTGGATATGCTGATGCTGGATATAGATCCGATCCACATAAGGCTCGCTCTCAAACCGGGTATTTATTTTGTTATAACGGCACCGCTATTTCTTGGCGTTCTACGAAGCAATCACTAGTAGCTACATCTTCTAACCACTCTGAGATTATTGCTTTATATGAAACTGGAAGAGTGTGTTTGGTTAAGATCCGTTATAACGCATATTCATAATTCTTGTTGTTTAATACCGGTTACAAATTCTCCCACTATAATTTATGAAGATAATGCTGCTTGTGTTGCACAAGTCAGGGTAGGATATATCAAGGTGATAGGACCAAGCATATCTCGCCGAAATTTTTCTATACTCATGAACTCCAAGAAAGTCGACAAATTGATGTTAAACAGATTCGATCCATAAATAATCTTGTAGATTTTTTTACCAAATCATTGCCAACATCAACTTTTGAGAAATTAGTATATGGCATTGGTATGCGGCGAGTTCACAAGGTGCAAGATTGATTAGCCCCAGCAGTGGCTACATGGCTCAATTGAGGGGGAGATATTATGAACTATGCATTATGGCATTGATATGTAGTGAGTTCACAAGATGCAAGATTGATTAGCCCCAGAAGTGGCTATGTGGCTCAATTGAGGGGGAGATATTATGAACTATGCATTGCAGCATTGATATGCGGCGAGTTCACAAGATGCAAGATTGATTAGCCCCGGCAGTGGCTATATGTCTCAATTGAGGGGGAGATATTATGAATTATGCATTACAACATTGGTATGCGGCGAGTTTACAAGATACAAGATTGATTAGCCCCTGCAGTGGCTATATATGCATTGCACTCTTTTTTCTTTATGTCCGGTTTTTTCCCACATGGTTTTTCCGGCTTAAAATTTTTAACGAGGCAATTAATGCATCAATAAAAGGGTGAGATCATAACATTTGTGCTCTGCACTCTTTTTCCCTTTTGTCCGGTTTTTGTCCCACTGGGTTTTTCGGGCTTAAGGTTTTTAATGAGGCAGTATCATTTGATGCACAATCATAATGAATACAATGAATATTCAAGGGGGAGTGTTATGAAATACATGAATGGATGAAATACATGAATGAATATTCATTATATTCATCTTATCTAATATACTTATTATGGTACATTTGTATCATACTTTCTAAGTACATCTCCCTATACAATGAACGTTCATCTCCTTATCTAGTACATGTATCATTCGATACATTGATATTAATGATAAGTACATTCTTGTTCTCCTATAAATAGGAGTTTAGTTTTGATGTACAATAACAACCATCAGAATAAACAGTCACACCCTCTTCTCTGGCTTTCTCTACTATCTCTGGTGTTCAATTGCTTTCTCTTCTCAATCTCTTCTCTATTATATATTCACCACAACACAATATTTTACAACAAAGCCTATATTATAGGAAATTTTCAACAATTAACACATATATAACTCCTCATGCATTATCACACTTGAGTGAATGATGTGGATAACTAATTAATTAATCACCATCTAAGAGCCGGATAGCAAGGTAGTGTATATATATATTGATTCCATCTAGTTTTACCCCATTTAATTAGCCGCCGTTTAATTTGCGCTATTCTCTCTCTCCCCAACCTATTATTCCTCTACTGTTGGGCTAGAACCTCACGGCAAGTGCCGCTGTCACCATCATCCGCCCATGACCTTAGGTGAGCCCGCCATTGGCCTTCACGTGCCGTTGGACCCCCATGACTATGTCCAGATAGAGCCATACACACTCCCTTTCGTCCACCGACAACAGCACCTCCACTTCAGAGATGACAACAAGTGCTACCACCTCCACAAGCAACGACGTCTGTCTCTATCTCTCTCTCTTTCCCCGTCTTCATGAGTCTGAATTGTACCTCATCTCGACGGTAACCGCAATGAAGGAGATGAAATTTGCTTCCATGAATGGCGAAGACGAAATTGCGTCGACCTTTCATCAACAGAGATGAGGCAATGGTTTATGGGGGTGGGGTAGTGACCTTAACTCATATGGACATCAATATTGACAGGGGCGGTGATGGTGATACAGCGGTCACAATGACTGCAACGTTTGCAGCATGGCTAGGCCGCAGTTGTAGTGGAGGGGATGTTGGGTTGAGTGGAAGGTGATAAAGTGTAAGACGGAGAAAGTATGTTTTTCTCATTTATTAGATGTGTCCTACCACATGATATAATTCTAATATGCGGCCTATATAAAATTGGGGAATCTCATCTAGATTCAAATCCATCTCCGGAATTAATCCCGTGAAATTCACGTGGAACCCGCATGACCATTAATTATGATAGACTCAATCAAGTAAATTTAGGTTTGGCAAAAAAATTTCCTCAAGTTCCAACTTTTTTCCTAATATAATAAGTCGACATTTGCCGCCACCCTGCCAACATCATAGTGAACATTTCTAGCAACTCTCTTCCCATTTTACAAAGAAAATTTTGCCTTCTCTATCAAACCTTTGCTTCTCCTCTCCTATACACATATATTGAGCATGGTATGCATACTATGATGCACCTAAATGGTACAGCAAGTCGGCTACTTTTTATATTTGCCTTTGAAAAACATGTTAGTTAATGGCCAATATTTAGGATTGCTTTTTTTAAACACTAGAATGTCATTATCTCTGTAATTCGAGATATAAAGAATGACTTCTTTTAGAAATTAATAGTTCCCTGTATAAAAAAAAGTGATTCTCTATAGAGATAATGGTTGATACTTTCTTCTAACATAGATATACATCTATACTATATGAATTCAACATTTTCAGTTCTTCAAGATTCAAATGACTTAAAACATATAAAATTAGTTTACAATTAAATTAAGGGAAAAAGTCACAATAAATCTCGAACTTTAGTAACTATAGCATATTTACCCCAACTTGTGACATCAAAAACCCCAAACTTGTATCCATGTAACACATTTATCTCAAAAAAAAAAAAAAATTCGCGACACTAAGGCTGCGCATGACAACGCTTCTTGGTTGGGGAAGAGTTTTTTTTTTCAAAAATAATTCTTTTCTATTTCTATTCCGAGGAACAATTTCTGAGTAAAAGAACCCGTTTGGTAACTACCCAAAATTTCTACTCTTAGAATAGAAAAAGAATAGAAATGTGTTTGGTAATGCAACGATACTTTTTTATATTTATTCGTTTTTATTCTTGCTCATGGATCGCCAACCGCCAAACGGTGGTTGCGGTGGCGGCGGCGACGGGCGGTGACCGGCAACGGCGGCGGCGATCGGTAGCGGCGGCAGGCGATTGGAGGTGGCCACGGCAAGAGAGAGGAATAAAAGAAAAAAAAAATTAGCTTATTTCTAGAAGTTGTTCTAATGGAACGAAAGCAATTTGTTTTTATTTCTCGTTTCTATTCCAAAACTATTCCCGAGCTAAGTTTTTATTCCTAGGTAAAAAACAACTTGGCGTTACCAAACAGGTTTCTGTTCTTTTTTTTGTTCCTTGGAACAAAAGAACAGAAATTCAAAGAAACAGAAATGTTACCATGCCCTGCCTAAAAAACCCAAAATTATACTTGTGTGACATCAAAAACCGTAAAACTTTGTTTTCTAACAATAAAAACCAATAACTTATATTTATATAACACATTTATCCCAAAAATTTGATGTCATAAAAAAGAGTTTCGAGTTTTTGGTTTCATAAAAGAAAAGTTTGGAATTTTTGATATCACAAATCAAAAGTTTAGGATAAATATGTCATATAGGTATAAGTTTGAAATTTTTGGTGTCACAAAAAAAGTTTTGGATAAATATACTATAATAGGCATAATTTAGGATTTTTGGTGATTTTTACCTTTAAATTAAACGGCGATGTCATGTAATAGAATCTCATTGAAATAAAAATACAAAAATAGTTATACGAATATGCGGAAATGCGAAAAAACATCATTATCTTCTTTTGGATGCCGCTATTGGCATATAATTCATCATTATTTTCTCAGTCAAGTTTAAGAAGACCGAGAAACACACTCTGTGGAGACCCCGTACTCCTCTCCTGGGAGAAAATATTGGGTGGTCCGGAGCGCCATGTCAGCATGGTCCCGGACCACTCACGTGGCACCATGTGGAAGGGAGAGAGACAGCGGGAGAGATAGCCCCGGCCCACCTCTCTGACGCTCTCTCTCCTCTTTCTCCTCTCTGACGCTCCTTGGCCCACCTCCCTTCCACGTGGTGCCGCATGAGTGGTCCGGGACCACGCTGACATGGCGCTCCCGGACCACCCAATATTTTCTCCTCTCCTGGTCGTCCTTAGCGGTGATAGAGAACCGTCGAACCACGACCATCACGCGTAGCAGCCATGTTGTCATCGAGAAAGGTCATCCTCCGTATTTATCAGGTTGAACCCCACCACGTCTTTACTGCAGGCTCTACCTCTCTAACGCTATCTCTCCTCTTACTCCTCTCTGACGCTCCTTGGCCCACCTCCCTTCCACGTGGCGCCGCGTGAGTGGTCCGAGACCACGCTGACATGGCGCTCCCGGACCACCCAATATTTTCTCCTCTCCTGGTCGTCCTTGGCGGCGATAGAGAACCGTCGAGCCACGACCATCACGCGTAGCAGCCATGTTGTCATCGAGAAAGGTCATCCTCCGCATTTATCAGGCTGAACCCCACCACGTCTTTACTGCAGGCTCTATCTCTCTAACGCTATCTCTCCTCTTACTCCTCTCTGACGCTCCTTGGCCCACCTCCCTTCCACGTGGCGCCGCGTGAGTGGTCCGAGACCACGCTGACATGGCGCTCCCGGACCACCCAATATTTTCTCCTCTCCTGGTCGTCCTTGGCGGCGATAGAGAACCGTCGAGCCACGACCATCACGCGTAGCAGCGATGTTGTCATCGAGAAAGGTCATCCTCCGCATTTATCAGGCTGAACCCCACCACGTCTTTACTGCAGGCTCTACCTCTCTAACGCTATCTCTCCTCTTACGCCTCTCTGACGCTCCTTGGCCCACCTCCCTTCCACGTGGCGCCGCGTGAGTGGTCCGAGACCACGCTGACATGGCGCTCCCGGACCACCCAATATTTTCTCCTCTCCTAGTCGTCCTTGGCGGCGATAGAGAACCGTCGAGCCACGACCATCACGCGTAGCAGCCATGTTGTCATCGAGAAAGGTCATCCTCCGCATTTATCAGGCTGAACCCCACCACGTCTTTACTGGAGGCTCTTTCTTTGGCATTTGTCTTGTTCTTGGAAAGACTTCAAGACTTGTGATTTTCCTTGTACTGAAAGAGACTCTCATGTGTCGCCGTCACCTTGCGGCCGCCAGGCCTTGGGCCCCAGAGATTTTAGTACGGATCCAGGCCGCAGTTGCATGAACTAGGTCATAAGATCTCAATGAAAAATCAACGTCCATGATTGACTAGGCTCATTCACGTACGGAGATTGTTATTATTTTTTTTTCTTATAGTGCAGGGCCAGGTCAGCTGTGTCCAAAGCCAATATAAAGAAGAGGTAAAGGTCCCCCCTAAAAAAAATAAAAATCCAAGGTACTTTTCCGTATCTAATTTTTGTGTGTAAAACATGTTACTTTAGTTTGATCAAGAGAGAGGGGCTATAATATAAAACAAAATGACTCCAAAGGACTTCATGATAAATAAATATATATATATGGTGATAACTTTCAATCAAATCTTTTGTTTTGCGATCTTGAATTATTAATTGAGTGATTAAGTTTTAATTCGTATGTAATGAATTTTGTCATAACGTCTCACATTCAGAATCAGTCTCACTAGCTACATTGTGATAGAGCTTTACTAGATGCATATGACCGGACAAATTGCTACTTTAAACTGTAAAAAAGAAGAAGTTATTAACTTGTTTTGGACTCGGTGTCAAGATATTTTGGGTTGTGATAGCAAATGAATTACCCTTTTAAAATAAGATGATTTTAATCAAAATTAAAATACGATCTTTATCGTTTTAATTGCCTAAGTAGGACCTTCTCCTATTGGTGATCTTAATTACTATACATAGTACCACTAATAGTTTAGAAAATTTAGATTGCGCCATCATGAGCTACAATTATATAAATTTTCACATATTAAGAAAGGGGCACTTTTATGACACTTATTAAGTAGTCGGACAAAGAATGATGTACATTGATAATATTTTTATTGTAATAGATGTAATTATTATTTATCAATCAAATCCTTTTCCAAACAGTATACTTCACCCTTGCTCTTAAGAACTCGTTAACAATATTTCTTATGTTTATTTAGGGCAACGTCTTACGTGTGTTTTCCCCGATTGTGTTCTCAAAAAAAAAAAAAATCTAATAAGAACACCACAACTACAAAATTTTCTCTATACAAACAATTTTATTTGTAGTTGACATGTGCTTATTTTCCAACTAGATAATTAATGAGTGGAAGAATTGACAAAATATGAGAATAATGGGAATAACAAGCAAGAGAAAATCGAGAGTGTCAGAATTTAAATAATTGAGTTATGTTCTCAGATCATGTTAAACTTACCATTTTTTCTAAAAAATTTAAATTATTAAAAACGGTGTCAACAATTTATTTATGAAAAACTACATCACAAAAAAATGCGGCATCATACATTCTTGTAGTCGATTTATTGCTAAAAGCATGAGACCCAACACAAAGCATGCCTTCATTTAATTATCTGGAAATCACATGATACATCATCTAGCAAGTATAGTTTTTTTTTTGGTAATCGAGGACTCCGCCTTGACCCGCTGCGCCCGATGGCGCCATCGGGCCTAACTCTTATACCTCGGGGGA
The DNA here is from genome assembly GCA_014182715.1 of Eucalyptus cloeziana. Classification (NCBI taxonomy): domain Eukaryota; kingdom Viridiplantae; phylum Streptophyta; class Magnoliopsida; order Myrtales; family Myrtaceae; genus Eucalyptus; species Eucalyptus cloeziana. Next base: position 2,677,527 of record CM024637.1, on the reverse strand, counting down.
GACTAGCACAGGACTCCAACATTATAGCCCCCTACTTACAACGCTTCAGCAACTACGAATTTCGAACCCTCAACCTCGGTGATGAAGAAGAGACTCTAATCTAGCACAGTTGCCCACGGTTGGGTATCTAGCAAGTATAGTTCACTATATCTTTTTGGAAAAAAATAGATCATACATCACCAACACAAAAGAAGTTTCATATAAGCAGTCTCAGCATCTTTGATTTAAAGATTATTACTATCTATCTTTTAAATCAATGGTATATGCGGTCGTTCTTGTAAAATTTATTAACACCGGTTGCATATGCTACAATTACTCTGTCTTTTTTCTGATATAGCTTTTGGCAGCTTGCAATTATGTACCTTGACAACAAGGATACTTGTGTAAATAAAATATATATGATTGTACATCGTAATAGTATTACTGTTATAGTATATTTGAAAGGTAAAGTCGAAAGAAATTGCAACAAGCACTGGTAACTAACTCCCACTAAGGATTATCATAAGAGTTCTATTAAAGACATAACATGATGTTCTGTTTAAATGATTACTAATTTGAGCGGGCCCATTACCGTTGGCTCACCTCGATATAGTGAAAGTACAATCAGGATAATTTTATGTTATGGCACAGTCAAATATACTGAACAGACAAATTAAGATTTCTCAAGGCCAACAAGCAATTAGCAAGTTTCGAACTTGTGACCAAGGAGGCTTGAGATGTTCGAAACAACCAGAAAGTAAGCTTTACTCGAAATGGTGATAAAAAAAACCTTGGTATGTCTTTCATATATATATAATTATTTTGTCTTGCATTTCTTCATATATGCAATAATTAGCCTTTCCACCCTCCATTACTGTACTTAATTTCACCTATTTTTCCTTGTGAGAATATAACGAGATTTTGGCCCTTGGGATATTGCCCTTATTATGAGTTATAAATTCTGAAGAAGTGGTTCTCGCAATAATTTATAATTATCTATGATTTATTTTTATTTTTCAAAATATACTGTTATTCTCACAGTACATTAAATATTATCACGCAATCATTTTTCAATATAATGGGCTGGGGTGAACAGCTCATACTTGAATCCCACTATGTGAACAAGGACCAAAAGCACAGAGGTCCCAAAAAGGAGAGTGGGAGAGAGAGAACAAGGATCAGAAGCATAGAGGTCCCAAAAAGGAGAGAGAGAGAAAGAGAGAGTCTGAGAGTTTTTTGGAAATGAAGGTAGTGCGGCAGCTTCTACTCGTGGCTGTGGCCTGGTGGTTGAGACAAGGCGGCGCTCCGACCGTGGCCGAAGACTGTGCACACAGGTGTGGGAGAGTGTCTATACCTTATCCCTTTGGGCTCGAACCCCAGTGTGCGAGTTCCGAAGAGTTTTTGCTCCATTGCAATACCACCGAAGGGAGCGGTGATCAACTACTGTTGGGGAATTATTCGATACGCGAGATCTCAGTCAGCGACTCGACCATGTTCATCCGCATCCCCGAACTATACGACTGCTACAACGAGTCTGGCCAGTCAGTAAACGGAAGCAATGATCTGATCATCGATCTATCTTCATATCCACAGTACAGATTGTCGGCCACCCGGAACACCCTCACAGTCCTCGGCTGTGACACCTACGCGTTCACGAGGGCGCTCACGGCCGACGAAGATGGGTTTTCCCCGGGCGGCTGCATCTCCTACTGCAAAGAGTACGTCGACTTGAAGAAGAAGACCACTTGCTCTGGTATCGGTTGCTGTCAAGCATCCATTCCGAAGGGGCTCAACAAGCTCCGCATTAGTATCTCCTCCTTCAACGATCACTGGGATGTCCGGTCATTCAACCCCTGTGGAGTGGCCTTCGTGGGGGACGAAAAGTCATCCAATATCTCCAGCAGGAGACTCCCGACCTTGGATGATTTGGGCAATTTGGGCAAGAAGGCGGACCTTGTTCTGGACTGGATGATCGGATGGAACGTCACTCTTGCACAGGCCGGGTCAAACCAGTCGAGCTATGCCTGTGGCAACAACTCTGAATACAAATTCACGGATGGACCGGGTTACCGTTGCTTTTGCAAGGCTGGGTACGAGGGGAATCCCTATAATCTTTCCCACGGGTGTCAAGGTAATTAACGTATATGACTCATGCATTGTCGCCTCTAAATGAACTGTGTGGATAATTAATCTATGCATTGTTTCCATCTAGTTTACCCATTTAATCAGGCGCCGTTTCAATTTTACCACCCTTTCTCTCTCTCTCTCTCTCTCTCTCTCCTCAACCACCACCTCCACTCTCCGGCTTGCACCTCACGACATTGCCACCGCCACATCATTCGCCCACCACCTTAGGTGAGCCTAGCGTCGGCCTTCATGCGCTTCGGACCCCACAGCTGTCTCTCTCTCTCTCTCTCTCTCTGTCCCCGAGTCTGTCTTGTACCTCATCTCAGCATTGACAAGTCCCCCCGAACGTCTCCTCGCAATGAAGGAGATGAGATATGCTTGCTAGCCTCTTCCATTGACGGAGGAGACCATGTCTATAGGTCTCCTACGAAGAAGACAAAACTGCTGCAACATTTCATAAGGAGCGACGTGGCAATGGTGCGTGCGTGCTGGTGGTGGGGAAGAGGGAGAAAATGTTAGAATACCAGGTCAGATTTACAATAGTCCATTAAATGAATGACAAGTGTCATCCTTTGGGTCCATTGTCAGAAATTTTGAAAGTTTCTCTCTCCCGTCTCACGCGACGCTATCTGCTCTCTCCTTCCCTAGCGACGCTCTGCTCTGTCACTCTCCCCCTCGACTCACGATCTACTCTCTCTCGCCGCCGCCTCTGCCTCGTCCATTGCCTCCACGATCGCCTCGTCCACCGATCCCCCTCCAGCGACGGCTCCACCAATGAGGTCGTCCACTGCCCCCCGTGGCCACCCTTAGGTCCAAAAACTAGCCCATGTCCCCGGTCATCATCACCTGCGACCCTAGGCTCTCCCTCAGCCCTGACATCCTAAAGGTCGCCTGCAGCTTGGATGACGTCGCCTCCCTCCACTGGTCATCCACTGTCCCCCGGGTCTAAGAACAAGCCCAAGCCCCCCTTTGTCCACAAGCCCAGGCCTTCCGTCAATCCCTGCATCCTCGAGGTCTCCTGTAGCTCCGATGTTGTTGCCTCTCTTCACAGCTTCTAGATATGGCAAGGCTGTCAAGTTGAGGGCGACCCTCGTAACTCCCTCACCCTAGCTGCGAGGGTCCAACCCTTGTCGACTCTGGCGAAAGCGACCCTTCCTTATGGCCGGATGGCCAGCTACTAGCCACAGGGCAAAGGGAAAGAAAGGGGAAAAAGAAGAAGAGAAGAAACTATGAAGAAGAAGAAGAGAAATGGCAAGTGCAAAAGAGGAGAGAGACAAAGGGAGAGAAAGATAATTTCAACTAAGAAACGTTTATGAACTGTCTTTAACCTACAGTGGGAATAAGAGTTTATTTTAGCTTATAAAAAATAAATAAAAAATAATTAGAAATTATTATAGGGACAATTTCTTTAAGAATTTGTGATTCACAATATGTTGTTCTCACAGTAGTCCAAAGATTAATATATTAGCAAATCCCATTTCAAAATTTTTAATGGTGGGTCTTGAGGTTGGCATGTGTCACCATTGCAAATCTGGCATGGTATCACTTGCGTACCTAATATCTTCTCGAGGAAGTGGCCTTAACTCACCTGAATATTAATCTCAATAAGGAGACAACGAGCCCTAGCTCGATAATGTTAGTTGCATTGCTAGGCCTTGGTGGCGGTGGAGTGGATGGTGAGTTATGTGGAAAGTGATAGAGGGAAGGGAGAGTGTATTTTAATGTGTACCACCAAATATAATTTTAATGGGAGGTCTATATAAGTTTAGGTAATCTTTCTAGGACCTAAATCTATATATAGTATTGAGCATGTGGAATGTGAGATTCACATGATCAACAATTGTGATAAGTTTGATCGAATAAATTCGAACTTGGACATGTGTTTCTCCTAAGTTTTTGACTTTTTGCCTAATAGAATAAGTCAAGGCCATTGCCACCACTCTACGAACGTCAGCATGTATTTCTAGCGACTCTATCCCCACGTTTCGACAACAATCTTCTCTTCTTCTTTAAACTCTGTGCTGCCGCCCTCTTAATTATATATTCACTAAACCTGGTACATGTACTAAAATGTATGTAAATAAAAAGATCCGATGAGCCCATCATATTTAGTAATAGGTATACATATCAGCGCACCCACCTCACTAATGCTTGTAAAGATCAATCTTCTCATTCCTAGGTAAATGATACGGAAACAGCAAACCCCTCGCCTCGCTCTTGCAACGTGGTGTTCATGCATCACTGCAAAAGCTCGATTTCTGCAAGTTTTGTATGCAGATCCTTTCCGAGCTTTTGTGCCCTCAAAGCGGTCACTTAAATAGAGATCGAGGCAGCGATGATCTCCATCGATGGCAAAGAACGACGCCATTGTTGAGCTCGAATTCCACAGGGAGAGAGACAAAGGGTAGGGAAATGAGATATTTTAAAAGAGAGTGGATATGTGTCACAATACTATGACCAAAACTTGAACGGGATAGCATTGCCCGTCTAATAATCCATGCATCAACTTGTTCAATCTGTTTTTATCATTAACCAAGATAAAGGTTCAATTTGTCTTCTGTATAATGTAGACATTAATGAGTGCGAGGAGCCACATAAATACCCATGTCACGGAAAGTGCGAGAATCAGCCTGGGAACTACACATGTGATTCCGACGACAATTCCGACGACAATTCCGACAACAATAATAATCTTCGCGATTTGGCTCTTGCAAGTTTATTTTCTCATCATTCACCTAATGGTTCATATTCTATCGATCTATTCTTGATTTTACAGTAGGTTAATGTGTTTTAAAGATTATTATATTAGTTGGTATAATCCCCAATAACACAAGCAATGAGCCACAGGCTGCCAGGTGTCCCTATTCAGTCCTAGGCTATAGCTATTTACATCTTTTCTTTGTTTTTTTCTTTTTAACTTCCCTCCTCGCTCTCTTTTGTTTTCTGTTTCTTCTGAAGCTAACACTTTGAAACTACGGGCGTGGGAGACACAGCAGATCTAAAAGAAAATTCCTCCTCAACCTAAACCAGCAACTCTTGGGCCAAAAAGAACAGCTAGGCCTGCAGATCTCACTAGGAAAAAAACCCTAAAATTTAAAGCGAAAGTGAGCACAAATTTGGACTAGAAAAAGAAAAAAGAAAAATGGAGCACCGAATTAACCAATGACATATGAAGGTGATTATTGAAGAAGGCAATGCGGTTGAGCTTCCTTAAAATCTGAACTGTGAAAATATTGACCAAAAAAGCAGCACGGGAAGAGCTTAATGACTCTTGAGTCTGATCGGTGATTTATTTCGAAACTTTCTCGGCTCCTCCTGTGAGTTGCTGAAGTGACAGTCGCTCTTGAGCAGTAGATGGACGCAATAGTCCAAGTGAGACACCATAAAAAAAAAAGGCCCAAAAAGCAGTGAATGCGTTAGTTTTTTTTTAGGATATAAAAAGTTATTTTCTCATTTATTCTACAAATTTAAAGCTATTGAAATTATATATGTATGTGTGTGAAAAACTCGGCGAATCCACCCCACATACACTTTGAAGAAGAATATATAAATATTTATATGTACGTGTATATTTATTTATTTCTTTAATTTTATGACAATAATTTATTTTAAAAATATCAAATAATAATAAAACCCTAAAGACAATTTCTTCTCCTTATGAATCTTGCTTTTATAGGAGATGCAAGCTTGGTAAGTTCTTCAGGTAAGTCATGCGGCACAATTATATTTTAAATATTTCATCTTCACATTGTCTCACACTGGCTAATTTGTTAAGATTGGAATTTATTTGACCATATAAAAGCAATCCCCGAGGCCATTCTTTCTTATAAAATTCACCCATGAGGCCATTCCTTTTTATAAAAATAAGAAAAATGTAAAATTGTCACCTAGAAAGCGGTTTAGATCTTTTATAGAAGGAAAAGAAATTCTGGGATGGCGGCATTTCATTTTAGGGGCTGGGGATGAGGAACGTGATCCTCGTCCCAACCCCTCCCCGTGCCCGTCTCTAGTTAAAACTAGTTTTAGAATAATAGTCAATCTGTAAATTACAAATGGTTACATTTTCTTTCGTCTCTAATTAGAGGAAATGTTTTTCAAGCATGCTTTTATTGGTGAGTTACACATTATACAATTTTTTTACGTGTCAACTCAACTAAATATAAATTTAGGTAATTATATATATTTGTGACCCATCAATTAGAGTTTCCACCAATAGAATGGACTGAAAAAAAAACATTTAAGCATGATAACTATAAGGTGCATAATTGGTTAAACAATTAGCCCCAAGTTTTGATGCCATTTGTAGATGGAAAGATCTAAAACAAGGTGAGGTGAATGCCTTCTCGTTCTCTTTTATTACCAACCTTCTTTATTATAATCAAGGAAAGACGTTATAGAAGATGCTGGTAATATGTATTAAATTGAGTTCATTCGATTACTTATTCACTTTATAATGACACATGTCAAATTTCAAATAAGGACTTTTATAAGGATTGTTACACAGTATGTAATATGTGTAACCCATTTGCCACTAAAACAATATCTATCACCGTTAAATTGCGTAGTTATATATTGAAAGATTGACTAACCATCTAAATCAATGGTCATGGTTATAAATATACAAATATATATATCAAAAAAATATTAAATGCATTGTGCGTTTGAAATTAATATTTTTTAATGAAGTATGTGGAGCATATGAGGATTACATGTTTGAATGAATAATCTAGTAACATACATTCTTTGGTAGCGATTCTTGCAACCGGTGTCGGCACATATGCTAGTGCTTCAGCCTCAGTCGCATGGAAGTGGAGAATTAGAAGGATAAACTTCAGAAAAAATGGAGGAAAGCACTTGAAACATCCAGGAGTTCGAATCTTTACAGACGCAGAGCTAGCAAAAGCAACCGACAACTATGATGAAAGCAAGAAGCTCAGTGAGGGCGGTTTCGGTTCCGTCTATAAAGGGAGAATAGCAGTGGACATCGAGGTCGCAATCAACAAGCCTAAAGATGTGCACAAGCCTCTAATGAACATGGGATTCCAAGATGAACTTAAAACTGTGATACTAAAAAACCATGAAAATGTGGTGAAGCTCTATGGCATATGTTTGGAGACTGGAATACCCTTGCTGGTTTATGAATATATTTTGAATGATACTCTCTTCAAACGCATCCATATGAAAGAGTCGACCATCTTGAGATCATGGAAAAACCGACTTAGAATAGCCGCTGAGGCTGCTCTTGCACTCAAGGAAATGCATTCCAGCAACATCATTCATGGCAACATCAAGTCGGCGAATATACTTCTGGATCAAAATAACTTGGTGAAAATATCTGATTTTGGAACTTCACTGCTTATATCACCACAGCATAGTCATATGGTAGCCACCTTGAGCTACATCGATCCGGAATATTTAACCACCAGTAAGCTAACAATTGAGAGTGATGTATACAGCTTTGGAGTTGTCCTCATGGAGTTGCTCACCGAAAAGGAGCCTACAAGTCCTGTTACTAATACGTTCGGAGAGCCAATCATCTCTCATTTCATCTCTTCCGTGAAGGACGGGACCCTCTCTGATGTCATAAATTTTGAGGGTGCTAGTGAAGATGAAATCAAGCAAGTAGAAACGGTTGCTAAGATTGCAGCGAAGTGCTTAGACCAAAGCAGGAGGAAGAGGCCAACAATGAGTGAAGTGGCTCAGCAACTCGCCCCATTTAACCAGCGCTCGACAGTTGCAAGAAACAGTGAAATGGCTGTAACAATCCATCCCTCCGTTAAGATTCCAGTTAGTTGCCATTCTAGCACCGCAAGTGCTATCAGATGCGGCTGTCAAACACCTTAAATATTATGAAAAGCCAATCTTTTTTTTTTTTTTTTTTGAAAAATTCAAAGAGCATTACCCAACCCAAATTTACCAACACTAAGCTCAAGCCCACTTCCTATTTTTTCGTTTTCTTCTCTATTTCTCTAAGCCCTTCTATGTCTCCTCCCTATTCCACTGCCCCAAGACAAAATCCAAGACGACCACCGCTCGAGGACTTCAACAATCAAGGCTCATCATCAGACTCACACATCAGTACATCGCACCACGCAGATTCTGCCATCGAGCGGTCATGACCGAGACCCCCTAAACCAAACCGGTAAACGACTTCCAAATCCGGCTAAAGAAATGTGTGAGCACGAGGCAAAATGAGGTAGAAAATCCGAGGCTGTTCAGACTTTATAGAGATGAAATCTGGCTAAAGAAATGTATTCGCCAACAGGACAAAACGCATCTACGGATCCTTGACCATTCGGAATGCAAGACTAATAAGACAACCGGTTTTGGTTGGGGCATTCCCTCGAACACGTGGTGGGCACAGATTGAGAAGAAGACATCGACCCTTTTTAGATCTAAACTCAAAGAAAATCACCAGGAAATACTCAACGCCAATAGGTTAGAAGTAAAACACGCATAAACCAGAGAAGCCGGGTCGTAGCCTCTCCTTCAACCAAAATAGGGCGGAGCAAAAAGGGTTCGAGGGAACAAGCGTTTAACCGCGGGGTCCCTACCTGGCTTGGCGACGACGGCCTCGACACGAATCAAGCTATAGCTGGCTGTTCCTGTGTTGCCAAGCTGGGATCCTCATCCTCGGGAGATGGCGGATCGAACCGACAAATCCACTCGCCAGAAACCGAACGCCATGAGGAATGGGAAAGCTGCGGGCTCGGTGGTGTCGACTAGGCGGCGCCAGTTCGCGTCGAGGGCGGCCAGACGACGCTCAGCCGGCAACGACCCTTTTTTCTTCTTCTCTCGCCCTCCTCGTTTTTCTCTTGGTCGTGCGTCCAGTTCTCTCTCTGTCTCTCTCTCCCTCTTCCCCTTTTATAGTACTCCTCCTTAGTTCGGCTTGCTGAATGTTCCAAGGCGGAGGCCCTTCTCCCTCCTTGTCTTCATCGATTCGTTAGACATAGTTCCCTCTTCAAAAAGTCGTTCTCTCTCCCTTTCTCTTTCTCGTCCTCCCTCCTCTGTCTCCAAAACCCATTCAACCTCTCCCTTTCCTCTCACCATCCGCTTGGCCACCACCAAGGGCCAACCATGCAACTAACATTATTGAGCCATGGGCTCATTGTCTCCTTGTTGAGATTAATATTAGGTGAGTTAAGGCCACTTCCTCTAGAAAATATTAGGTATGCAAGTGATACCACAGCCTCTCCCTTTGATTCTTGACAAAACGTTCTAGTCCTCCTCATCTGGATAACCAATCTCAATCTCCCCTTGATTCTTGACAAAACGTTCTAGTCCTCCTCATCTGAATAACCAATCTCAATCTCACATCTTTTTACAACAATCTCAAGTTTGTCATGTTTTGAAGCAAGTTGCCTTGTGTCACAAACTAGATTTCTCCCAAACATCCTTTCTCACACTCAACTCACAAGATCTTTAGAGAAAAAAACTCTAGAGAAAGAAGCTCTAAACTTATATTTACTTGTGAATGAGATGAATACAATGAGGGGAAGGAGACCTATATATATACAAGTATAAGGCAAACCGTATTCGTAGGTCTCTCCTCGATCTAACGGTGGAGATCGCATCTCCCCAACTACCATCTACCCACATTTATTACATAAGTGTACAATTACCGTATCGTCCGCCCCTAGGAGTATTTTAGAAAACTCGAGAAACCTTAGGTTTCGGGGATATAAGCCTAGGGTTGCTTGTTCACGGATAGGTCACGGCCGTCTTTTAGAACCCTCCTGGATCGGGCTTTCCTTCGGGCTGTGACACTTGCCTCCCAGAAGTCAATGTCCCAATTGTTCAAATCATCACCTTCTTTTGCCCCTTCATTTTTGGCTAAGTGTTTTAGGTCCTCCACGTCTAAATAATCAAGGCAATGCATATCAAGATATGGACGTTGAGTTGAAAGTGGACAAAAAATCTCTAAGCAACCTAATATTGGCCGTCAACGTCATCAAACTAAATTAAAGGTTCAGCCCTGCCCCCTTACTTTTCCCAGGCCCATCCAACTTATTTATCCACCCCACAACCCTCGTTACCACCATTGCACATTCGGATTTGTATAAAATGCTATTGTTCCAATGAGTGCATTGCTCTTGCGATATTCTAGATGTGCTCCTAGTATTCCCCATCTCCTTTCTAGTTTGTCGAGTGTGTGCCGGTGAAAAGTGGATCTAGTGATCAAACGGCTAGCTAAACAAGATGATGAGTGGCAATTGGACAAGCACGACTTGCAAGAAAGAAATTGGGGATAACATCGTGACGAGAGAGTGGGTGTAATTAATACCCTCTTCATATGGATATATGCAAGAAAACAGATACGATGCAATACAGGGTATACCATGCTCATTTGAAGCAACAGAGAACCATCTTGGATATTTATCACAGGGGAACACAAATGAGAAACCTCAGATCCCGCATCATTAGACTTGAAGTCGAGAAGTCTTCCTACTTTTGAAATTGCATCCCTCTCTTCAGTATAAGAAATCGAACATAATTTTTTCACCTAACATCTTATTAACTTGATTTTTGCATCTACGGAAAATCTATGACTCGATTGTTCTAGAAATGCAGTTCCATTAGATTGGTTGACACTGGGTTTTGGAATCATTTGTTGCGGACCAAATAAGGAAAGGAGTTCTGAATGGGGTTGCCTTGAAAGATGGAAGAAGAGAAGACTTTAACAAAATTGAGCAGGTGTGCAAAGTCGTTAAAATTTGTTAGTTGGCGATATTGATGATGTAAATTGTCTTTTCACCTATATATGAAGGACAACATTTGTACAACCATGATCTTGCATGATTTTGTTGGCTCTATCAATAACACGCGTCAAAACTCTCTTCATATGTCTTCTTTTCCCCGCTATCATGGGATAATTTGCTTTAAATTCATGTGTATAGAAACTAAAATTTGCTATGACTTGTGGACTTGAACAGCATGTGATGTCTGGCACTTTTGCCATGGTTCGAGGGTGTCGGATATTAGTCGTTCTCTAATCTGGCGTCTGAGTGATCGGAATTGCTAAATTATGAAAACCTATTATAAAGCCTTGTGGTGGCACTAACTCTCTTTTCTTTATGAGCAAGAAAGTAGAAGAGTAGATTATGTTATTTTAACATTTCAATTACCCAACCTCAACCTCTTGATTAATTAGTTGATTGCAACGACTTCAAAAATTATGTCAAAAGTTCGATGAGAATATCATGGATGCCATGAGGAAATTCGAAAAATTGATTACTGATAAGAAGAAGATCAAAGGATTGTCTTCTCTATCTCTTGATTTGGCTGCACAAACGGCGGTGTCAAAGTGATACACAATAGCTCATATTTTGCTGTGCTATTTTCTTATATTTGTTTGAGCACTTTTTTTCCAAAAATTTTTCTGATCTTTTTTGGGATATTCAAGGGGTATGAAAATGCAACGGCAGAAGATGGACTTGGATGATCACTTTGGATAAACCAAGCTATCGGACTTTCATGGCAAGTGCTCAAAATAGAGGTTTACGTGAGGAAATCTACCGTGCCTATGCTACTTGAGCCACCAGTGGAGATACTGACTACAATCAAGTCACAGATTTTCCGTAGATGCAAAAATCGAGTTAATAGGATGTTAGGTGAAAAAATTATGTTCGGTTTCTTACACTAAAGAGAGGGATGCAATTTCAAAAGTACACTTCTCGACTTCAAGTCTAATGATGCCGAGCAAAAGAATGAGAGAAGAAAATTGAGCTTCTTAAATAACATACCATGAAAGAAGGTCACATATCAATTCTCTCCCATAAAGCCAAGATCGTATTAGTATTTAAATACTTTTTACTCTTGTTCTTTTTTTTTATTTGACCGTTTTTGTATTTTTATGGAAACGAACGCTTGAATTGTCAACAACAAAATTCAAGGGTGAACAATAATTCGATTATCACTTCTTCTTTTTTTATTGTTTGTGAAACTACTAAGATGAGATTGGCAATTGTAGATCCAGTTGTCAGTCCTCTTACAATACCAATCCATTACATGGCATTCGTAATGTCTCTTAAGTTCCTCTCAGTTGCCGGCACACATGCGGAGTTTTGGGATGTGGTTTTAGATGTTTGGCATAAGCTTCCCAAGTCAGTCAGGTTGGATGTTTCCCAGATGTTGGTTCGGTGGTTGTTTCAACATTGTTGAGGTCCTTCTTGAGAGCTCTGTATCAAGATGAACAACAAAGGAGCGCCTTGCCCCAGCCAGAAATCATATAAACCCACTCGATCGCTCTTCACACTTCGTAAAAGCTTACGTGATAAAATCCCCTCAAGCCAACGAATGATCTCATCTGTGCTCTTATGATTTTATCTGAGTTTCTCCAATTCCCAAAATATATTCTTCTCTTTCTCTTTGATATCAGGGAATAGAGAAGCTATTTGTCTAGAAATATCTGTAAAAATGGCGAGTAAAGATTTTCCTCTAATCTTGGGAATTGTAAAATCGGTATCTCCCTCCAAATTGGACAATCCAACGCACATATAATCCTCAAACTTTGGGATAACCTCAACAATGTTGAAACAACCGCTGAACCAACATCTGTTCAAGAAATATCCAACCCGATTGACTTGGGAAGCTTATGCCAAACATCTAAAACCACATCCCAAAACTCCACATGTATGCCGGCAACTAAGAGGAACTTAAGATGGCACATTTCCCAAACCAATTCATCAACTCTCAAGCAACGGGAGTGGAAGAATAAAAGTTCCAATTTTGGGTTTTTCTTTTAGTAAAATAGGTCAAAATTTGGCCAAATTCGATTAAAAAAAATACATATATGCCATTTTTCAAAATTAATCCTAATTAGATGATTTGAAATGCTCGACATTGTGTGATTTAGAGTTTTTTAGTCGTCAAAATCAATTAGGCTCAATCACGACGATTAGATTTTTAATGAAGAAAATATCACTTGCCATTCATTTGGTTCACAGCTTGGAAATTCGTGAACCCAATTTTTTTCTTAAATTGAACCGCATTTTCAAACAATTGGATCATACAGTTTCCATAGGTGCAAAAATCGAGCGAACAAAAAAATTATGCTTGGTCAAAGGTTGGCCAGATTAAGTAAAAAATGTGCAAATATCACTTTTCAATTTTTTTTCAAATTAGATATGATATGATACGGTTGATCTTGTAAGATTGAAAATTTCCTATTATCTAAATTACATAGCTTCACAAGATCGGATTTTCAAAGAAGAAAATATCATGATCGTCTATTCGGTCCAATAACATAATCAATCACTTTTTTTCCTTGAATATGGAACCGCATTTCTAGAACAATTGGGTCGCGTAGTTTATGTAGATGCAAAAATCGAGTTCATAGAATGTTGGGTGGAAAACTTATGTTCAGTTTCTTACACTAAAGAGAGGGATGCAATTTCAAAAGTAGGAAGACTTCTCGAATTCAAGTCTAATATGCCCGAGTAGAAGAATGAGAGAAGAAATTTGAGGCTTCTAAAATAACATACCATGAAAGAATGTAACATACCAATTCTCTCCAATAAAGTAAAGATCGTATTAGTATTTAAATATTTTTTACTCTTGTTCTTTCTTTCTTTCTTTTTTTTGCCGTTTTCGTATTTTTATGGAAACAAACGCTTGAATTGTCAACAACAAAATTCAGAGGTTAACAATAATTTGATTTTCACTTACTTTTTATTGTCCATGAAACTTTATTGACAAGTGTAGATCCGGAGCTTCATACAAAATATGGTCCTTGTGGGTCAAATGATGTGGATCCAACGGTTTGTGAAAAAACCAAAATGACCCCTTCAAATGATCCCTCCACTTGCTGAGGATTGATTCCTTTGTAGTTTCAACCATATAAATGTACAAGATTATCTTTCCATCCGCCAAGATGGTTCTTTGAGAGCAAATATACCTTATCGAATCATCTTAATCTAAAATATACTGCATTCGCTCATGTTCAGCTCGATATGCCGTGTATATAAGGTTCCTTTCTATTGGTTATGCTAGATTTTTTTCAGGGTATAATGTTTCTAATAGATGATGGAAACAGTTTCTCTGAATATAATTTGGTTATTTTCCTTGTATTGGGCTATCAATTCTGAGTAGTAGTTTATCTCCATATTCATGCTTGAGATAGGTTTATTTTGATGTGTGGTTCCAATTGTGAATGTATTGGTTTTCAGTGAGCGAAGGCACGATCTGCTAATGTTTTTCTCTGCATTTGAGGATGCAACAGGTTTAACTGATGGCAAGGTATACCTGAAGTCGTGAACATACATGAAATAATGGTGCTACTAGAAAAGCACCTTGGTATTTGTGTCTGCCATTCATATTAGGGTTTATGCTTATGTAAGGCAGTGATAATAATAAGCATGCAATACATTGCCTTTTTTCACCCTGTGGACTAGTGGTTGAGTATTTTAATGAATGTCTGAGGCAAGGAATAGAAGCCTGGCCAAATTCGATAGAAAAAAAAAAAAACATAAATGCCACTTTTTTCCAAATTCTAGTCATTCGATTGAATTATTATGAGATCGCAACAATTTTATTTTAAAATAGACTGAATTTTGAAACCATTGGGTCACTAGTAGTTAGGGCAAAAATCAAGATAATAGGACACCAAACAAAAAAGTTATGTCTTTTCAAAGTTTAACCAAATTTGATATAAAAAAAACATAAATATCACTTTTTAAAATTTATTCCAATTAGATGATTTAAAATGCTTGACCTTATAAGATTTAGAGTTTTCAAATCATCCAAATTAATTATATTCAATCACGGAAAACAAAAATTTCGTGAAGAAAAAATATATAACCGTCCGTTTAATCCTATGTCTAGGAAATTGGAAATCCCAACATTTAAAAAAAAAAAATTGAATCGCATTTTGAAAAAATTGGGTCGTGGATTTTCTGTTGGTATAAAAATCGAAGTTAATGGGATGTTGGATAGAAAAATTATGACTAGTCAAAGTTCGGTCAATTTTCAAAAAATTTCACAATTACATGATTGTGAGATTCAAAGTTTTATAATCGCTTAAATTATGTTTAATAACAGATATTGGATTTTTAATGAATAAAATATCCGGTCCAATTCCTAAAAATTCCGATTAAATTTTTCTAAAAAAAAATCGAACCACATCTTTTATTGTCTCTCCCCTTTGATCTTGTTTGTTGAGATTTTGTTATTTGGTGTATGTGTTTGTGTAATGACGCAGGAGAGTGATCTTAAGAGGACAAAGGGACCATAATGGCCGAAGCTCATGGCGCCATTGGAGAACATCCGATGTGGGATGATCAATCATCTGAAGGCTGTCAAAAATGCAGCCGTCCCGCATGTTGCAACAATGGAAGTCTAGGTGATCTCTTTCACTTGATGTTGTTCATTGTTATCGCCATTGTAGATCCAAATCAAGTGATTGCAAGGGCGTGGGATTGAACTCTAACATGCTATGCACTAGTCAATTCATCTTTACCTATTAAGATTTTATGGTTTTCTATGTGTTGAATTTTATGCTTATATTGGCTCAATTTTTGAAATGCAGGTAGAAAAGGCTAAGTTTGACCTTAGACTTGGACAAAGTAATCCGTTTGCAATCTTCACGAGTCACCTCATTAAAGAGCATGGACTATGCTAAAAAAAGTGGATTGGAAAGTGAGTAAAACAAGCTCTCTCTTTTTTCTAATTACTTTTGTTCTTTCTGGTAGTATAGTAGCACATACACTCATGGTCCTTTCATTGTATGTTTTTTCTTTTTAAGTTGCTATATAGAATGCATACCTAGTGTAATGCATGTACTTTATAATGAGATTGGTTGACATTTGCTTTTGAAATTATACTCTTGCAGAAAAAATAAAGGAAGCAGCTCTAAAATGGCTTTTCCAAAGGAGGTAGAAATAGAGAGTTTAACAATATTGAGTAGGTGTGATGCATTTTATCAATACGTCAAGTAAATAAAATATGTGAGTTGAAGAGAGTGGGGATCCCAAGACGAACATGCTTCACCTCAATGCATTTTGAAATAATCAGTTATGGTTGGTGCAAAAATCGAGATAATATTAGGTGTAGTTTATGCTAGGACGAAAAATTTATATCTAATCAAAATTTAGCCAAATTCGATATAAATACATAAATGTCACTTTTCAAAATTTATTCGAGTTAGATTATTTGAAATGCTTGACCTTGTGAGATTTAGAGTTTTCTAATCATCTAAATTAATTATATTCAATAATGGAGAACAGAAATTCAGCAAAGAAAATATATGACCATTTGTTTGATTTAAGTCTAGGAAATTCACAATTCCGATACTTTTTAATTTGAGAATCGAAATGCATTTCGAAAGAATCAAGTCACATATTTTCCATAGGTGTAAAAATCGAATTTCGACAAAAAATCATGACCGGTCCAAATTCGGCCAAATTAGATAAAAGAATACATGAATATCAATTTTCAAAAATTTTCACAATTACATGTGAAGTTTAAAGGTTTCTAATAATCTAAATTATGTTTTAGCATATTTTTAATAAAGAAAATATCATAACCGTCTATTCCGTCCAATTCCTTGCCCTCTCTAGTCCCATTCTACTCCTCCCTCCAAAACCCCCGCCCACCTCTCTCCCTCCCTCTTCACTTCATGCTCCTCCAAGGCTCCACCTCCACTTTGCCAATCCTCTCCGGTTCCTCCAAATCCAAGACCCTAAACAAACACAGATCAAAAAGACAAAAGAGCGACAAAAGAGCATTCATTCCAAATACTTCAAGAGAGTGTGGATTCCAAAATGGACGTGGTTTGCCTCGACAATGTCAAAAGGGAACTCGAATCCCAAGCCTGTCTTTGAAGCAATCAGGTCACTTATTTATCGTTGATGCAAATGATCAAAATTTAACCAAATTTAATGAAAATACATAAATACCACTTTTCAAAATTTATTTCCATTAGATAATTTGAAATAACCTTGTCGGATTTAGAGTTTTTTAATCATATAAATCACATTCAATCACAGCAATCGGATTTTAGTGACCTTCAATATATAGCTTCAACTAATTGACAGTTGCCAGTTACCAAACTTGGTTAAGTGTTCCATACAGGGAAATGAAGAAAGGAGACAAAATGAAGATGTCAATTGTAGAGGAGATACCGATTGATGATTGAGCCTTATGACACTTAAGTTTTCGCCTACGCATAAGGGCGATATGCAATCATGGAGCCTAAATTTGTGAAATTGTAGTTTTAACCATAGGTAGAATATTAATTGCTTATAGTATAAAAGGGAGGGTGTAATTACCGTGAGTGGGATCATCATCACCAATTTTTAGTTTATCAATATTAATTTGTTTTAGATTCCTGTCCTTTGCAATATTTTATCTCTAAATTTATCGTTCTTCATCCTTATTACACAATTCCATTCCTAATCGAATCACCATTAAACCCATTTTACAAAAAAACCAAAGATCAACCTTTGATGAAATTTTTTTTCACTATTTGGGTCAATACTCATTTTTAGAGAAACAATTTTGGAGAAAAAATAGGTCGGAGGATTAAATCCGTAACATAGACACACGCCATTACAGATCTAGGTGTACAGTGTACAAATAAATATTGCATAACTAGGTATGGCAAAAGAAAAAAGAATATTTACCCCCGAAGTATTGCAATAAACATCAAGTGAGGCGTGTAAAATCCCTTTTAGTTATTATAAATTTATAGTTATTTTCCCCTTCTCTACTCTCCTGAAAAATGTACTCCCTTGTCTAACGATTCTATACTAGAGAGTGAATCACCCACTCGACATTACTTTGATCTTGCCATGGAAATAATGTAGATTGCAATCATTAAAAATAAAATCAAAATTGAAAATACATAAAAATCAAAAATCAAAAAAGAAATCCCAGAATGAATGTCTATAAACCCTTGATTGCATGCCGAATGCCCGAAAAGCTCGCGACTCCTCCTCCTGGGCCCCAATACCCCATCCAATACTCCTCTTTTCCCATTAATTTGTGGTAGGGGTAAGGGTAACAACCTACTAAATAGTTTACTTTACAAAAAAGTCTTATAAATCCTCATTCGTCGTCCAATAATAATGATAAAATAATTTAAAAATGACTTACAAAAATTGATTTCCTCAGGAATATCAATAAACTTTTATTTAGTGCTTAAAAAAATAAATTTATTTCAATACGAACTCATGAATCTCGAGTAATAATACCTAGTTGTAGTTCATCACGTCAATTTTGTTCCAATTTTGCAAATTAGAAAATTGGAACATGTTCGGGTGAATTTCGTATGTGAAACTTGTCTGATCCAATATAATAGGTAGTTATCGTAATATTTATGATTTAGTTTTCAAATTGTATCGATCCTAACATGCTTTAGATGGTCCAAACTAGGAACAGAATTGAAGAAGAATATTTATTTTAGATAAGAAGAACATTT
Organism: Eucalyptus cloeziana; assembly: GCA_014182715.1. Taxonomy (NCBI): domain Eukaryota; kingdom Viridiplantae; phylum Streptophyta; class Magnoliopsida; order Myrtales; family Myrtaceae; genus Eucalyptus; species Eucalyptus cloeziana. The sequence goes on along the minus strand of CM024637.1, from coordinate 2,659,004 downwards.
CTAGCACCCATATAATTGGCTGGACGTGTTAATTTGCTTGACGGTTGAAAGTGTTAATCACCCCTTTTTTACCATATTTTATAGCCTGCCGCCATTTTCACGCCTTTTTTAACTAAAAAAATATTATTTTTACATTAAATAGTCACATTAGCCTTCAACTTCATTAAGTAGGTATTAGTATTTCGTAACACCCTTTTATAGCCAAATTAATTATATATGAATTGTTAGCTTCCTATCTCCTTTCAATACAAAATTTTCATATTCTATTCTTTCTTGAACTTGGCCCCGAAGAAAACAATTCATTTTTTTCCTCCGAAACAGCAAAAGCAAAACCGAATGTGTATGTGACTAGAAACTCAATTCAAGATTTTAATTTACTTGTTCATTCCAATGTTTAAACCTAGAAATTAGATATCATATTTGTTCACAATCACAAACTCAAATTTCCCGACATAAAATATAATGTAGATATCATATTTGTTAGCTTCCTATCACCATGCAATACAAACCACACGTTTTCAATCTTCTTCCTCTTGCAAAGCCAGAATAGATCATTCTCTCAACTTGTGCCTCCCCTTGCAAATCGAGATTTTCCACAAATTACATTATTTTTGCTAGACTTCTCTTATAATTTCAAACATTTATCTTTGCATTTCCGAATTGAACTTTTCTCGTAATTCATGCCAAAAAAAAAAAAAAAAAAAAAACACCATTGCGATGAGTCATCAATGGATGCAGGAAACAAAAGGGATGATATCCATCTACCAATAAAGATTGCAGATTATCCTAATTGAGTAGCAATGCCAAGATTAGGAATACGAGATCAATTCAAATTTTCATTTTCATTACTTGAAAAGGCTGTTGGATCTTTTTTGCATTAAAACATAATATTTTTCAAAAATATTTCTCAAGTTGCATGCTTCAACAAGTCATAGACTTGTTATTAGACATTTCATTCAATTGCATTGTTTCGTTCGGGTATCTAGTATCTACCCCTGAAATTCAAGAAAACACAACCGCATAAAAGGAGAAAAAACCTGTGAGAACGTTGGACAACTTCTAGCGGAACGCCGAGTTTAGTCTATTTGGACAGTGTAAAAATAATTTTAAGCCGCTAAGGCACCAGAACATGAGTACATGGTTTTTTGTTCATGTTTTCATCCTCAAATGTTTCGATCGCTTTATTGACTGTTAATTAATTCGTTCATTTAAGCTAAATGCCGTCTCAATTTAGCCTAAAATATCCTTGATATCCTTAATATTTTCTTTTTGCCTATATATCCTTAATATTTTTTGGTTCGTACCACGAGAAACGCTAAACTAATACGCCTATAACAAGTTTACCATAAACTGTTTTTTTATCAGCAAAAATCCCAAATCAGTACACATATGATAAATTAAACATTTCATTTCTTACTTTATCCCGGTAAGCGTATTTACTTAATAACCTAAGTCAGTGGTGGTTATTAAGTCTATTTTGTCAAAATTGCTTTTAAAAAGTGTTTTTTTTTTAAAAAAAAAATAGGTTTAACCTTTCCGGGTTGGCCCACAGAGAATCGAACGGGGGCCCAGTCTGTAACTCCAAGTTTCAGTTATGAAAAGACGGCCACCGCCATAACAGTTTTCACCACCACCCTAGCCGTTCCTCGTTGAGAGAAGAAGAAGGAGATATGGGAGAAAGATACCGCCGGAGTTCGACCGCCGTTCCCTGGGGCCCCCCGAGGGAGCATGTGTCGCCGGCCACCGCCGATCTGGCCGGATCATGACCTTTCGAGACTGCCGATCCGGAGGCCCAGGAATCGGCAGCCGACGAAGGTCCGGATCATGCTTCCGATAAGCGTCCGATGCGACGCCTGCGGGAACCGCATCGACAAGGGGTCCAAGTTCAGTTCCAGGAAGGAGGAGGTCGCCGTCGCCGGCGCCGGCGAGGTCGGTTGCCGCACCTTCGATTCTGTCTTTCGTGTGCGTTGGAGTTTGCCTCTGTTCTAATTCCGGGCGCGTTCTCTTCTGTTTTCCGCGAGCAGGCGTATCTGGGGACCCAGGAATTCAGGTTTTACTTCGGATGCACCGGTTGCTCCGCTGAGCTCGCGATCAAGACCGATCAGCGGAACTCCTATTGCATTGTGGAGTCAGGGGCACGAGGGTCGAAGGCCCCGACGTTCCGGAGCTTACGGATGATTCGGAGAAGATGCATGGTCAACCGAGCGGGCGCGAAGAATAGGTTTCTTGAAGCTTGTTTCTGTTTCGTTTAATGCTCGGACCACTTCGATTGGTTTTGACGTATTGCATATGAAAAGGGGCTGTTCATATGCATCTTTTGCATATGGGAATCGTGTTGGATCACGCATACTGTGGAAGTGCTTCTTTTTGTTGTTTTTGGGATAGTGATTTAGGGTAGAAGTCATACTTGCCGTGTTGCAGATGCATTCTTACCTCGCATTTTGACATTACTGTTGAGGGATAAACTTTAGCTGTCCCTGGTCTTAAGAATGATGTGGTAACGTGCGACGGAGACACAGCTGGGAAAATGTTTTCTTTGTGAGGCGATCGTTTGCAATCTATATGTTACTTGTCATGGTCGCGTAATGGTAAACACATGGCAACATCTTGTTTGGACAGGCAGGTTTTAATCTGGGATGTTCGATTAGAAGCAGGACATAGACAGCCAAAAATTTGATGAAAGGATATGTTGCGTGTCATGGAAGCCCATTGGCAATGCCTTCGCTGTCATTGACACCGTGGTGTGTGGGAATCCGTTATTCCTTCTGCAATGAAATCTCCAACTGAAGTAATTCTAAATTCACAACCAAACAATAGTAATGGGTTGCTTATATTTGATGAGGAGTACAAAGAGCCTAGTGCTGCTGGCAACATAAGTGATCCTGGTGAAGATAGTTTTGGTGAATCTGGGTCGCCTTGCAGAAAGAAGTTGAGGAAGCATTCCTCTTATATGAACAGTGAGAGGAAGATGACAGTGATGATTTAAGCTCCTCGCCAAAGCTCAAATCTCGAAAAGGATATCGCGATGATAAAAAAGACTCAGATAATGGTCATGAGGATCTTGGAAGCATTCATCTGCTAGATCCAGAATGCGGGATGCTTTCCAGCCTGGTAGCACTCCTGTGTAGCCAGGGAAATGGCTGTTCTTATACTGTAAAATAGGAGGTATAACTACAGTCGAGTAAGAGGGGTACTCTTACATAGAGGTGATGCTCTCCCTACTTTATGCGCACTCTTTTTTTCCACACAGTGGATGGCTGTCTAATTATGAACACGTCTTGGATATTTCACGTTGCACCAACAGATTAATCTATTTTGGTTGCAGATAGATCTTCACGACACTGGAATAGGTTCATGAGTTCCATCATGTATTGCCCCGTATATTCACTGAGGGTGGCTTGCAGGTTTGTTTTACAGAAATAGAGACAGAAATTTCTGCATTCTGCCTTGGAATGGTCGTCCTATATGATTCATAGCAGCTTTCTTTTATTATTGTCAATGCTTATCTTGGAATCTTAAATCAACTAGTACTCACCAACAAGAACATAGAAGCATTTTTCTCCCGTTTTATGCGTAGTAATTAATATCTTCTGTTTCACCATAATGAGTGAGGCCACTCGATAATGAAGAAATATTGAAATAGGAAGTCACATATCAAGTAACTGGGGTAGGGCTACCATTGGTGAATAGATGTTTTAAGTAAGAACATAATGGAGAAGGTGCACTGAGAGCAATTGTTGCCTTCCACTTTTCTATGCGCATGTTCATGGTGGCCGAGCCAATCCATTCAAGATCTGCACTCAATCTCTGATTCTCCGCCCTGTATTATGGAATCACGGGGTCTCGCTTGATGGGCCTGCGAACACTGCAGCAGGCTTCAAGAATGAGTTTTTGGAGTTGTCTCTCATGCTTCTGATGGTCTTCCTTCTGGTGATCAGCAGGTACCGAATCCTCATGTTTGTGCCTCAATAAATTCACCGTTTCTACTCAATGGCACTTGATAGCCAATTATTCGCGAGCAAGTTTTAATCTGTAATCTTCATTTCTGTTCTCATTGAGTTGTGGAAAGATTAATGTGGTTTAACTCCAGTGAAGAAGAGTTGTTGAGTTTCAATGACTCAAAGGTACTGCTGGATTTTAGCCACGTTGTTGCCTTTTTTCCAGATTGTGAAACATCAGGGAAAAGAAAAAGGAAAAATTAGTCAAGTCGACAGAAAGTTAATGTGCTTTTCTAGATTACTAAAGCAGCATAAAACCTTGGTTTAAAAGTAAAACGTGATGTAAACATTTTCCCCATGTGTTTGCCTCATGCTAACATTGCCAAGCTTTCTATGCCAAAGATCATTCTTATGGCTGAAATATAACATGCACAGCTGACACGTAAAACCACATGAAACTGTGGACTTGGTGTTTTACCTAGATCTTGACCGGTCATAAGTCTCGAGCTCTTGCCCGTGAGTGCATTATGTGAGAGAGACAGAGACAGACAGACAGGTGGACAGAGAGTCAGAGAGAGGTCTTCTCGTGACTCAAAGTAATCTGGGTCAAACGTGCTCCAAAAAATAGCACAATTTATAACTCAAAAATGACAACCAAAAGAGAGATGAGCCTGCCATAATAGTAATGGAATGGAATCTCCCCCATGGATCTAAATCCAATGGAAAAGAAGCAACATTATTATGATCTGAAGAGAAATTTGTGTCATTCCAATCATTCAATATAAGCCAAAGGGTACTCCAAAACAAAGTGTCCATGACTTATCGACGTCTAATGTCACTAGTAATTACAGAATCCAAGACTCAAAAATGTTCGACTAAAGCCTTACTGGTTCAATTTACCAGAATACCCTGTAAAAATTCCCTAAGAAGCTTATACAAAATATTGGAACTTTTCAATATTGAAACTTGGCAAGACAGATATGTTGACCATCCCAATTTCGCTTCTAGCTGAAATGATGATCCACACATGATTTAAGTTAGGCCATTTCAAAATCCAGCTCAAGCAAGGAATTAAGGAAAAATTCAATCTAACGATTGCTTGTCCATTACATAGTCCGGAATCAACAACCATCCTAAGTTCTAAGTTGATAACCCTTAACATAGCCATTGCATGGAAATTTGGGAAGAGAACTCATGCTTGCCTGAATTAGGCTTCAAATCCGAATCAAAATACTGGTCGAAGATTTGTGTCATGTGAGAGAGTCTAGGGATTGCGCGGAGGGGATTGATGATTGGAAGGTGACAAAGGAACCCATTGAATTGGAATTGGAACTAGCTTTACAGGCTAAAAGTTTGAACTGAGATTCATTCCGTTAGGAATTTGTATACATGTAGTCATAGTTATGTCTACTTTTTCATATTATACTTCGAGAAAATGATTATACTACCAAAAAATAAAATATGCTCATAGGCTTGTGTAATAAATTTATTCTGTGTAGCCTAAACATAAGTTATGATTCTCCAAGAATGGATGGTTCTCCGAAATAAATAAATAAATTGGCATGTCTAAATGCTCGTTGCACCTTTTTTATTACTTATTAAACAATTATTCTTGGAATACCAACGTGGAGGGATGACAAAGGAGTCGGATGGGCCGTGCAAGCCCAGTATATGGGCCTACTTGTCAACCCATACCATGAGTAAAAGAACATGTGGCCTTGCTCAGTGGGATATGGGCCCACTAAAAGGCCCTTCTTTTAAGGGCCCGACACCATTGAAATAGGAAAGTGCGCCACGGCAGTAATCCGTTTGCGTTCTGGATAATTCTCGCAGCGCATTAAGAAGAGAAGAGAGACAGAAACAGAATGCAAAGTTAATTTGAATGTGTCGATATGTGAAACCGTGATTGATCTAGTCGTTTTTTTTTTTAAAAAATCTAAATGGGAAAGCATATTTCTTCCAGAGACTAGCCAATCCATTTATTTTGTGAGTTATAATCTTTTCACTTTCAGGCTCAGTATGTTATAATCTAAATTAATAGTCCGATAGATCTCACTGTTAACATCCGAGTACTTGGTGGATTTTTTTATTACAAGAATGTTTAAGAAAGATTGAGTTGCAAAATAATCCAAAGTGGATGGAATATGGAGATATCCTTTTTGAAAAATTAGAGCGTAATATTGTTGAAGAATTTCTCCAAGCAGGAATTAAAAGTTTAGAATTCAAAAGGTATCGTCAATAAATGAATCGAAAGTGTATTTATAATGATAGGTTCAAAAGAATTTGTTTACAGAATTATACCGCATAGTAATCCTAAAATAAGAAACCAACAATAGATAGGTTGTCACGTGTCAAGATGATACAGAAAAATCTTAGATAGCCGCGAGGAAAGAGGACATATGCTAGCACCAGGCCCATTAGATTAGATACATTGAGCCATCCCTGAAGAGTAGAGTTTGTCTTGATGAGGAACTCAGGAACTCAAAGCATCAAGTGAGGCGTGCAAGACGCTTCTCGGTCATCAACAACATCACTTTGATCTTCCATGAAAATAACCTAGCTCAAGATCATTAAAAAAAAAAAATAAATACATAAATACATAAATAAATAAATCCAACAGTAAATACCTATAAACCTTTTGGATCGCATGTTGAATGCACCAAAATTTTTAATTTTTTATCAGAGCTCCAGAATCTCCCTAAACGTTGTTTTTTTTTTCTTTTCAAAACTCTTTTTTAACTCTTGGAAAGGGGATGGTGAATGGCATAGCATATTCCCACCAAAGAAAAAGACATCGGATATAGGTATTATTCTCTCCTTTCCCATTGATTTGTGATAGGGGTAAACAACCTACAAGAGTAGCTTACTTTGCAAAGATATCTTACAAATCCTTCTTAGGCATGTTCATAGTTCATTCAAGAGATTTCTTATCATATTTTGCAGGTGTTACCTTTCCTGAATGCATGACAAGATGAGCTTCCGCCATTGAAGTCTGCCAGTCCGGTTTGGTCATGTTCTACTCAAGGCACCAGAAACCAGATTAATCCCGTGGAAAACGCTCAAAATCGGCTAATTCAGTCCAATTCCCGGTTTAACCTAGAACTGGTGCTTTTTCTTATATTGATTGACTATAATTTCTAAATTATTTTCTCTTAAATTCTCTTTTGGGTTTTAATGTTCATTTGAATAGGATTGACCATATTTCAATAACCTTTTTAACCTTATTTCCCACGCAATTTTGAATAGATTCTTCTTTGCATCTCATGTTACACTTTCAAACGAAATCAATAACAAGTAGAAATAATTAATACACATGTTACATTGAGATACAATTGAGGCTATCACAACATAAATGGCGTGCTTTATTGGTTGTGTTTAATGCGATGCTAAATAGATCCTTCTTTGATAAGTTGGAAGAATTGACCAGAACTAAGAGGGAAGGTACCGGAAAAAGAAACAACAGCTAGTTTTTATCTGTCTGATATATTCAGATTAAATGACATTTTAAAGATTTCAAATGCTCAAGCTTTCTAAACTAGGGTGTATACATGCTGCCAAAGAAAATATCTATTGCGTAGCACAGTTCCCTGGGGTCAAAGTTCATCAAGAACTACGCTAGCTTCTAAATAAATAAATAAAACAATCATGTACTACCTTTTGACCTCTAGAGAAAACGGAAAGCAGGCTATCTATAGAAATTTTTCTTATTCCGAGAGTTCTAGCCGATTGCAATGTTCCTCCGAACCGTATTGAGATCTATTGAAGAAATGCATTGAAATCAATCGAAGTATCATTTCTTCTAAGGAGCATCTGCAATGTGATCAACCTGTCACGTAAAATGAACTTTTATCATGTTTGCATCTGCAGTTGAACTGGAGAGAAATTTCAGGTCTGATAAAATGTGAAGAGAGTGACTCAGAATGAAGCCACAAGTTTGATGCACAGAAGAAAATTTTTGGCTTTACAGTTCTAGCAACTATCGGTCACAAAGAGGGCTCCACAATCACTGAACTGCCAGGTGCTTTTGAACAAACAAAGGTCCAAACCATTGGACTATAATGCAAAACTACTTAAGGAGATAATAATACATCAGCCACTTTGCTGTTTCATACTGGAACAAACAGAATAAGAGGGGAAAAAAGGAAACCCTTCTTGGGCATACATGTTTGAAACATTAATCTGAAAGCTAAAAGTATGAAAAACCCTCTAGATGGTAAAAGACATCATCAAAAGTCTCAGACTCTCGGATTTTGAGCAATGACGTTGTAAATAACAGTCTTCACTATTTACCCTTATGCTCATCGATGCCAGAGTAATAGTGGCGGAAAACACAAGAAAAGTCCTTGCTTTCATGTCCATCTTTGCATAGCCCCGAGTATCTAGAGAAACAGGTTGTATTGAAAAAACAAAAGATTTTAGCCAAAAGAATCATCATGAACAACAAGGTAATCGACATACAGAAAATCATACAATTTTGCAGTTGTTTTGAAAAACAATCCCAAGAATCAAAGTTTGCCTTCAGGCACAACATGAGAATGCTTTCCTTTTTATTATTTTCTAGCAATGGTTAAATTTTTCATCTCAATGACTCGTCAACTTGTTAATCCATATGTTAGGCCACTTACTTTTAACACTGTAGTTGAATTTTAACAAGAGTGGCTGACGTATTATTATCTCCCCGAGTGGGATCACTCAACTTTAAGGTCTAGTTTGCCTTCCTAGGAGTCACAACTTGAGGATTCAACACCTCATTCGACACCAAGGGTTGCTTTTTCTTTTTGCCCACAACTTGTTTCCAACTCGTCTTAGGAGCCCCTACGATTTCAAAGAGGTTTGGAGCAAGGGCGGTTGCTTGGTCAAGGGTAGGGGAGCCATTGCTAGCTGGGGGATGCCGAGCCTGTTTCCTGCCATCCTCAGAGGCCAAAACCGAACCTAGGACATGGGCAAGACCAAGGCGTTGGGTGGGAGCATCAGGGACCGACACAATATGAGGGGCTTCAGCTGAAGCAGGTGGATTCGCCTGTGTCGGGTATTTGTGGCCGAAGGTACCACAAGTTGGACGGGAGATTGGCCTCCATTCGTATTCAACAGCCACTGAACGAGATTCCCCGTTAAGGATAACATCCACCGAAGCACACCGAGGGTGTTTGGTGGGTATCTCCACACAAACTCTTGCAAAAGAGATCATTTTCATCTGTTCCGTTCTGAGATCAACATAGAGAGGTTTCCCGATGGCGCTTGCCACCGCACTTATCCCAGGGGCTAATCACAAGGCAAAAGGGAAATTCTTCAGCCTAACCCAAACCGAGATAGAGGCTTGGCAATCCTTCTTTAGCTCAAGCAACGGATGCCATTGTTGCAAGATTAACAAGACCTTGGCCACTATCAATGGCCCATCATCTAGAATTTTCCTTCGAAAATCTAGGTCCAAAACATGGAAGAAATAAAAACCTTCGTCGTTTGCCAAGACTTCAGCAAGATTAGCACCCAAAACATGTTTCCGGGCAACTTCGGTAAGCCTAAAGGGGAGCTTTTTACCCACATAATACCCGACCAGGCACTCATACCATTTCGAGTCCGTTGCATCTAAGATTTCCCTAGACAAAGTTACCACAACTTTGTTATTGACACTGGTAGGGGGTATATAGGTGAGATTATACCCTTTCATGACCAATTTGACGACATTCGCCCAAGAGCGAATCAGGGGAGGGGGTTTTGAGGCCCTTACTTGTTGATCTTGGGTCTAGGGTCTGTTGGCAGGGAGCCTGGCCTGACTTCTCCCTCATTGACCAACAACGTTTTGAGGGGCTTGGCTATGGCCCATCTGGTCTTCCTTCTCAACAGAGAAAGGGCCCTGGGTACGAGCGGGTGAATGCCTGCTCTGGCTTCGATCCCATCTCTCCTCAACAGCTAGTTGGGCCTTGCCCTTCTGGCCTTCACTTACAGCAACCAAAGGGATTTGACTGGTAGCAAGTTGTTGGTCCTTAGCTGGCCCGAGTGGCACTCAATTGTTGCGGGCGTAGCCATGGTTCAGAACTGCTACAATGCAGTTGAACCAAAGAAGAAGAAACCCACAAAACCCTAAAAAGAGTCGAGCATAATTACCCGAGGAGGCCAATCCAAGAAAAAACGCTACGATGGAGATGAAGAGGGAGGAAGAACTAAGCTATCCTCCAAAAACCAGCTCCAACAATTGGCTGGAATGCCCGAGATCGCGCGAAGACTGACTGGTGGCACAGTAACCCGATCACCTAGCTGGAGAGGATGTGTGAACAGTACCCGAGAAAAGTCAATTATGCTGTGTAAGAAAAAAAAAAAAAAAACCCTAAGTTCAAAGTTATGCTCTTCAACTGGTACTTTTGCTTAACTCCAAGTTTCATCGGGGAGAAAGGACTGTGGAAAGGAAAAGACTGTATTAAAAAGATAGCTGAGGAAGTCTGTCGATCGATCTCATCAAAGAAGCTGGCTACTTCTTCTTAGGAGCTAAGATTCTCTCGGTCTATAGTGTGTGGCAGTACTTCAATGCTAGTTTGGAGCAGTACCTGCTAGCAATTACCGGTGAACTTCTGTGCTCATTGTACTACTTTTTTTCTTTTTCCTTTTTTCAATATACAGGGATGACAGAGACTTGTTCTTCTTTGACGTTCATGACTCTCTATGACCCACACTCCCCTTTTTTCCTACCAGCCCCGTCATTTTCATTTCGGAACAGATCTCAATTGAGTTCAAAGACCACGAGGCATCTGTGTTGTTGACAAACCTGCACCACACGTTGAATTGAGGACAGTGATGATTCTATGGGCATTGTGAAAAGTCTAACCAGAGGTCTGCATTTAATTATTAGGATACTGGGATCAAGGTCCGGCATCAAAATCCTGCAGTCCTACATGGTTTGACATGGGTGATGTCGGTTTCATCAATAAGCATGGTTGGGCGTGTCTCATTGGATGAGAAATTGATCGGATCAAGACTGGGGGAGAAAAGGTTTACCCTGAAGAGGTAACAGAATGAATGGTGTACGAATTGGCTTGACAATGAAATTATTTTTCATTTGAGGATTTGTCAATAGGTTCGAATGTGATACATAATTTCTCTATCTTCAATCATGAATCCGATTTATTTTCTCTAAATCATGGTTAGCTAATATGAAAAGATGTACTCTCAGCTCATTTTCTGGCGACATGTTCTTGTTTCAGAACATAGGTGGAGGCATTACTTTTACAACATCCAGGAGTCGATGGAATCGATGTTGTGGGAATCCCCGAAGCTTGCCTGATTGAGATGGTTGATGCATGTATTCATGTGAAAGAGAAATTGCTTTGGTCTGATCAAAGCCGTGAACCTGGAGGTGAGAAGGAACATTTGTTGTCTGATGAAGTTCTTCGACAATACGGCGGAGAAAGGAACTTGACAGGGTATTGCTCTCTCAAATCTCCAACTACTTTGATGCTAAAAACTCTGTCTGAAACGAGCAATGATCGGCCACAGGCAAACGCAAACTTCACCATAGGCCAACAGGGCTCGAGCTTGCCAAATTCCAATAAGGTCAAGCCTCGTCGGCCTGTGGTGAGACTCCGTCTCACTTGATCAACTGAGGCCAAGCTCACCCAATGCCGATGAGACTTAAGCTTGTCGGCCATTGGTGAGGCTCAGGTCGCTGTCGCGACCAGATTTTCGAATGAACCATCTAGGGTTTGGCTAATGAATTATTAAGTTTAGACTTAACTTAGGCTCTCCCAAGCCCATACCAATTCGGGAACTTTAAATTCAAGTTCTTAACATGCAATTGATTTTTTAATTGGGAGTCGCCACTAATCTATTTTTTTGTGGGTCAATTAAAACCCAAGTAAAGTAATGGGAGATTTATTTTACTCCTACGAACCGAAAACTATGGGTATGGGGACTTGGTTACACTAGATTTCTCTAATGCCCTTTCGGCACCATTCTTTATTTAAAAAAAAAAATGTTTGGCAAGCAATTTGAATTGATTTTAATTTATCTCCCTAACATGTGAAGTGATCATACGGGTACGCAAACCATCAATTTAACACTCAGGAAAGCAATTAAATAATGCATGACTTATCTAAAAGCAACGAAAGCATCTCGCAGTGTTAGATCGTAATTCACATCAAAGAATCCTAGATATGATTTCTAATTAACAAGCAATCAATCAATTTTGCTTTCACTTTTTAACGCGAATGTAGTCAATATGCAATGTAATGCAATGCTTCTAACCTAATATGAAATAATATGGCATGGCAAAATGTCTTAAACTATATGAATGAGTAAAAGATTTTGTGATTTTTTAATGAACATGCAATAATTAAATATGCAATCTAAATTAACCAAAATGATCTAATTCTAATGACGTGCATTTTCTGATTAAATGAACCTAGCAATAATCACTAAATGACATGCATTTCATGAACCTAATTCTACATGACATGCACATGATTTTTTTTTTTTTTATTTAACGAAAATTCATAATTAAAATCACTAAAAATGAAAATCAAACTAAAGTGAAATACTATCTATTCTAAATGCTTTCTAAACATGCATTAAAAAAAAAAAAAAAAAAAAAAAAAAAAAACCTATCATGCAATTTATCTAAAGATCTATCTAGACCTAAAATTAAACATGTAATTTTATCTAATATGCAATGACGTGTAGAGAATGCCCTAATTCTAATTTTTTATGAAATTCAAAATTAAAATTAAACATGCAATTCAGATAATAATAGAATTATAAAAAAAAAAAAAACTAACATCCTAAATGAATGCACTTTTTCTTTTTCTTTTTCATGATTCAAAATAAAATCCCTAATCTAATCATGCAAGATAATAAATAAAATAAAATAAAATAAACCTAACCCTAATTCAAACTCTTTTTACGAATTTTTTTTGGATTTTTTTTTTTTACGAAAACAAAATCAACTCAAACGATACGACATTACATCCAACAAGATAAAACCGATATCCATAAATTGACGGATCATATCCCGCACATGGGATCGGACCCACAATTTTAAATAAAACCGCGAATCGAATCTCGAGTATAAGATCGGGACTGACAATTTTTCCGCGCACCGTGCGAGTCGTATTTCGAGCGTGAAATCGGACTGTCAATCGTATGCGCGTTGTGAATCAAGAAAATTTCCTATTTCATGAAGAATCAAAAGATCTCTTGGATATGGCAATATCAATTAAATGCTCAAACAACATCATAATTTTATTTAATTAGGCAACAATATCGAATTAATCAATATTCTTACCTTATTCTTAGTATAGCGTGGATGACGTTTCAGAGTTTAGGCGAACAACAGATCGTGGGATGGCTCACGGTGTTGCAAGGGAATATGTTGCACTTCCGTCGAGACTCAAACAAATCTGCAAACAATTCAAATTGGATCCAACAAATTTCGTTGACTTCATTGGACCCACTGAGCAAGAAAACCAAGACTAAGGATATTGCCGTATGCGACGGAGACCAAGTGCTAGCAATTTGAACAGAATAGAAGCACGATGGGGGCAGCGAAATTCACTTTTTTTTTTTTTTTTTTTTTTTTTGGTCAGTGCGAAATTCACTTGACTTGGTACCAAATTGATGGGCGCTCAGTGCGGCACGGCTCAAAGACGGTGGCTGTGGTGGTGACTCGGCGTGGCTCGATAAGGCCGCAGCAAGCTCGATGCGGGTGGGTCACAGCCAATGAATCTACGAAAAAATAGAAACTTCGACGAATCGACTTGAAGAGAAAATCAACGCTGGCTCGAGCTTGGCGTTCCGAATTCTTCGCAATCTCATTGCCAAAAAAAACATTCTTTTGCTTGCATGAAACAAATTCACAAAGCCCACAATATTATAGTAAAATCTGGACAAAACTTAAAAGGAAGACAAATCCACCACTCAGAATTATCCAAGAGAGATTATAATAACTCTTTTTGACCGTGGACTTCAAGCTCGCAAGCAGTGGCCGCAAAACCATGACGTGGTATTCATGCTGGACAAGAGATGGTGGCCTTGTTGGACCTTGGCGAAACCTGCGAAGAATGAGTACAAACGAAGCGGCCAAAATCTGAACTAGGTAGCAATGGTTCAAGCGTCCCCAGGATGTGCTGGTTCGTGGTATCGAGCTGTGTGCAGGCGCCGATTTGGACGTGAAGCAGTAGCGATCAACGGAGGAACAACGGCTGAGGATGATGGGCTGCGGGCGTTGGCTTCAAGGTCGAGCAACTGGAGGCACCAATCGGGGGAGTCGAAGAAGACCCCCTTTTTCCTCCTTTCTTTTACCTCTCTGCACTTGATAGAGAAGAAAAGACCTTTTTTTTTTGCTCACGTTCACTCTGTTCTCTCTCACTTTTCTCTTTGACTTTTCTTCTTCTTTGTTTTTTTAAAAACCCTAGCGAGAGAGCCCCCCAGACCAAAGACCCCTCGACAGCTTTTTATACTTGGTTTTTCCGCCGATTTCTTTTTGATTGACCATGCAAACAATTTATTCGGCTATATTGATTTCCTTTTTTAGGCAAATTTCTTCCTCGATTGACTAAATCCCGATCTTCTTTTGATTTCTCAATATACACTTTTGACGTGCCCAAGATTATATACCGGATTCCTTTTAATCAGTCGACCACGGTCTATCCAAATCCAGCATAAACTAATCCCCTAATTGAGCACTTTCCAATGAAAACTTAAGTTCTTATAATGTCCATGAGCTTTGCCCAAGAATTTTCATTATTGCGGGTTTAGTCCAATTTCATTAAGTTCAAAACCATCCCTTTAACTCCATCCGACGTTGTTCCCATGCAAATGCAATAAAAATAAAAATGCTCTTAAAACTATATGCTATGTGATTTATATATTATATTTTTTTGGGATAAAATTTAACCCATTTTTTATGCAAAAAAAAAAAAAAAATGATTAAACGGGTTCCACAAAATTTGGTGCCACAAATACCTATGATTGATTGCCAGCTGCCACCGCAGCCGGCGACCAACCAATGAAGAAGCTAGCAATCGACGATCGGCCAATGAGAAAGAAAAAGAAAGAAAAGGAAAAAAAAAATGAAACTAAAAAATAATAAGTTTATTTATGAGTTGAGGAAACTTTTTGGTAGTCTATTAGGTTATTCATTAAATGTCTTCAATCCATATAGCTCAGCTTAAAACTCTTTAGATCCATTTTAGCTAGATCTTTATATCTTTTAACTCACACGTAATCTATTAGTACAAAATATGAGTCAGAAAGTGGATAATGGACCCATTTTGCCATCCCTAATTAGCAATGCTGTCAAGAATTTACCCACGTTCCATTAAAATAGTAAGTTGCCAACTTTTCTAAAATTTGAACAATGGTGTAAGTAAATTACCGTCACCCGACCACCGCCAATGGCCGCGCCTCCTGATTTTAAGAAATACCCAGATTTTGTTGATGACCGGTCCCAACTTTTTGTTGGGTCGAACAGGGTTCTCGTCAAAGGATGCATCAAGGAAATCGCCAAATGAGCCTTCTCTTTACACAATCAACCGCAGTCATATCACGCGTCGTGAATCAAACTACATGTCATAAATTGCATGCTCAATCATTAAAATCACTATGCAAAAAAAAAAACTTCCTCACCACGAGGGCATTTGGGTAAATTGGCAGCAGCAAAAGAGACATGCACGGGACGATCTACAGATTCCAGAAAACGATTAGGTTTTGGCCATTTCTGTTGAGTGGGAGCGTACGTGTGGAGACCAAACATGTCGTGGAAATATCTTCGAGATCAGGCATAAAGGCCCAAAATAGCCCCCATATGCCCACCCCAACGGCAAAAGCAACAGCAATAATTAAGAATGTGCAAAACGGATTGCCTCATCAGAAATTATCCAGATCAGATCAAGTTGGCTGGTTAAGTCACCAGTTCCTAAAAATGCTAGTCCAATTCTCGATTTCTAAAATAGAACCAATGTCTAAGCAGTTTATTTCTCGATTCCAAAATAGAACCGGACCGGACCGATTACACATACTTAAAAATAATCAGTTTTTTTTATAAAATTTATTTGTTCATAGTGGAAAAAAGTGAAGGATTTTATTAAATAGTACTGAATTAAGAACTGATCATCCTTAATAATAATGCATAAGCAAAGGCGCAAGCGTGCCCCAGGCAATTTAAAAATATAGATAGAACGAGAAGTAATTCTTCTAATATACTATCTTAGAGCACTCGGTTGCTCCCATCTCTTTATAATTGCACTAATTTTATTTACCCCGAAATTTCATATTTCTTTCTTCAACATTTGACACGACGGTGGAGAGAGAAGAGAAGAGTTGGGGTTAGGAGGGACCACTTTTAGGCGTCAGAAGTCGTGCATAGTCAACTTTGACAGGCGCGGGACGTGCGTCGTCACTTTTATCGACAGATAGCAGAAAACCGGCCCACGGCACTCTGCAAAAGTAGCCATTCCCGTCTTCTAAGTTTATTGACCGAGAGAGAAATCCCCATTTGCTGTTAATTTCGGCTTCCAAACTTTTCCCATCTCTGGTTGCCCCTGCTTTTGCTGCTATCCCTTTCACTATTTTTTTGAAGAGAAGACTAAGTGAGATCCATGGAGGGGAGTTCAAAAAAGCGACGCATCCGTAAAACTGATGGAGTAGCAACTTCAACAGAAGGTAGCAGAGTGCCTACTTCATCAATATATGATTATGAAGTGTTCTTGAGTTTCAGAGGAAAAGATACTCGAGCAGGGTTTACCGACTTCCTTTATACTAGTCTAGTAGATGCCGGAATCCGCGTATATAGGGATGACGAGGAGCTCCGCGTTGGGGAAGAGATTGGCGCGGAACTTCTCCAAGCAATTAATCAGTCGAAAATCTCAATACCTATCCTTTCAAAAGGTTATGCTTCTAGTGTGTGGTGTTTGAAGGAGTTAGTCCAAATGGTTGAGTGCCTGAAAACTAGAGGGCAAAAGATCATTCCCATTTTCTATGATGTGGCACCTTCGGAGGTTCGATCTCAAACTGGGGGTTATGGAGAGGCGTTTCTTTCTCATGAAACTTTGAAGCGATACAATGAAGGGACTGTAGGTGAGTGGAAGGCTGCTCTCAGTGTGGTTGGGGCAATAAAGGGATGGGACCTGCAAATCTCGCTCAACAGGTGACTCGTTTAGCATTACATCTCGTGTGCTTTGTCTCATCAAAGTTCGATGCACCAATTGGTTTATTTTCTACATTTGTATTTGTCTACTTGAAATTAAATATTATGGTATTGAAGTTACACTGCAGAAATCACGCTAGATAACGGGACACTCACGACTTTGTCCTTTTTCATTCCGAACAGCATTTTGTTCGGTTCATGTCATTAATTGACCCTTATTACCAATGGTAATTCATCGACGATGAAATAAATCCTTGAGGAACTTAGTTCAAATAGGTCTATAATTTTCATTTTGGTCTTTTCAAAATATAGCTTGATTCAACACAATTTTCTAATTTATTGCCTTTTGACCTCCAATAAATGCTAGGCGAGAAGGTGAGTTTGCAAAAACACTAACCCGGGAGGTTTTCAATGAGTTGAAAAAGGCTTATCTAGTGGTATCAAGCAACTTGGTTAGTGTGGACCACGCTGTAGATAAAATCATGGAGATGATAGATGCTCCGACAAATGAAACACGGATTATAGGAATCCATGGCATGGGAGGAATGGGAAAGACGACCATTGCCAAAATCATCTACAATCAGCTTTCACACGATTTTGAGAACTGTTGCTTTCTTCGTGATATCCGAGAAACATCAAAAGGCAATGGCATTCAATGCTTACAAAGTCAGCTCATTTCTGACATCCTCAAAATAAAATCTGTGGATATAAAAAATATTGATGAAGGGACTCAGACAATTAAAGACAGGTTGTTTGATAAAAGAGTCATTCTTCTTCTAGATGATGTGGAAGAAGAGAATCATATAGATGCACTTATAGGTAAGTGTGACTGGTTAGGTAAAGGGAGCAAACTTATTATTACTACAAGAAACAAAGATGTTCTCGATATTCCTAAAGTGGATTGCAATTATGAGCTCAAAAGCATGGATCTTGATCAATCTCTTCAACTATTTAGCAAACATGCTTTCAGAAAAGAATATCCTTTGGATGAGTATATCAACCAATCCAAGAAGGCAGTACGCATTGCTGGAGGTCTTCCCCTAGCTCTTGAGGTCATAGGTTCACTTTTATCTCACACTAAAAAGGAAAAGTGGGATGTAATATTGAAGAAGTTGGAAAGTGTTCCTCCCGATAAAGTTCAAAGTAAGCTGAAAATAAGTTATGATGCATTAGATGATCGGCAAAAGCATATATTCCTTGATATATCTTGTCTTTTCATTGGATATGACAAAGATATTGTGGTTCATTTCTGGGATGCATCTAAACTTTTTCCCGAAGAAGCCATGGAAGTTTTGCAAAATATGTCTTTGATAAAGATTAAAGAGGATGATGAAGTATGGATGCATGACCAACTCAGAGGTCTCGGAAGAGAAATAGTTCGCCGAGAAAGTAACATGAAGATAGGTAAGCAAAGCAGGGTGTGGAGTCCTGAGGAAGCATTGGATTTGCTAATGAGCCATGAGGTAAAATCCCCCTACAATAAATTTACAATTCATTATGGATATTTTGTTTCACAAAAAGCTAATTACTCAATCAATACTTTTGCTCTATTAAGATTAAAGGAATGCTAGTACTCAACTCAACCCCTTGAATAGATGTGTTTCCCTTCAATTTTTTGTTGTGTTTTTATATTTTTTTTCCTTGGGTAGGAAAAAGAAAAAGTTGAAGCTCTTCGTCTCAAGTTTGATCGTAAGCAACAATATTGTTTTACCTATGAAGACTTTACGAGACTACCAAATCTAAGGTTCCTTGAAGTTGATGGTTTGGTGGGAAAATTTCATGCAAAAGGGAGGCGTATTTGGCACAAATTGCTGTCAAATGTTCTCCCATCAAATCTATTCCCGAAGAATTTACAACTCCTACCACAGTTACAATGGCTTTCTTGGCGTAATATTCCCCCAACATTTGACATAAAAAATGTCTCCATGAAAAAATTGGTTATTGTTGATTTATCTCATAGTGAAATTACACATTATTGGAAGGGGTGGAGGCACATGAAGGTATGTTATATGCTAGACAACATTTATTATTTCATCTTATTAGATTCGAATTTATCTTTACATGATTTTTCTTTTACAGGAGATAAAGAATTTAAAAATTTTGAATTTGACCAATTGCTATTGCTTGGAGAGAACTCCCAAGTTCTTTGCTCATGCAAATTTAGAACGTTTGATCTTACGGGGTTGCAGCAAATTAGTTGAAATTGATAGGTCAATTAGTCAGTTGAAACATTTAGTTTCCTTAGATGTAAGATATTGTCAGAAGCTTCAGAGGCTACCGGATGTGCTTGGTGGACTAGAAGCTTTGAAAGAACTCTTAATCGATTCAACTCCAATCGAGGAAATCCCTAATTGTCAAGGAATGAGGAATTTAAGGATTTTAACAGCTTCTCATTGTGGGATAATTACACTTCCCCTCTCAATTGGAGATCTTGAAAGCCTTAAATACCTATCTCTGGAAATGTGCAAATCACTGGAGAGGCTCCCGGATTCAATCGGGAATTTGGAATTGTTGATTAAGTTGGATATATCTGGGACGAGGATCAAAGAACTACCTGACTCTATTGGAAAATTGAAAAATTTAAAAATAGTGAAGATGAAGGAGATATCAATGCAAAATACCCGATGCCCTTTGGACTATTGAGAAGCTCGAAGAAATAGAAGTCACAGGTGTACCGCCTTTCTATATTGAAGATAGGGAAGATGAACGAGATTTCCATGTGAACATTGGCAATTACATCTACAAAAATCATTCCTTGAGGATCTTGAGATTGAGATATGTTAAAATATATGCAGTACCAAGACTTCCTGAAAGTCTTACGACTCTTCATTTGAGTGCATTGTACATGGACAAGTTTCCAAATCTCTCGAACTTGACTAATTTAAAGGAATTAAATCTGAGTTTTGGCACACGTGATTATGATGAGGAATCTAATGGACTTGCGGAAGATTCGATACAATGGTGGATTGGGAAATTAAGCAAACTGGAGTTTCGACCCTATCCTCCGATTATATGACCACCTTACCAACAGATATTAGTCTCCTTCCTCAACTCAAGACACTTGACCTCACCTGCGCTAATCTGCATTGCCTCTCGAGGCTTCCATCGAGTTTATCAACCTTATTTTTGTTTGATTGCATGTCACTTTGTTCGATGGATCTATCAAATTTGAAGAAACTATCAATGCTCAAGATTTGGCGCTCTACAATTTCAGAGATTCAAGGCCTTAATTGTTTGGACAACCTGCAAGATTTGTTGCTTTCTGACCTTGGACAGGTGGAGATATTACCTGATCTAAGTACTCTAAGCAAACTAAGACGTCTTCACATAGAATTTTGTGGTAATCTGGTTGAGATACAGGGCAAACTACCTCAATCTTTAGAAAAGTTATGGATTTATTCATGTGAATCTTTACAGAAGTTGCCTGATTGGTCAAGCTTGAAGGTACTACAAATGGTTGACATAAATGATCGCACAGAATTAAATGTGTGAGGCAATTCTTGGAAATTAAAAGAATTTCCGAAAGAAGTCGGAGAAGAAGTGGATGCTGTCCTTGAGGGATTCTTGATCCGTGACCATAAATTTAAGGATGTAAGTAATATCCATCTGTCGACCATTGTTTTCCTCGAGTGGATTTTGAATGCTTACATTTTTTCCTAATAATGTTGATTAATGATTATAACTTACGAATGAAATGACTATTTTGCCATTCTAAATTCATAATACTATATTAATATTGTTTCGTATTTACAAGTGGCGAGATTTTTTAACCCGGCAACTATTAGTAAGGTATCTCTGAAATAGTGAAATAGTGATGCAATTACCCGCGTTGCTTAGAAAATTTTGCAAGTTTCTGGGAAGTTTTAGACAACACGCTCTGCAGTGGATTGCTTTTCTGATGATAACTGAGAAGTGCTTGTTCTGCTTGAGAGTTCCTTAATCCACGACCACAAGTTACTTTAAGTTTTTCCAGTTCATTGTCGCCCTCGTTTGGTTTGATTTGGATTGTTGAATATATATTTTCTTGTGATGGTTCTTCCTTACTTTAAGTTTCCCAGCTGGAGGAATGCATGTCAATTGCACCATTATTATTTGATTTATACCAATTCATTAGAGATTTTCATGTACTTGCTGCTGCTGCTTCACATATTTCTAAGCTCATACCCTCGCTTTGCATTAGAGAGAACTCCCTTAAACTGTAAAAAATTAGATGGAATGTGAGTTGCAAGGTCATAGAATACTCTGCATTGATATGCTCATGTCCAGTTTATTTTCCAGGAAAGATGTTCTTAGTGGGATTTGCAAATGTTATGGACAAGTTACAAAATGAAGAAAGACGAATTTCGCTTGGGTAGTGGCATCAATAGTTGGTGCAGCAAAGCTTTCCATCTATCACCGGAGAGGAGAACTATTTAGCTTCTCCAAGGTATCATAAATCTATCTTATAGTTACAGCTAAATTCCAGTCTTATCGGTGCATAGGACATATGATAAGTTTCACTTGAGGTCAGAACTTACCCTAATCGACCCTTGATTGATCTCCATTATTGTCTAGGTTTCCATATACACTTTCTAGAAATGGCTTTGCCCAGCTGATCATCTGCAATAGAAGCCATTCCTTTCACCTCAAATGATACTTGATGACTCTTCACGAGAGGTGCCAAGGGAGACATCTCAAAGGACAAGCTTGTTGCCAGTTTCTGATGTTCCTGAGAGGAAATAAAGTTTGAGAAACTTACAGAAATCTTTCTGTACAGGGAGCTGTGGCTAATTGGGCAGCTGGACAAATGAAGACCGAATGAAGGAAGATGAAGGATGAAATATAGTGTCGAAGGTATTCCCTTTCCCAATCTTGGGCCGGTAAACCCTGTATTCATATATTGAGAGCCAAAAACTTGACGATTAGTGAGGGGAAATCGTTGCCCAATGATGAAATCGTTCAATCTGCTGCACTCGGCCTGAAGTTTCAGTTGAATGGCTCGCTCTGTTTTTCAGAGAAATCACTGGAGCAAGGAAGAGGGATCCATTTTGCAATTTAAGCATCATACTTAATGTTTTGGGGGGTAAAAGATTATTTGTGTGGCCATAAAAATGAATATTGCATCTCATCTGAGCGCGTGCGTTCTCTTCATGGATATGCAATAGACTTGCTTATCAGCCCCAAATGTTCTTTTACCAGAAAACACTAAGGGCTTGCCTCGGTAATTCCATGTCAAGGATGGGATGACAGACTTTAATGAGTATGAATTCAGTTGTCTAAATTGAATATTGTAAAGTACTTGTCGAAAAGGTTGCCGCATTATCTTTTAAAGATCCGGTGGGTTGTTAAAAACCATGTCCTAGAAAAATAACTACCGTCATTGCCACAGTTGAAATTTGACATTGAATTAAGTTTGCCATTATCTCATTGATGGGTTCTCGTACGAATCCTTGTGCAAAACTCCAAATTGAATCGATTATAGGTTAAATCGGATCTAAACTTCCAGTCAAATTCGAATTTATGAACCGCTTTCTGAACAATAACAACATTGTCCAAGGAGTCAATATCATTTTCGTTTCCGTAGGCGGCTTCACTGAACCTATGAGAGTTAATAGACAAAAGCTTCCTAGTTTGGGGATTCGAAATCACTAATTGAGTTGGATATGTCTGACACGATTATCAATCAATTGCCTAATCTCATTGGAAACTTAAAAGATTGGAAAACAGTGAGGATAAATAAGAGTCTCATGCGTTTTGGACAGTGGAGAAACTCGAAGAATATATACTTCCTAGTGGAAGTACTAAATGAGATCTACAGAGGTATGTCCGAGGCTGTTGAGATTTTGTTTTGGTCGGTGAGGCTGTTGAGATTGGAACGTGCTCAAATACACGCAGTACCGAGTCTTGTTCGGAAAGACGTGTCCATCTACATAGCCTTGCACATCAGCATGTTTCCCATTGAACCATTGAAACCTCGACATAAATTCCAATATGATGAAAGGGCGTCACAATTTTATTGATCAACCTAAATTACAAATATTCAATCCACAGGGTTGGCGAAACCACTTAAGATTTGGGAACTTTTATGATTTCGTCACTTGAATATTCAATCATTGTATTGTTAAATGAAATTTATCACATCATATTCGTTCATTTCATTTTTCTTCTAAAGATAAAAATAGTGACATAATGAAAGACAAATGATAGATGTGACGTGACTGCACATTCCCCTCCTCAAGCAAACTGGGCCAATTTTATTTTATTTTATTTTAATGTCCAATCCATCTTTCGCTAAATTAATCAGCCAAAAAGAGAACTTCAATTTTTGACCGTGCCTCCTGAAAATTCATCAATTGTGCTGACTTGTTCCTTTCCATCCAACAATACGAGAATGCTTGATTCCTTGAAACAACTTATTAAGATGAGATAAGTACACTTTATTAGGTTTTACTGCACAATCAAAAAAAAAAAGTGAAAGAAAATTTGAGACTCAAAGTTTCATCCCGTTTCATCCTTAAATGAAGGTTACATCCAATTGAAAATTCTATTATAGTCAACATCCCGCACCTCACGCCTCTATGTTGCATTTCTTAATTGTGAGAGAGAGAGAGAGAGAGTATATTTAATAACTAGTCATAGCTCAAGTCCAAATTATTAATAAAATATGAACTCAAATTATAAAAACCACATGGCGTTAAAAGGCATTGTAATCTACAACCCCCCTAGGACCCCGTGCCATCCTATTAATGGGGAGTATGAACCACATTCCAACACACTTGAAATTCTGAAACTTATCATGAAAGTACAAATTAGTTATAAAACTTTCAAAAAGTGTCATTAAGTCCTAAAACTTGTCAAATTTATGCAATCAAGTCTTTCTTTTATCTCTGTTTACCTTAGTTACCAAAAAATGCTGACGTGATTTTTTTAAACATTTTCTTTATCCAACGCATTGCTAATGTGGTTAAAACGATGTTGATGTCATTTTAACCACAAATATCATTTTTTAATACAAATTTTATTGAAGTTATATTAAAAAATCAGAAAACTATATATAACTATATATATAAACATGCACACACACAAAGAAAGGAAAAAAAAAAAGCAAGCAAGGGCCAGCCCACCTTCGCTAGAAAGGGCCCGTGAATTTTTTTTTTTTGGGGGAGGGGGATAGCCAATGGGAGTCACCAAGCCTCGGCCAAGGGCCGGCAACCCTTGCTTATCGCAAGTGAGGGCCTCCTGATGATGGTAGTTTTCCTTTTTTTTTAATTAAGTTAGCTTATTTTTCAATATTAATTAAATAAAATTTGTATTAACAAGTTAGATTTAGACCCAAACAACGTTGCTAAACGTTGCTTTAGCCTTATGTTTCATATTTTAGCAACGTTAGTGCCACGTAGAAGAGAGAAAATAACAACAAAAAAAACCATGTTAGTATTTTTCATTAGCTAAAGTAGACGAAAATAACGGAATAACTTAATTGCATCAATTTGATAAGTTTTATAACTTAATCACATATTTTGAAAATTATAGGGTTTAATTGTATTTTTGTAATAAGTTTAAACCTTTTAGTGCACTTATCCCTATTAAGATACATGATAACAATAATTGCAATTAATGACTTTTTGTCCTATCTATTTTACCTAACGAACATATCAGATTTTGTTGGCCTTTATATATATATATATGGGAAAATTCATAATAATGGCCTGAAGTGGAGTCATCTATATATATATATATATATATATATATATATATATAGGAAAATTCTAAATAATGGCCTAAAGTGGGGTCATTTTCTCAACAAACAAAAAATGCATAGAGTGGATGTTGTGTTAAATAAGGGTCTAAAGTACCCAGATTAATCTCAAATAAGTTCCTCAACTTGCCTGCCAGCAACTATGTGACTTTTCCGACAACTAGAGTAAGGAAAATTAAAATTGAATTAAGAAAAGCTAAACTTATAGGCTGCGTTTGGTCGATCGGATAAAAATCATGGTAGGATATGTTTTATCATATCCTTGTTTTGGTAGCTGTCTAGGATAAGATAAGGTCAGATATATATGAGATATAAACCAGATAAAAAAATCCGAGGGGGTGGGATAAAGTCGGATAGGATTTCTTTTATCCGGAACATAAAACCCTACACTTTTTTTCTTTCTCCGTCGTTCACCCACAACGACTCTCTGTTTCCAAAGTATCGACGTTGAAGCCTTCTCCTCAATAGCTCTCCGATTCTCATCGAAATTTTACGAAAGCGACGGATTTTTAAAGGTAAATAATCATTCTCTCTCCTCAATAGCTCTCCGATTCTCATCAAAATTTTACGAAAGCGACGAATTTTTAAAGGTAAATAATCATTCTCTCTCATATTCTAGGGTGAACAATAATTCAATTATCACTTTCTTTTTATTGTTTGTGAAACTTCTCAAATGAGATTGGCAATTGTAGATCCGAAGCTTCATACAAAATATGTTCCTTGTGGGTCAGAATCTGCAAATGATGTGAATCCAAGGGTTTGTAATGATCCCTCCACTTGCAGCTTCAACCATATATATGTACAAGTTCGTCTTCCCGCCCGCCGATGGTTCTTTGAGAGAGAATATATCTTATCAGATCATCATAATCTCACACGGTTTTGAAATCTATCGTGTTCACTCATATTCAACTCAATATGCGGTGGATAGGATGTTCCTTTCTATTGGTTATGCTAGATATTTTCAAGTATAGTGTTTCTAATAAATGATGGAAGTAGTTTTTCTTAATATAATCCGGTCCATTTCCTTGTATCGGGTTGTCAGTTCTGGTTTATCTCCATATTTGTGCTCAAGATAGGTTTATTTCGATGTGCGAGTATGCAATACATTGCCTTTTCTTCGCCCTATGGACTAGTGGTTGAGTATTCCAGTGAATGTCCAAGCAACAAATAAAAGCTTGGCCAGAACTGATCGGTCTGCAGACTGTGTATACACCTAAACACTTACGTTGATCACTCTCTAATGACTATCCACATCAGGCAGGCCCCGGACCCATGAGATTGCGTACTTGCAGTCTTCCCACTATTGTGGCATAACAATGCCTCATGATTCTTTCCATGAATGGATAGGCCCCTTGTTTCCATACCCTTTCAACCACAATGCATGGCTTATTTCGATACTTCAACTCCAATGGTAACCAATGTGATTTTGTTCTCCATGAGATCAAACAATTGATCACTCTCTAATGACTGTCCACATCAAGCAGGCCCTAGACCCATGAGATTGCGTACTTGAAGTCTTTCCACTATTGTGGCATAACAATGCCTCATGATTCTTGGGTAGTGAAAGATTTTTTGGACCATTTTCAACTATTCTAAAAGCTTAAGCCGTTAGATAATAGTGCAGTATAATATTAATTATTATAACACTCCCCCTCACGCTTAGTTTGACTTTTTTTCCTAGTATTGGGTGTGGAAATTCAATTGGGTAGACAACTGAATCTGGAAATCTTCGAACTTAATACCTCCGACTCTAATATCATGAAAAAAAAAATTAGAGCACTTGCTTCTAAAAGCTTAAACTGTTAGATAATAGCGCAATTTTAACATTTAATTATTCCAATAAGCAGAAATCATGGCAACACAAGATGTAATGGATTAGTATTGTAAGAGGACTGACAACTGGAGTTTGCCAACCTACTTGGATGAATTTGCAAAGATATATAATTGTATCATGGCATTCGTAATGTCTCTTAAGTTCCTCTCAGTTGCCGGCACACTTGCGGAGTTTTGGGATGTGGTTTTAGAAGTTTGGCATAAGCTCCCAAATTAGTCAGGTTGGATGTTTCCCAAATGTTGGTTCAGCGGTTGTTTCAACATTGCTGAGGTCCTTCTTGAGAGTTCTGTATCAAGATGAACAACAAAGGAGCCTTGCCCCAGCCAGAAATCATATAAACCCACTCGATCACTCTTCGCACTTCATAAAAGCTTAAGTGATAGAATCCCCTCAAGCCAACGCATGATCTCATCCGTGCTCTTATGATTTTATTTGAGTTTCTCCAATTCCCAAAATATATTCTTCTCTTTCTCTTTGATATCAAGGAATAGAGAAGCTATTTGTCTAGAAATATCTGTAAAAATGGCGAGTAAAGATTTTCCTCTAATCCTGGGAATTGTAAAATCGGTATCTCCCTCCAGATTGAACAATCCAACACACATATAGTCCTCAAACTTTGGGATGACCTCAGCAATGTTGAAACAACCGCCGAACCAACATCTATTTAGGAAACATCCAACTTTACTGACTTGGGAAGGTTATGCCAAACATCTAAAACCACGTCCCAAAACTCCACATGTGTGCCGGCAACTGAAAGGAACTTAAGAGATGGCACATTTCCCAAACCAATTCATCAACTCTCAAGCAATGGGAGTGGAAGAATAAAAGTTCCAATTTTGGGTTTTTCTTTTAGTAAAATAGGTCAAAATTTGGCCAAATTCAATTAAAAAAATACATATATTCCATTTTTCAAAATTAATTCTAAATAGATTTGAAATGCTCGACATTGTGTGATTTAGAGTTTTTTAGTAGTCAAAATCAATTAAGCTCAATCACAACGATCAGATTTTTAATGAAGAAAATATCACTTGCCATTCATTTGGTTCACATCTTGGAAATTCGTGAACCCAATTTTTTTCTTAAATTGAACCGCATTTTGAAACAATTGGATCACATAGTTTCCATAGGTGCAAAAGTCGAGTGAACAGAAAAATTATGCTTGGTCAAAGGTTGGCCAAATTAAGTAAAAAATATGCAAATATCACTTTTCAATTTTTTTCCAAATTAGATATGATATGATACGGTTGATCTTGTAAGATTTAAAATTTCCTATTATCTAAATTACATAGCTTCACGAGATCGGATTTTCAAAGAAGAAAATATCATGATCGTCTATTCGGTCCAATAACACAATCAATCACTTTTTTTTCCTTGAATATGGAACTGCATTTCTAGAACAATTGAGTCGCGTAGTTTATGTAGATGCAAAAATCGAGTTCATAAGATGTCAGGTGGAAAAATTATGTTCAATTTCTTACACTAAAGAGAGGGATGCAATTTCAAAAGTAGGAGGACTTCTCGAATTCAAGTCTAATATGCCCGAGCAAAAACCAACATTGTGAAGCACAAACCAACATCGATTACAAACTAAAAGTTTATGCACTGAAAAGACTTTAATATACCAGGTATATTCATCTACATCATACCTTGAATTGCAGCATCCCATGAAGGACCCCTAAGTTTTTCGAGAAACTCTTCCGCTTTATCAATGGTAGCCATTCTTGTTGCCATGGAAACCTGATGAGACTCTTGCATTAAGATGTGTTGATAAAGCACTAGCAAGGAATTGTTCACCCATGCAAATAGATTCACCTCCGGGATGATTCGAGGAAAACGGAGAAAGAGAGACGTTCAAAAGCCTACTTAATTATTTTAGAGACATTACATGTATATAATTCCATAAATACCTACAATAACCATTTTGTCTGCCATAAATTTTCCTTTTTCCTTTGCAAATCATATACTCATGACAGCAGCCAAAAGCAGTTGGAGTTGGTCTGCAATTATTGACTAATTCAAACCGTATCATCCAAAGACGACAAAAATATTTTGTATAAGGAGCGTCACACTTATCCATTCAAACATCAAACAAACAAAATAAAAAGAAATATAAATATGAAATGTAAACAAAAAAACTCATACCTCAACATAATTGTCATAACCTAGAAGCTTAGCTTTTTCCAATCTAAGCTTCAAGATTTCATCAAATGAGAATTACCAAAAAGTCCTAAACCAATTATAATTGTGCCAATTCAGTTATAACTTTTTTTTTTTTTTGCCAATTTAGTCATAAACCTTTATAATTGTGCCAATTCAGTCCATCTAGCCAAAATTGGCCGGCCGGCGCCGACGTGGACACCAACGAGGGACAGCCGACCGGCAAATGTTGATGTGTCAATTTATTAATAATTGTTTTTATTTTTTTCAAATTTTTTAACATTTTTTAAATTTTTAATTCTTTTTTTCTTTTTTTTTCTCACCTTCTTCTTCCTCTGGCCAGCCGGCCACCGGCGAGGGCGAGGCCCCGCCAAATCTGGGCAAGCTCGGCCCTCGCCAAGGCTTGGCGAGGTCGAGCCTCGCCCTGTATCCAGCAGGCGCGCCCCTTTTTGCATCTCCGTAGCCGCTCCGCCGCCTCCTCCTCCTCCTCCTCATCCTCTCCCTCCCCGCCTCCACCGCAGCCCTTGGAGACGGCAGCCTCGCCCAACCTTGGCAAGGGCCAAGCTCGCCGTATCTAGTGGGGCTCGCCCTCACCGGCCCTCTCCTCCGGCCGGCAGGGGCAAGCCTCGCAAGCCCTCACCTCTCGGCTGCGCCGACCGGCCGAGGAAGAAGAAGGTGAGAAAAAAAAAAATTTAAAATTTTAAAAATATATATTAAAAATTTCAAAAAAAAAAAAAAATTAAATTACCACATCAACGTTCGCCTGCCAGCTGTCCCCTGTCGGCATCCATGGCACTGACTGGCCAATTTTAGCAGGATGGACTGAATTGGCACAATTATAAAAGGTTTAGGACTTAATTGGCCAAAAAAAAAAAGGTTTATGACTGAATTGGCACAATTACAATAAGTTTAGGGATTTTTTGGTAATTCTCCCTTTCATCAATGATTAATGTGTTGTTAGTATCTCCGTTGGAGGCTCAAGTAGCATAGGCACGGTAGATTTCCTCACGTAAACCTCTATTTTGAGCACTTGCCATGAAAGACCGATAGCTTGGTTCATCCAAAGTGATCATCAGGGTCCATCTTCCGCCGTTGCATTTTCATACCCCTTGAATATCCCAAAAAATGATAACGATCAGACGAATTTTTGGATAAAAAGTGCTCAAATAAATATAAGAAAATAGCACAACAAAATACGAGCTATTGTGTATCACCTTTGACACCGCCATTTGTGCAGCCAAATCAAGAGATAGAGAAGACAATCCTTTGATCTTCTTCTTATCAGTAATCAATTTTTCGAATTTTCTCGTGGCGTCCATGATATTCTCATCAAACTTTCGACATAATTTTTGAAGTCGCTACAATCAACTAATTAATCAAGAGGTAGAGGTTGGGTAATTGAAATGTTAAAATAACATAATCTACTCTTCTACTTTCTTGCTCATAAAGAAGACAGAGTCAGTGCCACCACAAGGCTTTATAACAGGTTATCAGAATTTAGCAATTCCGAGCACTTAGACGCCAGATTATAGAATGACTAATATCCGACACCCTTGAACCATGGCAAAAGTGCCAGACATCACATGTTGTTCAAGTCCATAAGTCACAGCAAATTTTAGTTTCTATGCACATGAATTTAAAGCAAATTATCCCATAATAGCAGGGAAAAGAAGATATATGAAGAGAGTTTTGACGCGTGTCATTGATAGAGCCAACAAAATCATGCAAGATCATGGTTGTACAAATGTTGTCCTTCATATATAGGCGAAAAGACAATTTACATCATCAATATCGCCAACTAACATATTTTAACGACGCACCTGCTCAATTTTGTTAAAGTCTTCTCTTCTTCCATCTTTCAAGGCAACCCCATTCAAAACTCCTTTCCTTATTTCGTCTGCAACAAATGATTCAAAAACCCAGTGTCAACCAATCTAATGGAACTGCATTCTTAGAACAACCAAGTCACAGATTTTCCGTAGATGCAAAAATTGAGTTAATAGGATGTCGTGAAAAACTATGTTTGGTTTCTTACACCGAAGAGAGGGATGCAATTTCAAAAGTAGGAAGACTTCTCGACTTCAAGTCTAATGATGTCTGAGCAAAAGAATGAGAAAAGAAAATTGGGCTTCTTAAATAACATACCATGAAAGAAGGTCACATATCAATTCTCTCCAATAAAACAAAGATCGTATTAATATTTAAATACTTTTTACTCTTGTTCTTTTTTTTATTTGGCCGTTTTTGTATTTTTATGGAAACGAACGCTTGAATTGTCAACAACAAAATTCAAGGGTGAACAATAATTCGATTATCACTTTCTTTTTATTGTTTGTGAAACTTCTCGATGAGATGGCAATTGTAGATCCAATTGTCACCCTCTTACAATACTAATCCATTACATGGCAATCGTATTGTCTCTTAAGTTCCTCTCAGTTGCCAGCACACATGTGGAGTTTTGGGATGTGATTTTAGATATTCGGCATAAGCTTCCCAAGTCAGTCAGGTTGGATGTTTCCCAGATGTTGGTTCGGCGGTTGTTTCAACATTGCTGAGGTCTTTCTTGAGAGCTCTGTATCAAGATGAACAACAAAGGAGCACCTTGCCCCTGCCAAAAATCATATAAACCCACTCGATCGCTCTTCGCACTTCGTAAAAGCTTGTGATAGAATCCCTCAAGCCAACAAATGATCTCATCCGTGCTCTTATGATTTTATCTAAGTTTCTCCAGTCCCCAAAATATATTCTTCTCTTTCTCTTTGATATCAGGGAATAGAGAAGCTATAAAAAAAATCTGTAAAAATGGCGAGTAAAGATTTTCCTCTAATCCTGGGAATTATAAAATCGGTATCTCCCTCTAGATTGGACAATCCAACGCACATATAACCCTTAAACTTTGGGATGACCTCAACAATGTTGAAATAACCGTCGAACCAACATTTGTTCAGGAAACATCCAACCCGACTAGCTTGGGAAGCTTATGCCAAACATCTAAAATCACATCACAAAACTCCACATGTGTGCCGACAACTGAGAGGAACTTAAGAGATGCACATTTCCCAAACCAATTCATCAACTCTCAAGCAATGGGAGTAGAAGAATAAAAGTTCCAATTTTGGGTTTTTCTTTTTAGTAAAATAGGTCAAAATTTGGCCAAATTCAATTAAAAAAATACATATATTCCATTTTTCAAAATTAATTCTAAATAGATTTGAAATGCTCGACATTGTGTGATTTAGAGTTTTTTAGTAGTCAAAATCAATTAAGCTCAATCACGACGATCAGATTTTTAATGAAGAAAATATCACTCGCCGTTCATTTGGTTCACATCTTAGAAATTCGTGAACCCAATTTTTTTCTTTAATTGAACCGCATTTTGAAACAATTGGATCACATAGTTTCCATAGGTGCAAAAATCGAGTGAACAGAAAAATTATGCTTGGTCAAAGGTTGGCCAAATTAAGTAAAAAATATGCAAATATCACTTTGTAATTTTTTTCTAAATTAGATATTATATGATACGGTTGATCTTGTAAGATTTAAAATTTCCTATTATCTAAATTACATAGCTTCACGAGATCGGATTTTCAAAGAAGAAAATATCATGATCGTCTATTCGGTCCAATAACACAATCAATCACTTTTGTTTCCTTGAATATGGAACCACATTTCTAGAACAATTGAGTCGCGTAGTTTATGTAGATGCAAAAATCGAGTTCATAGCATATCGGGTGGAAAAATTATGTTCAATTTCTTACACTAAAGAGAGGGATGCAATTTCAAAAGTAGGAAGACTTCTCGAATTCAAGTCTAATATGCCCAAGTATAAGAATGAGAGAAGAAACTTGGGGCTTCTAAAATAACAGACCATGAAAGAATGTAACATACCAATTCTCTCCAATAAAGTAAAGATTGTATTAGTATTTAAATACTTTTTACTCTTGTTCTTTCTTTCTTTTTTTGTCGTTTTCGTATTTTTATGGAAACGAACGCTTGAATTGTCAACAACAAAAATCGGAGGTTAACAATAATTTGATTTTCACTTACTTTTTATTGTCTATGAAACTTTCTCAAATGAGATTGACAAGTGTAGATCTGGAGCTTCATACAAAATATGGTCTTTGTGGGTCAAATGACATGGATCCAACGGTTTGTGAAAAAACCAAAATGACCCCTCCAAATGATCCCTCCACTTGCTGAGGATTGATTCCTTTGTAGTTTCAACCATATATAAATGTACAAGATTATCTTTCCGTCCACCAAGATGGTTCTTTGAGAGCAAATATACCTTATCAGATCATCTTAATCTAAAATATATTGCATTCGCTCATGTTCAGCTCGATATGCCGTTTATATAATGTTCCTTTCTATTGATTATGCTAGCTTTTTTCAGGGTATAATGTTTCTAATAGATGATGGAAACAGTTTCTCTGAATATAATTTGGTCATTTTTCTTGTATCGGGCTATCAATACTAGTTTATCTTCATATTCGTGCTTGAGATAGGTTTATTTCAACGTGTGTGTGGTTCTAATTGTGAATGTATTGGTTTTCAGTGAGCAAAGGCACAATCTGCAAATGTTTTTCTCTGCATTTGAGGATGCAACAGGTTTAACTGACAACAAGATATACCCGAGAAGTCGTGAACATACATGAAATAATGGTGCTGCTAGAAAAGCACCTTGGTATTTGTGTCTGCCATTCATATTAGGGTTTACGCTTGTGTAAGGTAGTGATAATAATAAGCATGCAATACATTGCCTTTTCTTCACCCTGTGGACTAGTGGTTGAGTATTTTAGTGAATGTCTGAGGCAAGGAATAGAAGCCTGACCAAATTCGATAGGAAAAAAAAAAAAACATAAATGCCACTTTTCCAAATTCTAGTCATTCACACATGTACTTACTATCTATATCTATATATATTCGATTTGATTATTATGAGATCACAACAATTTTATTAAAATAGACTGCATTTGAAACCATCGGGTCACTAGTCATTAGGGCAAAAATCAAGATAATAGGACACCAAACGAAAAAAGTTATGTCTTTTCAAAGTTTAACCAAATTTGATATAAAAAAAATACATAAATATCACTTTTTAAAATTTATTCCAATTAGATGATTTAAAATGCTTGACCTTATAAGATTTAGAGTTTTCAAATCATCCAAATTAATTATATTCAATCATGGCAAACAAAAATTTTCGCGAAGAAAAATATACAACCGTCTATTTAATCCAATGTCTAGGAAATTGGAAATCCCAACATTTAAAAAAAAAAAAAATTTGAATCACATTTTGAAAAAATTGGGTCACAGATTTTCTGTTGGTACAAAAATCGAAGTTAATGGGATGTTGGATAGAAAAATTATGGCTAGTCAAAGTTCGGTCAATTTTCAAAAATTTTCACAATTACATGATTGTGAGATTCAAAGTTTTCTAATCACTTAAATTACGTTTAATAACATATATTGGATTTTTAATGAATAAAATATCTGGTCCAATTCCTAAAAATTCCGATTAAATTTTTCTAAAAAAAATCAAACCACGTCTTTTATTATCTCTCCCCTTTGATCTTGTTTGTTGAGATTTTGTTATCTGGTGTATGTGTTTGTGTGATGACGCAGGCGAGTGATCTCAAGGAGGACAGTGGACCATAATGGCCGAAGCTCATGGCGCCATTGGAGAGCATCCGATGTGGGATGATCGATTATCTCGAAGGCTGTCAAAAATGCAGCTGTCCCGCATGTTGCAACAATGGAAGTTTAGGTGACCTCTTTTGCTTGGTGTTGTTCATTGTCACCGCCATTGTAGATCCGAATAAAGTGATTGCAAGAGCATGGGATTGAACTCTAGCATGCTATGCACTAGTCAATTCATTGCATCCATCAACGGCTATATATCACCAGTAATTACGGAATCCAACACTCAAAAAAGTTCATGCTGGTTCAATTTACCATAATACCCCGTAAAAATTCCCTAAGAAGCTTATACAAAAGATTGGAATTTTTCAATATTAAAACTTGGCAAGAAAGATATGTCAACCATCCCAATTTCGCTTCTTGCTGAAATGATGATCCACACATAATTTAAGTTAGGCCATTTCAAAATCCAGCTCAAGCAAGGAATTAAGGAAAAACTCAACCTAACGATTGCTTGTCCATTACAGAGTCCGGAACCAACAACCGTCCTAAGTTCTAACCCTTAACATAGCCATTGCATGGAAATTTGGGAAGAGAACTCATGCTTGCCTGAATTAGGCTTCAAATCCGAATCAAAATACTGGTCGAAGATTTGTGTGTAATGTGAGAGAGAGCCTAGGGATTGCGCGGAGGGGATTGATGATTGGAAGGTGACGAAGGACCCCATTGAATTGGAATTGGAACTAGCTTTACAGGCTAAAAGTTTGAACTGAGATTTATTCCGTTAGGATTTTGTATCTATACATGTAGTCATAGTTGTGTCTACTTCATATTATACTTTCAAAATATGATTATACTGCCAAAAAATAAAATATGCTCATAAGCTTGTGTAATCAATTTATTCAAACATAAGTTATGATTCTCCAAGAACGGATGGTTCTCCGAAATAAAATAAAAAATTTGGCATGTCTAAATACTCGTTGCGCCTTTTTTATTACGTATTAAACAAATATTCTTGGAATACCTACGTAGAGGGACGACAAAGGAGTCAGAATGGGCCGTGCAAGCCCAGTATCTGGGCCTATTTGTCAACCCATACCATGAGTAAAAGAACATGTGGCCTTGCTCAGTAGGATGTGGGCCCACTAAAAGGCCCTTCTTTTGAGGGCCCGACACCATCGAAATAGGAAAGTGCGCCGCGGCAGTAATCCGTTTGCGTTCTGGATAATTCTCGCAGCGCATTAAGAAGAGAAGAGAGACAGAAACAGAATGAAAAGTTAATTTGAATGTGTCGATATGTGAAACCGTGATTGATCTAGTCGTTTTTTTTTTTTTTAAAATCTAAGTGGGAGAGCATATTTCTTCCAGCCAATCCACTTATTTTGTGAATTATAATCTTTTCACTTTCAAGGCTCAGTATGTTATAATATAAATTAATAGTCCAATAGATCTCACTGTTAACGTCTGAGTTTAAAATGGTACTTGGTGATTTTTTTTTTATTATAAGAATGTTTAAGAAAGATTGAGTTACAAAATAATCCAAAGCGCATGGAATAGTGAGATATCCTTTTTGAAAAATTAGAGCACAACATTGTCAAAGAATTTTAAGCAAAAATCAAAAGTTTGGAATTCAAAAGGTATATAAATGAATCGAAAGTGTATTTATAATGATAGGCTCAAAAGGATTTGTTTACAAAATTATACCGTGTGATAATCCTAAAATAAGAAACCAACAATAGATAGGTTGCCATGTGTCAGGATCTCACCGGGAAATCTTAAATAGCCACGAGAAAAGAGGACATATGCTAGCACCAAGCCCATTAGATTAGATACATTGAGCCATCCCTGAAGAGTAGAGTTTGTCTTGATGAGGAACTCAGGAACTCAAAGCATCAAGTGAGGCGTGCAAGACGCTTCTCGGTCATCAACGACATCACTTTGATCTTCCATGAAAATAACCTAGCTCATGATCATTAAAAAAAAATCGCAAATACATAAATAAATAAATAAAATCCAACAGTAAATGCCTATAAACCTTTTGGATCGCATGTTGAATGCACCAAAATTTTTAATTTTTTATCAGAGCTCCAGAATCTCCCTAAACGTTGTTTTTTTTTCTTTTCAAAATTCTTTTTTAACTCTTGGAAAGGGGATATTGAACAGCATAGCATATTCCCACCAAAGAAAAAGACATCGGATATAGGTATTATTCTCTCCTTTCCCGTTGATTTGTGATAGGGGTAACAACCTACAAGAGTAGTTTACTTTGCAAAGATATCTTACAAATCCTTATTAGGCATGTTCATAGTTCATTCAAGAGAATTCTTATCATATTTTGCAGGTGTTACCTTTCCTGAATGCATGACAAGATGAGCTTCCGCCGTTGCAGTCTGCCAGTCCGGTTTGGTCATGTTCTGCTCAAGGCACCAGAAACCAGATTAATCCCGTGGAAAACGCTCAAAACCAGCTAATTCAGTCCAATTCATGGTTTAACCCGGAACTGGTGCTTTGTCTCATTAATTAACTATAATTTTGAAATTATTTTATCTTGAATTCTCTTTTGGGTTTTAATGTTCATTCAAATAGGATTGACCATATTTCAATAACCTTTTTAACCTTATTTCCCACGCAATTTTGAATAGATTCTTCTTTGCTGCTCGTGTTACACTTTCAAATGAAATCAATAACAAGTAGAAATAATTAATACGCATGTTACGTTGAGATGCAATTGAAGCTATCACAACACAAATGGCGTGCTTTATTGGTTGTGTTTAATGCGATGCTTAAGAGATCCTTTGATCAGTTGGAAAGAATTGACCAGAACCACGAGGGAAGGTACCGGAAAAAGAAACAACAGTTACTTTTTGTCTGTCTGATATATTCAGATTAAATAACATTTTAAAGATTTCAAATGCTCAAGCTTTCTAAACTAGGGTGTATACATGCTGCCAAAAGAAATATCTATTGTGTAGCACAGTTCCCTGGGGTCAAAGTTCATCAAGAACTACCCTAGCTTCTAAATAAATAAATAAAACAATCATGTACTACCTCTTGACCTCTAGAGAAAACGGAAAGCAGGCTAGCTCTAGAAATTTTTCTTACTCCGAGAGTTCTACCCAGATTGCAATGTTCCTCTGAACTGTATTGAGATCTATTGAAGAAATGCATTGAAATCAATAGAAGTATAGTTTCTTCTAAGAAGCATCTGCAATGTGATCGAATTGTCACATAAAATGAATTTTTATCATGTTTGCATCCGCAATTGAACTGGAGAGAAATTTCAGGCTTGATAAAATGTGAAGAGAGTGACTCGAAATGAAGCCACAAGTTTGATGCACAGAAGCAAATTTTCGGCTTTAAAGTTCTGGCAACTATCGGTCACAAAGAGGGCTCCACAATTACTGAACTGCCAGGTGTTTTTGAACAAACAAAGGTCAAAACCATTGGACTATAATGCGAAACTGCTTAAGGAGACAATAATACATCAACCACTTTGCTGTTTTATACTGGAACAAACAGAAGAATAAGAGGAGAAAAAGGAAACCCTTCTTGGGCATACATGTTTGAAGCATTAACCTGAAAGCTAAAAGTCTGAAAAACCCTGTAGATGCCAAAAGGCATTATAAAAAGTGACTCTCAGCATTTTGAGCAATGACGTTGTAAATAACAGTCTTCACTATTTACCCTTATGCTCATCAATGCCGGAATAATAGTGGCGGAAAACACAAGAAAAGTCCTTGCTTTCATGTCCATCTTTGCATAGCCCTGAGTATCTAGAGAAATAGGTTGTATTGAAAAAACAGTATTTTAGCCTAAAAGAATCACCATGAACAACAGTAATCAGACATATAGAAAATCATACAATTTTGCAGTTGTTTTGAAAAACAATCCCAAGAATCAAAGTTTGCCTTCAGGCACAACATGAGAATGCTTTCCTTTTTATTATTTTCTGGCAATGGTTAAATTTTTCATCTCAACGACTAGTCAACTTGTTAATCCATATGTTAGGCCACTTACTTTTAACACTGTAGTTGAATTTTAACAAGATAAAATAAATGGAGCGAGTCTAACATGGCCAAAAAAAAAGTACTAATCTTTAAAGAGGGAAAATGGTGAAATGAAGTCAAGAACAATGAAATTTTGAGAATCAGCACAAATGGGCAAAGTACTTACATGTCTTGTGCTTGGAATGTCAATGGGCACTTAACACCAACCTCTTCAGCTGATGATTTCGCAAGATTTAAATCTTTAGCCTGCATCTCAGATAGGAAATCGATGATTTATATTTTATTCCAAAAAACTGCACACACACAGAAACAGATCACAAAGAGAACTCCCTCATCATGGAAGATTCTTCTAATTGTTCTAGTGTTTCTTCACTTTAAATTTGGCTAGTGTAGGGTGTGTCCAATTTTCCAGTCTACAGAAGCTGGGTCATGCCACTAGGCCCAACTGCTCATGCAACTACACGAATAAATGTAATAGCAGAACAAATGCAGAGCAATCGACTGCATATACTTAGTAGAAGCCAGGTAGAATTTAATTACATAATAAACCGTACAAAGATAGGGACTCTTATTAGTCCATTCACTGTTCCAGCAGAAGGCTTATGCTATACTTTTAATGAAGAGAGAAGGAAACAAACTAAGGAGGGAAATCAATAAATATTGCTTTCATATTGCCTGTTATAGATGAAACAAAAGACCTAAACATGCTGGCTTTAAGGAAGCATATGTAGAGAATAATAGATTTCACATTAGACCTCTAACAAAGGAATCTAAAATATGGAGAATGCAGAGAAGTTTTTACGGAGTTCTATAGCAGATGCTGTCAGAAGAAAGGTTCCTTTGAGCAAGCACCCTTCTGAGTATGATATGCATGCATTATCACGGTAGGAATATCAAAGTGCACACATGTCACTATCATTCATCATGTGCGAAGAAAACTTTCCATCAAGGTTTTTTCTTGCATAAATTTCTATTGCGAATAAGGTTTTGTTAGCTAGTCCACCATGTTCTGTGTTTCAGACAATAAAGCCAGCCTATTCGAGTAGAGTAAATTAAGAACAACAATGGAAATATGTGCATGCATATACAGTCAGGTCACACATTCTCAGCTTGTAGGCTTGAGTGAGAAAGAGAGGGACAGACAACAGGGGAAAGGAAGGTGTAGAGAATTCAATGCATTGTGAAGATCCAGATTTTCAAATCCTTTCTTCTCGATCATCATTTTGTTTGATGTCGTTGTAAGTTGGATAGCTCCCTACTCTTTGGTAATTACATTGAATATCAAGAGAATATCAACCACAGCCCAAACAAAAAGAGGTTAATGTAACGAAAAACCCTAAACCGGTACACTTGTGATAAATATATTCCAAACTAATTTTTTGACCACCAAAACCCCAAACCCATACACCAAAAACTCTAAATCTGTACATTTATAACAAATTTACCAATTGTCAGTCTTCCCTAAATTGAATAATACCACGAAAGACAACAAATTGGTATGCCTATAATAAAAGAAGGATACAACCCAAACTGATACACCCATCAACTATCATATGTCATCCAACTCAGAAATTTGACAGTAAAATTTAACAGAAACTGATAGAAAGTAAATTTCTCAGAGGTGTACCAGTTTGGGGTTTTTGGCAATCTCAAAATTAGTTTGAGGTAAATTTATCCCATATGTACTAGTTCAGAATTTTTCGTAATATTAACCCAACAAAAAATCTGAAGTGAGACAATTTTAGCCAAATGGTTACGTCATAATAAAATGTTTTTGTACAGTATATCCACAAAACTTGCTGAACTTGTATTTTTATGCCAGGCTCCGAACATAATCTCTCACCTATTCCAAGCCGACTAAATGGATCAACCATCTATCTAATGAACAAGACAAATGTTAAAATTAGAGGCATTAGTATGTTGAAAATCCAATGTTTCTTAATATTTTCCTCACAATCTGATTTATCCACATTCTTCCCCCAACTAATGAAGAGATCTTGGAAGAATTGCCAAATGAAAATTTTGTCAATAAGGCAAAAGGGAGGCAAAGAGCAGTAATTTTCGGCCAAGAATTCAGAAGGAAAAATAAAATAAACTCAGTTGCTTTTCCAAAAAGCAAGTTCGAGTTATTACCATCAGCTTAGATGCAAATCCACCTTCATAGTTTCTTGTAGATGGAACACCTTCCATCACTCCAGGAACTGGATTATAAGCATCACTGTCATGCATAGAAATGTAGTCACCAGAAGGACAGTCAAAGAAAATTCATAAGATACATGATAAAGAGTTTATAGACACTGAATGGAACAGCATACAGGCATTTCATAAAATAATAACTTTCAGACTATGATACCTATAATTAACTTTAGCTGGCTGCATGGAAGCACACTCAAATGAGCTATTTTACTTTTCTTAGTTCTAATAAACCATGGACTTCCACGTAATATATTTCTACTGAAATTAAGACAGGTTCAATCTCATAATAGCAGAACACTCCAAACTGTAAGAGACCCCATATTATTACTGGTAGATGTTGAGCAAGCTTGTTGGATCACCCAATTTTAATGTTAATGTTTTCCATTCAGGAGTGGATCTTGGAAATCTGATATACATAGCACTTCTCAATAGAGATAACCTGTCGCCCTGTGAGACAGGGTCAGTCTCACTTTTTCACTTGATTTTTCTCTTCCCTATCCAACCCACCCACCCCCCCCCCTTCTTCCTCCTTCCTTTTCCTTCCGCCCACCTATACACACCCTACACTCACCGAAATATCCATCGTCTGCTTCTTGGTCACACAGAGACAACATTTCCGTCTCCTCTTTTTCACTTGAGTGGACAAATTGACCAGCAGACAGCCAAGCAGAGGCAGCAGCTGCTGCCCAGTCTGAACCTAAATACGATGCATAAATGACTACAGGCCTTTTATGATGCAAAAGTGCTGGGGAAAGAGAAGTCATAATAACCCTACTCGTGCCACAGAAAAGTGACCAATTAGTACCTACTCCAACATCGGGCACTTGAAGAGTTGAATACTCTTGTCAAAACACTTGCAGCAATTCCCAAAGACTGACCAAGAGCAAGTGCCTCAGATACACCAAGCATGCTCACAGCCATCGCTAAGTTGTTGCAGATTTTTGCTGCCTAAGATTAAAGGACATTGAAAGTGTTACAAGCAGGCACAGGCTGATGAGAGTAATTGTTGTTCACAATCACTACACATTCAAAATTATGTACTTCTATTGTCTCTTCAATATATGTTGTCATATCGAGGATGTGTGCTAAAACATTAAGAAATTCCAGAAAATAATATCAGTTTAGTCAATGGGACAATATCCGTCAAAATTTTCTGGCATTGAATATTAGAAAAATGTAGTGCATGTCATTAAGAGCCCAAGAAGATGCTTCGCTTATGTCTTGTTCGATTAGGTTTTAGTTGTCTTTCATACAATAAGCATTTATCAACCTTTCAGTTTCAGCTATGTCTATGAATTACTCCAGAAGACAAGATGGATATTC
The DNA here is from genome assembly GCA_014182715.1 of Eucalyptus cloeziana. NCBI lineage: Eukaryota > Viridiplantae > Streptophyta > Magnoliopsida > Myrtales > Myrtaceae > Eucalyptus > Eucalyptus cloeziana. Next base: position 2,617,039 of record CM024637.1, on the reverse strand, counting down.
TACTTTAATGCAGGATAGAACTTGGTAAATGCACACCAAGTAGGACAATCCACTAACCATATAAGTAAAAGCAGGACTAAAGAAGCAACCAAGCGAAATTCTACCTTCAGAGTATTACTAGTAATATGTATTGATACGAAAGGGAGCACCATCTCAATCTATTTGTTGATGACAACAAGCTTTATGTGTATGAGCATCAGTATTCAGCTCATAAGTGGCAACCTCCTCTTATCAGGCAAATCAAACAACCAATTCCAGCTTTAGTAGTGGCATAAAGAAAGCAATGAGATTTTAAAAAAAATTTCAAAATGTTTATCTACTTATGCAATCATGAATACTAATTGAGGCTCAGATCATCCTTGACCAGTACATGAATTAAACTTTCTAGTAAACTCACACAGATTATGAGTCATTGCACCAATGATGATGGCACTCACCGAACCATTTCCTGCTCCACCACAATAAATTGTGCTTTTGCCCATGGCGAGGAGCAAAGGCTTTGCTGTAAGATAAGCTTCTTCTGATCCACCAACCTGCCAAATGCCATGAAATATAACAAGTAGAACATTCAGTTAGGATCTTGAGGCAATCGCTTTTACATAGATCCACATAAAATTCATCAACTATCTTCCCAATCCCTGCTATTTCTATAAGCTGTATTGCTGCATATAGTTTCATTTAGTGCACTAAAATGTAATATCTAAGACGGCAACAGAAGCCAAACTTTGCTTTTCGAATATTAACCAAACTCTCAGCTAGCCAAACTATACCCTATCAGTAGCGACGTTTTCACCAATTATTCAAGCTATAAAGAAACCATGGCCAGGACACTATTTTAAACTTTATAAAGGAGACACAATTGCTTAAGGGCTTCTGTATTAACTAATGCATTTATTTCAGAGAAAAATATGATTATCTGATTCCTTTGTGGAAATTCTCAGCTTCTTGGAGTGAAATTTTGTCTATAAGACGCCACAAAAGATAATCTTGACATGAGTGAGAATAAAGTAGGTGCTCCAACAATTATTATGGTAATGAAGGTTCTTTACTGGAAATCAAATCATGAGCAGCTATGGTTAAATATTTCCATCAATTAATGTTTATCGAAATAGAGTGACAAGCATGAATCGGAATAAATACCAACTAAGAGTTATTCAAAGAGTACTTTTAAAAGCAAGTCCATACTCTGGAGCTATTATAATCATATCAGAATCTATCGACTGCACAAATCAAGCATACCATGAACGTTAGTGAGCCAGCTTCAGCAGCAAGAACACCTCCAGAAACAGGTGCATCCAGCATCATAGGAACTCCACCTGCATCTATTTATTTACAAAACATATAAGCTTGTACGGCATATACATATAACACAAGAAATAAAAAACCTAGAAACAATCCAAAGGGGCCAATTACCAATTCTTCTGGGACCAAAGATGATGTACAAAAGGCAATAAAAGAATATGTATGACTTATATATATCTTCTGTTTTTCAATATAAGGTATGTAGTTGCCCTCGCCCTGCATCAAACAATCTAAGTATTCCAAGTCTGAGATTCCATATCTACTTAATACAGCAATTAAAAAGGGTGTCCAAGTGCACAAGGCTTCCAGCACTGTGGGAATCTAGGGAGGGGTTGATCTATGCATTTCAATCCTCCAAAGATAATCCTGATGGAACATTACAAGCTCAAGTCTCATTTTGACAAATAGAAAAAAGAAAACCTTAAATTTCTCATGGTGGCATTCCATCCAAAGTAATAAGTCCTAGTAAGAGCACAGTAACTCCCACATACATTCCCCTATAGAACACTGGAAGAGTGCATGTTTTTTCACATGGGCATGGAGAAAGCAAGATAGCAATGCAGCATAAGTATCATGCCTGCATAGCAATAATCATATATCCAGGTAAATCATATTTTTAGAACATTATGATGACAACAACAATCAAACAGCTTTCAGGACATATGGACTGCACGCAATTCAGGAAATACTTAGGATGGAACGATGGGTTATTAAGCATGACACTTACAAGCACTGATTTCATTTAAAGGATAAGTCTGCGGAGTTTACTTCCTGTTACCTCTCTTCCCATTTAAAGTACATTTAGACACAAGTGCTGAAATCTTTCTTGATGTTTGGGGATCAATAGTAGAAGAATCTATCAATAACCCCGGTCTTAGGAGATTTCCACCATGAAGCAATCCATTCGGTCCAGTGTATACGTCAAATACCTACATTAATCATATAGATAGATTATCCAATTTCATCCTAATATGCCTTTCACCTAGCAAATTTTATGAGAGAGGCTCCACAAACACAGTGATAAACAACTTACAGGGTAAGCAAATTGTTTTAAAGAACTTTTCTGCATTGTACAGCATGCTCCTAGCATACATTTACATTTGATGCATGAAATAAAAATGTCAATGCCTAACATGAGTCCAAAGGACTTAAAGTGCTCCTCAAAAAGGAAAACAGGACCTCGTCATCAATACCATATGGTATCAGTTAATGCCAATGATCTCCCACCATATATAAGATCACATATAGCCCACGGAAAGAATGGACCTCTGAACATTAACAAGCTTCAATTTTCACTGTTGAATCATTTACCCTCTCTTTGGTTAGTTCAATTCACAACTCCTAGTTCATATCAGAACTACAATCACGACAATAATTTCTTTTTACAATCTATAGGACAATCACAAATATTAACTTCATTTGTAATATAAACATGATGGCAGAAAAACCACCACAAGAAAAGGACAAAAATAAAAGAGAAAATTTAGAACTTACATGGGAAGATGACGGCAACATTGTCACTATTACATCACTTTCTTCTGCAACTTCAAAAGGTGTTTTCTTGGTAGGGACTCCAAAGCCAGCAAAGATATTCATGGCATCACCATTTCTAAAAGGAATAACTTTTGTTTAATTACACAAATGGGCATGGAACAGCTGCAAGAAACTAAATGCTCCACAATAATTGGATTGCAAGAATGTTTCATTATGTGTGAATACAAAATTGAAAAAGGTGATGCTACTGGGAAAGTCAAAGGATAATCTGGACACTACTAGTAAAAATGGGCTTCCGTCTAGTAAGAACTCTCTGAACATCTCCTAAAGGATATGAATAAACCAAGATTTTACTCCTAATCTGCTCATAACACATTCATCTCCCCGTTGGTTTAGTCAATCATTTAATGTCAAAGCACTGGAAGCTCAAAATAGCAACATAATGAGATCATTTTGGAGTATTATCATTTCAAGGAAATGCATTTAAAGATTATTAGTTTCACAGAATTAAAAACATTACATATCATGCACGGCAACGTTGTATCCAGCTTTAACAAGATTCTTCACCATTCTGGATCCCATATTTCCCAAGCCTATGAAGCCAACATTCTGAACATGCAAAAGTAAATTCAGCAGAGACAAAACAAGAGATAAAAGCTGTAAGCGTACCTGTCATATGCAATTAACCATGGAAAACCCCATCTATGAATTAGCTTGACATGGTAACTTAAAAGGGCATTTTGAGAAATCACTGAAGCTAAAAATGGAGCAAACCATGATGATGATGGATTAAGGTTCTTGACTCAACACAAAAACAAAATTCCAAGAAATTCATGGGTTGACAGAGCATACTCAAAAATCAAAAAGATGCTATGGCACCACATATGAATTATGTCTTGGATAGATGACTGGAAAAGGATGAAAATTGAATAATATACATGTTTAATTATCCGACATTGAATCGAAAAATTTAAACATCAAACATAATCGTTAGTGCCTAAGAGAGCAAGAAGTTGAAATCTGTTCATTGACACTGAATCTAGTCCATCCTAATATTACAGACATCAAATGAGAGTGCTAGAAAAAAAAAGAATGATGAAGCATCACTTAATGCTCACGCACAAGAACCGACAGACATGAACTAGATCAGCATATTCAGTGTTATATTGCCCAAAACAAAACAACCACTATCTAAACTTGACTGAGAATTAGCAATATCAAGATCCAACTCTCCCACAGAAGAAGCAAACAAGCAGAGCACCCAGTCTTTTTGCCAACTCAGACTTCTTGCAAGCACAAAGGGAAGTAATACCACAGACCATCACCAAACTCAAGGGTCCTTATCCATCTCCACCACCGAACATCACTCCCCTCTGTGGCTACCACTTTACTTCACAGATCATAAACGTTTGATATTCTTCATATAGACTATTATATCACCAATCATGGCATTAGAATCCAATGCCAAAAGCAGAACCCAATCGAAAGATGCACCAAGACATATAAAAACGAGACCAAAGAATTCATTACTGGCTCACATAAGCAAATCTCTGTTGATATTCTAGAACCCAAAAGCGGTAAGCCACCCTTTTTTTCGTCAAACGTCCACAAACAACGTATCCCTTTAGTCCTGTGCATCGAAGCGGTTCGCACAACGGAAGCATGAGGAGAAGGAGGAGGAAGAAGAGGAGCTGGCTTTGCTTACTCCGAAGTTCGCCGGCGCGTCGTCCGGCGAAGAAGAGAGGCCGCGCGCCGGCGCCGGCGGTCGAAGGAGAGGGGACGGCGACACGTTGTGTTTGCGCTTGGGAAGAGAGAGGAGAGCTTTCGCCGCACGACTCGCCATGGCCGTCTTCGATCTCGCCTTTCCCGAGTCGAAGCCGTGCGTCGTCGAGTTTCAGACCGAGAGAACAGCACGAATTACGAAGCGGATGATTGTCTGGCCTAACTGGTCAACGCATGGTCAAAGTTTTGTCTTCTTCCTGCCACGTGGGATATGGTTTATCTCCTTGTCGTCCTTGTCTGCTGCGTAGGATAATCGTCACCCTCCCGTGGAAGTTCAATTGCATGACGCTATTGATTCATAATATCATCTTATGAAGTGAATTTGACTAGATTGCCCCTCCCAATCCATGGTGAATTACTTAGAACAATAATTTGGTAAGTTCGGAAGGCAGTCGACATCATTTGGTCCGACCTGATTAACAATAACTGTTCTCAGTCCCATTGGAGTCGGTATTAGCATAACCAACTCCGGATTGGATCTTTATGTACTACGTATGGCAAAAAGCTCAATCGACTTCATGCATTTCATCCGATAAGCTTGGACGCCACCTCTATTGTTCGTGCATGCGCTTAACCCGCTATACAAATTCATGTCGACATGTGCAATACGTCGAGGGGATGCGACCCTTCACTTGGAAAGATCAGAGACAACCCTTCAAATGCAGAAAGGTAACACTCAGCTAGTGACAATGATGAAGAGTTACAGGTTCGTGTCACCGTCAACATCATTTGGTCGGAACTAATTAACAATAACCATTCCCCTTCCCATCGGATTTGGTATTAGCATACCGATGTCCCGATTGGATTCCTACATAGTAAGAGTAGTCAAAAGCTCAATCTAGTTCCCGCGTCTCATCTGAAGAGCTCGGACACCACCTCTATTCTCCGGACATGCGTTTAAATTTGTTATAAAATTCATGTCAACATGCACGAGACATCGAGGGGATGCTACCCTTTACTTGGAAAGATAGGACAGCCCTTCAAATGCAGAAAGAAAATACTAAGCCAGTGACGATGATGAAAGAGAGATGGGATCAAATTACATGGAAAATGCATTTGACATCCTCTCAGTTTCACTGCATTTTCATTTCCACTACTACCCCTAAGAAAGCCACTGGATCCCAAAAATCATGGAACTTCCTAATGGGAATCGAATGAGATATTATTCCCACCAGAAAAAGGAAAAGTAAAGAAAAAAACTGTTCAGGCAGTCGACTCCAATAATCTATATAGAGGAAAGATCTTCATATATTGTCTTGATACCTGGTCGCTCTGAGACCGACCGTATACATCTCAGCGCGATTCCAAGGACCTCCTTCATTCCCTTCTCGAATGCGGGGTTACCCATTTCAGGGAGCAATGCTGAATCGAAGCATTCCGTGCCACGACCCTCGGCAACCCTCAACCGCACCCAGTCAGTCAAGTCGACGCCACCCCCTTCACCAGAAATCACGTCTCCAGCGCATCGCCCGGTCAACAATTCGAGCAGGATCACACCAAAGGCATAGACGTCTGACTTGAAGGAGGGTAGAGGCTTTTTGGAAGCAGCCAGCTCCGGAGCACGGTATCCCAATACACCTGCATCTAGAATCTGTTCGATGGTACCAGCCTGGGTCATCAGACGGTGAAGGCAATAATCGGAAACCCGAGCATTGAGGTCAGGCCCATCTAGCAGAACATTTGTTGCTTTGAGATTTCCGTGTGGAACGGCACGATCAAAATGGAGATAGTTCAGGCCACGTGCAATATCAACTGCTATTTTGAGCCTCTGAGCCCAAGATAGAGGTGGACCCTTTCTTCCTGGCCGATCTGACAAAAGAGGATCACATAAATGTGAAGTCACTTAACAGCGGATGCATCAACATATCTCAAAGCAATGAGAAGAGAGATGGTTGCATTCAAAATGAGTACTACAAACACTAATTTATAACTATATCACTGAAGAAGGACTGGAACGGTTGACACAACAGCATCATGTCCAAGCAACAGGAGTAGCCATGTACCATATGTGATATGACAAAGTGTTTCGTCAACCTCAAGTAACAAAATAAATATAAGAAAGCACATTAGTTTTTGGGATAGTCAGAAATGAGTTTGTCAATAATCTATGGCATAACTAGTCTTATACTGTGGACTAAGCCTAGGTTTTTCAAAAATAAAAAGGAAAGATGCTCAGTGAGCCACTAGGATTTCTAGAGTAAAGTCACATCAGAAGAAAAGAATCATATAAGAATCAACTGATTGCCAGCAACTTTGTTGAACGTAACAATGCACTGTAAAGGAAAAAGTCCACGTGTAAATCTTCACAGCAAACAGACATTCACCAACTGGGCAATTGCTTATGAAGTAGACATGAGCCCACCTAGTTTCATATCCCGTTAAACATTCTTTAGTGTCTCCAAGCATACTTCTCTTAGGCATAGAGCTGTGACAATTGATTGTTAATGTCCCTTCACGTTACTGGATCTCCTTGAGAATAGATTTAAATGTTTATCGTGATTCAACATAACAGAATACTTGTCTCAATTTTGGTACTTGATTTGTTCAAAATCCATTTTAATGTTCCGTGATCATATGAAAGAGACACCAAAGTGTCAATCAATCAAGGTAACTACCCAGACAGATCAGATAGGACACGAAAAGTCAAAACGTTAAAAAGTATAAGATATTATTGCTAAACATAGATTGGAGTCCACAAATACTCATATCTAACGTTGCTGCATAATGAATTATGGCGAATGCTTCAATGGTATAGTCATTCTTCTGTTCTGGGCTGAGACTGGATGCAATGGTAACTTTGCAGTTACTCCAGTCATCAAACTCCAGTTTCACCCACAAATGTTTCATATCGCAGGAATGCAGGCATTCTGTACAGTCTATCTAGAAAGTACTAAGGCAAACAACACTTCTCAGTTGTTACCAATATCCACGTTGTTTGTTAAACATTATAATACCCTGACATAAGTGGTTTATCAAAGTGGCTAAAGTAAAAATAATCTCACAGCCGAAAAAGTTATAGATCACAGAGATATTTCTGCCAACATGAAACATGGCAAAGATTTTAGTTTGTTTGTTCGTGGGTGTGCTCTTTGTGTGTGTGTGTAAGAGAGAGAGAGAGACGATACCATAAAGAAAGCTTGCAAGGCTGCCAGGTGATATGAAATCTGACAGAATGAGTTTCTCATGTTGTGTTGGGCCCCAGTAGTACCCTCTTAGGCACACAACATTTGGATGACGGATATTTGCAAATTTTTTTGCCTCCTTGGCAAACTCCTTCCGCTGTTTAGCTACTCCTTCTCTCAGCCACTTTACAGTCAGGAAAACACCATTATCCAACGTCGCCCGGTAAGATGTCCCGTGACTGCTTCTTCCTAGAACTTCCGCAGGAGCTCTTGAAAGATCCTCAGGTGTAAGAGTGATTGTATCATCAAGAAAATGTAATTCACCAACCAATCGATCAGGTGACTTAACATCCAGCCTCGCAAGGTGTTCAGTAGTGAATGAATCGCCAGATTCAGGTGACCAGGACAACTGGCTGTTTTTAGATGGTGAGAAGCCGGTTGTCACTGCTACTTTCTCAGGACTAATTACCTCAGCAGAGGATGATCCTTTGCGTGATGCCAGGAGATCTTCTGCTGAAACAACCAAAGCACCACCACTGCCCGCTCCACTAACAGCAGAAGGATTTGAAGCAGCTCGCCTGCGACCCTCTTTGTTGCTAACATGTTCTGTTTTGCGGCTCTTCGATCTACGGACATAACAGATGAAGATGACAAGCAGAAGGAGAATAAAGACGATCAGTACACAAGCAACAACCAATGCCACTTTATAAATAGTTTTGACCGTCTTCTTAGAACTTCCAGCTGGCGAGCTGCCTGATCCAGGACTATTTGGAAGTTGTAGAACTGTGTTCCCAGGAAAAAAGGAAGACCTTGGGAACTTCCTCAGATTTTCTGGGACCACGCCAGAAAGATCATTGTATGAGGCATTGAAACTCTGAAGTCCATTGGACAAGTTGCCAGGAATGGCACCTGTAAAATGATTCTGGGATATATCTAATGAAGTGAGTGAACTCATGTCAGCCATTGAAGTTGGAAGAGAACCAGATAAATTATTCGATGCAACATTGAGCACCTGAAGTCCAACCAATGATTCAACTTTTTCGGGGAAATATCCACTGAATCGATTATGGGAAAGATCAAGCACCTTCAGACTAGATTCAGTTGAGGATGGAGGCAAAAGCGAGATATTACCAGTCAAAAGATTGTTTCCAAGGTAGAGTTCTTGCAAAGTGGATAAAGTCAGAAGATCAGGTAAAAGAGGTCCATCTAACTGATTTGAACTGATATCAACAACCCTAAGTTTTGGATACTGGGTCAGGACTTTGGAATATCACTGCTAAGAGAATTATGCGAGAGATTAAAATAATTCAGGCGCAAAAACTGAGGAGTAACCTCAGGGATGGCCCCCGACAAACGATTACAGCTCAGATCGAGATATTCAATGTTACCCCATTTAACAATTCTGGTCAAGTTTCCCTCAAATTGATTATTTGATAGATCCATGACAGCACAACTGCCACTTAGCAGCGGAAGTTCTCCAGCCAGACCATTCGAGGAGAGATTAAGAACACTCAAAGTGGTTGATGTGATCATATTAATTGTCCCTGAAATGAAAAGCCAAATATGAGGGTTACAGAAGAAAATATAAGCAAACTATGAGAGGAACACTGATCTAAATCAGTCCCTATCGCAAAAGCAAGAAAATTTGCAAGGAGTATACCTGAGAGATTGTTGCCACTCAAATCCAACTCAGTCAAAACCAAGGAGTCTCCTTTCAATAATCCGCTAGGAACAAAACCTGAAAATCTGTTGTTGCTAAGCTTGAGAACCTCCAGATCATAGACAAAATTAAACTCAGGTAGTTCCCCAGACAGTTGATTGTAACTCAGATCCAACACTTTCAAATTCTCAAACACTTGCATCTGTCCTCCACTTACCAATGATCCCGTGAGCTGATTGCGGCTAAGATTTAAATGCTTGATACTCTCAGAAATGGCAGGTAAAAATTTCTGCTGCTGTGAACTAGAAGTGACCAGCAAATTTCCACTAAAATCAACATAGGTGGCATTTGATAGGAATAAAAATTCAGAGGCCAGAGGACCATTTAGCACATTCCCATGCAAATCAAGCACCTCCAAGCCAGCTATCAGCTCAAATCCTTTGGGAATTTCCTGAGTAAACCCATTTACTGACAGATTAAGATACACAAGGCTAGCAAGCTTAGTTAATGAAGGAGGCAATGGCCCAGAGAAGGAGTTGCTGCTCAAGTCCAGAGATTGGATTGATGCAAGTCCTGAAATAGAATCAGGGATCGGGCCAGAGAAGTTGTTCCCTGCCAACGAGAGATTCTTCAAGCTTGCCAATTTCCCTATGCCCGGGAGCAAGGATGATGAGAACAGGTTGTGCGATAAATCCAGGTACTCAAGACTCTTGAATTCGCCTATATTATCTGGAATTTTGCCTGTTATGGAGTTGTTTGCCATGGAAAGTTTAACAAGCATCGTCAGGTTGGCAAAAACACTCAAGTCAGCATCAGCAGTGAGGTTCAAATTATCAAGGACGACTCCTGCAACATTGCCACCATTACAGACGATTCCATTCCACGATGAAGGGCATCCATTGAAATCTATGGATTCCTCATTCCATGAATCAAGTACATAACCAGTTGGATCACGTCTTATGCCCTTCTTAAACTCGAGCAGCGACAATATATCCTGGGAAGGAAGCTGCCCTGCAGCAGAAATAAGAAGCAGCAACACGACTGCCAGCTTCAAATACATCATTGGATACTACCAAATGCTTCAGTAAGATGGAAAGTGCGCACACAACGGCTAACGACAGAGAGATTTTCGAGGCTTCTCAGAGACAACTTCAACAGACAGCGACAGTCTTCAAACGAACAGACCAAAGCATCAGCACCTGGAGCTCGAATTACAGTCCCAGTGTTGCTAAGAACAAATAAGCACGCCCAAATTTTATCAAGTCAAAAGCTACAGAGACAATAGGGCAGTCTTCAAAGCAATCAACAACAAACCATTCTGACTGCCAAAAGAAAACACGGCCCTCTATCAGATACAGCCAAGTTCACATTTCACGCCGCCCGCCAAAAATGAACTCTAAATGCACCCACCTTCAGGAAAACAGACGCCTTGTCGACGCTTGCAGAGGCATACACATACAATGCCCAGAGTTCACTGAAGCACTTAGCAAATGATATCAAAAAAAAAAAAAAAAAACAAATCGGTTCTACTGAAAGTGAACCAGCATTCCTTCTCTCAAGACCACAGGAACTTCTTTCCTCTAGCGGGTTCAGACTTTCAGACCCCAAAAAGCCGCTCAACCACTCGTCTCAGAGAGCAAGGAGAGAACAGACCATCCCAGCAACAACGCTGCATCAGCAGCACAGGAGCTCCCCACTCACCATCCTGCAGACCTCTCAAGACACTTGACCTTCTCTACACCCAAAGAAGAGAGGAAAAAAAAATGAAAAATGACAACCCATGAAGGAAGGAGCAAAGAAGTGGGTCTACCATGAAGCATCAGCCATCAAGCATTGAAGAGGAAAGGGACCCAGAGCCCTGTTTTTTGGCTCATTTTAAAAAAACATTCCAAAAAGCCCTAATCTTTCTACCATGATAAAGGCATTCCCCGGTGACACAGACTAAAGAACCAGAAAAGAAAATGACTTTTGCCCACCTTCTCTTTCAAGGAAAAGGCTCTCCCTTTTTCTCCCCTCAACTCATCAGAAGTCATGTGAAGGCAAGAAACCCAGTAAAGATGAGCAGAATCTCCATGGAATACATCCAAAAGAAGGTTTAAAAAAATGGAAAAAGCCCCTAAAAATTTCACCTTTCTCTTTCCTTATGTGTATGCGGGCTCGTGGTTCGGTCTTTTGAGGGAGGTAGGGAGGGGCTGGAGATGTGTCAGGCGGCTAATGGAGGGAAAAGCAGAGGGTATTTTCGAATATAATAATGTCGGGGGAAATTTTGGAGGGACTTTTCCTTTTACCCGCCAAGAACAGTGGCTTTACTTTAGTTTAATATATTTTTTTATTAAAGTTTAATATAGTTTTTTTTTAAAGTTTAGTATAGTTTAATTGGACAATGTTTTTACAAGTCGGTATATCCGATGGTGTTTTCATGTGAGAACATCAACTTATAATGAGACATCATCAGGTATTATGCTGATATTTAAACAAATAAAATTTAATTTATCAATAGTGAGCAGCTTGATATAACCTTCTCAAATCTTTAAGTGATATCTCGAAAATTGCAAGGTAGGAAAAAAGCCACTCCTAAAATATACTCATTGTAGCATATTTTATATCTATGCAACACATTTATCCTTCGTCAATAAACACTACTAAAAAATTGTCTACACGAACACCGAAATACAAATGGTGTTGACATTTAATGAATAAAAACGACGTTATTCTTGAATGTGTTGTAAATATAAACTTTGATTTTTAAGTCATAAAAAAAATTTAGAATAAATGTATCATAATTGCCATAATTTTAGATTTTTAATGTCATAGAAAAAAATTCAAAGTAAATATATCATGACAAACATAATTAATGGGTTTCTGTGGCTTTTTCACTAAATAATGCATATATTTTTAGAAAGCTTTTTCATCCAATTTCAAAATGCCACAATATGACATACCAAATACTTCACACCAAAATCACAATACAATCTATTGCCAAAAACACACTCGTCAGAACTCTGGACTCTCATACCGGACCAAGTAGGTCTCGACCGTCGATCATGTGGATGCATACCAAGCCCACATGATCAACGGTTGAGATTGAATCGAGTGCGATCCCCTTTTATCAACTTTTTTTTTTTTGGAAAATGAAAGTCCAATTTAATATTGAAGGTATCTCTATTCCCTGCATGGGGTGTACCTAGTGGACGTCAACGCATTTATCAAATCCGATTGAAACCGATGCTTTTGGTTTTTTCCTATGAAACGAATGAATTGACCGCCATCGTCCCGCTATTTTGACCGTGAGTGTGCTATGCGCAATGCATGGGGTTCGAAGCAGTCTGCCCGTTCAGTCTGTCAGCGCCACGTGGACATGGCGAGTGCCCGGTCGACCAGGGCTTTTGGGCCTCAGGCCCACTAAGGATGGCGGACGGGGAGAGGTGGAGTAGGTGAAGCATAATGATTGGATTGATGACTTAATGCATATAAAAAGAAAGGAAAAAAAAAAAAAAAAAGGCAAGAGAGCGACATTTTTCCTTTTTCGAGCGACTTTCCAAAAGGTAAGTAAAACCGCTTCCTTAAATTATATTTAAGTCGATTAAATTAATTGAAACGCACAGTGAAAAGTTAGGAATTGTAGATATATGATGGGAGGGGAATTCGAAATTTTTTAAGAGGGTTGTTGTAATATTAGAAGGTACGAAATTTTAAAATTTAGGCATTTGTTTATGTAAGTAATATATGTATATATATGATAAGTGAAATGAGGATGAGTGAGGAAGGAAAAACGATTTATATCTGTTCCATTTTACAAATAGTGCAGCTAATTTAATTAGGATAATTTTCGAGCAAATTTCTCACGGAAATTTCTAAAAGAAGGTCAATCGACAATTTGCATTGGAGAAAATCATATTTTTTTTTTTTGTTCTATGGTCCTAAGATACAGAGTATTACTAAGCTTAACATTTAGAAATGATGGCATTGGTTTTCCTTCTTATGTCATTTGCTTAAAGTTTATAATCGACCTTAATACTCCGGGTGATATTTTTGTTTTCTACACCAATTGGAAGTCTAGAGTGCATTGAGCACACCATTAACCCACAATTCCACCATTCCTCAACAAATGAAGACATGCGAAAATGTTAAATTTTTGTCAAAATAAAATTGCTCAAGCGATAAGTATGTTTATCTTTCTTACTTGAGACCTAAATTCAAATCACCACACATGTGCGCATTCTTTTAGGGTTACTCTTAGTTACATAGATTTACACCCCAATGTCAATGGCACAATTGAATGATATATTCGATGAAGATTTGTTAAGTGCCTTTAGAGTTCCAAATATCTTATTAATATAAAAAAATCATATCAAAATCAAATAAACGAGAATCAATTAAAAGACAAAAAGCCCGTCAATCTATAAATACTCTCACCATCACGAAATTATTTAATAATCTAGTAACATATTTCGGGAGCCAAAAAAGAAAAAAAAAAAAAAAAAAAAGAGGAAGTATCTCACGATAAGAAAAAGGAGGAAAACAACGGGAAAATCAACAAAAGTTCCTTGAAGGACACGTGGCGATTTTTCTGTTCACACCCCCAACTACTCTGCATATAATAAAGGTGGGAAAAATGGCCGAATAGAAACGCTGGTGCGGGACCCACTTCCAATGTTGTCCAAAAGGATTTGCGCCATTTATTCAACGGCGTGGTCCCCTGCGGATTTGTCTCTGGTCCAAAGGCGTCATGACTCTTGACCCTAATCTAACCTAAGCCCAATACGTTTTCTACTTTCCCAAAAGTAAAGAGTAAAAATATTAAAATTTCAAACTATACCATTATGACACATATATCTAAATTTTATCATAAACTTATATGTATATAACATATTTATCCTTGATCAAAATTCTGTCAATAAAAACCATTAGAGAAAAATTAAAAAATGTCCGTGAGTAAGCCTATCTACTAGTCTCATTCTTTTTATCATGAGCAATCTTGAGAACAGTTACGATTATCCTATTTTCTTTTCATATAAAGTTTGATTAAGCAAGCACCTTTAAAAATAATAATTCTATAATAGCTAAAGAAAGCTAGCCCACTTTTCTAGCCTATCTATGAAGTCTTCCTAGCTATCCAATTGCTACAATGAAAAATCCATTAGTTTGAAATCATTATTTGAGTTAGGCAAATGACTTTTTGAGAGTCTTGAAAGAGTGTCAATATGGCATGTCACGTGACTTAAATAAAATAAAAATAATTATATTTTGGTTGAAAGATATCTAACAAAACCTTGTGCGATGATAATGGAATGAGTGGAAGGAAAAAGACGAGTGTCGACAACACTCTAACCTTATGACAACAGTCTCACATTTACAATGGAATATTCGATTTGAGTCATAACTATTAATTACATAATTAGGCAAACTTGTCCCCATAAAACCATCATACAGCCCTCTTGCATCTTGGACAAGCCGAATTAACGCCATGCACAAAGTCAACGTTTCTTGAAAGCGAGGAGAGACAAGGGAATTCGATTTTTAATGTCGATTGCTTCTACACGAGGAGGCGCCATTGATCTATTGTGGGCAAGTTAGAAGCTAAGTAAAATGCAAGAGTTCGCTTTTAGCGAACTAAAGATTCTCAAAACATGGACTTGATTATGTAAGATGTTATAATTATGCCCAATTTGTTACCTTTTTCTCTTTTATGAAAATGTATTTCACACGATCTTTCCAATTTTGTTCCCTAACATGCATCCAGATGCCCATTAATAAATGCTCATGCAATAAAAATTAAATCAATGCATAGTAAAGCAAATAAAGTATGGAAAGGAAAATAACTTGAGCCGCATTTGACAAAATTGATACAAAGCCTTGTTTTTAAACCCTGGGATAGGAACCCCACAGGCGGTTAATGGAAATTCAAAGAAAATAAAATACTCGTGCAATTTTCCCAAATAAACTTATGTATAGAAGAAAGTGGATCAGAAAATATGATGTGCTATGGAAAATATTGTACCAGATAAAGTTTTCTCCTAAAATGGGCATTCAACACAGGTATATAATTTGACATAATGCCATGTAAAATGAAATGAAATCATAAGAGAATAAATCTAAAATATGAATATGCAAATAAATCTAAATTTCCTTAGATGTGCCACGGGACATATTTTTGTGATTCTTTTTTCCATGAAAATGCAAACTAAAATTACTAGCATGCAAGATGTACTTTTTTCTTTATTTTATATATTTTCCATTTTATGACCGGTGGCGATTAAATAATAATTCAATCTATATGTCTTAAACATGCATAAACTTACTACACCTGGAAGAGTTTTATTGATCTAAAAGGGCAATTATTATGATACACATGCAATGCAAGTTACTATTTGAATAAATAAACATATGCAAATCTGACATTTTTTTTTTTTGCTAAAAATATGCAAATCCGACATGATATGTAAGAACAGTGCTCTAACACCCTGCGAATGATGCGCGTGCATCATGCATCATTCTCTTACAAATGATTCTCATGCATGAAAGGAAGTCCTGGAATAAACAATCTATGAAAGGAAGTTTAATCTATTCTTGGATGATGCAAATAACCATGGATACGACTAAATGATGACATTGAACCTAGTAAAATCAAGACTCCGTTTATTTTAGGGAAAATGAATGTTATGAAAAATATTTTCCTAAAATTGATCATTTATATTGCATGAAACAATTAATCAATGAAAAATATCATTATCGATAATAAGTTATGGATAAATATTGTGAACAATGAACATATTTTTTGTTCAATCATTTGAGCAAGAGATGCAAGTGATCTTTTTTGAAATTAATAATTTTCATTCATTCATTTTTATAAAATCTGGTTCTAGGTAGATCCATATAATCAGTTGAAATGTCCCCACCAAATTTATGCTAATATATTGAGTTTTAGGGTCCATGTCTTGAATATTCCATCATCATATGCCCAATCAATTACAATCCAAAATGTACAAAGAGACATTTGCTAAGAGGCTTACATGATGTTGACACATATATAGTTCCTCTCTCTCTCTTGCAGAGTACAAATCGACAATGCAACTATTGGTAAGGTAATGTAAATCCCATGCACGTTTTAACTCGAGAAACATGAGATCTCGACTTGATTAAATCTGAGTGCAATGGTGGTCGCTTATGATCATGTTGGATGGGAGTAAATTCTCCCTGATTCCTTATCGGCTCTAGTAATTCGTTGCATGAAACACAAGAAAAAAAGGAATGATAAATATGTGGTGTTCTTCTCACATGTTAGGGTTTTGATCTAAAACATGAAATTTAAAAAAAAAAAATTATATATATGTATGTACTGGTCCGATTGGGGTGGGCGGTTCCACACTTAAAACCGAAATCAGATCGATACTCACCGATTTCAATAAATTAGAACCAACACCCAGACTGGTCTAGTCTTGTTACCGATAATGAAATAATTTTCTTTAACTAATTATTTTAAGCAATATAAATGATCATTTGGAGGAATTATTTTCTAAATAATTTATTTCTCAGAAACAATTGGAGCCTTAGACTTAAAATGGAACCCAACATTTTGATGATCTTTGAGTGAACGGGGATACAATTTTTTTCTTTTTCAATATAAAAATATTTTCAAAGTGGAGTAAGAAAATCAATTCAGGCTTCGTTTATTTTACGTAAAATGAATAATTTTGAAAAATATTTTTTTTTTAAATAATCAGTTAAAATAATTAATCAATAAAAAAATTCATTATCGATAATAATTTATATTTAAATATTTTCATAATCGATGAAAATAATTCGACATCGCACTTGCAACGAGACAAAGGAATCGAAACAAACGAAACAAAGCATAAATCCGACCATGAATTGAAGAATGAAGCTGGATACACTCCCTTGCGCTCTTCCGACCTCACGCCAACCCCACACTGACCTCAACTCACATCTTCATTACCAGCACATGGACTGCCCCGCTCGACGCACGAACGGTACTTGACAATTGACACACACGAACGCACACTCGAGAACTAGTGAGCCGCCCACGCTTGCACGCAGCACTCTTTAACACTTTTGCTTTTCTCTCTCCTCTTTTCTTTCTTGAGAGTAGAATTAGAGAAGAGCACTAAGGAGGTGTTTGGTAACCATCCAAATAATACCCGATTCTTATTTTTTGTTCTCGAAAGTAATTTTGAAACAGAATCACGTTTGGTAAAATTTTTATTCTCGGGAACAGATTTGGAATGAAATCAAGAATACAAACAAAGTTAATTTTTTGTTCCCGGGAACAATTCTAGAATCAAATTTACCTAATTTTTCCTTTTTCCATCTTTCTTCTTTTATTCTTTATCCCTCTCTTGTTCTTCAAGTGTCGCCGCCACCGCCATTGCCGTCTGCCGCCCCCCACCAAACGCCGCCATCCGCCTTTCACCACCGCCGATCCCCCGAACACCGCCGAGGCTCACCTAGCCACCGGCAAGCCTTGCTTGGCTGGGCGAGGCTCGACCTCGCGTAGATTTGGCAAGGCCCGCCGGCGGTTGGGCGAGCTCGACCGACGAGGCACGGCCTCGCCGAGGGCCAGCAACGCTCCGGTGAGGTCACCGACTCTCATCTGGCCGGCTGCCGGTCGTCCCAAGGCCAGTGACCGGCCACCTTGAAGAAGAAGAAGAAGAAGAAGAAGAAGAAGAAGGGGAGGAAGAAATGAAAAAAAAGAAAAAAAGTAAATATTAATAAAATTATTTAAAAATAAAAAATTATTTGAAGTATGAATGAAATTTTGCTATAAATAGAATACATATTTTATTTTGTATTTTAATTTATTATTTATTATTTTATATCTATATTTTATTATTTACTATTTAATAAAAATTTGATTAGTTAATATATTTATTACTTAGTATAAATATAATTAATCAATAGAATTTCTATAATTTGATAAAATTTTAGAATTGGAATAGAAATTTTATGTAGTTACTAAATGCATTTCTATTCTTTTTCTATTCTAGAATCGAAATTTTGTATAGTTATCAAACGCGTTCTTTTTCTTCGTAAATTGTTCCGAGAACGAATAAAAAAATCATTTTTAATCGAATCTGTTCCCAAAGATTAAAATCGTTATCAAACGCGACCTAAGAATTTTCTTTTCGAATATTAGGTGACCGAAAATTGTTGCCCATTTACTCTTCAAGTTCCCATCAATATATAGAGAAAAAGTGTTGGAAAAGCTCTAAACTTATTATATTTGTGTCATTTTAGTTTAAACTTTTTGACCTAATGTCAATTCAATCATTATGGATAATTTTGGTCAGATATTGGTAACATGGACATCGGCTAGCATGATACCTTTGGCGTTAACATGAAATTTTTTTAATACTATTTTAATTTTTATATTTTTCTTCTTTTTTTTTTTTCAATTTGTATTTTCCATTTATATGAAAATAGCCACCTTGACAGGTCTTTATTCAGCTCCTTAATAAATACTGCCGGTTGGCCTATTACACAGGCAATGAGTGAAAGGACTGAAGTGATATTATGTTAAAAGATTTTATGACTAAATTGACAATATTTATGACTAAATTAGTATTAGTTTAATAAGTTTGGACTTTTTTTTTTTGACACTTTTCCCAAAATTCTAATTTGGTTTTCTACTTCAACTGCTACTAATGGTGCCCGGTTGGAGGGACCTAAGGATGCACAGACGATGTAAGGTGAGAAGGGTAATTAAAACGGGCGTTCGAGAAGAAAGTTCAACCCGAGTAGAACATAGGCCAGACCGCACCAGTTGCACAGAACGGCGAGTACGCGTTCGTCCTTCTTCCGATTTAAGTTCGAAATCTTGAGGAGAGTCAGTTAACACGTCGGCATATTTTATGTAAAAAATTTCAGGCCAAACGGATGTCAGGAAGCCCTCACATCACCATTTTCATGCGGGCCCCCGCTGGTACAGAGAACAAGACGACACGCTACCTCGGAAATTTGCAAATTCAGAAGCTATACTTGGAACGAGCATGTTCGAAAACACTCGTCGTGATACCCAACTCACAATTTTCTGAGCTGGGCCATCAATCGATGGGGATAATCCAGGCCCGAAAGCACCGCAAAGGGAAGTGAGTGCAAGTGTGGAGCACTATAATTGAGTCTCTCTGGTGCCCGACATTCTAATACCATGACGTCCCTAGTTGTAAAGTCCATAAGGAACTTTAAGACTGCATTTTGGTTGGAATTTTGAGAAAAGCCTTTAAGAAAATATAAAGAACTAAATTAAAGGAATTTTTTAAAATACAAATTATGTTTATTATCTAAAAGTTCATTGTGAATTACCTTTATGGTAAAATAGTATTTAAAAAAATTATATTTACAAATAACATTTATTATTAAGAAAAAGGAAAAAAAAAAACAACTGACCCTTTGCCAACCAAGGGAAACGGCCATCGGCAATCTAGATCTGTCGTTGGTGACCGTCATCTGAGGTCACAAGACCTTAGGCGGCCCTCGAAAACCCCCAACAAGGGTCACGTGACCTAGGCTAGGGCCACTTGAGGTTGCGTGACCCTCGTGGAGGTCGCGCAACCACCAAGGGCCATCTATATCGAGCTACCTCAGATGGCCTTGAGAGGGTCGCACGACCCAAATGGCAGTCACCTAAGTCACGTGGCCCCTCATCGAGGTCACATGACCACGCCGGCCTTTCTCCAGCTCGTTGCCGGCCCCTCACACCTTGCACAGCCTCACCAAAGAAGAAAATGAACAGTCCCAAAAATGAGAACAAAACCAGAAAATCAAAAAATTAAGATGGTTTTGGAAGAAAATTTTTATACTAACCCTAGCCATCTTGCATGCTTAGAAAGCTGAAAGTCCAAGTCAACCCAGGACAACCTATGATAGCCTTCTAAAGGCTGACTTCCACTGAATGGGATTTCTTAAAAACTTTGCAAACACCTACAATTTCGCCCAGCCAGAGCTCCTTGGGAAAGCCTTTCCTAAACGTAGCTTTGGTGGAAGAAATGATGTGGGATCACGTAATCCGACATTCTCGACTAGGGGTTGAATCCCATCGTTTTCGGCAATTTTGATCGCTGAGATAATTTTCTAGATGGAACGTGGGCCAAATTTGGACGTCAACATGCATAGAACGCGAAATTAAGAACAACTGTAGTGAGAAGAAAAGCTCACTTGCACTAATTGAACTCTCCAGGGAGCCAACAAAAAAATCCCCCAATATCATCGTATACAGCTGCTCTCAAAGTAGACGGTAACTTGATTTTACTAAGCACTGGTGTATTTCTTCAACTCGATTACTAAGCACTGGAGTATTACGCAAAAGCTATAAGCAGGCACATCGCCCGTTGATAGTAGAAATAAATATTATTTCATCAAAGCGAGAGGAGACCGCCTAACCAACATCACAAGCAATCTTCAGGACTAAAAGTGAGTGAAGAAGCAAATGCTACATGTTTCACTTCTTGCCACCACCAGAAACATTGAATTTGAAAAATATGATGTCTCCATCTTGGACAACGTATGTTTTCCCCTCCTGCTTGTACTTCCCTGCAGCCTGCAATTTATTATAATAAAACTTAGAGATCAACATCCAAGCGCAGCTCAATATGTTGGGCCACATAGGTGACAATTTATGGTGTTACCCAACTCGAACTTGATTCGGCCAATAAGACCATTAAAGTCCCATCCAGTCAGATAAAGCTCATGTAGGCCCTATTCCAAGAAGGGAGAATAAAAGGAAAATCGCGCATGGGTTTGGGTGCTCGTTTGTGTGTTCGTGTGCTTACACAACGAAGATCTTGATCCAGACAGATGGCGCCTGACTGATCCAAGGTGATCAATTTAAGAACAACAAACAGAATATGAACTCCTCCGACTTCAACAGATACTAATCAAATATTGACTTAATTTTTTCTATGCCCTTGACTATCGCATAACCCTGCTTTCGTGTTTGTTTGCGTGTTTCACAAATGTCATAGCTTTAAGTCTTGCGACTCCAAAGAGGTCTATCATCCACACTATGGAAACTTTCCAGAATGGGACGGGATATGCAACCATAAGACAACAAAACAGGTTACCTTGACGGCTGCTTCACTCCCAAGTTCTTTTAGATCTTCAAATTTCATAACCTGCAAGATTATGAAATTCAGAGAAAATAAGTGACCTGCTCAGCTGTTTTAAAAGACCCTCTGTGACATACTTTTATCACAATAGACAAAGGTTGCAATACATTTCGTTCTTTCTAAGTCTAAGCCATCCATTTCTTTCTCTTTTTCCCCATTTCTATCCCCTATTTAACTGGGTTGAGATTTGGACTCACAGTTGAAAGTATTTAGCTCCCCCTTTACATACTATACTGTTTCCCCTGTGAAATTACATTCACGGGGAAGTTTAAAAGGTGACTTTGCTGCATAGAGAACTAACATGATGGGCCCTATCTAACCAGCAGCCACAAAAGTAAAGGCCAAAGGCTCCAGCTTAGGAATACACCATTGAGAACAAAAATAAAATTTTTGACAGCTAATTTATGCTCCTCACAGGTAAACAAAATCAGTGTACTCTCCTTTTTAGTTACTTCAAACTATCTTATTAGCCTGTCCATCATCCATATGGAGTCCACAGTACATATTTCTAGCATGCAGGATTTTTGTTATTTCGCGTGGATACTATGGCTATTCTTCTTGTTGGTACCGTACCTCACAGGAATCATCTGAGGATTGGCCAGTAGGTAAAAGGAAGAAATGGAAAAGAAAAGCACTGGATATTCTTGCAAGTAAGGAGAAAGAACTACCTCAGCACAAATGAACCCTCTTTCAAAATCAGTATGAATGGTCCCAGCAGCTTGAGGAGCCTTTGTATGTCTCCTGATCTGCCAGCACTTGACCTTCAAAACCAAAATGAATCCATCATAGTTTCATGACACAGTATAGCAATGCAAAAATAGGAGCTGTATGACTTAGGTAGATGGTAGGACAACTAGAACTGCAAGAAGGCAGAAGTTCCTTGACACCTTTTGGCATCCCCAAATCTGGCCTGCTTAAGAAAATGCTTAGTCTTAAAGATTAAAGGTGGACCAATTCCTGTGCCTTCAGATTTGTACGGCACCCATACATGAAAACTATTCCTATTATCTTTCCTAAGACTGCTATCCCAACAAAGAAAGCAACCTTAGCCACCCAACTACTTTGATCCTAGATGTCCAATAATGCAAGACATCAATATCCCTGGAGAGGTATCAACACCACCAGACACAATTAGAGAGCACCTTAACATTGTGTTTGGAATGATTTTTTTGGTGGGTAAGGAAAAATTAAGGTGAAGAAAGAATTTTTTTTTATATTGTTTTGGAAGGGGTACAAAGTAGAGGTGAAGAAAGCGTTGGATAAGAAATTACTTTATTTAGGAAAAAAAATGAAGGAAATGACATTTATCCTTAAAAGAACTATCACAAAAGTTATTGAATTAAATTGTGGGTCAAAAGCAAGGGCAAAGATGTCATCTGGCTTCAATTCCCCTCCCTTTCTCTCAATTTTTGGGAGAATCAAATTTGGTGGGCCCCAGAGAAACGAAATCCCCAACCATTCTTCACATTTAAGTTGGGCCAGCCTCTTTCTAGGGATTTATCCGTCAACTTTTCCACTATCAGCCACTAGGTTTGTTAAATTCACTAGGATAAGTGAACCAGAAAAGAGCAATTTTTAGTAAAACTTTATTCAAACAGTGATATCTAGGTTTTCAAGTCCACAGCCAAGTCCTTATTACTTCTTGAGTTGCAGTCTCCACCAGATCTGTTCCCAAGAGTACCCTAACCAAAAAGCCCAGCTTTTTCAATGTTTTCCCGCACAAAAGAGAGTCCCAACACTTCACCCTTTTCTTTCTCCATCTTTTCTCTTCCTACACAAACTACCCTTCTAAAACAAAGGCTAAAGGGGAAAAAAAATAAGGATCAGAAGAAGCACTGCAGGAGAATTTACATAGACCGTCCATTTTCCAGAAATAGCTCTTGCTATAGATGCATCTATCTCAACGCATAGAGGGAAAAGCTTATATGGTCATCCACAATTCAAGACCATACTGATGCACCTGGTTTACAAACTTATCAATCTTCAAACCACAAACAAACCTCCTTAATATTTAATCCTTCTCAATAGTCCTCAAATATACCAATGCCAAACTTTGGTTAATGCACCACCTGTCAGAATCACCCTAGATCCTCTCAAGTCGGTGCATGCTGTAATATCCCACAATGTCCCAGATTTTCATGCCTAACTTTAGCCACTCCATGTCAGAAGAAGATCCATCTGGACTCCCTCAAGTAAATGTATATGCTGATGCAGAAACAATGTAAGCTAGGATAAGAGAAAATCATTCCCCATTTCTTTCTAAAATTCCTCCAGTTCATTGAGCCTCCTTCCCTGCACATTTTTCCCTTCTGTTCCATAGCTGCTCAAGCTAGATAAGATCTCCATACAACTCATGGTACCACATAAGATAAAAGGAAGCAATCCATTTTGTGAAATTAAAAGAGATCATAGTCAATTTTATTGATGCCCTGCTTTCTTCCAAGATATATCCCTCTTTGCTATATACTAATTCGAAATAGGCCATCAAAACCTAAATTTGTAGACCAAAACATCATAAAGAAGCCAAGCATAACCTGAACTCATCACCAAGTTGTTTCTTATCAAGGAGGCCACCCAGCAACAGATACAAACATATAAAGATTCTGAAAAAGTGCGTATTTAGCGATTGTCAACAATGCTTAACTCGAGAAGCTAATCTACTTTAACAACATGCAACTTTTACAGATGATAGCTTTGTTAATTCTCTAATTGACTTGAATTGAAATCTTCTAATACTTTTGGCTGTGTTTATTGTAAATCTGTTTGTTCACTTACCTCATCTGGTCCTGCTGTAAAAAAGTATATCAAATTGATTGCTGAAAATCCTGTCTTTATTATCTTCGGAAGGGCACTGCAAAAAATAAAGACTTCAGATCAAAATTTCTACATTTATTCATGATGGGCTTGCCATAGAAAAGGTCAAAGCCAAAAAACACATGAAAAATCTAGTAACATAGTGTTGACAGCTAGTGAACATGACACATGGCACTAATTCATTGAAAGCAAAAAATAAGAAACAACAAAAAAAGAGGCGTTGAAGCCATTGGCATTTTGTGAATCGTGAGCTATAAGTATTCTCTCATTGCCAACAAAAACCAGTCCCTCTTAAGCTATGAACGACATTATCCAGAGAGCACAGGTCAGAATGACGACAATGAATGAAGAACAAAAGTTTCTTCCTTTGCTTGTGACTTAGGAGGATATGGGACAAGCATTTGTACTCTAGATAATGCAAATGAGGGGAATGGCAACCAGATGCTGTCAAATAACATTTTGTACTGGAGTGGGAGAATGACCACATATTGGTGAAGCTGTTTAGGATTGATTCAATTTTTCTTATAAAATTTTCCCAAAAGAGAATTCATAACTATGGCAAGGAAAGGGGATAGAGATTAGCATTTAATAAGATGTATCGAAAGGAAGACAGAGAAAGGAAAGCATATCATCAGAGAGAGACTATTCCAAGGAAACGAGATTGAGCACACCAATGTAGACATCATTAGCTAACCAACGACCCATGACATAGGTTCTACAGAACAGTCAATATGACTACTCAGGTCATTATACATCAATGTCGAATTCCAAATAAGAAAAAAAAGAACAAAGGCAAATTTTCAAGAAAAGGATGCAGAAGGGACCAAGTGGCATATTTGAAATCATTGTTACGAGTTAATCTTCTCAGAAGTCTCCTAACACTCGCAGATAAACTATTGAGAGACACTTTGATCAATAATTCAGGGCTCGAAATATCTAAAGAACCAACAGAACAGTTAAAAATTAGTTAGACTCTGCCACTCTCTGTACTTTGCTCCTTCAGATTATATGTAAGAATGCAGTTCAGATTAATTTAACAGAGTAGTAACACCTAAAACTTGAACATTGAGTAACAGTAAGCACATATCAGTACACAATATTGATTGTACCACTGGCGATTCCATCACCATAGCCAAGAAAAACTTTGTTCGACTTCATCATTTCAGAATATGACCTAATCAGGAGCAAAGAAACTCACCTTTGCACCTTGTTTTCCTCACAGTATTTTGCAGCTTCATCTGCTGAAATATCAGCAAGGTTTCTCTCCAAGGCACAGCTAAAAGGAATAATCGTTTCACCTCCATGCTCCTGCACCCTGCAAAGCAATGTAGCTTGCTACAGTAGGACCAGACTAGAATGCCCATCTACAATCCACAGGCAGCAGAAAGTAGGAGCTATCACATATATGACTGATACAAAAAGAAAGAAATGCACCAATCACAGATAACAACAGCACATTGCGAGAGAGAGAGAGAGAAGGAGAACAGAGGAGGGGGAGAAGATGAGGGGATAAAGTATTACAATTAAAAAAGAAACCCACAATTCTTTTGGGCTTAGACCCAAATTGAACCCATATGATGGTGAACATACCAAGCATGAATCTTGGGCAAAAACTTGTTCTTCTTTCTCTGATAATCTTTCTCATTCATATTAACCTGGCAGCACACAGAGACATGATCAAGAGTCATACATGAGGAGACCTCAGTCAGCGAGGAACATCTGCTTGAGGTTCTAGCTTATATAAAACAATTATCCATGAAAATTTCAGCTGTCTATTTACCCGAGATATCTTGCTAAAAAGTTAAATGGAGAAATTAATCAAGAAGAATTGTCTTCAGATCTAAGTAGGAGTTGTGTGGGTAATAAAGTAAAAGAATTCAAGTTTCATTTGACCAGAGGGTGACATGGCCTACAACTATACTCTTACCTCATGAAGGTTTCCTCATGTTTGATCTCTTCTAATTGTAAAACTGTGGGCTTTGCACACCACCAACGCAGTTATGAAAAAAGCAACCACCAAAAAAACTATGGAATATATGCCATGCATGTATTAGTCTCATCATTGATTGTGAAACATAATGAGTCATAGTGTCCCCTCGCTGCTAAGGCCAAGATATCTTCAGAATTAGAACTCACCAAGTAGACAACTTGTTTTGCTGTAAGCAGTTGAAAGGTATTCAATATCTCAACATCAGCAGCTTTCCACTCTCCCAGACGAACATCTTTTCCATCCTCTAGCCATGCCTTGACCTGTCAAGAAGATGATCGGCTTTGTTTAGACATTTGCAACATCTCAATTGAACGTAAAGCAGTTCTAAACTGACACTTACAAGGTGTCCTTCGCAAATATTGAAATCAGCATCTAGTCACAAGTTCAAGCTAAGAGCAGAAAAAAGTGAAAAATACAAGTGCACTTAACTAATCCTGCAGCCACACAACCCTTTATTTGGGCCATCTGGCTCCATATTTTCACCATTCTTGTATAATGAGATTAATGCTCAACAAATTTCACATATTTACCCTATTAGGCTTACTAATAACTTGCATGAAGATTGATGAAGCCATCATAGACGGATTCATTGAAAATCAGAATGCAATTGTCAAAAAATGAGCTAATAAGAATTGGAAGACTTCCATATTTAGCCAATATCATCTAATATCATTGTTCAAGAGAAGGGGCAAACTTTTAATACTTTGGCACCCTTTGGTCTCCAAAAGAGTAAAAAAAAAAGTAGGTGGACCAGTTTCTTGTGAATAAGATGCATAGCCAAAGTTGAGTTAAATCATAAAGATTGATGAAGCTAACAAGGTGTACTTCTTGAAAGTCAGGTATCTACATATCAAGAAAACTGAAAGGTTTTCCATGAATTTAGCTAAAATATTCTCCAACAACATCGATAACAGAATGGAAAAAGGGAAAACTATTAATACTTCACCATCCTTGGGTGAAAAAACTATGTCAATCAGTTTGTTGTGAAAAGATGCATTGCCAAAGTTGAGTTAAATCATAAAATTGATGAAGCTATCAACGTGGACTTCTTGAAAGTCAGGAATTTAAAGTCAAGAAAACTGAAAGGTTTTCCAAAATTTAGCTAATATAATCCCCAAGAATGTCAAGTAACATATCAGAAAAATGAAAAAGTTTTGATATTCCAGCATACTTTTACAAAAATAATGTCTCAGTAGACCAGTTACTTGCAAAGAGGATGCAGAGCCTAAGTAAAGTTCACATCCACCAACAATACTAATCCCTCTACCCGTCTCTCCTATTTTCACTTGAACCCACCCCTGCCATCTAGTAAGGAAGAACATCTCAACCTTACTAGCATAAGATATCATGCAACATGTAATATCTATGCTCTGCTTTTGTACCAACATAAGATTTTAAAGCAAAGAGGCCAAACATCCTGGAAAACTACAAAATTATTCTTCACACAACTGCGTAAAGTATCAGAAATGCCAAAACACGATTCGGATGTAGCGGAAGAACAAAGTAACATTACAAGTCAACATCTGAGACTTGTAGGGAATATTTCCCACACCAAGTGGAACCGATAAGAGTCAACGAAGCTAGATGAATTACTAACAGAGAATTCCAGTTTCAAGAAGAATATTAAAGCTGAAGTTCTTTTACAACTTTATTTTTAACACAAAAAGCAAACAGATATTTGCCGATCAGGAACTATGTGCAGCTCTTGGTCCTTTAAGCTCCAATAAAACCATTTCCCAGTAGATAGAGAAAACCACATCAAATGTCTTGTGTCATCGAGCTTGATTTAAACCAAGCTCCTGCAAACACCAAACATCGGAATCTTCTCTTAACTTTCCTATCTGTTCTTCACAAATCCAATGAGCCAATTGTGTAACTTCAAACCAATTAGGGCTTCTAGTCATATATCCTATTTTTAGTGCAACATTCTTTCCGGATGGCACTTCTGAAAATCACACAGCAATGTAATGCAAACTTTGCTGTATGCCTTTTCCACATGATTGCTTCTGTAACACATTCTCCGCCCAAAGTACTGAAAATTCAGAAATATGTTCTCTTTAGTCTTAACATCTTTTTCCAAAGCCACTTCCGAAAATCACACAACAATGTTAGCCGCATGCCTTTTCTGCACGATTGCTTCTCTAGAGCACATTCTTTGCCCAAAGTACTGAAAATTTAAATACATAAGGAGACCAAGTAGAGTTTTACTAGTTAACAGCAAAAAACACATAAAGAAACAGAAGTTGGGTAACCCAAAGAGCCTTTCCCTACTTGAGAGGGTTGCATTTGTACATCCATTGTCATAATTCTTAACAATAACAACAAATATTAATGAGACGTGGGAAATGAGAACAGAAATTGAGGAAAGAAAATCCTGAGCTACTCAAACTATTTCAAATCAACTGAGAAAGCAGTTAATATGACATACATCTATCACTGCCAACATTTCAGATTCACATAGGAATAACACAGAGCACTGAAATATCACATCTGCAAAGGATAGGAACTACAGAAGAAAACTTACCTATTCAGACAATTGTGAAAAGGAAACAGTAAAGCCATACCTTCATACAGCATTCGTGCTCAATCTTTAATTGCTTGTCATTGCTCCTCTTCATGCTCTTCTCTAAATCCTCTATCTTTCTCTCCATAAATTCAACATCCTTCATAACACGATCTTGATGGGTTCAGGAAAAATAATAAATATTGAAAAACCACAAGAGTGCCATGGAGGCCAGAGGCATAATGAACCAAATACAATCTGAGAAATCTTTATCCTCCCAAAACTGTGGTTCCCAAATAAGACAGAAAATTTAGCATCAGAGGACCTTCTTCAGTTTATTTAGTTATATTTTATTATTGAAACCCAGAGAAGGCTTATTGATTATGGATTATGTCACATAAATAAATCATCCTGTATGATCATGCTACTGAAAGTCTACCAAAAAGTAGGAAAAAAAACACATAGGACTCCATACCAGAATGCTGCACCTGGCTATTATTCTTGTATTGAAAGGATAAAGAGGAGAGCCTCTGCTGCTGCTTCTTTAATCTCTAATTTAAAAAAAAAAAAAAAATGTTCTACCCACTATAAGGTACCAAAGGGGTGCAAATCCATCTACAGAAAGAGCCCAAAGAACTAAAGCCATATACAAAACAGCTCTCAAAACCAGAAGGGATCTCAAATTCAGGATAAATCATCAACCACATCAATTTCGGCACTTACATCCATATGCATGTTTCCACTATAGCAAAAACGTATAACCTAAAGCAAATTTTCAATAAAAACAGAAATGGAAGATTTGTCCTCAATCAAAGAAAGAGGGATTGATGTAATCCTTCTTTTCTAATTGCGCAGCAAATGAATGGCCTGCTTCTTAAATTATTTAAGTCTAACATCACAGCATTAATCACCAATTTATCAAGCTTCTACAATTCAGGAGTTGGATTTATGCATAAAGGTGCTATCAATTCCTCAAGGGAAGAAATTTTCTCCTCCCTCCCCCCCTTCCTCTCTCTCTCTGATGCAGCCAACAAAATCAAACAACCTGATCTTTGTTCAAATATCGATGTTCTGCTTGAATAGTTAGTCTTATTAGTTCGGATTTCTGTACTATTAGTATTCAATAATTTTCCTTTTGCATACAGGATAATATGTTTCTTATTCTTGTTTGAAGTAGGATTTTATACATAAGAAATGTCCTGTTTCGACTTGGAGTGGGATTTTTTTAATTGCACTGTAGAGTAATGAAGATTAATAAAATTTAGCAAATCTTTGCTTTGGAATGTGTGAAGCAATTCTTCTCTCACAGAAACCCTAGGTGTGAAGCCTAAAGGGTTTAATAAAATCGGACTCACTAGTTTGGAATTCATTGTCCCCTCTCTCTCACTTGCAGACACCCACACATGGAACTATAAGGTATAAAGAGTTCAACAGTGATCAGTAGTCTTTTTCACCAAAATAAATCACATCCTTTACAACTAAGTAAATTGTATGTAGCTGCTTGTATTCCCTCTTCTACAACATACAAGGCCCTAACTTTAAATTTTTAATGCCCACCTCATGCAAAGCTGACTAGGATGCAAGTGCAGTGAAGCACATATGTGCCTGACTGGAAGGACCTAGGGAAGTGAGCCTGTATCTCTCAATGAAGCAACTCTTTAAAGAGTCTTGACCAGTCATCCAAGATAGAGAAATAGTTAACATGCCGGGACATATCAAGATTCTTCTTACAATTCCACATCAAGAATTCTTTGTAAGGGCCACTATGCATGGATGTAGATCAGAGACCACTGATTCAATTTCTGAGAATCCAATTTCTTAAGAACATGCAGTGGCAATTCTCATAGTCAGCTAATTTGTGAAGCCACAGAGAGCTGATCATCCCTCTCACAAGTTACAAAATGCGGAGGGAGAGGAGAGCAAGACAATATCGAGGGAGATGGAGTGATTGTACTTATTAAGGACTGTGGTCTCGTTTCCATTAACTTTCTCTTCAGTCATGCTATGTAGATATTGAATACCGTGCCTCACAAATGACTTTCCTATAGGGGTCAGCACCCCCTTATGGCCACTCAGATGAGATTATTTTGAAGCAGGATCTTCCCCTCCCAAGTTTATTACACGAGCATCATTATGGTTGCAGGAACCAGGAAGGCCAAAAGACATCATGCCCATAGCAAAAATCCAATCCTCAAGAACAGCATAGTTTATGGGAAAATACAGACGACGGTATGGCTCATACTTATCTCAACTCACCTTTAGACGTAATTCAGCACTAATAACCTCTAGATCCCTCACAGGATCAACTGAGTCGTCAACATGTATAATATCCGGATCTTCAAAGGCACCTAAAAACAACAGTAAAGTTTTGCAAACATCTCAGACAAGAGAAAACCCCGGAAATTAACAAACATGCATAGACCTCTTCCCCAACTAAAATTACAGCAATTGCAATGCTGAACAGGATGATGACAAATCGACAGAGAAATCTGAAATGGATAGTCACTCTCATTTCTTTGATGCATGGCCTTATGGCATCAAAGACAATAAATGTTAACATGTAAAGCCAAAGGTTGCTCCAACAAACTTCTGTGCTTGTTCTTTTCGCTTGTTGCTTTTTAGCATTGACAAAAGTGAAAGGCCGAAATTGTGCTTTGAGCTTTGAGAGTGGAAGGTGACATGAGATGCTTTTGTCAATATTCATACTATTTCTGGTAATAACTTCAAACAGAACATTTTCAAGATTGAGAACTTCCAATTACTAAATCTAATGAAGCAAAGATTAAGCCAAAAAGCTAAAAGCTACAACTAGAACTGAAGAACCATAGCCATCCCACCAAGCTTTAGATTGTTTGACCATATCATCTAGGCAGAGGTAAAAACCCTATCGACTTCTGATATATCACAAAAATGTTAAACATAAATCTAGATGAACGTCTAAATGAAATTGGACAATAATAAGGAGATGCCTATGGCCAAGAGAGCATAAAATCAGATCAAATTGTCCTTCTCCGCGTTAATTTTGCATTCAATTATTTCTACCTAAGTATCCTGATTATTGAGAACATAACTAACTGCAAAGAAGTACGGGTGATGTAAGAATCAAAATCCAACAACACATAGTCATGTTCTACAGAACAAAGATGATGGCAAATACAAACTCGAGAGTCTTACGAAGAACATGAAAAATCCCATCAACTGCGCGGATGTGGGAAAGAAAACTATTGCCCAAGCCTTGACCTTCATGAGCACCTTTGACTAGCCCAGCTATATCGTGGATTTCTAGGAAAGCTGGGACCTGCATTAATTAACAGATGGCCATAAGTCATTTTCAAAGATCTACAATTAATCTCTCACATTTATCAAAAAGGATATTGATCCCTAGCAGAATGGGCTGAGAAGTGGATTGCCAGAAACACGATTTCTAGATCACACACAGACACAAATTAAGAATTAGAGTTGAGAATCTCAAATAGTGAGTTTTAACAGTCATTAATCCCACAAAGGGGACAAACCACTCATCAACTATCCTCCCACAAAAAATACAGTCACCAAATTCTTCAGATATGAATATAAGTTTGGCATCACTGGTAACCACTCCCCTCAACCCATGCCAGGTGCAAAGGCCTTGTGATGCTTTAAGTAAATTCACTAACTCTCTGTGGAAGGCATCACTCACATAAATGCATATATGAATGAGCTACATGATGCATCTGCAACAATTATACTGAAGAAAATAATAATTCCATTGAACGGTCATTGATCTTGGCATGGTACATATGTAGCATGCTGGTGCCACCTTTGCAAGGTGATCTTAGTTGTATATAAATAGTTTGAGAGAAACATTTTTAATAATGAAAGGTCACTAACGTAATTTTCATCCTGGAGATGCTGATTTGATTTATGGCAATAACCACAATACTTGTTGAATCGATAGTGAAACAGCCAACTTTTTACCCAGAGCTGCATCTCATCAGCCAGATATGCCTTAAGAGCCAAGTAAATGAGAAACAGGTTTCTTTTATCTTCTCTCTTTTGTTCAGATGGTATAGAGCAAGTATATGTCCTCAACCAAGTTCTAAAGCAATAAATCTTAGTACAACACCAGTTCCAGTTGAATGCCAAAAGGTTTCGTCCTTCCATGAATTCTTGAAAAGAAAAAAAAAATTTAGAACTCCCTATACTTTCCAGGCAAGCCAAAAAAGTTCTCACATCTGTGCTGGAAGAACATCAGTAGCAACTCACTTGGGCCATCTTATCCCTAAAAACACAGATAAATCACCCACCTCTTCTTTATATTACCCCAAGATCTACTGAGCCAAACCCCGCAACTACATTCTTATCTAGCTGTGATGCTTTATTTGGGTGAGAGCCTTACCTCCCATCCTCCACGAAGTAAAGATCAGAAAGTAGTCAAGTACATCAAATTGAACAAGATTCTCCAGAGGTTTTTAGCAAAAAAAGTTTATCTGACATTCTCCATGTCATTAAATTAGCAAGAACTACGTATATCAGATATGTACTAAAAGATTTGATAGCATCCTCTTAATTAGACTCAGTCTGCTCAGTCTTCTTCTTAGGGCATTGTAACTTCCCTTCTAACATTTCCAGTTAAATTAAGCATCAAACAGCTTGGAAACACAGTGGAATACATCTTCATTGGAAAAAAGATCCGGTTGATACAATCGCAATATGTTGATGCTTGGTGATGGTGTTATCAGCAAATAAGAAATGCAAAAACTGTAAATGATTGGCAGGATTAAACCATTTGTAGTCTTAAAGTTGAAGTGGTGAATCAACTGGCTTGTGGATTCAAGAATGTCCCCACAGTTATAAATTGTCAGATGTACAGATAGAAAAGTGCTCTCCACACAGAATCGTTTGTCAAAGATGGTCATGGTATGCCATTCTCCTACCAATAGAATGCTGCATCTTTCCTATGTTAGTTCACTTCTCTTCCAATACTCTAGCGCACATCCAGGCTTCCGACCACGTTGCTTGACCCAGTAAGAGTACAGGGAACCTTTCACTGGCTTTACTAGAGCTACTGAATGGCAGCTTCACAAAATTAAAGATAGATGCATGGAAACGACACTCAATCAGATCTCCAAAGATTGAAAACCCACGGACCATCCATCAAGAGTACAACTAATGATTGATAAGTATCATCATCACATTATAAAAACTCTGACCAAGAAGCACACAAAGTAAAGTGACTTGCCTCACTTTTTGGTTTGAACAAGTTGCAAAGCCATTCAAACCGTTCATCTGGGATATTCACTCGGGCCTCATTCGGCTCTATGGTGCAAAAGGGGAAATTCTCTGCTGGGATAGCTAATTTCGTGAGGGTATTAAAGAGCGTTGATTTGCCAACATTTGGTAATCCAACCTGATAATAAAGCAGCAAAGTAATTCAGCGTGACAAGTACTAATAAACCCCCTAAAATTCATAAGACGGCAGGATGCAAGAATGGGAACAACAAGATGCAAACAATCATAATAGTATCTAGACTGCAAAATATAATCTCAGGTCCGCAAGATCTAAATATTTGTACATTGCATATACGTATGCATACATATAGATAGTGTTCTACACTTCCAGATATTCTGAGTTCAAAATGCTTGTACAGTTAAAGGAGTCCATAAAAGATAATATCAGCATATGGGTACACGGATCACTTGATCAAATCAATGCATCTGAAGAATGACTCAAATTCGGATGCTGCATTCAAGTGCTTTTCATTAATTCTCTTCACTCGATGCTGTACAATCTCTTACCCAGCAGTTCTATAAGGTAATCCAATCAGGTGGAAGACTTAAGTCACATTTTTATTTAGAGGAAACAATCATATAGAAATTAAATATACTACCATTCGACTAGAAAAGAAGTATACTAAAGAAAGACTTGGGTAAAAGAAAAGGGGAGGGTGGGTGAGGGAAGGAGCTTTTCACGAAGATAACATTGAGCGGTCCTCCCTGCACCTTTTCAACATTCTCGAAATAAAACAAGAACGGAGAACCATCGAGATAAGTCATGACCGCCGCGCAACGTCGCCCGAAATCATCGAGTCAAGAAGCGCGAAAATTGGCACAAAAAAGTAATCAAACCGAACAAAAAACACGGCAAACACGAGAAACGAAGATGCTTTTTATCGACGCAGACGGAACAGCAGCTCGCCAGAAACGACAGCTTTTTATATCCTTAAATCCCCTAACCGCAGATGCACAATAGAAGAATCAAAGGAGGAGCAAAAGAGCAAGGCGCGAGATCCTCCCGGCGAAAACTGGATAGCGGAGAAACCACATGCAACGGCGGCGAGCTCTGACTACGGAAGAAATCGCGAATCTCCGATCGGAAACGACATCGAAAAACCCCTCGTTTCCCACCTCGTCCGAGCTTCTCGCGAGGGAGGGGTGAATCGAAGCGAGCAGACGGAAATGAAGAGGCGAGGAGGAGGGAGCGTACGATGCCGATCTTGAGGTGGGAGGAGAACCTGCCGAGGATCGGCCGCTCCGCCGGGGCTTCCTTCGATTTGGCGGCTTTAGGCGGCATTTCCGGTTGGGAAGCGAAGCGGAGCTCCGATGGAGAAAGAGTTAGCGAGGGTTTTACGAGAGAGAGAGAGAGAGAGAGGAGAGGAGAGGCGCACGACGCAACTCAAAGGATCGACCAAGATGCTACTTACTGATACACAGCGAGGACTGCGGGTTAACTATGTATTAGCCTCGAGCCCGCTGGGCCGCTGCGTCGGCCGGACGCCTGATGCCACTAATTTAAGGTTGCCATTTATTTTGCCCCCCAAAAAAAAAAAAAATATATATATATATATATATAATATTTTTTTTAAAATAATTAGCCAATAAAATTTCTTTTGGTTTTCGACGGCGCTTTATGTCAAAATAATTTTACAGACAACGAAAATATTTTTTTTATTTATTCAATCTGTATAAGCAATGTAAATAATCATTTTTATTTTTCTGCAGAACAAACGCACAGTAACATAATAGGTCATTTATAAATCAAATGAAATGAAGTAACTGAAAATAAATCTGGATGTATTCATGAGCTCATCTATTTTGCACCTAAAATTTGACGATCGTAAAATAATGGCATCCCACGAACTTATACAATTGAAATCATCAAATATTTGTCTAAATACTCAATTGAGTAAGATTAGAAATGTCTACAAAAAATCGCATATTCATTCTATAATAGATATTCACGAATTATAGGCATAACAAATTTACATAAATTTTTGAAAATAATGGAAAAGAATGGTTCATTACTTTTCAACCTATTGCAATGCTTGCGGTAAGGGTGAATGGTTTGTCGAACTTTCATTTTGAACTCGCTAGACAAAAGTTTATTTTCCAAAATGCTTGTTTCTCCTTTTTGCATAAAAAAACACGTTTAGACTAAAAAGAATCATTTTGTGCGTGTTTTAGTCATATGTCACGTGTATAGTGTCATATTTTATTAAATTAAATCAATTCTAAAACGTGATATTTTGTCCCAATTTTGATTCATCACAATTCACATTGTTTGTATGATCTATTTTATTTAATCTTTCTGAGTTTTAAAGTATAAAGTTCTAAGTATTATACGAGTATAGATTTAGAATATCGAAGATTAAAAAAATGCCCAGAAAAAAATAGTGAATAGATAATACTGTATTTTTCTAATATCCAAAGTAAAAATTTTAAGAAAATATAAAAGCATAAGTTCACGCCATTGGGCCTTCACGCCATTGGGCCAATGCATCAATGGCCTCATCTTGGAAGGGATTTTAGGAAAGTGACACCTGGCACACGATAGCGTGGACTTAATCCAGGTATAGAAATATCAATTGTTGCCTTTTGTCTTTACCGAATGATTTTTTTTTTTTATCAGTCCTACTCTATTCCTATTCTACACTCACTCTCGGACTTTTGCCCTGCCTCTTGCAGGGCGTGAAAGTCGAAACCCACTCTTGAAACTTACGCGTCTCCACCTCATCCCCCTGAGAAGGTGGGGATTTGAATCCTTCACCTCCCCCTTCCATGTTAGAATGAGACAAGAGTCAACGTTTGAATTGTCGTATCAAACAATACCGACATTACAAATTTCAATAAAAACCTGAAATAAACAACAAATAATTAATCAAACTATATTACGCCGATCGAACTTGATTCTCTTACTAAAAAATTTTAAGATCCCAAAATCAATCAATGCTAGGAAGGTGATACATCAATGAAAGATGCTAGTATAAGCGAAAAATGAAACGCTTTAGGAAATGTGTTACAATCATATTAAGTATTAAAAAAAAAATCCAAAGTTTTCATCATTTAGAGTCATTGAGTGCACTTTATAATCTTTGGTAACATAAATTTTTGTTTATTTATTTGAGCTATCTAATTTGCCCCTAAGGAAATGGATACAAAATTAATATCTTAACAATTACGGTGTAAAATCTAATAATAATATTCAAAATTATTTTGTGTAGCATTTGGTTTTCATATATATTATTAATAAAGGGAACTTGTAAAATTAGTGTCGGCGCGCACTCCAAATTTACTAAAGTACCATCGACATTATTACAATTGCTGCAAGAATAAAGTCTAACATGGTATTTATAATGTATCGGAGTGGGTGGTTTCTTCGATAATGTGCAGTTACTCCGCTTAGAATCAATTCCCAAAAACACTCAAAAGTATCGTAATTGACTTTCTCTCGCCATTAAAAAAGTTATTAAGTACGTGCTATGCGCGCGCATGACGACTACTTTTCTACGAAGCCAACTTTTTATTTTCATTCTCGGTCGTCAGACTTGTCGTTGCTTAATTTCCAATATTTTATTTTTGGGATATATATATATATATATATATATTAGAAATTTAAAACTCGTCACGAAAGTACAATTGAGTAAAAATTTTGTAGAAAGTGTAATCAAATTCTAAAATTTGTTAAATTGATATAAATGAGTCTTTCTATCACTTTGTTCAACTTAGCTAATGAATAATGCTAACATGATCTTTTATAAAATATATATTCTCCCTTCTACATGGCTAAAACATGAAACATTAGACTAAAACAACAATCTGAAAGTTGAACTTTAATACAACAGACAAGGGCCGTTGGCGCTTGTCGAGTCCTAGCCAAAGGCCATTGGCCCTTGTCAATTCAGGGCGAGGGCCTACAAGCTCTCAGCGTCTAGTTCTTGTCTCCTAGTTCTAACTTTGTTTAAATTATTTTTTAAATTTATTTATATGAAAAGTTGTATTAAAATCATATTCATATCAAATTGGCATCATTTTAGTCGGATTATCACCGTGTATGAAAGTAAATATAGTAAAAAAAAAAAGTCATTTCACTATTTTCCATCAGCCAAGTTGGACGAAATTAATGGAAATACTTGATTATATTAATTTAACAAGTTCAAGGACTTGAGTAAGTTTTAAGATTTATTTGCAATTCTGTAACAAGTTTTAAGATTTTCAATAAACGCATTTCTTTAATTTGTGACACTTAATTTTTAGTTTTATGAAACGGCCCTTAACTTTAGGTCTTGCTTCACCAATAAGTAGATGGAATAAAGCGTTTGATTTTTTGAGCGAAACAAAAAGACTATAGTGTACTATGTAATATTAGCGAAATCTTTTAATGAAATCTGTCGTTTTCGAAAGACTAACAATCATAGTATTTCACTTAGTTTAAACGTTGACCTTGAATTTTATATTAACAAAAGATGAGATTATGCAAATAAAAAAAATAAAAAAGAATAAATGTAGTCCGAACCTAAGCCCAACTCTAAACTCACGCGTACCTAGAGAAATTTGTTTGGACTTGATTCATATAAACGATTTCATTACAACTGTTGATCAATCATATTAGTATGTAATCCATATGGTCTACGGCTCAAATGGACTTAGTCCAATGAACCTAGATCAAGTTTTCCCTTACTTACTTCCCCCATGCATATTTAGGATTTACATTATGCTCAAGTAATGTAGATGGAAAAATTACTTTAAAATAGTTGAATTTGTTGAGGAATATTCTCGTGAGGTTATGTTTTGAGGATTTCTCATTATTTATCACTTAAAATTATGTCAAATCAAGGATAAATTCAGAAAAATCGAAAAAAATTATTTTGTCAAATTTTTACCTCTAAAGGGAAGAGAAAATATTGGGTGGTCCGAGACCGCCACGTCAAAGAGAGAAAGAGGAGAGAGAGTTTGACGCTCTCTCCCCTCTTTCTCACTTTTGTCCCCTTCCTCTCACACGTGGCGCCTTGTGAGTGGTCCGAGACCCTGCTGATGTGGCGGTCCCAAATCACCTA
This sequence comes from Eucalyptus cloeziana, assembly GCA_014182715.1. Classification (NCBI taxonomy): domain Eukaryota; kingdom Viridiplantae; phylum Streptophyta; class Magnoliopsida; order Myrtales; family Myrtaceae; genus Eucalyptus; species Eucalyptus cloeziana. The sequence goes on along the minus strand of CM024637.1, from coordinate 2,577,937 downwards.
ATATTTCTCCTAAAGGGAAGGGACCCTGTAGGCACCATCACCCCGCGCGAGGCCCCTGCCCCACTACGAAAATTTCCTAGCTTTCATGGTCTTTTATCTTTACCTATTGCCATAAATAATTCTTCTCGTGCGTAACATAAGTGCAATAATGTATGGTATTGAAATTGTGTTCATTGCGGTGGAGCCTTTCTTTCAAACAAATTGAATTAACTCTTTTTATTCTTCATAGTTTATTCTTTCTTTGAGAGACTCTAATTTATTATGATTTTTTTTTTTTTTTTTATCTCTAATGACCTCTTTCGTTGTCAGGAAGCTAATCCATTTCATGAAATGTCGTCCATATAGAACAATGAATTTGAAGTGATCCGGCTTTTCTTCCGAAGTTCAATCGTAAATTTTCTTTTACCCACTAAAATGTTCCAAATATGCTCATTATATTTTTCATGAGTTGGGAATGTAAAACGAATATCACAAATGTCGGTCTGTTTTTTTACATTGGAAAGATACATATGAAAGTTAACTAAGCCCTCATTATCTTAATATATTAAAAACAATAAAGAAATATTGCTCTTAAGTATAATAGTTTCTTGCGTTCTAATATTAGGAAAGAAATTCAATCCCCTTGGGTTGACACAATTGATTAGGGTGTAAATGGATCACAACTCAAGAAGTGCAAATTCACACATTAAAATATACTAATTCATGCAAAATGTTCAGAATCGGAGTTACTTGCACAAGTCAAGAACTCTAATGCTGGGATTACCCACAAAGCAATAGCCCAATGACCCCCAAATCTTAAATCTCTTCGCTAATCTTCTATAGTGGTTCACAAATTCCAATCTAGATTGTCATAGTGATCACTTTTTTAAATATTTGTCGTGCCGAGAGAGAGAGAGAGAACCATTTAGGGTATGCGATTTGGGACGGGTCGGTAACAAGATTGTTTAAGGAAACAAATAGCGATCTTATATAAAGACCCTTGTCATTTATTGTAGCGTTTGATCGCAAAACCGAGGGTGCGAAGAAGTTTTGGAAATATCAAGGCGCGAAAAATTCGTAGTCTTAGAGGAAACAATTCATAAAGTAATTCTCTTCGGACCGCATCATTGCGATGAGTGTGGAGCTGAAAAGTGATCGTGCGGAATGCGATGACTGAACCTCCCAGCTTCTCCTTTTTTCAACCAGTGAAGGAACCGTTGACTCCGGTTCACTCGCAAATGGTCAAGCAAACCCCACCGCGAATTGGTCAGAAAAGTCTTGCGTTTTCCGCGTTCAGACAAAAAAAAAACTCGACGGTCCGAAGCATTGATTTTATTGAATACTGAATAGAAATGGAAGTCGGTTTATTAATAACTAACATTGTTAGAAATTGTTTCATGAAAAAGTTATTGCTGAACTCATTGATGGAGAATTAATTGTGTTCATTAATATATCATAATCTCTGCTATTTTTACTGATTTGAAACTCAGCACTTATCTCTTATTGATTCTTGGGGCACTGCCGCCTGCCGCGTTTGAGAACAAAAAAACTAAAAAAACAGTAGAATCCTCTACAGGGGAGGCGGTCTGAAGGCAAATCATGATATCTGGGATCAAACCGCGAAACTAATTTTAATTAACGAGCAATGTTACATATGTTACGAGATCTTATCATAACTTATTAAATAATATGACATTTTTCTCTACTGACTATTTAAAGAAGTTAAATTCATGGACCTCAATCCTATTAACACTTGCCACGTTACTTTGCAAGTAAATTTCAATATATGACCAAAAAAAGGTTTCGATAAAATTCCTTATTACATCCAGTATTTTCCATAATCCAACAATGTAATATATCCACGAGGGGCGCCTTCTAGTTGTTGTTTTTTTTTTTTTTTTGGGTGTTTTCTTGGGGGTTAAGATTGAAATTCTCCTCCTCCTCTTCTGGCCAAAAGCATATCTACCGTCGACTTGACTTAAGACTTTTTTATTACCTCACAGGGCGTAGCGCAGCTAATGGCGCGACTTTGACCCACCCACCCATGTGCAGCAACCAGCAAGTTCAAATCCCCCTCCTCACGTTGCAAGTCGCGAGTGGACAAGTCAAGACTAGATCTATCAAAATACATTGTAGATTGATTTTTTAAGTCATATCAAGTGCATTGGGTTGTTACACGAATTCATTATATCTAGTACCCGAGTCATAAATGAATTTAAAATTATGAAGCCCGAAATAATATATGTACTAAATGGGTATATATAACTTACTTAGATTCCAACTTATCTTTTTGAATCTCTCTCTCCTCATTTGATCTCATGCTTGCTCACTCAGTGCTCTCTTAAATTGGATCAAATATATATGAGTTGGATTGCATATAAATCGCTAACAGGTCGAAACAGATTAAATGAATCAATTTGATCCAATCTAAATCTTACCTAAACCACTTGTTTTATAGGTTTCGTCAGGACGACGGGGATAGCCCTCACAGTCATTAATTTTCCCCTTTTTCCTACTCCAAGGAAATTACTACTGTAAAAGAGAAACACAAGCAATGGTAACTCTATAATTATTATTGTAAAAAAATAAATCGATTCATGGGTTTTGCTTGCTTCGTAAGCCAATTAAAACTTGGCATGTTACTTGTTGAATAAGTTTTGATAAAATTCCTCAATGCATCCAATATTTTCCGTAATCTAAGAGTGCAAAAGATCCATGTGGCGTGCCTTCTCGATTTTTTTTCTTTTTCTTTTCTTGCGGGTTAAGATTGAAATTCTCCTCGTCGTCTTTCGGCCAAAAGCGTCTCCCTTTATACTTAAATTTTTTTAAACTGTACACCCCCCGCCCCACGGACGAAGCAGCGCAGTTAGTAGTGCTGCTTCGACCCCACACTTGTGTCGCAAGTTCGATTCTTCCAACCTACTTTGTACCTTTGGCTTGCGCGAAGACAGGCAAAGGGTTTCTCTGACACCATGTGAGAGAAGTCTCTATCGGCACAAGTATGGTCGGTAGAGGTGTAAAAAATCGAACCGAACCAAAAAATTCGATTTTTTTTGTTCGGTTTTCATTAAAAATTAAATTTTTTTTATCGGTTTGGTTTTTATCGGTTAACTGAACCGAACCAAACCGACAAATTGATAGAGTTTATTTCTCAGAAATACAATAGAAAAAAAAACGAAATAAAAATAAATGCAAAAATCGAAAATTAAAGTTGAAAACCAAAAACCGAAAAATTGAACTGAATCAAACCGAAATTTCGGTTCGGTTTGGGTCTCATTTAGTTTGGTTCGGAAGTTTTTCCTAAGGGTTTGGAAAAACCAAACTGAACTTAACTGTTGACACTCCTAATGGTAGGGGCCACCCTCACGGTCACAATTTTTCCTTTACCTCCATGAAGATCAAAAGAGGAAAAAAGAAATACAAGCAGCAGTAAATTCATAATTTGTTTTGACATATACCATAAAAAATCCTAAACTATATTCATTATAGCACAAATACCTTAAATTTTTTTATGTCACAAAAAACTCTAAACTTGTCACGAAAAACCCAAATTTATATATATGCGACATATATACCTTTTATTTTAATTTCATTAAACGTTATATTTATGATACGAGTATAAATTCGAAATATTTTGTGACGCAAAAAAAAAAGTTAGGGATATTTGCATTATAATGAATAAGTTTAGGGTTTTTAGTAAGGCGAAAAAAAAAAAAAAAGTTGAAGAGTTTGGTGCAAATATTTATTTTGTTTTGAGGGAGCCTATATACATACTTTTTAGTAGTTTAATCCGTTGCTCATCACTTTACGCAAAGAACAGTATCATCCTGGCCTCCCGTTCGACACGCTCTGTCCAATAGTACACAGGACAGACTCACCTCCATGACTCCTCCATAACAAATTTTTTAGAGAGAGAGAGAGAGAGACAGAGGGGGAGAGAGATGGCGGCCTCCAGTGGAATATCCGCCCTTCTCGCTCTCTGCGTGCTCTTCTCCGCCGCCGTTACCCAATCGGAATCGCGAGAATTGCGACCCGCCGATCACGGGCTGCCGTTCCAGGATCCGCCGCCGCCCGGAGCGAAGCCGCCCCCGGAGATGGCGTCCTTCTTCGGGGCGTCGCCGTCGTCGTCGTCTTCCCCTTCTTCCTCGTCCGCATCGCCTCCGGCGTTGCCGCTCCCCAATGCGACGAGTTCGAGCGACGACCAGTGGCGGCGAGGAGGAGGAGGATACGGCGGCGGCCGCGGCGGCGGGGAGGGAGAGAGAGGGAGGAGAGATCGCGTGAGAGGGGCGCTGCTGGTGGCGATTATCGTGAGCGGGATCACCGGCGTCGCTCTGTTGTTCGCTTCCGGGCTGGTCTTCCTCTTCAAGTTCCGCAAGGAGAGGTCGGCGACGGCGGCTGCGGCGGCGGCGGCGGCGGCGGCTCCACCCACTCCTCATCTGCTCCGGCCGCCGCTCCCGCTTCGGCCGGCGCCGCCGGCATCCGGACGGTCGGTAGATTATAAAAAGTGAAATGGTTTTCGGTTATGATTACTGTTTTTGTAGCGGTTGTAGTTAATTCTTGCCGAACGCCATGTAAATTATGTGAAGAATAATAAGACAAAATTATTAATTACTCCAGAGAGAAAGGAATGTTGCCATGGCTCATGAGCAGCGCCTATCCCTTCCTTCTGGACTTTGGTTTTCTCTGTCTCATTTCTTTTAATTATAATTTCCGGATTTAGGTTTATTAAAAGTTTTCCCAGTAAGATTGTGAGAGGTTAGCCCAACACAGGTCCGATTTTGATAAATTTTATTTTTGTGTCCATGTCCGATTTGATAACTTATATTTGAATCAATTAATTATATTTAATAAATGGATTCGACAAAAAAATAATATTCAAGGGCCATAAATAGGTTCGGGATAATAAAATCCATAACAATATGAGTATTAAATGGGTTTACAATTTACTTAAACTCAATTAATTTAAATAACTCTCTCTTACCCGCACTTAATGTTGTGCTTTCTTAGCTCAGTTTAGGTATGGATTTTTCCTAAATTAGGGTATAGGTTATTGAATTTGTATTGAATGAAAAATGGGTCGATTTGGAACGGATCATTTTTGACTTGACCCACCCATTTAATAGGTCTATTATTTGGCCAATTGAAATCGATGTAGCATTTTATTGCTTTGGAGGAAAAACATTCATCTCAAATCGAGTCTATATATAATGAATTCATCATAACTATTGATCAAGCTCAGGCTTATAACGAACACCATCCAATCAATTCGGGATTTATATCTTAATTGGATTCTATTGCTCAAGACTTTGGATAATTTAAAGCCGTGGTCATACCATTTACGTAATGAGATGGTTTCCCCCCTTAAGAAATCCCTATTTCCCCAACTAGGCCATGTCCGGTCAATTTCAGGGAATGACGTGGTTTGCACTCCTCATGTTGTAAAGTTCCCAACTTACCTAAGTCTATGTGGTCCCCCATGAACTAAAATCCAGCCCACTAGCAATGGCTCATGTGAAGCAATTTGTATGGAATTCCACGTGTCATTATTCTTAGCATGATCATTTTTTTTTTCATCCTTCACTTTTTCATTAATGGATTACAAACATAAATATCATCAAAATTTATATTGAAATCCAAAATTTCGAGGAAATCGCGTCGTGTTATGATAATTTTCAACAAGTGAGGAAACTTCATCTTTTGAAAGGAAAAATGTTTTTTTTTTTTTTTTTGATCCTTTTTCTTTATATATTAGACCGCAAACTGTCACCTTATCAATTATGTCCTTATAAACGGACCCTAACAAAATTATTTTCCATTAGAAAGTAAATACTTATTTTATTTAGCAAAAACATGCACTAAATGATCTCGGCGTAAAAGGTAATTTTTTTCTATTACTTTCCCATGAAAATATAAATATTATCGAAATTTCAAAAAATTATTAAAAATCTTGTACAAACCTTTTTTATTTCGAGCTTAGAAAAGTGGAAGGGCATGTACCATAAAATTTAGATGACATAGGAATTACAAATTGAAATTCAACGCAAAAACATTTGAAGTTACCTATTTTAGAACGTTGCATCTTATACATATCGTCTCAGTCTTCCTCACCCATTCTCAATTATCTCTTCCCCTCTCTGTCTCTAAGCTCCTCTGTCTCGTTGCTGTCTCGTTGCTGTCTGGAGATTTGTCTCTTTCTCTCGTCCGACCATGAGTTCTATTGCGGCGAAACCTGTCTGCCCAATTCCACTGGACAAGCGTGAGGCTCAGGGTAAGGTCGTTCTCTGCAAGAAACGCGTTCAATTGAAGCAGATGCGCAATATTCTGGGCTCTATGTCGCGCATCGAGATAGGGCATCTCAAATAGTACATCTGCTGCTCTGTTTTTTTTTTTGTGTGTGTGGTCATTTTCTTACTTCTCTCGCATCATTAGTTCAAAATCTCCATTCATTTCGATTTCTCTAGTGGGTATTACACGGTTTTTTCTGATGATTTTTCTGACCAGTCACCAGTACCAATCGGTCAATGCCAAGATTTATCCGAATAAGTTTCTAGCCAATGTAAATGTAAGTGTATCGCCAACAACATTCATCTAGTGTTTGTTCTGATTTTATTAAATTGGATATGAAATTTCAAAGCTTCAAAGAATGTGTGAAGTACTGTTATTTTTGACCGCCTTGTTGAGCATTTTCAATATCTTCGGAGTCGATGATCCATCGTATCAACCCATATAAGGCTTATTGTGGGAGCCTCCCACGATTATGTTGATTGTATTTGCGCCTTCTACATATCGAAAGAGGCGAACTATTTATTTTTTGCCTAACTATGTTCCAATTTTGTCACTCTACATTGAAATCGTGCTAAGTCACTGAATTACTCAGCACAGAAATCCATGTACATTAAACCAAATTTAATTGCTAGATTGAAGATCGGCTTTGACAAGAAATCAAGAGCGTGTATTGTGGAGTGGTTGATTGAGGTAACCATGGATGAAATTTTATCATCTTTGTCTTTTATCTACAATAAGCTGTGAAAAACTCGCAAATTTACTTGCTTGCTAATGAATAGGTACACAAGGTGTTCAAGTTCCCAATTGAGGCAGTGTATCTTGCCATCGATCTTTTCAACCGATTTTTGGCTCTTCATCCAGTGAAAAAGAAGAGATTGATTTTGGTTGGAGTGACCGCTCTACAATTGACTGCTAAATATGTAGGAATAAGAGACTACATCCCTTGTGTTTAGAGTTGGCAAAATGGGTGATAAACCCACTTTAAACCCATGACCTTTTTTAACTTTATAATTTTTTTTATTTATAAAAATCAAAATTATAATTATTTTTCATATTTCAATTTTTTTCCTTTTTCTTCCTTCCTTAGTCGGCGGCCGGTCGGTGACGTGGCCGCATCGAGCTCAAGCCTCGCTTGTGGCCTGCCGGCCATCGTTGTGGCCGGTGGCTGGCCGAAGAAGAAGAAAAAAAAAAAAAAAGAAAAGAGAAAAATAATTATTAAAAATTAAAAATTATATTTTAAAAAATAAAAAAATTGATTTTTTTTAAATATTTAAAAAAGAATTATAAAAATTTTCCATTAAATTCGTATTGCATAAAAATTGTTAAAAAATTTGTATTGCATAAAAATGTTTTAACAATACTTTTTTTTTAAATAAAACAATCATAAAAATGAGCTTTTTTAGGTTTAGTTAAAAAATTTTCATGTTATAATTTTTAGTTATTCAATGGTATGTTCACTTCAAATAAGAGAAGCATGTGCATAGTCTAATTTTTTATAAATATTTCAATTTATAGGTTTTTTTAAACTTTATTTTATTTTATTTACTATTTTTAATTTAATTTGAAATCTTAATCCAATTAGCATATAATAGAAGTTGGTTTTCCTAGAATATTAATAGGTTTTAGCAATACGGGTCGGGTCGGGTACGGGTCGAGTCAAGTATGGGTCACTTGATTTACACTACATGTATATGGGTCAAAACAGGTTAAATGAGTCAAATATGGGTCGACTTATTTTTGACCAGACCGGACCCACCCATTTGACGGGTCTACTTCTTGCTTTGATGAATCGATCACTCATTTCTTCTCTTACTACCGTGAGCTATGATTCCTTCTTTCCTTTTTTCTTCCTCAAATTTTATGGTGTTCTCAAGTTAGTGATTACTACTTGGGGTGGTTATTACTGGTTGTTGCTCTTGTTGGAGGGATCATCGCTTCTCTAGACTACAGATGGGGGAGTCAAGTTCTGCAGAACTAATCAGTGAAGGGATGAACTCCTCTGTATTGGCAATTATGCATTTGTCAATGCATAATTTGGATAGGACGAGAACTCATGTTCAATATTGGAAAATAACTCAACAAATTTTAGGTACATAAGAGTGGCAAGACATCAGTCCACCATGAGCCGACTACCTAAACCTTTTATACGCTTTACCTTTTGATGCTCCAGTGAAATCTTAATTAGACCCACGCACGAATGGAATGCATAGTCATGGAACCTAAAAGCAAGACATACTAAAATTGTTGCAATTAGTGCATGTGAAGTGTAACCATGGGTGATGACTTCGTCCCGTTTGGTTTGGCTTTCCTAAGGGACTTTGGGAATATTTTGCGTTTGGCAAACATTTTTTAAAGCTCATTGGCCAAATATCAGCATTCCCAATGCTGAAAGCCTAATGTTGGTCTAGACCAGCTTTGAGCATTTGGCATTTTGGAAATGCAATTTCACTGTTCACCACGTAATTGTTCATCTTCTTCCCCATTCGTCTTTGTCTTCGTCTTCCCTGCTTGAGAGTCGGGCTTCTTCGGCAGCTGCCATCGCCGCTTGGGGGTCACGCGGCCCCAGTGACCACCGCCTGGGGTGGCGTGACTCGTGACCCGGGCGGAGTCGCCTGGTTCTCGCATGCCAAGCGACGCCGCTTGAGGTTGCGACCTCAGGCCGCCACATTTGGCAATCTGGAGGCCAGATCTGGCCATCCGGCGGCCAAATCCGGCCTCTATGACCTTAGACGACGGTGTTGCCTGAGGTTGTGCCCCCAAGTGGCTAGAGTTGGCCGGCGGTTGGCCGGCCGCCAGATTTGATTTTTAGATTAAAAAAAGAAAAATTAGTAAAAGCCCATTACAAATGTGTGTTTCGCCAAACAGTATTTATACTAAAGTTATCTTTCAATATTATTTGAGATTACAATTTACCAAATGGTGTAATATTTCGGAGAACCTCTTTACTTCAAAGGTATTTGCATTCTCCCAAAGGTATTTCTCTAAAGCCTAATCAAACAGGCCTTTTGTGGAAGTGAAGAAACAGAGAGGATGATGAGGTCTTTGTATCATATTAGGTTGGAGGAGAAATCCCATCTCAGTACCTTAGTTGCCAAAATTAGCAGATCTCGGTGCCTTAGTCGTCTTCTTCTTTTTTTTTTTTTTGGTCGGAAATAACATTCATATATATATATCAACCGGAAATACATCCAACGGCTAAAGCATCCGCAGTCAAGATATCAACAACTACAGCAGGAGTTTGATATAACCAGTGTTGGGTTAGTCGTCTTCTTTTTTTTTTTGGTAAAGGTAAAGAATAATATAGCTTTGGACAAAATACAAAAGACGGCGCCAAAGGCTTACACTCTAAGGAGCAACGAAGAGTGGAAGGGAGCCATGAAAAAGCCAAAGGCAAGCGAGACCAAAAGGAGAAGAACCACACGGTTACAACACAAAAACAACTACAACCACCAGACCTCCGCCAATCATTCGAAACGAAGAAACGGAGAGATGATGAAGCTTGTAGCAGAGCGAGAGAAGAAGAGGGAAGACTAAAGCCCGAGCCGATCCGTAAAGATGGAGGGGTCAAGATCCCAGCTTCTTTGGAGATGCCTGTTTCTCGGAGTGTCCGGGACACTTGTGAACGTAGTCGCTTTATCTTTGACTAACTTCAAAAGGTGGTTCTTCAAAGCAGGGACAAACAGTGCTTCCCCTCGGAAAATAATATCATTCCTTTTCTGCCAAATCAAATAACAAAGGCCACCGAAAGAGAACCGCGCAATCCGATGGTAGAAATCCTTACCGGAGAGCAACCTGATCGCCCAAGCAAGGTTGTCCATCCATGGCCTCGATTTCCAAGGTAAATTGCATCTCGTCGCCCAAAAATAAGCAAGCGTGGCCGAGATACGACAGGTTGAAGAACAAGTGATCAATAGAGTCCGGAATAACATTACGGTATGCGCAAGTACCCGAGACGATTCTGCGGTGTTGGATGAAATCCCTTAAAGTATTTTGAAGTTGACAAAACAAGTTTATCATTCTAGTCTCGGAGGACTTACAGATCCATTACCAATCTTCCACAAAGTAAACTCGAAGAACAAAGAACACATAGAAGAACAAAGTCTTCTTTGAAGAACAATGTAGGGGCAAGAAGATCAAAGTGATGATGATTGTTTTAGCAAGACTCAAGACTTATATTTCAAAGTCTACTCACATGGACAGGTTCCGGTGACGACGTTTATTCGATCTTATACGATCTTTATTCTAACAGCTAGTGGATATCTTTCTACTTACGATTTAGCACTAAACGATCTAAGCTTTATATGGAATAAGTTTGGATTCCTTGACGACTTCGCAACTTATATTTGGAAGGATCTACTTATGGAAACCGAGATCCCGATTGTATGGGCGAGCGGGATTGATGGGCTATCAACACTTACCTTAAAGAGCTCGAGATCTCTCTAATTGATTCTGTCCAACGGGTTGATTGGAAGAACTTCTTTAGAAGGTGCCAACGGTATTGAAGGCATGAAGAAGTATATAAGAGAGATGCTCTAGTTGTTGAAGGGTGCGGATAGAAGAATTCCAAAGTCTGAATCTCCTTTTCTATTTTGCGATATCATTCTTTGAGCGTTACTTGTAATCAAGAAAGAGAGATCATATTGTAGACCTTGAGGAAGTGTAGTAGAGTAATCTACACTTTGTGGACTCAAGAGTGTGAGACTGTAATCACTCTTATTGATTCTTAGTGAAATCCAGCCAAGAAGGGCTGTCCGTGCGGGAGAGTGGACGTAGGCTTGATCTAAGCCGAACCACTATAAATCTGAGTCTTGATTCTCTATCCCTAATCCTTCTATTGTTAACTGTTTTCATTTGCTGCAATCGTTGATTTTAAATTATTTATATCTCTACAGGTTTAGATTGTTAAAATCGCTTTAAACACCTATTCACCCCCTCTAGGTGCTATTACTAGTCCTAACAATTGGTATCAGAGCTTGTGTACTTGTTTATAAGAAGTGTCTTTACTTCTAAGTAAAAGATCTATGGCTAGTATGCTATCTACGGGGTTGGTTGAAGGTCAAAGCAATACCGGACCTCCATTCTTTGATGGAAAGGATTACAAAGATATGGAAAAATAAGATGAAGGCATTCCTAAGATCGAAAGATCCCTTGGAATGGGAAGTGGTTGATAAAGGAATCATTCCTGTTGCTGCATCAGACTCAGAGAGAGGAAAAGAAACTGCTGTTCCTACTCTTCTGACTCAAGAAGAAATCACCAAGAGACAGACTCTTGACGCCAAAGCTATTTACTCTTTATACTGTGCTTTATCTCCCACTTGAGTATAACAGAATATCTTCTTGTGATACAGCAAAAGAAGTCTGGGATAGGCTTCACATCACCTATGAAGGAACCGATCGTGTGAAAGAAACGAGGATCAACATTCTTCCTGGGACAATATGAAGTCTTTAAGATGAGATCGGGAGAATCAATAACGACATGTTTAGTCGCTTTCTTGAAATTGTGAATGGTCTTGAATATCGGGGACATCCAATCTCAGGACACATGAAGGTTAACAAACTTCTTCGAGGACTCTCAAAAGACTGGAACTACATAAAAACCTCAATAAGAGAGACGCAGAGGATTGCTCCACTTTCTGTAGATGAACTGGTTGGGACTCTTCAATCCTATGAAGTGGAACAGACCAACGAAGAGGAAGACTCAAAAGGTAAGAAATCTATTGCCTTAAAGTCTAATGACTATTCGATGTTACGAGACTCGAAGAAGATCTAGATGATGAAGAACTGGCACTCATGATAAAGAGATTCGAAAGTTGAACGAAAAGGAAGGAAATTCAATTGGAAGAAACAAAATTCTCAAAGGTTTCAAAACAGGTCAACGAGAGGAAGATGATTCTACTAAAGAAGTAACTTGCTTTGAATGCAAGAAAAAGGGACACATCGGACCCAACCGTCCTCTCGTTAAAGAAGAGAAAAGGAAAGACCGAGAAAAACGGGAAGGCACTCAAAGCGAGAGACTTGGAGTGATACGAATGTGAAAAAAGTGACGATGATTATGCCAATATCTGTTTAATGGCAAAATCAAACTCGGACTCGACCTTGATTCGAGATACGAGACTCGGACGGCGAACTCGAGGTTGGTAACCTGAAAATTCCTGTTAAGGTTTCTAAATATATTGATGAACTTTGTCTTAGTCTGAAAACCTCTCTTAAGAGGATCTCCGAATTAAAAAGGAAAATTCTGCTTTGAAGCAACAGGACAAACTTATGAAAGAAAAGTTTGAAAAGCTGGAAAAAGATTTTGTTGCTGTGAAAGAAAAAAACTCGAGACATTATTTCAAATGAAAATAATCTTTTGAAAAATGATATGACAAAAATATCAAAAAGATTTTCAAATGGCTCTGAAAAGTTGGATAAAATTCTTTCGATACAAAGACCATACTTTGATAAGTTAGGTCTTGGTATGACTTCTGAAACTATTCCGCTAATTGATTTTCCAAAGGTAAAGGAAAGAATCAAACGAGAGACCAGCCGGAGCTGTTTATAAGAATCATTTCCGAAAGTGTTTGTAAAACCCGTTGGTAGAAATGCTTTGAAATGTTCCAAGTGTAAAAGCTCGAACATTTTGAGAAAGAATGTCCTTTGGTTTGGAGACCTGTTAAAAAGAGCCGGGCTAAGACTGTCTATTGTTCTAACACTTGGACCCAAGATGGTATGGGTACCAAAAAGAGCTTGATTTACATTAATTGCGGGTTACTATCAAAAAGAAGATTAAATGGTATCTTGATAGTGGCTGCTCAAGACATATGACTTGGAGACTCAAGTCCGCTTCATAAAACTTATCCGGATAGACGGAGGAAAAGTTTCCTTTGGCGGTAACAACAAAGGAAAGATTACCGGTCGAGGAACAGTGAAGATTGGAAGTTTGTCTATCAATAATGTTTCATTAGTTGAAGGATTAAATTACAACTTGCTTAGCATAAGTCGGTTGTGTGATTCTGGTTTCAAGATCAACTTTCAAGAAGAAACGTGCTCGGAATCGGTAAAGACCTTACTCAATCTTTTACTTGGTCGAAGACATGGAAATATCTATCTTACGGATGTGAATCAAGATAGATCACGGTGCTTAATATCTGTACAAGATGAAGCAAATCTTTGGCACAAAAAGCTAGGCCATATCAACATGAAGCGAGATCAACAAGATCTCTACAAAGAAACTTGTTCGAGGACTCCGCCCATTCTGAATTATTCAAAGTCTGATCTATGTACACCATGCGTCTTGGGTAAACAGGTTAGAAACTCTTACAAATCGATAAATAAAGTTTCCACTAACCATGTATTGCAGCTTTTGCACATGGATTTGTTTGGACCTACCGAACGAAAAGCATTGGTGGTAAAAGGTTCTGTCTGGTAATAGTGGATGACTATTCACGATTTACACAGGTCTACTTTCTTTCAAGTAAGTCAGAGACTTTCTCTCTCTTTTCAAAGTTTGCTAAAAAGGTGCAGAATGAGAAAGGTCACACTATCTCAAACATTCGTACAGACCATGGAGGTGAGTTTGAAAATCAAGACTTTGCTAAATTCTGTGATGAATTTGGTTTTCAGCATAAATTCTCCTCTCCATATACACCGAACGAGAATGGGGTTGTGGAAAGGAAGAATAGGTCTTTACAAGAAATGGCAAGAACACTTTTAATTGGAAATAATATTTCTTCAAGGTTTTGGGCTGAAGTCGTTTCAACTACTTGCTATATTATAAACCGTGTGTTTTTAAGGCCAATTCTTGAGAAAACCCCTTATGAAATTTTTAAAGAAAAGAAACCAATAGTTTCTTATTTTCAAGTATTTGGTTGCAAATGTTTTATTCTAAAGAGTGCTAATGATCGTGTTGGTAAGTTTCAAGAGAAATCGGATGAAGGATTTTTCTTGGTTACTCAACTACAAGCAAAGCCTACGAGTTTTCAACAAGAAGACTCGGAGATCGTTGAAGAATCAATGAATGTCAAATTTCAAGACTCTCCACAAGTTCAGCGGATACTGATTGAAGATTCGAGAATCTGCTCCAGACACTGCTAGACCAAACTCCACTGAAGCAATTACTAAATCAAAATCAGTACAACAAGCTACTGATGAAGAATCTACTCAAGAAGAAGATCAACAATCTATCAGACTGACCAGCAACTGGAAGCACAAGTCTAGTCATCTGAAGAACTCATTATTGGGAACATTAATGAGGGAATTCGAACAAGATCCAAAAGGCGAGAAGAGTCTAGTGCTTTTTGCTCTTATTTCTGAAATAGAACCCAAGAATATTGAAGAAGCCTTAGCTGATGAAAGCTGGATTGAAGCAATGCAAGAAGAGCTCGAGACAATTCGGTATTAATGACGTATGGGAATTGACTCCCAAACCTAAAGGTAAATCGGTTGTTGGAGCTAAATGGGTTTTCGAAACAAAGTTGACGAGAAAGGCAAAGTAACGAGAAACAAAGCAAGACTCGTGGCTAAAGGATACACGCAAGAGGAAGGAATAGACTATGATGAGACTTACGCTCCAAAGAGCAAGGTTAGAAGCAATCGACTATTACTTGCTTTTGCTTGCTATAAGAATTTCAGGTTGTTTCAAATGGATGTCAAAAGCGCATTCCTGAATGGATTTATTCAAGAAGAAGTCTACGTAGAACAACCTCCTGGATTTGAAGATTCAAAGAAACCAGACTCTGTGTTCAGACTGAAGAAAGCTTTATATGGATTAAAACAAGCTCCTCGAGCTTGGTATGAAAGGCTAAGTAATTTCTTAATTCATAGTGGCTTTTCTAAAGGTAAGGTAGACACTACTTTGTTCATTAAAAAAAAGGTAAAAGTTTTCTACTTGTTCAGATTTATGTTGATGACATCATATTTGGATCATCTAATGAGACTTTGTGCAAGGAATTTTCTAAGTCTATGCGGGATGAATTCGAGATGAGCATGATGGGTGAACTATCCTTTTTCCTTGGTCTTCAAGTCAAACAACTAAAGGAGGGAATATTCATTCATCAAGAGAAGTATGCAAAAGAACTTGTTAAAAAGTTCGGTCTGGAAAACTGCAAGAAGACGACATACCAATGTCAAGTTCCTTGAAGATAGACAAAGACGAAGCGGGAAGAAAGTTGATCAAAAACTATACGGGAGTATCATTGGATCACTTCTTTATCTTACTTGCATCCGGACGACATATTATTTAGTGTTTGCATATGTGCTAGGTTTCAATCGATCCTAGAGAATCTCATTTAAGTGCTGCTAAACGTATTATTAAATATGTTGCTACTACTGCTAAGATCGGTCTTTGGTATCCCAAAGAAGGAGACTTTACACTTCTTGGCTATTCAGACGCAGATCTTGCAGGTTGCAGAGTTGAAAGAAAAAGCACTTCAGGTACTTGTCAATTGCTTGGAAACGGGGCGGTATCTTGGTTTTCAAGGAAACAAAGTACTTGTGGCTCTCTCAACGGCCGAAGCGAGTACGTAGCCCTTGGGAGTTGCTGTTCACAAATACCGTGGATAAAACAACAACCGCAAGACTTTGGCATTGAAGACTCTTGCACAGAAATTAGATGTGACAACACCAAAGGTGCAATCAATCTTACAAAGAATCCTATCCTACATTCAAGAGCAAAACATATTGAGATTCGACATCACTTTATAAGAGATCATGTTCAGAACAAAGAAGTCTTGATACAATTCATAGACTCAAAGAATCAACTGCGTACATCTTCACAAAGCCACTTGATAAAAGCTTGTTTGAGTCTATTCGCTCAAGACTCAATATTTTATCTCTTGAAGAATGCTGAAGTTCGGACTCGGTAACTAAAGTCCGACGAGTATCGACTCAAAGGTTAAAAGATGAGTATACGAATCGACACGACTGTAAGTCCATTTACTTAAACAGTCTTATTGATAAGGTAAGATTATCTATCAATTTTAAGTCGGTTATTATTTTTAAGAGAAGTGGTTATCATTTTATTAAGGCAGTTATTTTTCAAAAAGGAAAATTCAAGATTCTCAAAATATACGACGCTTGGTTTTCCCCGTACTGTCATACTTATACATCTCTTCTCCTTCGTTTTCACTTTACTCAAAAACCCTAGATCAAAAGTTTTCACTTGCTCTGCAATTTTTCTCTCCAAAACTTCTCCGTTTCAAAGTTTCCAACTTTCTTGCGACACAAGTGAAAAAGTCTCTCCAAAGAAAAGCACAATGTCGTTTCGGAGGAAGTCTTCCGAGAATAGCAAACAATGGGACCACAAGGATCTGGTGAGGGTCCTACGCATTTTGATCTCACCGAGGAAAGCGACATTCCTACGAGCAAACTCCTCTTCAACCGGGCCCTCAAGATGAAACGATTTATGAAGATATCGAACCAGTAAGAACTCTTAAACCTGCCTTTGTTTACAAACTATACTCTGCGCTAAAGGAAGGTGGTTCTGCTATGTCTTTTGTGGATGAGTTTCTGAAAGAGAAGGGTTATAGAAACGAGACGCACTTTCTGACTGTTATGGAAAGATCTGGAGTTGTGCCTGAGGGAACCGCTGCAAGAGCATTTGCAAATTTCCCTAGTGACCCTAGGTTTAGTAGTATGAATCAGCCTGAAGGGAAGGATGATGATGAAAAGATGTTCATACACTTTAAACCATGGATGGGTGTGGCTGCGAGCCTTAGAGGGAAGAAGGATGAATTGTTCCGCTCGGATGGACACAGAAAGAGATATGAAAAATTGCTGAAGCGTGGGGTGATGAACCCACGAACTGTGGATTTCGACTTTCTGGACTTGTTGAGTATAAATCTGCGAGAGAAATTTGAAAAGCTCCAACTCTATCAATTCTGCACAGATTGTGACACGGCACATTCTGAATTGACTGCTTATTTCTACTCAAATATCGGTTTCATTGATGCAAACAGCTTTACTTTCAGCGTGAGGGACAAAGAGTATGTCATTGATAAAGACTTAATGGCTGATGTGCTTGGTGTGGAAAGAGGGTTTTCCAACCAATCGGTGTGTCTGTCAGCCATGCTACTCTTGATCTAGCAAAGGACAGAATTGCAGAAGGAAGACTCTCTTACTCCAGAATGAATGCAACAAATACTTTGCTGCATAAGATTGTAATCAACTGTCTAAGACCCAAATCGACATCCAAGACAGATGTATCAATTTCTGAAGCCAAGTTGATGTTTGCCATCAAGACTGGAGTAAACTTCTCTTTACCACATACCATCATCTTTCACATGTATAGATGCATGGTTAAGGACAAAGGAAAGCTTCCTTATGCTTTGCTCTCATTACTCGTCTCTTCAAACATCTACACATTCAACCTCCTCACATTCTCACAAAGTGAAGACCATTGATAAAATGGTCATCGGGCTGGGGATGATTACCAAGATGCGTTTGAAGGAGCTTAGCAAGAAGCTGGAAAAATTCAAAGAAAAGACTCCCGCCAAGTTCGGACCCGACTCATCGGCCCAAAAGGAAAGGGAAAGAAGCTGTGACTAGTTCTACCAAGAAGCGAAGGGCAATCATCTTGGAAGATGAAGATGATGAGGATGCAATTCCTATCTCTACTCTAATTTCTCAATTTACTGCATCTATACCAACTGTTTCAGAACATCAAGTTGCAGAGAAAGAGAAAGAGAAAGAGAAAGAGAAAGAGAAAGAAGAGAAAAAGGAAGAGGAAAAGGAGAAAGAGGAAGAGAAAGAAAAAAAGGAAGAGAAAAGGAAAAGAGGAAGAAAAAGAGAAAGAGGAAGAAAGAGAGGAAGAGGAAGAAAGAAAAGAAGAGAAGGCGGATGAACCGAAAGAACAGATTCTCCAGCGAAAAGGAGGATTTACAACACCCTGCCACCGAGGAAACGCCTCGAAAGAAGAATTCTTTTCTCCACCGGAAGACATGGACACGGGGGGAGATAAAAAAAAGAAAATACACCTCTTCGGCTGACTTTCGAGAAGAGGATGCTCAAACAGTGTTAGTCGATCACCTCCCGATGCCGAGGATATTCATGCTGCACGCTTTCTGAAGGAGAGGCATCTTCTCCACACACCGAACCTCCCGCCGACATTCATACGGCTTGACTCCACCATCGGACCGAGTTGAAACAAGAACTCGGACTCGAAAACTCGGAAATTTTCAAAGGTTGCTTGAGCTCATCTTGGAACTTAAAGGTCAAATTTATGCCATGGGATATGAATTTCAGACCTTGCGAGAATGAAAATCATGCAATGTTCATCACTTTGCATGATCGGATTAAAGATGTTCAACGTCAATTCAAGAAACCGCAAAGGGTACTACTCTCACCCAAGTACGGAAGATTTGAGGAAGTTGGAAGACACTGTGAAGTCTATGGAAGACTTTCAACTTGTTCGCATTCCTCGAGCTCCTTGATTTTTTATGCTGACAAAAAGGGGGAGAAGACCTTGCAGATTTTGATTTTTGATTTTCTCAAAACCCAAACCCCAATTTTTTTATTGCTTGCTATCTTGACTTTGACTTGAGTTCTTTAACGTTTGCAGTTTTGGAATGTATGCTCTCTATGGCAATACTTTAAGCTTCGTAAATTTGATAGTACTTGTCTGTTTATGACTAATGAGGTTTCGGTGAATGCGGATCTATGTACGGGGAAAGTCTCGTGTACAGGATATCGTATACGGGATAACTTTTACTATCTTATTTAAATCTTTTATGATGCTTGCTTAAAAGTTGTATTGCGGGCGATAATATTCAAATCTGCAGGAAAGTTTTGTCACCATCAAAAAGGGGGAGATTGTTGGATGAAATCCCTTAAAGTATTTTGAAGTTGACAAAACAAGTTTATCATTCTAGTCTGAGGACTTACAGATTCTGTTGACAAAGTCTGAAGAACAAAGTCTGAAGAACAAAGTCTGAAGAACAAAGTCTGAAGATCAAAGTCTGAAGCTAGCAAGACTCAAGACTTATATTTCAAAGTCTACTCACATGGACAGTTCCGGGACGACGTTTATTCTGATCTTATACGATCTTTATTCTAACAGCTAGTGGATATCTTTCTACTGGATTTAGCACTAAACGATCTAAGCTTTATATGGAATAAGTTTGGATTCCTTGACGACTTCGCAACTTATATTTGGAAGGATCTACTTATGGAAACCGAGATCCCGATTGTATGGGCGAGCAGGATTGATGGGCTATCAACACTTACCTTAAAGAGCTCGAGATCTCTCTAATTGATTCTGTCCAACGGGTTGATTGGAAGAACTTCTTTAGAAGGTGCCAACGGTATTGAAGGCATGAAGAAGTATATAAGAGAGATGCTCTAGTTGTTGAAGGGTGCGGATAGAAGAATTCCAAAGTCTGAATCTCCTTTTCTATTTTGCGATATCATTCTTTGAGCGTTACTTGTAATCAAGAAAGAGAGATCATATTGTAGACCTTGAGGAAGTGTAGTAGAGTAATCTACACTTTGTGGACTCAAGAGTGTGAGACTGTAATCACTCTTATTGATTCTTAGTGAAATCCAGCCAAGAAGGGCTGTCCGTGCGGGAGAGTGGACGTAGGCTTGATCTAAGCCGAACCACTATAAATCTGGAGTCTTGATTCTCTATCCCTAATCCTTCTATTGTTAACTGTTTTCATTTGCTGCAATCGTTGATTTTAAATTATTTATATCTCTACAGGTTTAGATTGTTAAAATCGCTTTAAACACCTATTCACCCCCCTCTAGGTGCTATTACTAGTCCTAACAGTGGTCTGTCATCAGCCATGGCAATGTTAATGGCTGGAGCTAGCCATGTCTAAATACCCAAGTTCGAAGCTAAATCAGCCATTGAGATTATAGAGAAACATGATGTCATCGCTTTGATCACTGGTCTAGCAAAGGTCGCTGATCTAATATAATTTCCCAGGTTATCTACGAAGAAGGATACGAGCAATTTGAATACTGAATATCATGTGTAGAGAGCATGGGCCACCTACATGGTCTACATTCGAAATTGTGCTCTTCTAGTGGTACTTTTCTTTAATTCTGAGTTTCCTCAGGAAAAAGGACCGTGTAAAGGAAAAGACTACGTGAAAAGAAGCTGGCTACTTCTTCCCAAGAGCTAAGAATATTCTCCTGGCCTATGGTGTGCATCTTCTGTAAGCTTATATGCAGTTAATGTCACTACTTAAATGCTAATTAGAGTGGTCCCCTTCTCGCAATGTGCCTTGAACTACTCTGCTTATTATACTATTTTTACTTCTTTTTCTCAATATGCAGGGACAACGGAGACATATTCATGAGTCTCCTGTGACCCACATTTTTGTTTTCCTACCAGCCCCTTCATTATCATGTTGGAACATATCTCAATTCAGTTCAAAGACCAAGAGGTCTATGTGTCAGCAAATCGGCACCACATGTTGAATTGAGGACAGACGGTGATGATTTTTGGCATTGGGACGGTTCTAACCAGAGGTCTGGATTTGATGATTGGATACTGGGATCAATTTCTGGCATCTAACTTTAGCACTCAATCATGGATTGACACAGATGATGTCGGTTTTCATCGATGAGCATCAGTTGTGGCTCATTGTTCAAGAGAGCAGTCGGATCAAGACTAGAGGAGCAAATGGATACCCTTAAGAGGTACTGGACTGTATCATGCATGAATTGGCTTGGCAATAAAATCATTTTTATCTTTGAGCAGGTTTAGACTTGTTGGTGGGTTCAAATGCGATGCATATTTTTCTGTCTTCAATACCTGTTTTATTTTCTCAAAATCATGGTTAGCTAAATGAATAGGAGGTATCCTCAGCTCATTTTCTTGGGAATGTTCTTGTTTCATAACAAGGGTGGAGGCAGTACTTTTACAACATCCAGGAGTCACTGAAACTAGACATAACTGTGTACATCTTCATAGATTCAAACTTGTCTGCATGAAAACAACACTAGTAAGGTATTCATCCGTTGAGCTTGAAATCATCTGTACGGTCTCTAAAACCAAAAAAAATCCCTTGACACAAATACCTCAACACCAAAACAAAATGCTGTCAAGTGTCTTTTAGGAGAAACAAGATAAGCAAAGATGATGAACATGGCCTTGCCAAATTTCGTCAACAGAAAATGAGCCAGTTCAGCTCTAGCTACCCAATTGTATCTCCACGTATTGTACTTTTTATAAACACTTCTAACACTCCTCGCTTTTATATGGGAAGTCAACATCAGTCTCGAGCAATTCCTATACAAAGAAAAGTAGCCAAAAGGTAATAATCCATCAAATTCCTAAGTCCCCGAAGGTGATAAACAAAGACACGAAGATGTAATAAACAATAAATTGAAGTCTCTCGCTACTTACAAGATTTGTCCGGCACTACATCAGTTAACTGCTCATAGATTTTACTACATGGCTTACACCTTTTAACAGTGGAAATATTGTATTTTACATATCCTTACGATTGAGTTCTTGGATTTCTGAAATAGTGTAAAAAAAAAAGTGCTTTGAATCATGGGATGGGTGATGTAAATTGCAGAGGCAGTTAATATTGAAGGTCGAAATGTGCATGTTTCATGCTAAACTAGGCAGAGATCAATGAAGAAAAAGGACAAGTGCTCGATTGGTTGGAGGTACAAATAGAAACCTAATCATTTTCTATACTAACGTAATAAGATCAATTTATAACAACATGAAATAAACAGAAACCAAAGTACGTTTTCATTAGAGTGAGTTTCGCCGAGGAACTTCCACATAAATGTGGACGGAGTCGAAATTCACACGTCATACTTTAAGCTCTTCAGATCAAGTACTCCTGCATAATGCCAAATTACAGACAAAATTATGTATAGTATTTGTTGTAATTACCTGCAAAGCTCTTGAGTTAAGTGTGTTTGTTTCATGGAAAATAAGTGAATTGGTAAACATTTTTCAAAAAATGATCGTCTATATTGTTTAGAAAAATAAATGAATAGACATCGTCTACGAAAATAGTTAGACATAGACTATTATTGATGAAGAAAATAATTTCTGTTTTCAAAAAATATAAACAATCATTTTTTGAAAAATATTTTCCAAATTACTTATTTTCCAAAAACGAACGCACTAATTTGTTTGTTTTCCTTTTGATTGAAAGCAAAAAAAAAAATAAAAAATTATTTGCCATCACAGTTATAATATTATCTCAAATATCGACAAATTACAAAAAAATTAAGATACAAATAGTATGTTGTGAAAGATTTAAGATATTGTAATTTTTGCCTAACTATGTTCAATTTTGTCACTCTACATTGAAATCGTGCTAAGTCACTGAATTACTCAGCACATAAATCTATGTACATAAAACCAAATTTAATCGCTAGATTGAAGATCGGCTTTGACAAGAAATCAAGAGCATGTATTGTGGAGTGGTTGATTGAGGTAACTATGGATGAAATTTTATCATCTTTATCTTTTATCTACTATAAGCTATGAAAAACTCGTAATTTTACTTTCTTGCTAATGAATAGGTACTCAAGGTGTTCAAGTTCCCAATTGAGGCCCTGTATCACCTTGGGAATGTCAATGAATATCTATATTCACGTTAACTTATTGCGACTATTTATACTATTGATTAAGTAAATCCGGGGTCACACTCCAATTTCAAACTTCTACTAAAGATTTACGCGAAGAACTGACACATAGTTCTAAATTACCACATGACTATAGATGGACAAAATCGAAATTTGTGATAGTAAAAATAAATGACAAATTATGAATTCTTTAGTAAATGCAAAATAATTGTCAAGCATTCTGTAAATCTCTTATATTTCCATGCACGACAATCGAAATGTTACTAAACCAATGAATAAAAAAAAATTCAATATTTTTTTATTCGTTATTAACTTAAATTTCCAATTATTTATGTTCACATGTTACAGATGTGTTTTTTCCCTACTATCATCATGAGACCCTCCTGGAAGTAAAGGAAAACAAGGTAAATCGTGCAGGTTCAAAGAATTCTGATTCCTTCAAAATGGCAGTTCATGTTCAACGAAAGGAGGCTACTCTTCAGAAAAACGAAACCACTTGCATCACAGTCAATGGAGATAATCCGTGGACAATTAGGTCAAGCAGTACTTTTGTAACCGCGTTAGAACAATCTGTGTCTTTTTATACTCCGGTCTCACATAGTGACTTTGTTTCATGTAAATCGCATCAGCATCACAAGTAATTTTACAAAGCTATTAAAGCAAAATGAGTATTGCTATCAAATATAGAAGGGACAAGTATACTAGAAACCCTAAAATTTATTACAAAAGCACAATTGAGTCTTAAAACTTTTAAATAATGCTATCAAATTATAAAATTTGTTAAATTAGTGCAATCTAGTCCTTCCGTAGAAATCATCAATTTGGCTAACAAAAATGCTGATTTAGCTTTTTTAATTAATTTCTCTCCTACTTGTAATTTTTTTTTAATCTTTTCTTCTTTTAATCTTATTTAAATTAAATTAAAAAAACTAAAAAAAAAGAGCTAAAGTTTTATTTAAAAAATAAATAAAACCAGGAAAAAAAAGGAAAAACAAAGGTAGGGGCTCTCTCATGGGGCCTTACTGCCAACGCCATCGCCCGGGTGGTAGGCTCGGCCCAACCCGAGACGAGGCCTTGCTAAGGGCTAGCAAGTCGACTAGCCTTGTCTTGGGCGATATCGGCCATCGCTTGGGCCCACATTACGAGATCCGGGTACCCAATTTAGGGTGAGCCTTGCTGGCCCTTGCCTAGGGCTAGCAAGCCACCCTTGCCCCTACTAGCGAACTCCATCGGCCCCTCCAATGATGGGCAATGGCGACAAAGACCCCACCGAAGGGGCCCCTATCTTTGTTTTTCTTTTCTTCCCAATTTTGTTTTATTTTAAAATAAAATTTGAGCCTTTTTAGTTTTTAAGTATATTTAAATAATATTTAGAGAAGAAAATGATTAAAAAATGACAACTAGGAAAGATAAATTAATTACAAAATACCATGTTAGCATTTTCCATTATCTAACTTGACGATATTAACATAAGGACTTGATTATGCCAATTTGACAAGTTTAAAAACTTGATTGTACTTTTTTGATAGCTCTAGGAGTCAAACGCACCCTTTTGATAAGTTTTAGGACTTTTTAGTAAACTTATTCCGATATGAAAAGACGAATCTAGCTTTGACATAACGGATCTAGCTCCAACTAATTGATGAAGAATAGAGATGCATTGTAAATAGGTTTAAATTTATAGAAAGGAAAGATATTAATTAGTAAGAAAGAAGAAACAAAGTAGAGGAAGCCGGGGAAAAAGAGAGAAAGCAAATTTAAAATGGAATATGTTCACTAGAAGTTCTAAAACTTATCGCAAAAATGTAATAAAGTTTTATAACTTGTAAAAAGTGCATATAAATCCTAAAACTTGTCAAATTGGTGGAATCAACTCTTAAAGTTAACACCGTCAATTTGACTAACGAAAAATGTTGATATTGCATTTTTGAATTAATTTTTATTTCCTATGTGGCATTTATTTATTTATTTTTATTCAATTCTTATTTAAATTAGATTAAAAACTAGAAAAGAAAACCTAAAAGCCTTATTAAAAAACAAAATTGGAAAAAAGAAGAAGAAAAGAATGGAAGGCTGGTGGAGGAGCTTTAGCCATCGCCACCCATCACTAGAAGGGGCAATGAGTGAGAGTGTCCAAATCTCGCCTAACTAGGGCGAGGCCTTTTCGGCCCTAGGAGGGCCGATAACCTCCCCCCAGCTTAGGCGAGGGTGCCCGAGATTTGGGCAAATGGGCAATGATAACCCTCACAAGGGGCCAACAACTAATGCTCACGCTAGCTTGAGGCTAGCGAGGCTTGGTCAACCCTCGCACTCGGGTTGACGAGGCTTGCCAGCCCTAAGCAAGTGCTAGCGAGGCCTTGCCTAGGGCAGGTGTTGGTCACCAGCCCTTACCTATATCTAGGTGATGCTGGCCTCATATTGGGGGGGACACCTTGCCTTCACTGAGTGTGAGACGTAAGGCTAGTGGAGGTTGCCATCCCTTCTAGTGATAGGTGGTGGTGGTAGCCTAGCGGAGTCGCCATCCCTTCTAGTGATAGGTGGTGGCGGCTAAAGCTCCACTAGCCCGGATCCTCCGTTCTTTTTTTTTTTTTCCTTCAATTTTGTTTTTTATTAAGATTTTAGTTTTTCTTTTTGCTTTTTAATCTAATTTAAATAAGAATTGAATAAAAATAATTAAAAATGCCATATCGGAATAAAAATTAATTTAAAATGTCACGTGAGTATTTTCTATTAGTCAAGTTGACAGTGTTAACTTTAAGACTTGATTGCACTAATTTGACAAGTTTTAAAATTTGATTACACTTTTTATCAATTTTAAGATTTAATTGTACTTTTGCAACAAGTTTTAGAATTTCTAATGAACATATCCCATTTTAAAGGAGAAAGCAACATCATATGGGCTCAAGAAACACTTTCGTCGTCCTATATTTATATGCGACCCTTGTAAGTCTCCCAACAGGAAAATAACTCTGAATAAGGAATATTAGTAAAAATATATACTCTAAATTCTAGCTAGTGAAGTTTTGTAGAATCAATGCCAATTGTTCTAAAAGTTTAAACTCTTAATTGAAAGCGTGAGTTATTATTTAAATATTTTAATATAGACAATATCGAATAACTAAAGTAAATAATGACACAAATTAGTATGTTTGTCTGGAGAATCTTATCCTGCATCGACTATTATCGTAGTATAGGTTTCTACAGTGTTGAAATCTTTATGACACCTCTTATCACATGATTTGATAACTTTCACAGGGCTTAGAAACATCACTAGTATGCAATAGAAGTTAGCGGATCTGATTTTGTTAGTTTTGTACATTTTGTTAAATTTTTATAATATGTTGACAAGTATCACATAATCAAGCATTGGCTCAGGTGATGGAGTGTATGTACATTTGTTATTTTTCATCTTTTTTTTTTAATTTAATAATGTGAGGTATTCGAATTTTTTAGCTTGAATAGTCTACAGTGATAAACTTATATTGTCTTATACATGTGCATTAAGTAAAGCTACGCTCATGAATTAGCAAGTGCGGTACACAAGATTACTTTTTGTGGATCAACTAAAGTTCCACGTGGAACACAGAATGATTTGAACGCAAAATGCAAAATATGTCACCTTTTTCACAAGCTAGCGCTTAACCCCTCGGGTGCTTACACCCTACGAGTTAATTTTCATTTTCTATCATTTTGCTAAAGCCGAAACTCAAGCAAACAAGCGAGGAAACCGTCTCAGGGTCGGCAAATTGAACCAACCCCTACTATTGGAGAGCAAGGTTAGGAGAAGTGCAAGGGCGAGAAGTCGAACCCACCACCTTATGTTTTGTTTGGGACTCTAGACACTTGGTATGTATGTACGTATTTATGAGTAAATGAATGTTTAAGGTTGAGAGCCATGCATCCACCTCCCACCGTCATCTTGTCTCACCATTGCCTTGGCCATTGCCCGTTGATGTCTTCGTTCAGGGCTCCACCGTTTCCAGCCATCCTCCCCACCAAGCGCGCATCATAATCTCTCTCTGTTTTCACGTTATCTCCATTTACGATCCTCGCCGCCATCATTAGCGGGAGCGAGATGACGATGGCAAGGACGAGCCCTAGATCCGAGGATTGGATTAAGCACGAGCCTCAATGCTAGTCAACCTCAAAGGCACTTATTTTCATCTCAAATTTTGCCCCTATTACCATAAATCATTAAGTTGATTAGAGATATACTAATCCCGAACGTACTCCCAGATTCCTCCTTTTTGTTCCAGGCGAAGAAATTCAACCTGATCTTCCTCTTCCGCATAGGCGGGATAGTGTTGTCGTTGGAATTCTTCAACAACCATTTCCCATTTTGCATGTTATGATAAGTTCACCATTCCTATCAGCACACTTACGACACCACCACAACAATGCGTTATCGGTCAAGTACATAGCTACGGCACTTACCTATAGTGTGCCATTGATAATCCCGTTGTTTGGCAGTATTGCTCCATACACCATAGGACGTTGTCCGCATCTTTGGGCACTTTTGAGCCTTGAATTCCCTTGGGCTTAGGGGTGTTTACTTGTGGACCGGATTGCACGGTGAACACGCCATTTATGCGTGCCACTTCCAACTAGGCGAGTTTCGTCTTGAGTTCGGCCATGTATGCGCATGCCCTCCACTAAGGCCTCCAAGGCATCATCCCGTTGGTTGAGTTCTTCGGTTGTATTAGTCAACATGCCTAACATCTCCCCTCAAAGTTCACCTAAGCCGTTTGAGCTCCTGCAGCTCAGTCTCGAGCTTCCCTTTTCTAGTCTCATCTCTTTCGATGCTCACGGAAAATTCCTCGACTATTCCTTGGAGGTCCGTGGCGACGATCTCCATCTTCGCCATGTGGGTCTCCAAGTCACCTACCACGTCCCTCGAACTTGAGCTCTTGCGGCCCTTCTTTGCCTTGGCACCTTATTGCTCGGTGGCCCTCCCATCTCGGTGCTCCTCACCAGGGGCCATTGTCATGTCAGAATGTGGATCCATCCCATCTGGGTACGACTTACTCTAATACCATTTGTCATAGATTGGTCGATCTAACATTCCTTTACCCATGTAGCCTTATGAAATTTTTCCCAAGTCAGCCCTACTCATTCACACTCACAAGGATCTTAAAGAGACAATCTGAAAAATCTATTACTGATGAGATAATATAAATGAGGGGGAGGAGACTCCTTTAACAAGTACATGCTCAATATCTTCTCAATTTAATGATGGACATTGCATCTCCTAATCTACCAACTATTCACGTTTTTTTAAAGGAATGTCCATTTATAGTATTGTCCACTCCTAGGAATATTTTAGAATACACAAGAAAACCCTAGAACTTGAAAACTTCGAGGTCCTACCGTTCTTCATGGATCAACCATGGTCCTTCATTCATAAATCCTCCGAGTTGTGTCATTTCTATAGGTCATGACATTAGAATGTCATTATGCTACACGTTTGAATAGTCAAAAATGCATGTCCCTAAGCCATCCCAATGGGGAAACGAAATTTAAAAAGCTTAGGACACATTATTCTACTTTTTGTTTGACTACTTGAAAATGCATGTTATTGGATATTGTAATGTCGAAATTGGATCTCGAGTTATATCATACGTCATTGCGTTAACGAAATATCTAGAAATTTATACATGTTAGCAAGCCATCATAATGACTATTTAGATTTGGAATTAGGCGATTATGATATCAGCTATGATAGAATTACAAAATAGTGAATGATCCTATTGTTGATATATAAACTACGCAGTTTGAAGGGATTATGCAAAAGAACATTTCAAGTGCCATAACTTGGTAGAAAGGAATACTTAAGTACCATAACTTATGAAAGGTACACTTAAGTGCCACATTTTTAAGAAAAGTGAGACACTTGAGTGCCATCTCCGGTGAAGTTGGTCGAAAATCATACGTGACATTAAAATATTAATATTTATCGCCGATGTGTCTTGTCGGAGAGCTGAGTTAGCTTCAATTCACCCCAAACGATGTTGTTTCGGGTGTTGGCTCAAAATAGAGCCTTTAAATCAGCGAAAATGTTGTCGTTTTGGAATAATTTGAATTTTAATATAATATAAAAATTAATTAAATTAAATTTAAAACTAAATTTATTTAAAATATTTAAAAAAATAAAATTTAAAAATTTACAAAATTTACAAAACATTTACAATGTTTACAAAAAAAAAATTAAAAAATTTACAAAAAAATTAAAATATTTACGAAAATTTTAAAAATTTACAAAAATTTCAACCCTCAGCCGTCTCCTTTTTAATTTTTTTTTTTAAACTTAGTAAATTTTTAAAATTTATTTTAAAATGTTTTAATTAAATTTAGTTTTAAATTAAATTATATTAATTTTTATATTAATTTTTTTACCATGTCAGCACCAAAAACGATGCCACCGCCACCTCCTGCCATCACCGGAAGGTGGGGAGGAGTCGGCAGGGCCGCCTCCCTTTTTTATTTTTTTTAAATTTTTTAAATTTTTTAATTTTTTTTAACATTTTATTTTATTTTAATTTTTTAAAAATAAATTTAGTTTTCAATTTAATTTAATTAATTTTTATATTAAATTTTTTACCACGTCGACACTAAAACGACGCCATTTTGCTCTCGCTTCGCCGGAAAATTGACATGTCGGTGTTTTGGTCGGATTTTGGCTAGATTAGCACTCAAGTAATCCATTTTGCTCCAATTTTAGCACTTAAGTGTATCTTTCATAAGTTATGGCACTTAAGTGTTCCTTTTCTCACAAGTTATGGCATTCTAGGGGTCTAGATATCGAAAAGGATTATAAAGCGGTGGATACATTAGAGTGTTGCATTAGACTACCCACTTATCTGTGAGCCAACCCATAGGTCATATCAAAAGGATATTGGATTTGAGCTTAGGATGGCTTATAGATATGCGATTGAAAGTCAAAAGTTGGTAAACATTGCAATTCACACTCATGAGCTATGCCCTTATACATGCAATTATTCATTTCATGATTTTGAAATGAAATGATGATTTTGTTTTTAGCTTTTAGAATGTTTGAGTATAATCACAAATTGATTAAATGACTTGTCATATTACATCATTACCATGTCATGTCATATTATTGTTATGTTTGGCATCTGGTTTGCCATCATAATGACTATTTAGATTTGGAATTAGGTGGTTATAATATCGGCTATAATAGAAATACAAAAATAGGGCACGGTATAAAAGATCTTTTAGAAGCACATATTCCTCCGGGGGGACGATTGGGGCGTGGACATAAAGGTACTAGTACATCTAAGAATTCTTAATTGGCTAGTTGTAAATAGCCGGGCCGGTGTGGGCGATAAGGGATTCAAACCCTCGACACCGTGGTTCGTAGCCACGTGCTGTAATCCTCGAGCCATGATCTTATTGCTGATATATAAACTATGCAGTTTGAAGGGATTATAAAGTAGTAGATATATTAGAGTGTTGCATTAGAGTACCCATTTTTATCTGAGCCAACCCACAGGTCATATCAAAAGGGGATTGGATTTGAGCTTAGGATGGCTTATAGATATGCGATTAGAAGTCAAAAGTTGGTAAACATCGCAATTCACACTCATGAGCTGCGCCTTTGTGCAAGCAATTCTTCATTTCATGATTTTGAAATGAAACAATGATTTTGTTTTGACCTATTAGAATTTTTAGTATAGTCGCAAATTGATTAAATGACTTGTCATATTACATCATTGGCATGTCATGTCATATTATTGTTATATTTGGCATCTGGTTTGCCATCATAATGACTATTTAGATTTGAAATTAGGCGGTTATGATATCGGCTATGATAGAAATACAAAAATAGTGAATGATCCTATTACCGATATATAGACTATGCAGTTTGAATGGATTATAAAACAATGGATATATTAGAGTGTTGCATTAGAGTACTCATTTATTTGTGAGCCAACCCACAGGTCATATCAAAAGGGGATTGGATTTGAGCTTAGGATGGCTTATAGATATGCGATTAGAAGTCAAAAGTTGGTAAACATCGCAATTCACACTCATGAGCTGCGCCTTTGTGCAAGCAATTCTTCATTTCATGATTTTGAAATGAAACAATGATTTTGTTTTGACCTATTAGAATTTTTTAGTATAGTCGCAAATTGATTAAATGACTTGTCATATTACATCATTGGCATGTCATGTCATATTATTGTTATATTTGGCATCTGGTTTGCCA
This sequence comes from Eucalyptus cloeziana, assembly GCA_014182715.1. Lineage (NCBI taxonomy): Eukaryota > Viridiplantae > Streptophyta > Magnoliopsida > Myrtales > Myrtaceae > Eucalyptus > Eucalyptus cloeziana. The sequence goes on along the minus strand of CM024637.1, from coordinate 2,546,904 downwards.
TCATAATGACTATTTAGATTTGAAATTAGGCGGTTATGATATCAGCTATGATAGAAATACAAAAATAGTGAATGATCCTATTACCGATATATAAACTATGCAGTTTGAATGGATTATAAAACAATGGATATATTAGAGTGTTGCATTAGAGTACTTATTTATTTGTGAGCCAACCCACAGGTCATATCAAAAGGGGATTGGACTTGAGCTTAAGATGGCTTATAGATATGCGAAGTCAAAAGTTGGTAAACATCGCAATTCACACTCATGAGCTGTGCCTTTGTGCAAGCAATTATTCATTTCATGATTTTGAAATGAAACGATGATTTTGTTTTGACCTATTAGAATTTTTTTAGTATAGTCGCAAATTGATTAAATGACTCGTCATATTACATCATTGCCATGTCATGTCATATTATTGTTATGTTTGGCATCTGGTTTGCCATCATACTGACTTTTAGGTGGTTATGATATCGGCTATGATAGAAATACAAAAATAGTGAATGATCCTATTGCCGATATATAAACTACGCATTTTGAAGAGATTATAAAACAGTGGATATATTAGAATGTTGCATTAGAGTACCCATTTATCTATGAGCCAACCCACATGTCATATCAAAAGGGGATTTGACTTGAGCTTAGGATGACTTATAGATATGCGAAGTCAAAAGTTGGTAAACATTGCAATTCACACTCACAAGCTATGTCCTTGTGCATGCAATTATTCATTTCATGATTTTGAAATGAAACGATGATTTTGTTTTGACTTGTTAGATTATTTGACTCATTGCGATATCATGTCATAGTATTGTTATGTTTGGCATTTGGTTTGCCATCATAATGACTATTTAGATTTGGAATTAGGCGGTTATGATATCGGCTATGATAGAAATACAAAATAGTGAATGATCCTATTGTTGATATATAAACTACGCAGTTTGAAGGGATTATAAAGTAGTGAATATATTAGAGTGTTGCACTAGAGTACCCATTTATTTGTGAGCCAACTCACAGGTCATATCAAAAGGGGATTGGATTTGAGCTTAAGATGGCTTATAGATATGCGATTGAAAGTCAAAAGTTGGTAAACATCGCAATTCACACTCATGAGCTATGCCCTTATACATGCAATTATTCATTTCATGATTTTGAAATGAAACGATGATTTTGTTTTGACCTTGTTAGAACGTTTGACTATAGTCGCAAATTGATTAAATGACTCGTCATATTACATCAATTCCATGTTATGTCATATTATTGTTATGTTTGATGGTCATGACCTTTTTTGAAATGAACAACAGATTTATGCCAAATAACAACTCAAAGCTTCAGTCTTGACGGAAAATCAATAGAGACGTGGTTGGTGTGACTAGCGTTGTGGCAACCACCTTGTAGGAGATTCAATGGGCGCAGCTCGAGTAACAATGGCTCTAATATCAAGTTGAGATTTGTGAATGAAAGAAAAATAATATTATGTTCATTTTCTAATGAATAGTACATGTGCCTATTTATTAAGCTTTACATAATGGCTATCTAAAGTAACAAATAAGGATAAATAAAGAAAAATATACGGAATCACAAAATCATAGAATATCCTAAATACACCTCCAACAATAACATTTATATTTGAAACTTCGAAAAAGCATAAAAAAGAGGGAAAGGAAATAGATTGACTTTTCATAATTCAATGTGTGAAACGTAACAGTCATAAGATTTTTCTTAATTTGAAAAATCTTCGGAGAATTGTAATCGATATCATTATGCTCATTGTTTCTCTCCAACTTCTTATACATGACAATTTTCAATAGAGGTTGCCATTTAGAATCTTTATTTCGATTCAACGGATTCCGTATTTAAATCAAAGCATCTCCCATTTAAATTAAGAGTTCAAAGCCCGTGTTACACAAGAACAAAAATGAGAACAAATATGCATAGATTGTGGCATATTAAATAATTTCTTGAACAAGCCGCGTTCTATATTTCTCCCACTAATTTCGCACAATGTTCTACGATTTGGCTACAGATTCTAGATGGCTTAAAACGAAAAAAAGAGGATGGTTAGCAATTCACACCTTGGTGAAATAAAATAATGTCTTGATTGGATTACTATACATTGTTTAGTAACGTGACGCATGTGCTGATGTTTGTTACATGCCGATTGTCTTGAGTGATAACTACACATTGGAGCTTTTATTATTGGGATTAATACCATAACAAAATCTGAAATTTACAAATCTATAACAAATTTACCAAAAACTAATAGTTAAGTCACTAAAAATCCTGAATTGATTCATCTATTGTAATTTTACTCTAAATTGATATGAATTTCTAGGTGAATTGGCCATTTGTTATCCAATTCAATAATGTCACGGTAAAATCCGATGAAAATTAAGGAAAGATAAATATGTTATGAGTATAGAAGTTTGAGGTTTTGGATAACTTAAAAAGTAATTTGAAGTAAACTTACCATAAATATACTGATTTATAATTTTTGTAATTTATAAAGTAATTTAAAATATATTAATTTGAAATTTTTTTCATAATATTAAACATAATTATTTATATTCTCGGGTTCCGCCTGCAGGCTGTTTTCAGTAATGGCAGATGCGTACTGTCCAGTTTCTGTATGCTCAGCTGATACACAGTACAAAAGTAGGCATCGAGAGAGAGAGAGAGAGATGGAAAAGACGAGAAGAAGATGTGATCAATTCAAAGAGGGTAGGCTTTTATGATGTGAAATATCGCCTTCTCCTTTATATTAACCGGAGTCCCTCGACCTTTCCCGCTCATCTCCGTTTCTCCCACATAGCCCCAGCGTCACCGAGCCTAATACCAGCAGCCATGGAGACCTTCTTCGTCGCCCTCGCATCGGTCGCTATAGCTCTCGCCCTCGCATCGGTCGTCTTCGCAGCGAGGCACGGCAAACGCGGCGGCAAGAACCTCCCCGCCCGGTAGCTTCGGATGGCCGATCATAGGCGAGACCGTCGAGTTCCTGTTCGGCAAGCCGGACAAGTTCGTCTTCGATAGGATGGCGAAGTACTCTTCTGACATCTTCAAGACCCGAATCCTCGGAGAAGACACCGCGGTCATCTGCGGTCCGAGCGGGCATAAGTTCCTCTTCTCCAACGAGCAGAGGTACTTCACCGCCTTCCGGCCCCGCTCGATGCAAATGCTCTTCCGGTCCTACAAGAAGGCGGCCCCGCCCGCCAAACACGAGGAGAAGGTCCTCCGCTCGCCTGGGTTTCTCAAGCCTGAAGCTCTAGTGAGGTACTTGGGGAATATGGACTCCATCACGAAACGACAAATGCAAAGCGAGTGGGAAGGCAAAAGGGAAGTCCGGGTCTACCCTCTAGCCAAGTCGTTGACGCTCACCCTGGCATGCCGGTTTTCATCGGCACCGACGAGCCGGAGCGGATCGCGCGGCTCGTGGACTATTTTGACGACATAACGCTCGGTCAGCACTCGATCACCCTCAATATCCCGGGTACGATCTTCTACAAGGCCAACAAGGCCGCGGCGGCGATCAGGAAGGAGCTGAGGGCGGTGATCAGAGACAAGAAGGCCGCCATCTCGACCGGCACACCAATGCAGGACATATTGTCGCACATGATCGTGGCCAGCGATCCCTCCGGGAAACACATGCCGGAGGCTGAGATCGCCGACAAGATAATGGGGGTTTTGACCGCTGGTTACAACACCGTAGCCACTGCCATGACCTTCTTCATGAAGTATGTCGGAGAGAGGCCCGACATCTACAAGAAGGTGCTGGATGGTAAGTTCTTCAACCCATCGATTCCTTTCCTTTCCTTTTATTGTCCTTCCTTTTCCAAAAAATAGCCTTCGGAATCATGCGCCCAATCCGATATATAGCTTGAATTTCGCATAGACTATGCAAAATAATTTTTTCCCCCTTTTTCCTCGGATATTTCTATTCGTGTTTTTAGTTCGAGCCGAAAAAGAAAATTCCCTAAAATTTTGAAATTTGTTTTTTTTCTTTTCCTCCTTTGAAATATAGAGCAATTGGAGGTTGCGGCATCAAAGAAACCTGGGGAGTTTCTGGAGTGGGATGACATAAGCAAGATGAAATAGTCATGGAAGGTGCTGAATGAGGTCATGAGGCTCACCCCACCTCTCCAGGGAACCTTTAGAGAGGCCCTCACCGATTTCACCTACGCTGGTTACACCATTCCAAAGGGATGGAAGGTATGTAAAATTCAATTTTTATCTTGCGAATCCTCTTTGAGATCGAGCGGCACAAAAAAAGATTATTCCTTCAATTTTTACATAATTTCGATTCTGGCAACTTAAGTAATTTGACTTGACTCTAGAGGTGCGACGCATGATCGAGCCGCCCACTCCGAGTCGGTCCGAAGGGTGACATGGGTTGGCTGCTGGGCAGGCATATTCCTCGTTGAACCAAATTCGCCCGCCTTTTGTCGCTCGATCTTGTCAATTTATATAAGATAATTTATTAATCTGTCTTAGCCTGCGCATGGCCTTGGCAGAAGGACACTTAAATCGATCAGGTCTAGCTCACGCCTAATGCGTCAAAATTAGTGCGAAAGACCGTATGAACACATTAAGTGTTAAAAAAAACTGAATCTTCAGTCATCGTGTTTTAGCCCATTACCCCCATCACGTCTCTTTATATTACCTGCTCTCAATGTATGTACCTCCTAAAAGATTGTGATTCATCAATTTGATCCTCTCCGTTAGGTCTATTGGACTGTTAGCACGACAAACAAAAACCCAGAATACTTCCCGGAGCCGGAGAAGTTTGACCCGTCGAGACATGACGACGGCAACACCTTCCCTCCCTCCACATTCGTTCCCTTTGGGGGTGGGCCAAGAATGTGTCCAGGTACGGAAGGCGGAAAGCATTTTGTACTGCGCGTACATGCGCCTCGCATCAGATCTCACGCTCATAAAATCTCGAGATCGACATCTTTGTTCGTGATATCATTATATTCTTGGAAAGCGATTGACTTTTATCCGAATTTTTCCGTACAGGCAAAGAGTATGCACGCTTGGCGATCCTCGCATTCGTCCATAATGTGGTCAAGAGGTTCAAGTGGGAACTGGTGGATCCGAAAGAGAATATCATCGGGGACATGATGCCCGCCCCGCAGAAAGGCCTCCCTGTCCGCCTCTCACGTCAGTGATCGCAGCCTTCGTTCATTGAAATCAATCAAGGCTTCTCAACCTGAAACTCGGTCTGCGGCGCATTTATGTATATGATTTGATGTAACATATAGCTGCTTTTTGCAGCTTGTCATAAAAGACTGAGGAACGATAGTTTTAGAAATGAAAATGAAATCTCTCTCTTTGTAAGGGCGCGATATCAATTTCTATTCCATACTCAGAAAGAAACGTGTTTGATAACGATTTGAAATTTTTATTTTTAGACTAAAAATTCGTTTGATAAAAGAATAAAATTTTTATTTCTAAGAGCAAACTACGGCCGGCATTTAGTGGCCGGAGTCTAACGTTCGGTGATTGGCATCCGGCATTTGGTGATCGACGGGTGGTTGGAGTCCGGCGTCCAGCCGGGCTGACGGTCGAAGTCCGACGATCGGTGGCTAGCAGCAGTGGCCCACGGCCGAAGTCTCGGTGGCTGGTGGTGAGTGGCCAACGATCGGAGTTCGGTTGCCGGTGGTGGGTGGCCAAGCCGGAGTTCGGTGGTCGGTGGCGAGGGCCAACGGTCGGAGTTCGGCAGGTTGGCGGCCGACGGTTGGTAGCGAGGGTGGCCAACGGCCGAAGTCGATGGTCGACATCCGACGGCCGTGAGTGATCGACGGGCGGTTGGCGGGGACGTTTGGTGGTTAGCGGTGGGCCTTCGGTGTTCGATGGTTGGTGATGAGCAGCCAGCGACCAACGGGTGTCCAACATCCGGTAGCCGGCGGTCGGTGGCGAGCGGCTGTTTGCCGGGGCCGGTGGCGGGCGACGAGTGGGCGACGGGTGATGACGAGAATGAACGATGAATAAAATTTTGATTTCTAATTTCTGTTCAAGAAATAGAAAAGTTACAAATTTTAACTTCGATTTCTACTCTAAATATATTTCTAGAATAGAAATTTGTTCCAAAATAGAAAAATGAAATTGCGTTACCAAACGGATTTATGTTCCAAACCCTTCGGGGAATAGAGAAACAGAGAAATAGAGAAATAAAAATGTTTTCATGCGCGCCCTACAATTTCTAGCTTCTCATTTCTCCTCCAAAACAATTTCTGAAACAGAAATCAGTTTCAGAAATAGAGAAATCAGTCACTACAATTTCTAGCATTTCTCCTCCAAAATAATTTCTGAAACAGAAATCAGTTTCAGAAATAAGAAATCAGTTTGTGTTATCAACGGGTTTTCCAATTTCTCTTAGGGAACAGAGAAATGTGAAAACCGAAAATATAAATTTTACCATGCAGTACCTTAGGTACTGAGATGGGATAATTTCTCCTCCAGATTTCCAGACGGTCTGAAATTCCGGTGATGGAGCACCTTCGCTGACGGGGTTAGGATTTGGTTGGAGGGTTTCGAAAAGGTTCGGGATTTTGATTACACAATGAAACGTTTTCTCCTCAGAACCGGCCTTGCTGTGGTGGCGGAGAGGATCGCTCCTCCGAGACCATCGTTGTTGTTAATGACGTCCTGGAGGTCTGGTTTGGCTTCGCCGTCGCACCGGACAAGATCGTGCTCCCAATGCTCCGAGCACTAGTGATTGCAAAGATTCTGGAGCGGGTGGGGATCCGGAGGGGGGATGGACGACGGCATGAAGGAGGGGATGGTGGCGCTCGTGGTGGAGGTGGCGGAGGTTCACAGGGTGAAGGAGTTCGTGGCAGTGGCCGACGTCGTGATCGCGGGAGTCGAAGTGTAGACTCAAGAAAATAGTTAATCGACCCAAAAGAGAGAGAGAGAGAGTCAAGAAAATAGTTGACGAAGGTCAAGATCGTCATCATGGGAGCTTTCCTACTTTCACCGTTTAACTCTTGTTATGTAAATATAATAAGATCGTATGATATTTATTAAACTTTTCTATGTGCTCTTGCTTTTCTTAGTTCGTCGCCACTTGTGAATTTATCGTATAGAATATACTTTCATCCGTATAATACATTTTTTCAAATATATCCCAAGTTTTAATTTCTAATTTTTGCGATGTACTATTACTTTCTAGAACAAATAAACGATATTATTTGTTGTAATTACCTGCAAAACTCTTGAGTTTAGTGCGTTCGTTTCATGGAAAATAAGTGAATTGGAAAATATTTTTCAAAAAATGATTGTCTATATTGTTTAGAAAAATAAATGAATAGACATCGTCTACGAAAATAGTTAGGCATAGACTATTATTGATGAAGAAAATAATTTCCGTTTTCAAAAAATATAAACGATCATTTTTTTGAAAAATACTTTCCAAATTACTCATTTTCCGCAAAACGAACGCACTAATTTGTTTATTTTCCTTTTGATTGAAAGCAAAAAAAAAAATTATTTGCCATCACAGTTATAATATTATCTCAAATATCGACAAATTACAAAAAAAAATTAAGATACAAATAGTATGTTGTGAAAGATTTAAGATATTGTAATTTTTTTAAAAAAAAAAGTCAAAATGTGTGCTTAGGATGTATTGCACGTTAATTGATGAGCAGAGTTTTTCATGAGAAGAGAGGCCAAAGAAAAACCGAAAAATAAAAGTACTCTTGAGTCGTTTGGCCACGTCACCATGTAGTCCTCACTATACTGGCATCATATAGAGATGTGCCGCATGATTAAACAAATGATTTTATTAAAGAATGACCGGGAGCACTTAACAAGTACCCCAATAAAATTCGTTAACAATATTATCACTTGTTAAGTACACAAAATAAAATATAATTTACTTTTCAAAGCAGGAATTATGCATAACATAGAGCAGTAAGTGCATTGAAAATTACAAATTTTTTTTTAATTAATTGCTTAATAAAGTATTCCTGGAACGCTTGTAAATAAAATCCTCAAGTGAAAATATGCCACACATGAAAAGCAGTTACTGCCAAACATTGGCCGTTTGATTTTCCAATACATCGGCAGTGTCTCTCTCCCCTCTTTATGGCTTGAGATAAAGCTTTGGCATAAGGGAAGAAGCTGAGTCACGTCCTGATTTTATTTTTATTCTGGTAATGTATTTGGGCGGCCTAGTTTTCTGGGATGTGCAAAATGGGTATTTAGTGGAGTCCGGTATTAAGAAATTTTACTAATAATTATTTACTAAGACATTGTTTATTTTGCCAAAAATGAATAATTTGAAATATAAATTCTTGAAAAATGATTGCTTTTATTGCTTAAGTCAATAAAAAATATATTCATCGCTAATAATTTATGTCTAAAAATTTTCTTGGATGATGAAAATATAATTCGTTCATTTATTCTTTTTAAATGATACACGTGATAATATTAAAAAATATATATACTTTCTAAATTATTTATTTTCTACGAAATAAACAAAGTCTAAGTAAGATGACTACTACTGTATTTCAGTGATGAAACGAGTGATACTCATGCATTAAAAATAATTAACTTGTCTATCCAATATGCAATTGCTTCATCATTCAGCAACAGCTTTGATCATTCCAACCGCGAATGGCTTCATGCTATGTCTTTCTTTGAATGGATAATATGTGCAGGTCACCATGCACAAGTTATGAAAACGGTAATCGCAATACAAAATTTTACTGTTCACTTAAGAGTACAATCTATTGGACAGTTATGACCATGCCAATGAGCAAATGTTTAACAGAATAGCTTCCTTTGAGATCAAATTAGTACAATAATGCCGGCAAAACTAACTAGATGAGTTTTGGTTTCAGCTAGAAGTAAAACTCATGTTCAATCTATCTATATCTATTGATAAAACAACTGAAGATCAAGAGCAATTAGTTGCTTTAATCACTACCTCAGTATAACTGAATGGCCGCACAATCAATGTATACTCCGCAAAATGTTGGTTAAAAAGCACATCAGTTTATTAACATGAGTTTTATGAGATGATTATTTAAGTTAACATATAACAAAAAGGATACGCATAATCAAATGGAGATATAATAGAATCTTGAAAGATACATAGAATCAACAGAATTATCAAAATCAAATGGAGATATACGTAGGATCTTGAGAGATACATGGAATCAACACAATTATCAAATATCTTTTTTAGCATTGGAAATTGTCCTAGAAAAATCCTTAAATATCTCTAATAACGATTAGGGAAAATTCCAAATAAGAATCCAAAGTGAATCTATTTTCTCAAATAAGGACCTAAAATGAACTTTGTGTCATATAAGGACTAGAAAGTGGACCCATTGTTTCAAATAAGAACCCGAAGTGAATTTTGTGTCAAATAAGGACCTGAAGTGATCAAGTTAATATCTATTGAGGACTTAGCTTGCCGGTAAACATTTTCCGACAATTAAAATAGGGGCAATTTTGTTAGAAATTTGTTATTGAAAAAAAAATGGAAAATTCTATATTAATTAAGTTTAGGTTATCTATTTAGATGTTTACGTTTTCTTCTTTCTTCTCCCTCATTGCTCCTCACCTTGCTCGACCGACAGAGAATTTTGGTCTCCGCAAAAAAAAAAAAAAAAAAAAAAGCTTTTGGTTTTCTTCTTGTTTTTGAATTCGTGCCTCAACCGACGGAGAATTTGAGTTTTCGACTTTGCGGAGGATGGGTACAAGGAACGGAGACCGTAGAAAACCTAGGGTTTTTTTTTAAATTTTTTTTTTTCCGTTTTAGGATTTGTTGATTTTCCCTATATTTTTTTTGGACAAAATTGCCCAAACTTTCGTCGTCGGAAATGTCACATGCTTGATAGCCGGCGAATATTTGGTTGACCAATAAGCTCAAGTTCTTATTTAGAATTGAGGTCCTTATTTGAGATAATGGGTGTTCCACTTTTTGCGTCTTTATCCGACACAAAGTTTATTTCGGGTCTTTATTTGAGAAAATTAGCTAACTTCGGGCCCTTATTTGAGACGATAGGTCCACTTTAGGTCTTTATTTGACACTAAGTTCATTTCGGGTCTTTATTTGAGAAAATTGGTCAACTTCGGGTCCTTATTTGAAATTTTCCCTAAAGATTATGTCTATAAGAAAATTTAGGCATCGTTAGAGATTTTTCGGCACAAGCGTAAGCAACACCGTCCCTTTGGATCAAGTCGGTCGGGTCGCGAGCCCATCTCCACCCGTTCCACGTTTTCCGGTCGGTTTCGTTCCCCGTTCCCGCTCGTAATTCTCCGAATATAACTCGGACTCTGCCTCTTCGATCGATTTCGCCCGTTATCTTCGAAACCTCAAGCGACATTGATCGATCTGTGATCCGAGAGAGATCTTGCAGGCGTCCTTCAAGCGTTGATCGCTCGCGTTCGTCGTCTGAGTTTTGATTTGGAGAGAAGATGCTGCCGGAGCTACATTTCGAGTCTTCGTACCTGCCTAGGGTTCGGAGGAGGCCCATGAAACAGCCGGTTAAGGTTCGGATCATGCTGCCGATGAGCATCCGGTGCAACACCTGCGGGAATCACATCTGCCAGGGGACGAAGTTCAATTCCAGGAAGGAGGAAGTCGTCGGCGAGGTCAGTGCTGCACACCTTCGGTTCCGTGGTTTTCCATCTTCTTCCGAGTTCGAGTTGTGATGATGCTTTGGGTTCTGTATCTGTCTAGGGAGTTGACCGCTTTGTGCTTTTCCTTTCTCGGCCTTCTCTTGTATTTTGGCAGACGTACTTGGGGAACCAGAGATTCAGGTTTTGCTTCACATGCACCCACTGCTCTGCGGTGCTCGCGATCAAAACCCAGCCGCAGCATCCCGATTGCGTGGTGGAGTCGGGGGCGACGAGGGTAGGAGATCGTGCCTTTTGAATTGTTGGGTTTTGTTGGGTTTCTTCGAGTTGGTTCGACTTTGGGAAGAATTGAACGTGACTTGTGCCTTTCGATTTGTGTTTGGGTTTGGGCAGGTGGTGGAGAATGGGCAAAGGAAGAGGGAGGGGAAGAGATGGCGGATGTCATGAAGTCCACGTCTGATTCCATGAGAGAGATTGCTCTTGATGATATGAATTCCATGAAGGTAGGTTGTTTGAATTTTTTGCATTATATTCATCGTTGTTTGAGTATGGATTTGTTTATAGCAAAGTTCTCAAAATAACATTATTTCCAAGGACATGAATTGATTTCCGTTGCTTAGAAAATTTCATATCCTTGTGATAACCGTGTGTCAGACCTTTTATTCCATGAGCTCTGACTGGGAGAATATTCTTCATACTGTGGTCCAAATTTCCTATCCCTGTCCGACAAAGAAATTGGAGGAAGAGGATGAAGCGCTCATTAAATCATTAGCACTCCATGTTATATTAAACCACCCTTCTGTATTTGGTTTCGCTTCTATTTTGCATCTCTCTACATCTCATATAAATATCTTTCATCCATTTTATCTATATTCATTGCTTCCCTGGCACTTTCTTGCAGAATTCCAAAGATTTTGTCCATAAAGTCAAAGATAAAGATTCTGAGGATGAGGAAGACCTGACTCGACCTTGTGCTAGTAATGACGATTGACGAATCATTGAACAACGCGCTAAAGGTTATTAATGCTCTTATAGTCAGCATATTCGCTTCCTTGCCTGCTACAAGCATGGGAGTCTTATTAGAACAGTCTTGAACATGTTATGCATAGGTTCTTTCTGAATTGGTCATTTGCTTAATAAGGTGCCCATGTATCAGTTTACAGGATGTATATGGTACTTTAATCTACGTATAATCCATGGATATATCTAAAATTTTGCGCTCATTTGAAGATACTCTATTGCAAATGCTCTGTTTTGTGACCATCAATCCCTGATTGAGTATGGATTAGTTTTACAATTGTCTTGCTTTACTTGGTGTATTTATGGTTAGGTCCTGAAAGTTCTCAAGTAATTTTTCATAATTCCTGACTCTTTGAAGTTAATGATTCTTCAAGAACATGCAAATGTCTGATGATACACATAACAAGGAATAAGCACATAAGGTGACATGGATTAAGCAAAGAAAAGCATGCGGACGTTCTTTGTGGTTTAGATTGTCTTCCATGTGCTTTCTTGAGTCTTCTCAAAAGAGTTACCATTGTTGTTTGAATCTTCCTCTACCTTAGAATACACATTACCAAGTAGGTTTCTTTTTTCTTCATGTGTTTTGTTAGGATATTTTTGCAGGCGTTTTAGATCCGATGCGAGCATAAGTTGTTGATTCTATTGGAATTTTCGTTTGCTGTGAAGGCGTAAAGAAAAGCTTACTTATATGCTGGTTTGATCTGTGGTATTTTACATGTTTCGAACGTGTTTTCTTCAATGCTCTCCTTCCGAATGATGGATGTGTGGAAATAGATAGGCTCGGCACTTCCCTTTTCCTGCAAGTGCTTTGGATTGTATCAAATGCAGTCTTCCTTCGTGGAAGTAGACTAGACTTTTAGAAACTAACTCTTTCCATGCGACGGTGGTTGTCTCTGTGAGTTTTCTGGTTACGTTTCTGTGTCTTTCCATCATGTTTGTGGTGTTTCTGTTTTTCGTTAGAAATAGATATTTGCTTGGTCGTTACATGAGGACCTATATTTTATGGAAAGCATCTAAGTGATTATTAATTTATTCTAGTCTGATGGAGTAACTCATGTCTTTGTTCCTTGTTCATTGACTCATATTTTTGTTATGTTGATGGATATTCTGTTGGATCACTGGACCGGAGTGAGCAAAAATGGTGGTCTAAGCAGTGATTAGAGATATAAGATTTTTTTTTTTTCGTAATTTTTCGTAACTTAAGGCACCTTTTCTCTACTTCTGATTCTACAGAGTTAAAAGGAGAACGTAACTAGGCCCGGTCCAGAGAGAGTTTATAAATCTACAGTGAGATGGTGTAAATCGATTCTCATCCCACAAAACTAATGGAACCACTGATGTCAAACTCAAAACACTCAAAGGCCTCCAATCATTGCAAAAGAAAAAAGACAACGACGTGTGAATTACGAAGAAGAGAGGACAGACGAGAGGGCGTACGAACGGACATCTTCCTGAAGAGAAGCTTTTAATTAGTCAGCCTTTTGCTCTTTGACATTCCATATTTGTCTGTACAGAGCCAAGTCACACTCATGAAAACAGATGCACGGTGCAACCGTGAACTCGAAGACAATACCCGGCCGACCTCGAAGACCATGAGCTCCCCGCCTACCATGCAACAGCATGTCATTCTCTTCCTTTCCTTTTCCTCGATGATGCCCATTTTGGTTTTCGCTTCTGGTTTGCTGGAAATCTTTTGAAGCAAAACCAGTTTACTTTGGAGGAACTCTGTGGGTGCCAATCTCCCCCATTCCCATCGGTATACCGGAATCATACCATTTGATTATGGAATCCATTATTTGATGACGTTCTTTAAGTTTTCGGGTGAACTTTATTTTAACTAAAAATGAAATGCCGAACATCTTTCCATCAAGTGGTGGTAAGAATCAAAACAAGATGATGTCATGGTGAAAATATCATAGACATTTAACCGTTACAAAATCGAGCAAATTTGGGTATAACCTAAGGTCAACTGAGGTACATTGCGTGACTCGTTAACTTGTGCTTATGAAACTATTCCGTACAATTTTTAGGCTAATCGGGTTTTTCATTAGAAATGTCGTACGATATAAGTTGAAATCTGCTTTCTACATCTAAATTAAGTTGCGCGCAATTTTGCAACAGGTCACATCTTGTAATTGTAAATGCGATCGAGCAACCACAAAAATATCAGTGTAACCCATTATATTCTTTGCAAATCTTGGAATTTCCTCATGGGATCCGACTTGAAAATGAATGGTCATCCTCAATAACAACCACACGAAATTATGAGTTTTAATTGAGTGAACAATTGAATGCTAGTGCATTTACAGAAAGACTCGAAGAAAATATAATTAAATAATGTTACCGGAAGAGGGTAATGACGAAAATGAGCATGAGCATATGCTACACTATGTACAAGACATTTTTCTTGAGGATTAAATTTTAATCCATTGAAAGCCGTGTTCATAAATTATTTCTTTGAGAGTGAAGTAAGGCATTTATTACTAGCCCGCTTAAATCTAGCCACAAACTGATCCATCGATTCATTTTTCTGCTGCTTGTTGCAAACCAAATCTGCAATTGATACATTAGGGATGGACCTACATAACTGGGTATGGAACCGTGTTTCCATTTGCTCCCAAGTATGAACAGAATTGGCCACCAAAGTAGTATATCAAGTAAAAGAAATTTTGGATAGCTATAAAAGAAACAACCTTTAACTTCTAGAAATTAGCTTTGGACACTTCTCCATTTTGCGTAGCAAATCAACGAACATCTTCAACCATCGATTGATCGTCCTCACTAGAATATAGGTGGAGGTCGGGCATCTTGAAACTTCTGAGATAAGGGATTACATCCATCCAATCTGGATATGACATTCTGTATACAGGCCTGCCGTTCCCAACATTGTGGCCTACGAGTTGCATTGATTGATCCACTAACAACTGGACTTGTCGAGCCACGACAAGGGCCAGCTTCCTCTGGCTCTCGTGTGCCCGTGGTGCACCAGTCGAGGACGTAGGACCAACCAACCCCCACGTGGCTGACTACGTGAGGGGCAAGGAGGGATTTCGGGGCAAGGGCGACCCCGCAAGGCACGATTTCCCTTGCCCAAATGCAGGGGTGGCTGCAGTGCTGCTTCTCTTTCTCTCTAGTTTTTTCTTTTATAAGTTCTTAGGTTATTTTGCTGATCATATTTGACAAAATTAACTAAATCGCTTGGCCGCTATATTTCCTAAATATATTTAAAAGCGGCATTGTTAGGTTATTCCGTTGGTCATATTTGACAAAATTAACTAAATCACTTAGTTGTACTTGTTGGATAAAATTTAGGATTGAGTGCACTTTCGATTGAAGCTTTCAAAGTTTTTGGTGCACTTATCTTTATTTTATATAAAAATATTCCATTTATAGACTTAAAAATCTTTCATTTTCACTTATTGACCATAAATTCGCATGGATTCAAGGATTGTCTATATATCTACGCTACCAAACTTATGAGATGGATGACATCTGATAAAAATATATAAAGTCCAATCTACTTCGTCGATTCTTCTAGGATGAGCTAAAGACACAATAAAATTATGTAGGTTTATACCATCAATTTAATGCACATTTGGTGTAACTGATATAGCTAAATATATGCACATCTTGTGTACTCCCAAACGTAAATAAGTGGTTTAGTGCATTGGCATTGTTAAATTTTCTTTACTATTATGTCAATTAATTAGATTTGCAGGTTAAATCTATCCAAATTTATGTGGAGTTAACATATACTTCATGGATGAGTTTCATTTGTATAGTTTAAGTACGTGTAAACCTCAGTGTTATGATTTGTCCGTATAATAAACTTGAATGTATTGATGAGTGCAGCAAAGTAGGGATGGCAGACGGGCTGTTTAGTCGGGGCCCAGTACGAGCCAGATCATTTCGCGCCAGCTCTCTGGGTTTTTTTTTTTTTTTTGGTTAATTTTTTGGGCCAGTAGAATTTTTCTTCTTATTATTAATTTTTCAAAAAAATAATTCTAAGGTGGAGACTCTTATCAAGGAAGAAGATTACAATTCGGATGATGATTCTGGTTACAAACCTGCAGATACAAGTGACGACGGGTCTGACAGTAAGCTTATTTCACGAGAAATACTTGTTAGATAACGGGGTGTATAAGGAGGCTAGGCAAAATGGAAAGGAGATTAGGTAGAGAATGCAAACGATGGAGCTTGATTTCGTTCCATTTCCGATTGAGAGAACCTTGATTTAAAACAGGCTGTCCAGGAATATGCAATTTTCAGTGCGTCCGGCATTGGATGGTACAGGAGTGCGGTAATTAGAAATTGCAGGATTGCTTTTGATCTTTTATTTTATATGTCTGTGGAAAGGGAGTGATCGAATAATAAAATAGATAGAAAAATAAAATAAATCGAATATCAGATTTACGTAATTCAATTGTAGTGACCTACGTTTACGGAGAGAGCATCGATGAATTCCACTATAAATTAAATGTTATATGAGAATTATAATCATACTCGAGTCATTCAAACACTCTTAGTATTTCTCAAGTCCCAATTATACCTACTAACTCACACAGTATATAGTCTCATAATTTCCCGCTAAATAATTTCTCGATCTCACGAAGGAATTATACACAAATTCTTATCACAAGAATTTAATTATGTTCTTGGTGTAATTGCACGAAAAAAGTGCACTATCAAGTGTTCAACGAAATGGCACTTCAAGACATCATATGAAAGCACACGATGATGTCCACTCGTCGTAAGCATACATGTATACATGGGCATGGAATCGATATAGCTTAGATTCCAATGTGCAAAGGTTGAAAAAAACATGATTCCAACTCGTGAAAGCACTGGGGTTTGCTCCAGTAGCTATCCTTCCAACTTGAAAGGAGGATGTGTGAGGTTCGAATCCCCAACTTCTCAAGGGTTGGGATGGGGACGCTGTAATTTTAAGAGTGGGTTTGGACTTCCACGCTCTGCAAGGAGGCAGGGCAAAAGTCTGAGAGTAAGTGTTGGAATAGAAATAGAGTAGGATAAAAAAAAAAAAAAAAAAAAAACTCGTGAAAGTAGCTCACGTATCTTGCTTTGCTCCATATTTGAAGTCCAAAATCCTTATGGATAAAGATCAGTAAGACTGTGTTTGTTATTGTTTCTTTTTTCTGTTTTTAAATAACTTTTTTGTTTTTTTGTTCCAGAACAAAAAAAAAGGAAAAACGCGTTTGTGTGCGTTTTTGTTCCAAAATTATTTTTGTTCCCAAAAACACATTTGGAAAAAAAAACAAAAAAAAAAGTTGTTTGCTTGTTTAAAACAAAATTTAAGAACACTTTTAAAAGAAATAAAAAATTATACAAATTTACCAAACGCGTTTTACGTTCATTTTTATTCTTAAACAAATTTACCAAACGCCTTTTTTTGTTCAAAATTATTCCCTGAATGTAAATACTTTTTTCTATTTTTGTTTCTCGGAATAATTTTTAAATAAAAACGTTACCGAAGGCACTCTAAAGCATTCATATTTTATGTCCTCACGCACGGAGCCCAAAATAGGAAATATATATAGTTCTCTTTTTTGGTCTGACACATCGACCCAGTCAACGTCGAATTCAAAAGTCCATGTTGGACTTTTCAACATCAATAGCCGCAGGAGAAAAGCAAACAAAAAGGCGCTCGGAGGACGACACGTGTCCTCGTGTCAGGCGCCATTTTAAAAAAATTTCGGACTGACTGGCTGAGGGTTTCTTCTTTCTCCCGAGTCTCTTAGGCGCGGGAGGACCTGGTCCGTCTCTCTCCCCGTTCTCCTCTCTCTCCTCTCTGTCTCTCTCCCCTCCGCCTCCGCTGGTTGCTTCCATCGCCCCCCACCTTGATGCCGACGCTTCTCCGCCTCCCTCTCGCGACGTCCGCTCTGCTCTCTCTCTCCCCCTCCGCGAAGTCGTGCCTCTCTTCCAGCGAAACGACGAGCTCGACGGCGCCGGCGACGGCGACGGCGACGAAGCAGAAGACGGAGACGAAGAAGCAGAAGTGCGCGCGCTCGGGGTTCTGGATATGGCTCGTCGCGTCGGTCGCGTTCCGGCTCGCCCTCGTCTACCTCCCCAGGAACCTCCGCCTGTCCACCCGCCCCGAGGTCGCCACCCCTCTCACCAGCATTCGCTGCCGTAACGCCGCCTCTCTTCGCTCCGTCGATCGATTCCCGATCCCCGATCCCCCGCCCCCTCCTCCCTTGAAATCTTGGAGGTTCATTTTCTGATTCGATTTCTGGTTTTTCTTGTTTGTGCCGCTTGCAGTTGGCAAAGGCTACTGGTTGAAGCAGTAGGCGATGTCTCCCTACGCAGGTTCGGCTCCGTTCGATCTCTGGTGTGTCGCTGTTTGATGCTTCGATCCCTTCCACAGGTTCCATGTATGACGGTTCTCCTTTGCTGTTGCTCGTTCTCGGACCTCTCGCTGTCAAAAGGTTACTACCGGAGTATAATCGCCGATGCATTTTGAAGGCTAGGTTGATTGTGAGCTTTGCTGGTTAACTGCTAGAACTGAACTAGATTTGTCTGGCGTTATCAAAGCGGAGGCTGTGGCTTGTGCGAAAAGTTGTTTTCGATTCCAGAAATTGAATTTCTGGTAATTGGTATATGCTGTCATAGTTGAAACTTGGATCCACTTTCAGTCGAATCCAACCGTGTTTTTCTGTACATGTCTCAATTCTATCTCCTTTGCCTGTGCTTGTGCATACGCATCGTCTTTTGACCCATTATAAAAGGCCTCAGGTAGGGCAAGGTGCTACCTAAGTGCTTGAATCAGTTGGCCATTTGTGTAAGTCTTCATCTGGGCAGGGCATGGCCTTCAATTGGTTGTGCATTTGCATCTCTGTTTCCTGATGGCCTGCATCCTTTTCTCCTTCTTTAAATTTGGTTGCTTTAGATTGTAGTGTAATGATAGCATGCTTATATTGGACTTTTTTCCACTTAGCTTTATGCTGATGGAGATTCACTTGGCCATGTATCTGGCCTTTTTGTCTGGTTGTGATTTATCCATTGATCACAATTTAAATCTGAGATATTTGCCCTGCATGGCATGCCGTTCTGCATACAGAGAACTTGGCAGTTGTAGTGCTTTAATGTAGTTTTATGCCATTTACATATATGTTCCCTGGGTAATATCTTTGCCTATGCCATGCAGATTTTGCCACTATTTAGCAAGCATAAGGTGGTACATTTCAATAAGACAGATGCTCGTTTGGCAAACAATGGAATTTCACTAGATCTTCAGAGGCTCAGATGTCGAGTCAACTTTCAGGCTTTAAAATTTACTCCTCACATCGAGGCTCTGGGGAACAAATTAGTCCACCTCCTTCAAGATAAGGGGCCTTTCATGGCTTTGCATCTGAGATATGAGATGGATATGTTGGCTTTCTCTGGATGCACCCAAGGTTGTACAGCAGAAGAAGCTGAAGAGCTCAAGTGAATGAGGTTTGTCTTGACATGTGCTTGCTTTAATGTTTGCTATTGGAATAATTTTCATTTAACTTAATCAGCTGATGTTGTGCTACTTATGCCTCAAGGAAAAATCACGAGCCTTTTGAAACCTCAAGGTGCAAATTATAGGTTCTTGAACGAAGGTGTAAAATCTAGTTTAACTAGAGATGCACATTGTATTTAAGGGAAGGGATATGTTTTTTAAGTCTTTAAGTTCATGTGACTTTACCCTGAGATGGAACTCTAATGTATTCCATGGCCTATGCTACATTTTAGTCAAATCCTGTGGCTTTAGCTCTGAAGCTCTAGGTGTCGCACCTGGGCAAAAGTAAGCTTGATTGAATACGAGGAATGTGGCATTAGATGTATTTCATCCTTTTATTTCATCAATTTATCTGTTTTTCTCGTTTCTCATATGTAAAATGTGTGGCCACATGAATTGTGCTTTTCATTCAGGTATGCATTCCCCTGGTGGAGGGAGAAAGAGATTGTATCTGAGGAAAGGAGATCACGAGGTCTGTGTCCTCTGACTCCGGAAGAGACATCATTAGTTTTACAGGCACTAGGTTTTGACAAAGACACGCAGATTTACATCGCATCTGGAGAAATCTATGGCAGCGAACGGAGATTAGCCACATTGAGGGCTGCATTTCCACGGATTTTGAGTTAACATATTAACGTGCTGTTATATTTCTAATTCAGTGACCAACATCTTCTGATGCTAGCGGTGTTGAACTCTCTGAAGGTGAAAATCGTAATGGAGAATGTTAAAAAGTTCCATCTTCACCTTGAGGGCGTATGTAAAAATGATCCAAGAACAGTAGACAG
Organism: Eucalyptus cloeziana; assembly: GCA_014182715.1. NCBI lineage: Eukaryota > Viridiplantae > Streptophyta > Magnoliopsida > Myrtales > Myrtaceae > Eucalyptus > Eucalyptus cloeziana. Next base: position 2,527,005 of record CM024637.1, on the reverse strand, counting down.
TGTGTGTATATAAAAGGATGCTTAGCGGCTGCTAATGCTTGGAGCGTGTATTAGAACATCCATTGATGCTTTGCAATTGGCACTGGGATGAGTCCATCTCCATGTAATCTGACATTTAGTTCTTCTATCTTTTTTCACAGATTTTACTTTTATGTCAGGTTAAAAAAGGAGATGCTGCTGGATCCAAAGGAGTTGCAGCAGTTCCATAATCACTCGTCACAAATGGCGGCTCTAGATTTTATGGTATCAATAGCCAGCAATACTTTCATCCCCACATTAAGCCAAGGGGAAAACCAAAAGACAAGTTGGTTCGGTGGATCTCGATTATGCATGTTTTGTGTGCTAATCTAGCAAAATGCAATCAGAGGAGGACCGTCCATAAGCACAACTTTTGCATGCAGAATCTTCCCAAATGAGTAGAACACTTAAAAAATGACGAGCAGATAGCACGAGCACATATCCAGTTTTATAACGAACCATGCAATTTTGATCTAAGACGTGAAATTCTGGGGTGATGCTATGCATACTCGAGTTTATCCCAACACTTAACAAAAGACATCCTAAATGCTCAACCTGATGCTTTCTATCCACTGCCTACGAGCTTCGTACTGAGTGATACCCAGAAGTAAATCTATAATATCCAACAATGAACTTGCAGAAAACTACTGCAGCATTAGCCATAAACTCAGACTGTACAGTACTTGTTCCATAAAACAACATACCAATTGTGAGTACAGTAGTCACAATCTCTCCATGCTTGAGCTTGGATAACCATAGCATCAAGACTGACATTAGGCACCCACTGCTACTTTAATGAAATTGGATACTAAATGTCACCATCTAGTTTAAACAGAATTTTTCGCCTCCTTTGAACAATCAGAACCCTCAAAAACGACATTAAAAACCCTTGACACACAATTCGGGTACAAAATACTGGACGCCATTGTTCAGATGCCCAGAAAACAATAGTTTCCATCCAGAGTGTAGTTCAAAGAGAGACAGGAGAAGGACAATGGACTCAGCAGATATTTGAAGCTTGTTTCGCTTCAATGTCCTTAAGCCTAAGGGTAACAGCTCTCTTGTGGGCTTCCAATCCCTCGACTTCGGCCATAACAGCCACATATGGGCCAAGGTTTCTCAACCCTTCCTCTGTCAGAGACTGAACTGTCATGTACTTCTGAAAGGAGTCAAGAGACACTCCGCCATACATTCGTGCATACCCATAAGTCGGAAGGACATGATTTGTACCACTGGCATAGTCTCCAACACTCTCTGGTGTCCACTGGCCTAAAAATACAGAGCCTGCATGATAAAGGAAAGAACTGTTCATCACAAAAGAGCTAGCACATGCTGGCAGTGAAATATGAAGCTGTTGATTCAGCACACTCATTCTCAAACCCAAATATCCTCTATCTCTAGCGCTAGCGCAAGAGAGGATTGAAGATTTGATCCCCCAAACCCCCTTTCCAAATACCTGAACGACCTTAAACATTGGATGGCCAGTTAATAAGCAATTGCAAGACAAAAATAAAGAACAACTTTTCTCCAAAAACGAAATAATATAATCTTAAAAATTTCTCGGCAGTCATGGCACTATGCTTGATAGTTTTTCTTTTCTAGCGATAGCTGCATACTGAAGTTATCAAGCTCCGTCCATAGTGCTGACTACTCTCTCAATCAGTTTTCTCTTAGTCTTCCTAGCTGCTTAGTCACAATTGGTTCCATAACTTGACAGATTAAAGTGCAACCAACCCATTGACTTTAAAATCGAGGGCTCCAGCAAAACTTGGGTGAGCTTGAAGCCATATTGGAAATATCATTTAGTTTTTATGACAGAAAGATGACCTTATACCAGCGATTTATAGAACAAAATTAGGAGCAACACATTACAAGACACGTAATCAAGGGAATGATAGACGGCGAAGGAACAAGCAACAAACACAGCGATGTTGCAATCCACAAGTTATACCTGCATTCTCAATAAAGCTTTCCCACTTCTCAGCATCTTTTACATTGATGATAAGATGCTCAGGGGCATACAAATTTGAGAAGTAAACTGCCTGCCAATATACATAGTACTGTTAATATCAATAGCAAGTGAATGCACGAATTGTTGCATACATAAACACATGAAAATAGAAGAAATGCACATTTGAGATTGAACAAGAAAACAGCAATGACTCCAACTAAACTTCCATAGGCAATGACGTTGCGAAGCAACATATGAGAATCTTTTGCAGAAAGGAAGTGAAAACTCCCTGAGATAAGCCAAATGCTATCTGTTTGGGACTTTAAAGAACTATAAATAGGTCTAGCCATCACGACAAATGTGTATGTTGCATGCAACCTTATGAGGCGCCCAAATATTCGTACTTTATTTCCTCAGGTATTAGGGGATACAAATAGACTTTTATCATACTTGGGAAAACCTCTGACTTAGAGCACGGACATCATAGAATCCCAAAATTCAGATCTCAAATTCTTCTGTGCAAAGATAAAACATAAGACTCCCATATCAACATTGAGAAGTGGCACAACCTCAACCATATCATGAGCAAACACAACGAAGCTGTGGCTTAAAGCTTTTGAAGCAAACTCTCCCCGAGGAAGACTCCCACACTGCTTGTTTATTTCTTCCTCAGTAGCCTTTATATCCACTCCATCCCCAGCTACGACAAGAACAACTTGACTGTCAGGACCATGTTCAGCCTGACGATGAATAATGTGTCAACAAATTAGACAACATGACAGGGAATACAACAGATAAAACCATGTGCCTCATGTGTGGGCAATGATCTCAGGAGTATAATGTGACCAGATGATGACTGAGCAATTGACACAGCATGCAGTGATTTTAGAAAGATCAAGCATCAAGTCAATAAATTAATACAAAAAAAAGATTACTTCATCCACTGTTGATCGCAAAAACTTGAATTTACAGCACAAAGTTCCAAAAAAATTGCAAATGACTCCCTAATAAAAGTACATCCAACTAATCAAGGAAAAAACAGACACTTTCAAGTTGATTTTTGAGTATGCCTTTGCTTCCTTTCTGATGTAAAACGACCAGACTAGAAGTAAATCAAGAGTGAAAGTACTATTTCGGGACCGTGACAAATGCCATGAAGACTGAAATAGTATTGCAGGCTGGAATTTTAGTGGATCAATTCTGAAATTTGATGTAAGTTTATAAAAAAGGATCTAATTGAAGTATTTGAATAGAATAAAAGAGTTTTCGAAAGGAATGATACTAATTCTCAAGCATTATGTCTAAGGCTTCTTAAGCATCACACTAATGGGCCTACCACATGTTACATCTTGAACTATTGCTGCAAAGACCTAAATTTTACCATGTTGTAGCAATTCAGTCCAGTCTACAAGTTAGACAGCTGTATATACCTCAGGAAACGAGCAGAGACAAATACTTAAACCAAAGGAAAATAGCAGAGCCAGAATACTTATCAATAATGCAGCTTGTACCGCAACTCTATACATTTCTACACACATCAAAGAAAGCAACGAAACTCTCCAGTATCTTAAGACACCCAGCACTAGGAAGAGGACATAAAAGCCATTAAAATACTAGGCACAGTGCTTCTCTGTTCTCCCATTATAAGGTTTGGGAGAGAATTATGGACTGAATGATAAGACCAAGGGAAAACAACCTCTACCCTAGCACTCCAGTAAGTCCAAACTTGTAATTGCCATAGAGATGAAACAGGAAATGCAAGCACTTTATAAGAAAAAAGTAGAAACATGACTGAACCATGCTTGATGCCATTACAAGATGTCCAATAGCCAAAGGGTGGTCCTTCCTTTTTCTTTTTTCTTTTTTTTTCCAGATGAAGGGTAGCATGGAACTAAAGAAAAACTATAGTATCACATTGTGTGACCATTGAGATAGACTCCCCACCATAAACGGATTGTGGAGGCAACCTTTTCATACCCCACACAATGCTCAAGGTTCCAAATTAACATGCTCACAGTGATAAAGAAAGCTGAAAGTAAACTTCAGAACTTTTAACCTATAAGAAACAACTACTAAATCCCCCAAAGAATTTCATTGCTCAAATTGTGGCACCTGACATTGTGCTAAAAATTGTATTTGAAGCCCATTGCTCAGCCTACATCTAGAATAGAGCCATCACATTCTTCCCAGATTTGACATCTTAAAAATCCGCACAACAAAATTTTTTATTTAAATGATGCACCTCAATTTATAAAGATCAAATGATCAAGATAATGCCTCATAAGAAAGCCACATGGAAGAAGCAAGGAAACAAGCTGATCACATAAACACAATCATGCCACAGGCATGACAGATGAGAATCAAGGAAGGGCAGATGGCCATAGAAAGTGTCCGCCAAACAAAAAGCATGGGCAAGACATTTCCTCCTTCTGTCCTCTGTATTAGCATTTTGATCTTTTTCCTCCTTTTCTGGATAGATCCTGCCAAGGCAAGCCGTTGGAACCACTTTGCTGAATCTGTCCAATACAAGCTGTGTTTTGAATTCCATGAGGATTTAACTTGTCCCCTTGAGAACATATCCTAACTCTCCTTCTCTTGAGGAAATTTTTTATAGAGGGTCATTTTTTTCCAAGATGCAATATGAAACTCACTCGCCTTATTAGTCACTACTTTCTAGTGAACGTCTTTAGCTAAGTGCAATTAGATCATCTACAATTTCTGTAACATCTAAAAAAATGATCAAAAGTGAGACAACAATATACTCAATTCTTTTCTTTTTGTTTATTTGCTCTTCTATAAGTAGTAAATTTATAGAGAAATAAACACCTATTTGATTACCAAATAATGATTAGAAGACTTTTTTTCCCGCCCATTTCTCAACAAGAAGGCAAGGCAAACTGATTGAACCAATGCAGATGTCTACATAGTTTATCCCAGCAGATGTCTACATTATATATCCCAAGACAGTGTTTTAGAATCTGAGGAATACAAATTAAATGGATCACTTTTTGTAGAAGTTGTTTTATTCATTAGACATCAAATCACTTCACAAAGTAAAAGCACCTGGGATAACAGATCAGCTGCTATGTGGACTGGACTAGCATACTTGTCTGCAATGACAAGAACTTCCGAAGGACCCGCAGGCATGTCAATGGAAACCATTGCTTCACTGTTCTGTTAAGGAGATGAGATCACACAAGAGGCGTTAATTGGTGATAATAAATCAGCAAATGGTATCAGGCTCCAGCCATTTATTTATGGAAAGGACTGAGAATAGTGCTCATTTATACTTGGAGAATCATTTTTGCAGCGGTGACATACTGATTTCCGGGACCAAATATCTTCTCAACCTACAAAAAATAAAAGCACACCAATATGATGATCATTAGATGACCAGATGACATTTATTTTCACAATGACTGAACAACAGGGAACAAGTTCTATCACTTTGTATGCAATCTAAGTACGGAGCATAATTTTAATTGATAATTCCTTATCTGAATACTCAAGCACACAGATTTCTTTAAAAAAATTATATCGAGACCATAAACTCATTGATAGCAAAGGTCAAGAAGTCCATTTAAATGCATCCGCATCCATGTGTAACAAAACATTCAACCAACTATTCAGATAGCTGTTATTAGATCCCTTAGGAGGCCTGGTTATACCTCTTCCAAGCAACCGAAGAAATAGCCAATCTAATAATATTCTCGTATTCACATATATGAGATAACACTTTGAACCAAAAACTTCTCTCTTCAATTTTGGCTGTTCAATAAATCTTGTCCCACACTCTTATTCATCTTTGACGCATGCTTTTTGCTCAAGTAGGGCAAGCAATGGGTGAACCATGTCATTGCCCATAGACCTCATAGGTACAACACTAATCAGGATTTTCACTGAATAACTATGTGGCTGCACTTTGCAATCCTAAGCATTTGTTGGAGAAAAGATTCAGGCGTTTCTCTAAAAAGTGCTGATGACAAAGGATTTCATTGATACCAATTAAAAGTACCTTCGGGCAGGATTCAGTTCCCCATCCCATGGCAGCTATGGCCTGCAGAGCAGAAAATTCCACAAATCATGAAAACCTAACCATGTGAAAGAAACAGATAAAAAAATCAGTAGTCCATGTCATGTTTCAAACCTGTGCTCCTCCAGCTTTAAGGATGTGAGTCACACCAGCTTTCTTGGCACAGTATAGTACTTCCTTCAGGCAATAAAAAAATAAAAAAGGTGTAATTAGCTCATATTGCTTATCATCTAGACAAAACATCTTTTTGGAGGGAAATTTACCTTGCAAATGCTGCCATCCTGACTTGGGGGTGTTGCAAGAACAACCGTCCTACACCCAGCAATCTGTGCAGGCTGAAGTGTGCAACAAACCAGATGTCAAGTAAATCCAATTTTTGATATATGAAAATCAAATTATTTGTTTTAGTGGGAAAAAATCACAGAAGAGGCAACTTTCATCCACTTACAACTGCAAGCATAAGTGCTGTTGATGGTAGAACTGCAGTACCTCCGGGAACATAAAGGCCTACGGAGCCAATGCTCCTGGCTACCCTTTTACATCTGACACCCTAAAGGATCACAATATCTAAGAGCCAAAATGAGATTACTCAATTGAAAAGGAGAAATCAGACAACATTTCTTCTTACTTTCATATTCTCGATGCTCTTTTCAGGGGATTTTTGAGCCAAATGGAAGGCGTGTATATTATTATAGGCCACATCAAATGCTTCCCTCACTGTTGCATCAAGCTGCAGAATTGGCAACTGTTAGGTCAGGATTTTATAATCCTAAAACTGATGACATCATAGAAAGGCACCGGCCAACAAAGACGAGTATTTGAAAAGCACGAGTTATCTTAAGGCACCTCTGGGTCTGGAAGGTCAGACACGTTCTCAACTATCTTCTCCAGGTCAACTTTGTCAAATCTTGCAGTGTACCTATGGAAGCATACAAGCTGGACATTATCATCCAAGAAGTGTTGACATCATCACAAAGTATTCCTTCTAACTTCATAATTCCTGCATTGTCGAGAGAATGCCAAACAGAATTCAAAGAACATTGTTTTAAACAAGAACACAAACTCTTTGACTGCAGCATCGCCTCTACTGTGGATGTCATCGACAATCGGATTGACCTAAAGGAGAAAATGCCGCAAAGCAACCAATGCAGCTGTTAAAAGCAAATGGATGAACATAAATAAGGATAACTGACAATCAGTGTCATGTGAACTAAAGGAGTCTCAAGACTCACCACGCTGAAGATTTTCGAGAAATCAATACGCGGCCGGGCCTTCAGACTATCGACCTCGCTATGAGTAAGCTCCGACAGCTTGTAAGACTTCATGGAACAACTTATTTTCGATCCTATTAAAACATCAAAATGCATCACATGCATTTAGAGGCCGATATTATGAGAATCCTGAATGAAAGGCTGTTTTTGTTTTTTTGTTTTTTTATCCGTCCCACTCTAACTTTTCACTCACAGACTTTTCCTCTAACTCCGGGCGTGGGAGTGAAACCCATAACCGAAGCTAAATCATCTCCACCCTAATCCTGAGAAAGCGGGGATTCGAAACCCCCACCTCCACATTCCCATACGAGAAGGGTGAAAACCTAGCGGTTTGGAGACTGTTCAAACAGTAGAAAATGAACAAAATAACAAATTGCTGAACACAGCACCAATTACTGATAAAAGTACCGGCTATGGAGCAATTTCGCCGACGACCCTTGATGACTGGCGAAGAGAACGCTCGAAGTCGAGGAGTGGGCACTACTTCGGCTATGGAGCAATTTCGCCGACGTCCCTCGATGACTGGCGAAGAGAATGCTCGAAGTCGAGGAGCCGGCAGTAGTCGTTCGGCCAAAGCAACGCTCCGATTACAGTAGAGAAATTGTCTGTCCATCACCACCTTCAATCAGGAGAGTGACTAAGAACGATGAACAGAGTAAATTGAGGGTTAAGGGATGCTCCAACGGTCGTACCTGGGCGGCGGCGGCGGCGGAGATTGGCGGCCGCTGGGATGTGAAAGCGGCAGGGCTGAAGTCGTGTGGGCTGGCAAGAGGGAAAACGGCGACAAAATTTCCATGTTTGTCCGGCGGATGGGCCCTTCAACATTGACTTTTACAGTTTAGCCCTTCGCATTTGAAGCAAGTGCAATATATACCCTTGAAGGCAACATCCTTCCAATTTCAGTCGGAGTTAAACATATCGATACTGAAAGAAAATAATTGGTCTTATAATTTTCAAATTAACTAATTAAAGAACCACAGCTTAGAGTGAAGATTGAGAATGAAAATAATTAATTTCAAATTTTCACCAAATATATATATCGACTTTCACTTTTGCTATTTGTTTCTTCTCCTCCTTTCTGTTACTTTTCTTAATCAATTTTCTTCTACTTTATTCTCCCAGCTGTGTTTTATAATTCTCTCTTTCGTAAAATATTGGCACGATCATGATGCACATAATATATTGTGTAGGTATGAATTGTGACGTTAATAATTTATAAGTGTCAGAATTTCTATTTAAGTTCCCAAGTGAAATAAGTTTATACTATTAATATACAACTTCAAAATTTTAACGATAGTTGAACAAGAAACATGATTTATTAATTGACTTTTTTTACTAATTGAATCATTGAAATATTTATGGTTGACATGGATATCACTCAAAAGATTATCTAAATTTGACATGTACGAAGGTAACTCTTGAAGTTAATTTTTCATCGATTCATAGAAATTTCTTCAAGTATCTAAATTTACGCATATAAAATTGTCTGAACATTCTTCAAAAATGTATTTACTTAAATTGAGATTTATCGAGAGTACCACAAATGTTGAAAATTACAAAATGACTGAACAAGTTATGATATCATATTTTTTACGAAAAATTGATAATTTCTTTTATTGTTAAATTTTTTTTTAGTCCAGAGACCACATTGGGGTTATTATTCTAGTAAATTTATTATTCTTGGCTACCAGCCCACAAGGCATATGTGGGCATATATTTCAAGCTTGGAATCATGTCAAAATTAAATTTTGGAAGGCATCAAAAGGCAAGAAAGTCCGCCGCAAGTTCCAAATTAGACGCCCTCATAGGAAACATTATGCAGCAGCAATTGGAGTGAGAATATTTTAGGTGATGTTGGTTAGAGAACAAAAATCAACATTTGAGTTCTCTTCCTGTAAACTGTTTTTTGTTTAAATTGTAGACATGATTTTCTGATGGACTTAATAAAATTCTGCATTAATGACAAAACAAGACAGGAAAATGGATAAGGCGCAAAGAAAAAGGCCGATCTATTAAACTTCAAGCTAAATTGCTGTTGGTGAGCCAACACAGAGGAGAGAGCAGAGCAACATCAGCTCATCCACAGGCAGAGGAAGTGATTTCTGTACCAGGAGAAATTGGATATAACATCAAAATCTTGGTCACTCAATCTGTTGTAGAACTCCTTTGAAACCACCTCGTCTTGCGAATCGACATCCCTTAGTCATATGGAATCTGGATATATGCGGCATCACACACAAAGGGGATGTCGGCGTACATGCCCGCAAGGGCGCATCTTATGCTCTCCAACACGGTAAACAGGTAGGCGAATGCCACGGCTGTCCAGAAATGCATCCCCACTTTTCCCCAGTAGACCGCAAGCGGCATCCAACGGCTCACCATCCCTACCACCTGCAGGGCTATCTCCAACAGCATGCCCATCACCACATGAAACCTGAAGAAGTGAGGCCACTCCTTCCGTCTCACTACCCCCAAGTAGGCGACAAAGAAGTAAGCCATTAGAAACCAACTCGGCAGCCTCCCAATGGCCCCAAGGAAGGGGTACGTCAAAAACTCAAAGTCTTCTAAGAAGGGGTGAAGATGATAAGCTGTCTCGGCATACATCCAGGTCTCGTGGAGAGGCATCAAGTAAGGGAGACACGCTAAGGTTCTCCACCACCACCTTGGCTTCTTGGTCATAGGAGGGAACCTAAAACTGTATGGTACGTCCTTGGATGCTCGTGGGGCCCTGCAAGGCCTCCGTCTGCTGGGGATAATTGGAAGTGAGAATGACAGGCCATCATTGTCTCCTCTTACAAGAGTGGTGGATGCTGAGGATATGTTCTGGTGCAGCAAACCTAAGCATAGGGAAAAAGGATCAAACTTCCATATCTTCAATGTATTTCAGCATGATTCGAAAAGAAAGAAACTGCCATATGCATATTAAATGACAGCAGTATTCACATACATTTGTTGGACCATTGCTTAAACTCTATATGAGGTCTCCATGAACTCCTGATGCTCAACAAAGTGGCCTTGGTATGTACGGCATGACTACGAGCAATAACCGAGTTACTAGGCACTATGGGCTTAGAAGCAGGATTTGTGACCCCACACCCCAAGAATGAGGTGCATCCACTTAACAACATAGTTGGATACCTGTAAAGAAGCTGGTATTACTGAGAACAGTTTACAGAGAAAGCGCAGGCAGAATAAGGGTTACTATAAGAGAACAGAACATATTTCTCACGATAGAATTATAGAACAACTTCATTGGTAAGTAATACAATCAATCAGGAAAAGCAATCTGTGTAGATGTCAGGAGATAAGTGCAAAACATCAGTATTCTACACAACATATCAGTACTCTACGAGCAACATGACATTAATCGGCAAAAAGTAGCTACCCCAAGCAACTCCATCACAGTCAAAGCAGGGGACGAGAAATTTTCCAGGGGATCTGTCGAAAGTTTCTAGACATGAAATCTTTTCCACACCATAAGATCGCACATCGAGAGCCAACTCCAAAGTCTTTAACAATTCCAACGACTAGCTAGCCTTCGAAATGCAAATGACAAGACAACTCCCCAAACAAACGCCTAAAGCACTTCCAGCCTCTCGACCATGATAATTAGCGGTGTCGGGTACAACTAGCTGACAGCGCGCTCGAGCTTGACTCAATTCACAAGCTCATTGCTCAAAACTCGATAAGAGATCGATGAAGCATTGTCTTTTGAGCTCAAGCTGGTGCCCACATTTCCTTCCGGTGACCTAAAAGTGAATCCTTTGCTGGACCTCCAAAACTGAAACTTCCCGAGTCGCCATAGATTGAAAGAAAACTCGACCCATACAAATGCGGAGAATCAAAAGAACAACACAACGTATCACAAACACATTGGCATCCACGCCTTCTCCGACGAATACCCCAGTTACCCAGAAATGACCAGCCGACGAAGGCTCAGGAAACTCAATCAGCGATTCTACTTCGAAACCCAAGAACTAATTCGAAAAACGCTTTGAAGAAAGCCCATCTTCAAGGATCAAGCGAAGATAAACCCACACGAACACGAACGGCGCCGGTCGAAAGCGATTCTTCGTCGACATCGGAAGATACGGAAATCGGGAAAAGAGGGGAAATCACCTTCGAGATTGCGAGACGACGAGCCCGCCACGATCAGGGAATTAGGGTTCTTCCAGCTTCCATCGCCCTCGTTCAGATAGCGCTGCGGACTGTGAACTGAAAAGCTCATTATCATATCCGTCCTCCTCTGCGAAGTGCAGGCGCTGTCTGCCGTCGGATCAATGTGGCATCAACGGCCGAAAGCCCTCCTCCCACCTCTCTACCCCCGCGCCTGCGTTCGTTCTCTCTTACCGTTTCGTTTGATGAAATTACAGAAAACCCCCTGAACGGCGTAGTTTCATCATTAATTGTCGAGTGACGACAATGATTTGCAAGGGTAAAAGTTAGATATTCATCCGTTTTTCTACAATAAATTATTGACTATACAAAATCCGTGAAAGTTTGAAAGGGGAATATATTGGTCCGTTTCTATTGGTAAAATTACATAAAACCCTCTTAACATTATAATTCTACTCTTAATTTTTTGACTGTGACAACACCCCCTGAACTTATGTTTTCTCGCGATGGGTACACTGTATCCATTTTCTGTCTGAATGTGCAATGGGGACATGGTTTGGAAGGGTAAATGTTAGAATTTTATCCGTTTTTCTATTAGAATTTATTGATTATACAAAGTTCGTTAAAATTTGGAAGTATCTCATATTGATCTCCTAATCTTTTCAATATTACAGATCTTCCTAAACTTAAGATAACTTTTTCATTTGCATTTTCAGGAAAAAAAAAAAAACTTCAATTCGAGAAAGAGAGATTCTGTGGTCATCTCAAATACAAGATAAAGAGTAGAGTTCCATCAGATTTCCTACTTGGGCCATATAATTATAATCGAGATTTTGAATTGTATAATGGGGTTCAAGTATATTTGGATTTCATTGATGAATATCCCGAAATACAAACCCAACTAGTTATTCACCAAAAGGAATCCGTTTTCTTCTCAAACCTATAATATTATAAACGTTACTATCTTATTCATCTATGAATTAATGTATTTAGTCGTGAGGAGTAAAAAATTGTATAAACTCATAATGCTTTAGGAAGGTGTAAAACGGGCTGGATAGAAACCTATAATTTTTTTTTTTTAATTTTTTTAAGTAAATATACACAATATGCTCTCAACTTTGATATGAGTTCGGGAGTAACCGGATTTGAATTTAAGAACAATATAAGGGCACCTATGGTGACGCTCTTATTTCTCTTTTTTTTTTTTTTCCTAGAACAAAAATCTTTTTGTGTACATTTTTGTTCCTAGGAACAGATTTGGACAAGGAGTAGAAAAAATTGCTTCATTGTTCTCTAGAATGACTCAAGAATTAAGTCTAAACCATTTTCCTTTTTTTTTCTTTCTTCTTTTCTTTCTTTTTCTCTTCCTCCTCCTCTTCCCCTAGCTGGTCGCTAGTCTCAGCGTTGGCCGGCGACCGACCAAATGAGTTTCGGTGACCTTGCCCGCCCCTAGCAAGGTCGCCTCGAGCCTTGCCCAGCCACTCGGCAATTGGCTAGAGAAAGAAGAAGAAAAGAAAAAAAAAAAAAAAAAAAAGAAGAAAAAATGTAATAAAATTATTTAAAAATTAAAGAAAATTCTAAGTCACAAAAAATTTTGGGGTTATATTAAATGCATTTTTATTTCAAGAATATAAATTTTGTACGATTCTAAACGCGTTCTTTTTGCTCAAAAAATTCTCTACATAATAAAAATAGAAAAAAAATATTTCTAAATAGAAATTATTCTCGGGAACAGAAGTGTTATCACATGTACCCTAAGTTATCTCGAACCGGTTCCAATGTCATCTTCCCTCTACCCATCCGCCAACGTACTTCGAATAAATAGGTACTCATTAGCTGCACGGCTCTCTCCCTCCCTTTCTCTCACTTCATATTACTCCATATAAAAGAATTGAACTGTACAATTTAATGGATTGATGTATTCCATTTTCTAAATTTCAAAGGAATTTTCCATTAAATTTTCTTTTTATTTTAAAAAAGAAAAAAAAAAAGTAGTTCTCTCCTTAGAAACTCATGCGCATTGCACATATAAAAGGTAAACAACAATGAAAGTTCATCAAGGCAGTGTGCTCTAACGATTGAAAATTCAAGATAAACATGTACTACCACAAAGTTCATTGGGAGTTTGCGCAATTTTGCATTGTTTTCTTTTATTTTTCAATAGGAAATTGATATTAATCTAATCTCTCGATTATAATTTAAGTTAATTATCTTATTCAGCAATAAATTAATGTATTTCATTAGAAGTAAACGAAACATACAAACTAGGAATGTTTTAGTAAGGTGTAAAATGGGTTAAGGAACGCATGAATTCCCTATTATTGTTATTTGAGTAATATACTTAATATGCTCTCAACTTTGAGATGAGTTTGACTTTCGTTAAAGACAATGTTGGCTATCTCAAACTAGTTCTAATGTCATTCTTACTCCACCTTTCCACCAAAACCACCATCATGCCACTTAAAGAATCAACAATGCTTATGAAAGCAAAGTTTTATACACTCGAAATCTTGAAAAAGAAAAAAGAAAAAAAAAAGTGAGAACTCGATTGTTACTATCAAAAATTTCAAAATTCCCCTGGTCTAATAATATTTTATTTTTAACTATTATTTTGTTTTTTTATTTTTTTTCTTTTCTTCCTTCTTTCACTTTTTTCCCCACAATGGTGAGGCTCGTCAACCATCGGACAAGGGCCACGAAGCCCTTGCCTAGATCTAGGCAAGGCCTGAGAGTTGCAGGCAAGCCCGCCCTCACTTGCGGCCCCCAAGGCCATGGCAAGGATGGCCTTGCCCAAATCTAGGCAAAGCCGTCTTGCCGGCTACTGTTGGGGAACAAAAGCAAAGAGGGAAGAAGAGAAAAAAGAAAGGAAAAAAATTAATTAGTCGAAAAATTCCAAAAAAATATAAATTTATTATAAATTATCCACTTCAGTGCCAATTGGCCCAAATTGACCGAATGGACAGAACTGACATAATTACAAAAGGTTTAGCAATAAATTGACAAAAAATAAAGGTTTAAAATTGAATTTGCACCATTGTAATAGGTTTAGGACTTTTTTTTTAATTTTCCTGTGAAATATGTAAAAGGACCCGATTGAATATGGTGATGGACAAACAGCTTCTCTACGGTTAGCGGAGTAGCTTTTTGGCCAAACTACCATCGATTTGTCAACTTCGAGCATTTCCTTCGCTAATTATCAAGCACTGCGGTCAAAATTGCTTCATAGCTGGTACTTTCTTTAGTAATTCAAGTTTTTTTATGCTTCTGTGTCAATTGGTTCGATTCTATGTGTTCAAGAGTTGGCTACTTTATTCATTTTCTGCTGTTTGAAACATTAGTTAGTCCATTCACGTGTCTATCAACTTTAGCCTTTAGATGCGTCCTATAATGGGGCATTTGATTTTGTAACAGGATTGAGAATAAATTGTTCCATAAAGTCTTATAACTTGTCAAGCTTTCTCATGCCGAGGTCAATAGTCTAAAAGCTTGGCTGCATATTGATTTCTCAAAAATGAGCACTCCTCATTTTTTCCAATATGTCGTTTGGGATTGAAAGCAAGTTCCCTACCAAGTAGTATTTCCCTTACTTCAGCTGGTTTTTTTTTTTTTTTGGTCGAATACTTGAGCTGGTTCACCAAACGACATATTGGAAGGCATGAATTGGTGACGAAGGAGGACTTAGCCAAGCAAGGTTAACCCTTTGAAATAGTCTCTCCAATGAACCAATATGATATTTATCTAGAGAATATTCGTGCATTAAAAAACTATATAATGCAAGGTTGTTCATTACTATTAATGTGGATGCCTTTCTATGTATATTCTACAATCCTAGATATTTATTGTCACTGAATATTTTTGCATTCGTTATCTATAAGATTTTAGAAAACTCTCCCCTAAGTCAACGTTACTTGTAACAATACAAGAAATTCTAGAGAGAAATTTATTGAGAGAGAAGTCCTAAATTTGGGTTTATATTGGTATTTATACTTTTGGGATCGGAAGGGACCATATTTATACAAGAACCTCTCTTCTTACAACCATAATTTACATCGCTATCTAATGGTGGAGATGAATACAAGTGCATATTTCCTCTAT
The DNA here is from genome assembly GCA_014182715.1 of Eucalyptus cloeziana. Lineage (NCBI taxonomy): Eukaryota > Viridiplantae > Streptophyta > Magnoliopsida > Myrtales > Myrtaceae > Eucalyptus > Eucalyptus cloeziana. Next base: position 2,511,521 of record CM024637.1, on the reverse strand, counting down.
TGGCCCTAAGAATTCTCTAGAAGACATATTTTCCATATTTCCCTCAAGAATATTTTAAAGTAATAAAGAAGTTTCAAGACTTGCTTGGTTATCTCAACCCACTTCCTCAGCTTATTGGGCCCTAAATCCACTGGTCCATCACACTATTCTCTTGCTCGTAAAAGACTTCCTAGATTCGGAAATTGACTTATTCAAATTTAGTTGAGGTAATAAAATAATCATATAATATAAGGCAAACGAAACTTTTGCGCAAATTCATACCAATTTTATATTAATCAACAATCAAAAAAAATTATTATCAATATAAACAGTTGCAGTACTATTTCATCTTAAGATTCATGATATACTTGGATGTTCATATTATATAACATTAATAAAATAATTAACTAAAAATATTGAACTTTAATTCCACTAGACGAACAAAAGGATGGTTTTGTTTTTAAGGGATCTCTTACCTGGATAATACCTTAATAATTACTAAATTTTTTTCCCAATGATGTTTTCCTTAAACTTTTACTTTGTTCAATATGATACTTGAATTATTTCTAAATGTTCAATGCAATCTCAAATTTTCAATTTGTTCAATTTAATTCTTCAACTTTCCAAGTATTCCTATTAAATTAATATTTTTGCTATTTTATGTTAAGTGTTTTCATAAGGATATTTGGAAACGATATCCATTTATCTATAGATGTACGTATATATATTAATCTAAATCTTGTTCTTTATTTTTGAGATTGATGAAATTTTAATAAGGGTTAATATTACGAAAAACCCCAAAATAGTACATCTATTATAAGTTTATTTGAAACTAATTTTTTGACTACTAAAAACTCCAAACTAGTACACTTGTAACAAATTTCTTTCCGTTAGTTTCCGTTAAATTTTACTATCAAAATGTTGGTTGGATGACGGTGCCAGTTGAGTTGAATGACACATGCCAATTGACAGATGTATTAGTTTAAGATTCACATATGAACCCATTTGTGAATTTTCATGATAGTAATCCAATTTAACTTAGGATAAATTAGTCACAAATATATCAGTTTGGAATTTTTGGTGGTTAAAAAACTAGTTTGAGGTAAATTTATTACAAGTGTACTGATTTGAGGTTTTCTCATAGTAAAAAATTAATTTAGGTAAATTTGTCACAAGTATACTAGTTTGAGATTTTTTGTGGCTCTAGCCCTATATCTAAATCATGTTCCCAATTTATTAGTTGATAAAATCTCAATCTTATACTTAGACTTAAAATAGCAAGAAAATAAACCCAATATAACTCTAAATGAGTTTCTACTTTTACTATTCTAGTTTTACTTAAATGGAACAATCGTAATATTTATAAAGATAAAAAAAAAGGTAGAGATAAAAAATCCTATCTTTCGTTTATTTAGGATAATGATTGAAATGAAAAGATATTAAAAAAATCTAAGTATTAGTGTAACTATGAAAACTTGTGAATAGTATGGAAGGACTATAATTTGAAGATTCAATTGAACAAATTAAAAATTTAATGATGATATTGTACATTAAGTCAAAACTTGAGAAAATTTAGTTTCAATGGGAAAACTTGATGAACTTTCATTGTTGTTTATCCTATACATGTGCAATGCGCATGAGTTTTCAACGAGAGAATTATTTTTTCTCTTTCTTTATTATAGAAAAATATTATTTAACAGAAAATTCCTTCGAAATTACAAATGGAATGCATCAATCCACCAAATTGTATAGTTCAATTCTTTTATATAGAGCAATATCGAGAGAGAGAGAGCCTGGGAACTAGAGGTGGCAAAATATGTCATGGACCCATTTTGCATCCATATTTTTCACAAATGAGTCGAATATGGGTTATGAAGTTGTAATGGGCCATGACCTACATTCGACCTATTTTAAGTTCGGTTTTATATGGGTTGAAAATGGGTCACACGTTCTCACCCATTTTCGACCCATTTTAAAAACCTAAAAAAACATGAAAATCCTCAGCGACACAGCCCTTCGACCTTCGTCCTCCGCCGCTCGCCTCCACCACTCACCGTCGCGGCTCACCTCTGCCGCCCGCCGCCGCGGCTTGCCTTCGCCGCTCCCTCGAAGGTCGCCGACAACTGGCGAGGCTCGAGACTTGCCGGATCTGGCGAGGCTCGAGCTCGCCGACGTCGGGCGGGGCCTTGGCCTCGCCGAATTCGCGAGATCGAGCCCTGCTTGACGCCGGCTAGCTCAATCTCGCTTGTGGCCGGTCGCCAGCCGTCGTCGTGGCCGGTGGCGGTCGAAGAAGAAAAAAAAAAAAAGAGAAAAGAGAAAAATAGAAAATAATTATTAAAAATTAAAAATTATATTTTAAAAAATAAAAATTATTTTTTTTAATAAAAGTAATTACAAAATATATATTTTTTAAAAAATAATTAATGAATATATTTAAAAAGTTAAAAATTCCATTTTTTTAAAAATATTTTAAAAAGAATTATAAAATTTTTCCATTAAATTTGTATTGCATAAAAATTGTTAAAAAATTGTATTGCATAAAATATTTTAACAATAAGTAGGTTTTAGTAATACGGGTCGGGTATGGGTCATTAGATTTATACTACAAGAATATGGGTCAAAACGGGTTAAATAGGTCAAATATGGGTCGATCCATTTTTGACCCGACTCGACCCGACCCACCCATTTGCCACCTCTACTTGGAACTAATGAGTGCCTATTTAGTCAAAGTACATGGCGGATGAGTAGGGGGCGCTGACATTGGAACCGGTTTGAGATAACTTACATTGTTCTTAAATTCAAACTCGGTTACTCCCCAATTTGTCTCAAAGTTGAGAGCACATTACGTATACTCTCTTAAAATAAAATTAACAAAGGATTTATATGTTTCTGTTCAGTCCGTTTTACACCTTCGTGAAGCATTATGAGTTTATACGTTTTGTTTACTCCTCGTGACTACATACATTAATTTATAGATGAATAAAGATACGTCAATATATTGTAGGTTTTAGAAGAAAACGGATTTCTTTTGGTGAATAACTAGCTGGGTTTGTGTTTTGGGATATTCATCGATGAAATCCGAATGTATTTCAACCCCATTATACAATTCGACACCACGATTATAATTATATGGCCTGAGTCAGAAATCCAATATAACCTTCCTCTTAACCATTCCTCTTTTTGTAAAAATGCAAAGAAAAAAGTTATCTTAAGTTTAGGAAGATCTGTAATATTGAAAATATTAGGAGATCAGTCTCTACTACTTCCAAATTTTAGCAGATTCCTTTTGGTTCGGAGGTTGTGACAGATGGGCCAGCGTAATTGAACGGGGTTCATGAGCGATTCGCTGCGTTCCTCTTTAAGATCGTATACCACTCCAAACAATGGTTTGACGAAAAATGCACAAAATTTTTATATCCATATGGCGCAAAATCCACTACCATCCTAGAAGTTTTGCATTTGTGGCAAATTGTCCCTATAACATGTCAATTTTACAATTAGCACCTTAACATTTCTATAAAAGCTAACAGCCACTTAAGGGAAAAACATGAAATAAAATGATAGATGATGAAGAACACGGCCGCTAATTCATGGAGAGTCTTTCAAGAATCATTAAAAAAAATTCCTTCCAAATAAGCTATTAATTATAAAATAGATAGATGAGAAAATCTTTTCAAATTTTAAATTGAAAAATGATTAAAATATGGTAATAAAAAATGATTGGGTGTAGCGAAGTGGGGGTATGTTGCTGGTGAAATGATAAGGGTGATCAATTCCTTGTCTGGTCTGGTTCCGGTCCGTCTAATGGAATCGTCATTTTTTTCCCTACTACTTGATGTTTTCTATTGAAAAGAAAAAAAAAGCCTATCACTTTTATTTTTATAAAGAAATTAAAAAAATTATGTCTAATTGGTCCAGTCCCGAAAATCAGACTGCCCGTACACTAGTTCCACTTTTTGGAACCGGAAACCGGACCAAACCGGCTTGTTCGGTTAGGTCCAGGCGGTTCTCAGTTCGGGTGGTCTATTTTGTACATTTCTATGAAACGATACTAAACCCTTTATGAGGAGAGGAGGGTGCATTACCAGTTCTCAACTCTTTTCTCATTACCTACTTTTGACTCATTTTTATCTGTTTTTAATTTTTTTCTCCTTTTTTTTTGCCTTTTCTATTACCATTCGACCAAAAAAAAAAAAATACTAATACATCTTTTGGCGAAAAAAAAATCAGAAATATGCATCTATTTACCTATTCTGTAAACTAGAGTAGATTTTTAGAAGATATCACTTATGCCACTTTCTCCCTTCTTTCTTCTTTCCTGTTTTCCTTTTAACTTTCATTTCACTAATTTTATATCAACTTTCTATTTTGCATGACATTCTCTAGATAAACATAGTAACTTTCCAGGCGTGATTCATCGGAGAGATGATCCTAGAAAGAGTTAACTGAATTGGTAACAAAGTAAACCCTAAATTACAAACACGCATTGTATTGTAACCTTTAATCAGCACAAGGTAAATTGGAAACAAATAACCTAGGAATGCAGATTTGTAACCACAAAAAATTCATAAAGACAATAACTATATCCACTGTTCCTCCAATGCACATGATGAGCATTAATCATGTCAGGATCACGGCAACAAAAAAAACTAAAATTTCTAATAAAGCACTAAGAATACCGAAGACCGTTGCATCTCCTCCACCTAAATAGATGCAAAGAAGAGGTGCCCAGGTAGCATGGCTCCATTAGCCTTTCACAAATTGAAAGAAGGCTTCTTTTCTGAAGGAGAGGCAATGGCAACATCCAGTGAGTCTCCTCTACGTTTTTTGTATGGAGAACTTGGACTTCTTCTAAACACAGGAGCGTGAGGCCTTCAAATGAAGAACATCAAGTTCTCCACATCAGCGTGCAGCTTGTAGAATCGCTCTTCATTTGAACCAACTGATGAGAGAGATGAGGACTCCGTTGAGAAGGATGAAGAGGCCATCGAATTGGGAGAGCGCTCCATCACTGCTTCGTGATACAACCTTCCTCTATAGGCGGCAAGATCAGCATAGTACACAGGCGTGACCAGAGATATTGATTTGGTGCATCGAGCAAAGGTAAAACATAGGCTGTAAATCAACTTCTGCAAGTGATCGGAGCTAAACTTGTGCTCGTCCCAGAGGACATGGTAATGGGTCGGCTTGCTCGTCCCAAGGTTGCCATAATGGCTGCACAGATAGAAGTCGAATTCAAAAGGATGCACAACCATTGTGTCCACGATTGTCCCTGGTGGCACGTTGCTTGTGGAATCCCCATCGACATCTCCCTCCATGAAAAGACGAGTTTGGTGGCGCTTCTGTGCCACAATGATCGTGATGGTTGGCTTGTAATCTTTCTCGGAGAAAGCCTTCTTCAGGTCCTGCAATTCTTCATTCAAAACCATATCGAATTGGCTTTCGCTCACCCCATCGCGGAACAATATGAGTTTCCCAGGCCTAACTCCATTCAGACGGGCATATGTCTCAACAAGCTCCAGACACATCTCCCCGATGTTGACAATTTTCTCTTGCCGGTGGAGCTGAGGTCGCACCCTTGCAGCATAGCGATTGGCAGCAGGCCAGTTGATGGTACCAACGACTGCAACAAATGATGGACTGATTGTGTCGCGCGATGTGGGATGGTTGACATCAGCACCAAGGAACATCACATGCCCCTCGTCGTTAATGTTTGGGAATGGATTGAATAGCTCCACGTTGCTGCCTCCAAGCTTGGCATTGATCTTGAGGGCAAGATTTGCTAGATACTGATCGTTCTTATCCACATTCGCTTTGTTGAAAAGGCAACACTGAGTGACTAACCCAATTCGAGTTTCGCAAATCCATTTGAGGTGTTTGTAGCCGATGTCTTTGCTAGACATGATGCAAAGAAGGAATTGAGGACTGCATCTCCCAACTTTACAAGCGCGATTGTTGACATCCTCTAGCAGCTCAGTTAATTCAGCCACATTAGAGAAAACGCTCATTGTGGCATCTTGACAAAAGAGCGGTTCTTCCATCCGAATCCCCAAGTTTCTGCATCGGCCGATAAGCTTTTGGATGAACGGCTTACAGTTGAGCCGATGTTGTCCCGATTCGTTGAAATGGATGATGGCCCATCTTTCTATCGACTTCCCATCCACGACTGATTTCCCCATCAAATTCCAATGGCATTTGTCTTTTATTTACCTCGCTCTTGATCACCTTGCCATTCGGAGTCGCCAGTTTCAACTCGGGAGGTTCAATGACACGTCCCCCCACTTTCGTCATGTTCATGTCGACTTCAATTCCAAAGTTCATGCTGACGTCTCTGCAGCAATGAAAGAAACATTTTAAATAAACAAAACAATATCAAAGACAAAAAAAATATAGTGCTACTCCAGTGCTTTCTGTGATAGAAATTAATACTTTCTTGGTCGGTTGAATGCCATTTTTGTTCTATAGTCTATGCCGTTTTGTGCAACCATTTCACCCAGAGAATATAAAATCCAAGTATTTTGTCTATTTGAACATATTCATTAACATAGTATATTTGTTACGGATAATCACTTATCCAAAAGTACGTGTAATATAAATAAATAAAAATCAAGCGCATATATTAAAAAAATTATGAATTGACCACACTAAAAAAGGATGACGAAGCCTCGTGTAATAGCCACATTAATTTTTTGATTTGCACGTCAAGTTTTAACAAAAGCAATGACAGTGACATACAATTTTAGCAAAGAACAAGTGTTGCATACCCGCAAGGTCCGGTGTTCGACCTTATCATGTCGCAGATGTACTTCTTTCTGATATGTGGGGGAGGCAAGGAGAGTTTCTTTAGCAAGGTGGAGGCATATCTCTCCAAGTTCTCTTTTGGGTACCTCTGCCCCTCGGCCAACATGCACAACTCCATCGGCACGAACTGCTTATTGTTTTTCTTGCTCAAATCTAAGCAAGGAATGTCCCTATACCTTATCTTGATTTTGTACTTCTCTAAGAAATAGTTTACTAGATTGATCGTATTCATCTTGCCCTCAGGGCTCTCGTAGCTGAAAGATATCGAACTCGTGGTCTCGTCGGTCAGTCCCAGGATTGTATACTTTTGTTTGGTCTTGCGATGGGTCACTCTGACCTTCACCCCCTTTAGCGCCCGCTCGACTTCTTTCCTGTACCTTGCAAACTGACCTATGTCGAATTTACCTATGTTCTCCTCAAGAAAATCGATGACTGACATCCTCTTTCGAAAGGCCATGGTCGAGCAATCGAGAGACAGCGCAAGGCCCTGGTAGGTTGGCTTCAAGCTGTGTTGGAACCCTCTAAATGCCGCAACGCCGCACTTCAGGTCGTCTGTCTCCTGATAGTCAAGGGGATAGAAATGCCGTCCGACCGAGATCATATTCCTCACAGGGTTCTCCTTCATCACGAGATCCATGCTCTGCAATATGTCCCGTGGGATCGACTGCAAGTTTCCAGCCAAGTAGTCTTTCAACTTAAGGAGGTTGAACTCGTTCACAAGCGTGATGGTGCATTGGAACGAGGAGTCCTCGCTGTCTTCATAGGAAGATATCTTCACATTGTATGTCCCGCAAGGCAGCGGAATCGCACTAAAAATGTTCCTTTCCCCATCATAAGCAGTCATGGATAATGGAAACTGCACGTGGTTGTCAGAGAATAGCTTCTCCTTGATCTGATAAAGAGTGGCCTTTGATAGCCTCACGGGATGGCGGTGCCCCATCGGTGCCTCGAGCTTGATGTTGACATCGTAGTGGCTTATGATGGTTTCGGGATTGAAGGTGACGGGAAAGTGATTGACAAGAAGCTTGACACGCCGAGCAAGCAGTGAGCCACCTTTGTCGGGGCGTCTAATGGGGCAAATCTTATCAGCATTTTCTGAGGAAACCTGATTAAACTCTGGCGGGACAGCAATAGTCTGGAGATCTGTCAAGAGAATATAAACCACATTAGTAAACATTCGCTTCAGTCAAGAAGTTCTCTGTGTGGCTCACTTATCATTTGTTTGTACTCTTTTTTTTTTTTTCCAGTATTTATGGTTGTAAAACTCATGAAACGTGAAAATGAGATATCAGCAACCACGCCTCAATTGTGCAGATTAGTATCCAGAAAAATAACAATGAAACCAGCGTCTGTCCATTTAAATGCAGCAGTTATGCACTTGATCAGGAGAAAACAGCGAAATATTACAATTATATTTGATTTGAATGGAAAATTGACATGATTCACATGCAAAGATCCTGAAAGAAAAATGCAAAAAAGAAAAGCGTTTCTAATGACACTCTAAAGATGCAATCGAAAGACTTGAGTTGCAGGCCATTTGGACCACTTTCTTATTCCAAAGCAACGTCGATCAGATGAGCTTATACGTACCAGCTATAGGCTCAGGCTCTGGATCAGGTGAGGCATCATATCCAGGACGACGAGCGTCGGTCTCGGTACGCGACCGACTCCCATCTCTACAGTGAGAATCTTGGAAAGCGTTTCTCTCCTTTCCATGACCACCCCTTGCACGCCGGTGGCCTCGTTCATAGCCGCGGTGGTGACGATCCCTACTGGAGTATCTCTCATCATCCTCCTCGGATTTAGTGCATCGGTTCCCACGTCTGTCCATGACGTCTCTCTTGAAGGATAGAATGCTTTTACGACCGGAGAGCCACACGACTGTATAAAGGGAGAGACGAAGAAAGGTGAGCAGATGCAGGATGATAAAAAAACCAGAACGAAAGAGAGAGGTGTCGGATGGTAAGTATTATGGAGCAAGGGATAAATGAAAGCACTAACGATATATTATTCAAGGACTCGTTAGGAGGAGCAAGGAGATGGAGAGAGAGAGAGATGTAGAGATCGAATTGCGAGATAAAGAGAGGGTTTTACAGAGGGGGAAGATGGAGGAGTGAAGTCGAACTGGTAATATTGAATTGCGAGAGAAAGAGAGAAACATGAAAATGCATTGAAATTTGTGTTTTGTCACTTTTTGGAGGTGAAAATGCTGTGAGAGAAGAGGAAGAGAGAGAATAAAGCAAAAAAAGGAAAGGGAGAGAGTGAGGGAGATGAGAGCAGAACAGTGATGGTGCAAAGATAAGAGGAAGAGAAAGAATAAAGCAGAGAACAGAGAGGGAGAGAAGTGAGTGAGAGGAGAGCAGTAGTGAATTACTTAAGTGAGGAAAAGGAAAAAAAAAGAAAGAAAGAGAAACTGATATCCGATCCAAACCGAATTAGCAGCTAACCGAATTCCTTCGTTTATTATCCAAATTGAAACCGGAATTGAACCGAAAATGCACGAATTTTCAGTTTGATACAATTTTTGACACCCCTACCAATAAGTCTTTAACTTAAACACGTTGACACTTATTCACCGCCTAAGCCTCTTTTTAGCTTTATTTTTCTTCTTCAATAAGTTCTTGACTCTTTTGCTTAGCAGCAGGAGTTTGATGAAGCAAAATGCTTGCTTTGGATTGATTCGGTTTTTGACACTCATATCAACAAGTCTTCAATTTGGACATGTCGACACTTCTTCACCATCTAAGCATCTTTTTAACTTTCTTTTTCTTCTTCAATAAGTTCTTGATTCTTTTGCTTAGCAGCAGGAGTTTGATGAAGCAAAATGCTTGCTTTGGATTGATTCGGTTTTTGACACTCATATCAACAAGTCTTCAATTTGGACATGTCGACACTTCTTCACCATCTAAGCATCTTTTTAACTTTCTTTTTCTTCTTCAATAAGTTCTTGATTCTTTTGCTTAGCAGCAGGAGTTTGATGAAGCAAAATGCTTGCTTTAGATTGATTCGGTTTTTGACACTCATATCAACAAGTCTTCAATTTGGACACGTTGACACTTCTTCACCATCTAAGCATCTTTTTAACTTTCTTTTTCTTCTTCAATAAGTTCTTGATTCTTTTGCTTAGCAGCAGGAGTTTGATGAAGCAAAATGCTTGCTTTGGATTGATTCGGTTTTTGACACTCATATCAACAAGTCTTCAATTTGGACACGTTGACACTTCTTCACCATCTAAGCATCTTTTTAACTTTCTTTTTCTTCTTCAATAAGTTCTTGATTCTTTTGCTTAGCAGCAGGAGTTTGATGATACAAAATGCTTGCTTTGGATTGATTCGGTTTTTGACACCCCCGTCAACAAGTCTTCAACTTGGACACGTCCACACTTCTTCACTGCCTAAGCATCTTTTTAACTTTCTTTTCTTCTTCAATAAGTTTTTGACTCTTTTGGTTTCCAGCAGGAGTTTGATGAAGCAAAAAGCTGGCTAACGAAGAAATCGTGTTTCCAATGCACGTACAATTCCCCAGATTATTCTCGGATTTCACAAAGATGGATAAAAGTTTGACAATCAAAAAAATTTCAAGAAAAGACGTGGGCGGTTGTTCTGATAAAATCAGTTTACTTTCTTTTGAGAAAACCGCCCACGTCTTCCCACTCTCTCCCACCACGCGTTTGTTCATTCTCTTTTTCCGTTTCTTTTGATAAAATTATATAAAATTCCCTAAATACGAATATAAACCTTTAACTTTTACCGAACGCTGGCTCTCCATTCCGTCAAAATGTGCAATGAACACGATTTTCAAGAGTAGAAAATGGATGTTTTACTCGTTTCTTTATAAGAAATAATCAATCACAAAGTCCCCCGAAATTTAAGTGGCACAAATTGGCTCCCTAATCTTTCCACTATGACACATCTTTCTAAACTTTTCTTTTTTCCATTTTTTTTTTAATAAAAGCGAGTTAAAAAAAGTTCAAACCTGGGCATATAATTGTAATCGGATTTCAAATTGTATGATGGGTCTGAAATTCCATTTTAGCAAATCAAATAGGTTTGATTTAGATTTCTTTGATAAATATCCGAAACAAAAACCCAACTAGTTATATTACCGAAAAGAATCAAATTTCTTCTAAAACACACAAATCATTTAAGTAACTATCTCACTCGTCTAGGATTTAATGTATTTTGTCACTAAAAGTAAACAAAAACATACAAAATTCATTATGTTTTTGGAAGGTGCAAAACAGGTTAAACAGGAACATATAAATTCCTTATTATTTTTATTAAAGTAAGAGTTTTAATATGTTCTCAACTTTGAGATGAGTTCAACTTTCATCCAGAACTACTTTAGTTCGAGTTTAGACAATGTCAGCTATCTCAAAACTAGTTCTAATGTTATTGAGAGAAGAACAACCCAAGTGCTACAACTTGGCATGGGAGATATATAAATGCTAAAACTTCCAAAATGTATACTTTAAGTGTCAAAATTGGAGATAAAATGAACACTAAGTGCCAATAGCGAGAATTTCCAACCAAACAACTAACGTGACTTTTTTTTATGAGAATTTTAAATGTGGTAGCATTTCTTTAAAAAAAAATTATCCACATTAGACAGAGCAAATGACGTCACACTGTCCACGTAGATTACACGAGACGACGCTAAATGACGTTATGTTGACACTTAAGTATTCACTTTTAACCATGAATGACACTTAAGTGATCGCTTATACCATAACTTGACATTCTAGTGATTCCTTTTTAATCATGACTAGCACTTAAGTGAACATGGAGGAGGATGACGTCGTTTTAGATAAGGATTGCTAAGTGGACATTTTGGCAAGCCACGTAGACCAATTTCATTAATAAAATAACGCTACATTAGATTTTCAGTAAGTTCGCTGAAATTGACACTTAAATGTACATTTTATAAGTTTTGACACTTCACATTGTGGCATTTGAGATGTTCTTTTCCTTCCATCCACCAAAATCACCGTCATGTTGCCTAAAGAAGATAAACCCACACGAACACGAACGGCACCGGTCGAAAGCGATTCTTCGGCGACATCGGAAGATACGGAAAGCCGAAAAAGAGGGGAAATCACCTTCGAGATTGCGAGACGACGAGCCCGCCACGATCAGGGAATTAGGGTTCTTCCAGCTACCATCGCCCTCGTTCAGGTAGCGCTGCGGACTGTGAACTGAAAAGCTCATAATCATATCCGTACTCCTCTGCGAAGTGCAGGCGCTGTCAGCCGTCGGATCATCGCGACATCAACGGCCGAAAGCCCTCCTTCCCCTTCTCTCCCCCACGCCTGCGTTCGTTCTCTCTTACCGTTTCGTTTGATGAAATTACAGAAAACCCCCTCAACGGCGTAGTTTCATCCTTAATTGTCGAGTGACGACAATGATTTGCAAGGGTAAAAGTTATATTTTTGTCCTTTTTCTACAATAAATTATTGACTATACAAAATCCGTCAAAGTTCGAAAGTGGAATATGTTGGTCCGTTTCTATTGATAAAATTACATAAAACCCTCTTAACATTATAATTCTACTCTTGATTTTTTTACTGTTACAACACCCGCTAAACTTATGTTTTGTCGTGATGGGTGACACTGTATCCATTTTCTGTCTGAATGTGCAGTGAGGACATGGTTTAGGAAGGTGTAAAATGGCTGAACAGAAACCTTTAAATCCTTTTTTAATTTTTTTTTAAAGTAAGTATACATAATATGCTCTCAACTTTGATATGAGTTCGGGAGTAACCAGATTTGAATTTAAGAACAATGTAAGGGCGTGTTTGATGACGCTCCTATTCCCCCCTAGAAACATGAATAGAACAAAAACAATTTATATACATTTTTATTCTCATGAATAGATTTGGAATAAAATAAAGAAGTATAAAAAATTGCTTCATTATTCCTAGGAATAAATCAAGAATTAAGTCCAAACCATTTTCTTCTTTTTTCTTTTCTTTCTTTTTCTCTTCCTCCTCCTCTTCCCCTAGCTAGTTGCCAGCCTCGGCGATGGCCGGCAATCAGCTAGGCAAGGTCCGGCAACCTCATCGGCCCCCAGTGAGGTTACCTTGAGCCTTGCCCAACCACTCGGCGATCGGCTAGAGGAAGAAGAAGAAACGAAAAAAGAAAAGAAAAATGTAATAAAATTATTAAAAAAAAAATACTAAGTCACAAAATTTTTTTGGGAATGTACCAAATGCATTTTTATTCTAAGAATATAAATTTTGTATAATTATCAAACACATTATCCTGCTCAGAAACAGAAACTTGTCTAGAGAACAAATATAGAAAATTTGTTTCTAAATAGAAATTGTTCCTAGGAATAGAAATATTATCATATACGCCTTAAGTTATCTCAAATTAGTTCAAATGTCATCCTCCCTCTACCCATCCGCCAGCGTACTTCAACTAAATAGGTACTCGTTAGCTTCACGTCTCTCTCTCTCTCTCTCTCTCTCTCTCTCTCTCTCTTCATATTACTCCATATAAAAGAATTGAACTATACAATTTGGTAGATTGATGTATTCCATTTTCTAAATTTCAAAGGAATTTTCCGTCAAATTATCTTTTTGTATTAAAAAAAAAAGTAGTTCTCTCCTTAGAAATTCATGCACATTGCACATGTGAAGGGGAAATAGCAATGAAAGTTCATCAAGGCGGTGTGCTATAACGATTGAAAATTCAAGATAAACATGTACTACCACAAAGTTCATTGATATTAATCTAATCTCTCAATTATAATTTAAGTAACTGTCTTATTCAGCAATAAATAATTGTATTTCATTAGAAGTAAACGAAACATACAAACTATTAATGTTTTAGTAAGGTGTAAAATGGGTTAAGAAACATATAAATTCCCTATTTTTTTTATTTAAGTAATATACTTAATATGCTCCCAACTTTGAGATGAGTTTGACTTTCGTTTAAGACAATGTTGGCTATCTCAAATTGGTTCCAATGTCATTCTTACTCCACCCTCCCACGAAAATCATCACCATGCCACTTAAAAAATCAACAATTCTTATGAAAGCAAAGTTTATACACTCGAAATCTTGGGAAAAAAAAGGTGAGAACTCTGATTGTTACTATCAAAAATTTTAAAATTCCCCCAATCTAATAATATTTTGTTTTTTTAATTGTTATTTTTTTATTTTCGTTTTCTTTCTTCTTTTCTTTCTCCTTTTGCTTTTTTTCTCCATAGCGGTGAGGCTTGTCAACCTCTAGATAGGGGCCACGAAGCCCTCGCCCAGATTTGGATGAGACCTAGGGGCCGCAAGCAAGCCCACCCTCGCTCCCAGCCCCCAAGGCCATGGCGAGGCTGGCCTTGTGCAAATCTAGGCAAAGTCGTCTCACCGGCAATTGTGGGGGGAAAAAGCAAGGAGGGAAGAAAAAAAAAAAGAAAGGAAAAAAAATTAATTAGTCAAAAAATTCCAAGAAAATATAAATTTATTGAAAATTGTCCACATTAGCGCCAGTTGGCCAAAATTTGCTGAATGGACAAAATTGGCACAATTGCAAAAAGTTTTAACACTAAATTAATAAAAAAGAAATGTTTAAAATTGAATTGGCATAATTGTATTATATTTAGGATTTTCTTCATAATTCTTCCGTGAAATATGTAATATGCCCTGATTGAATGTGGCGATGGACAAACAGCATCTCTATGGTAAGTGGAGTAGCTTTTTGGCCAAACTACCATCGATTCGTCAACTTCAAGCATTTTCTTCGCCAGTTATCAAGCACCGCAATCGAAATTGCTTCATAGCTGGTACTTTCTTTAGTAATTCAAGTTTTTTTTTTATTTTATCCTTCTGTGTCAATTGGTTTGATTCTATGTGTTCTAGAGTTGGCTACTTTATTCATTTTCTGCTATTCGAAAAATCAGTTAGTCCATGCACGTGTCTATGAACTTTAGCATTTAGATGCATTGTCTATTGAGGCATTTATTTTGTAACAGGATTGAGAATAAGTTGTTCCATAAAGTCTTACAACTTGTCAAGCTTTCTCATGTTGAGGTCAATAGTCTAAAAGCTCGACTACGTATTGATTTCTCGAAGATGAGCACTCCTCATTTTGATCCACCTTCACGCTTGCGAACCAGCTCAAGTAAGGGATATACTACTTGTTAGGGCAGTTGCTATCAATCCCAAACGACATATTGAAAGGCATGAATTGGTGACGCAGGAGAACCTGTCCAAGCAAGGTTAACCCTTTGAAATAGTCTCTCCAATGAACCAATATGATATTTATCTAGAGAATATTCGTGCATTAAAAAACAATATAATACAAGGTTGTTTATTACTATTAGGGTGTGTTTGTTTCACGAAAAACGTAACATTTTTGGAAAATGTTTTCCGGGAAACCATTTTCCCTGGAAAATTGTTAGTTTTCCTTTATTTGGTGATACGTGACTGAAAGTATTTTCTGGTATTTGGATCGCATTTGAAAAATGATTTAATGACATTTGACCTAACAATTGACAATAGTGTGCCTCTTACTTCCAAATTAATTTGTTGAGTCCATATTACTTAATAAATGGATTTTTCTTGATTAGTTTAGTAAATCTAGAATTTGAACCTGCAAGATGAAAAGGAAACCCGAATTCATACACATTTTATTTTTATTTTTATTTTTCTGAAAATGGATATGATTTCCGGTTACAAGAGCAAGTCAAAATGAAAGGGAGGGGGCGAAGGAGAAGGAGAGAGGGGAGGAGGAGTTAGGGTTTACGTTCACAGGCAAAGAAAGAAAAGAGAAAACAAGAAAAAAAGAAAAAAAAAAAAAGAAAAAGAAAAAAGAAAAAGAAAATAAAAGATATAATAATAACAAATTCAAAATTTTTAATTAGAAATTCTTTTTAATAATAAATTTTTATTAAAAAAAAGACCTTAAAACATTTTGGAAAATATTTTCCAGTTTTTTTAAAGGGAAAATCGTTTTCCTGAATTTAAGCTTTGGAAGGAAAAAATTTTCCGTTGATTATGAAAATATTTTCCGTTGACTCATTTTCCTAAATGAACCAAATGTTGGAAAATGAGGAAAACATTTTCCCGGAAATTGTTTTTCGCAAAATAAACACACCCTTAATGTGGATGCCTTTCTATGTATATTCTACAATCCTAGATATTTATTGTCACTGGCAATTTTTGCATTCATTATCTATAAGATTTTAAAAAACTCTCCCCTAAGTCAGCGTTACTTGTAATAATACAAGAAATTCTAGAGAGAAATTTTGTCAAGAGAGAAATTCTAAATTTGGGTTTGTATTGGTATTTATACTTTTGGGATTGAGAGGGACCATATTTATACAAGAACCTCTCTTATTACAACCATAGATCTTCAACACTATCTAATGGTGGCCAATAACACCAGCGTCCCATGTGCTATCTTTATGGCCGATCCTCCTATATGGCTCTAGGAAGTAGGAATACTCTAGAAGACATATTGTTCATATTTCCCTCAAGAATATTTTAAAGTAATAAAGAAGTTTCAAGACTTGCTTGGTTATCTCAACCCACTTCCTCGGCTTATTGGGCCTTAAAACCACTGGTCCATGACGCTATTCTCTTGCTCGTAAAAGACTGGTGCCTTGAATTGATTCGGAAATTGACTTATTCAAACCTAGTTGAAGTAATATAATAATCAAATAATACAAGGCAAACGAAACTTTTGCGCAAGTTCATACCAATTTTATATTAATCAACAATCAAAAAAAATTATTATCAACATAAACCGTTGCAATACTATTGCATATTAAGATTCATGATATACTTGAATGTTCATATTATATAGCATTAATAAAATAATTAAATAAAAGTATTGAACTTTAATTCCACTAGACGAACAAAAGGATGGTTTTATTTTTAAGGGATCTCTTACCTGGATAATACCTTAATAATTACTAAAATTTATCCCAATGAGTGATGTTTTTCTTGAATTTTTACTTTGTTCAATATCACACTTGAACTATTTCTAAATGTTTAGTGCAATATCTAAATTTTCAATTTGTTCAATTTAACTCTTCAATTTTCCAAGTATTCCTATTAAATTGATATTTTTACTATTTTATGTAGAAGTCTTTTGATAAGGATATTTGGAAACAATATCCATTTATCTATAGATATACATATATTAATCTAAATCTTATTCTTTATTTTTGAGATTGATAAAATTTTAATAAGAGCTAATATTACAAAAAACCTCAAAATGGTACATCTATGACAAATTTATCTTAAACTAATTTTTTTACTATTAAAAATCCCAAATTTGTACATTTATGAAAAATTTCTCTCCATTAGTTTTCGTCAAATTTCAATGTCAAATTGCTAGTTGGATGACATGTGACGGTTGAGTTGAATGATACTTGACAGTTGATAGATGTACCAATCTAAGATTTTACTCTTCGTTTGTCAAATATGAACCAATTTGTGAAATTCCCTGATAGTAATCCAATTTAACTCAGGGTTAATTAGTTACAAATATATCAGTTTTATACTTTTGGTGGTCAAAAAACTAGTTTGGGGTAAATTTGTCATAAGTTTACTAATTTGAGGTTTTTTTTGATAAAAAAATTAATTTAGATAAATTTATTACAAGTGTACTAGTTTGAGATTCTTTGTGGATCTACCCTTTATCTAAATCATGTTCCTAATTTATTAATTGATAAAATCTCAATCTTACAATTAGACTTAACATAGCAAGAAAATAAACCCAATATAACTCTAAATGAGTTTCTACTTTTACTATTCTAGTTTTACTTAAATGGAACTATCGTAATATTTATAAAGATAAAAAAGGTAGAGATAAAAAAAAAATCCTATCTTTTGTTTATTTAGGAAAATGATTGAAATGAAATGATATTAAAAAATCTAAGTATTAGTGAAACTGTGAAAACTTATGAATAGTACGGAAGGACTGTAATTTGAAGATTCAATTGAATGAATTAAAAATTTAAGGATGACATTGTACATTAAGCCAAAACTTAAGGAAAATTAGCTTCAATGGGAAAACTTGATGAACTTTCATTGTTGTTTGCGCTTTACATGTGCAATGCGCATGAGTTTTCAAGGAGAGAATTTCTTTTTCTTTTTCTTTTTATTTTTCTTTATTATAGAAAAAAGATAATTTAACAAAAATTCCTTCAAAATTAAGAAATGAAATACATCAATCCACCAAATTGTATAGTTCAATTCTTTTATATGAAGTAATATGAAGAGAGAGAGAGAGCCGTGGAACTAATGAGTGCCTATTTAGTCAAAGTACGTTGGCCTATTGGTAGAGGGGAGATGACATTGGAACCGGTTTGAGATGACTTACATTGTTCTTAAACACAAACCCGGTTACTCCAGAACTTGTCTCAAAGTTGAGAGCATATTACGTATACTCTCTTAAAATAAAATTAATAAAGGATTTATATGCTTCTGTTTCCGTTTTACACCTTCTTGAAGCATTATGAGTTTATACATTTTGTTTACTCCTCATGACTACATACATTAGTTTATAGATGAACAAAGTTACTTCAATAATATTGTAGGTTTTAGAAGAAAACATATTTGTTTTGGTGAATAAGGGTGCGTTTGTTTGTGTTTCTGTTCTTTTTTTGTTCCGGGGAACAGTTTTTGAACAAAAATGCTCGTTTGGTAAACTTGTTCCTGAAATAAAAAAAGAACAGAAATATGTTTGGTAAATTTATGTTCTTTTTTTTTTCTTTTAATTTTTTAATGTTTATTTTTATTTTTCATTTTTCTTTCTTTTTCATTTTCTTTTTTTCTTGCTTTGGCTAGTCACCGGCCTCGACCATGGTCGGCCGGTTGCTTGACGGCCGGCCGACGAGGGCTCGGCCTCACCCGGCCACGGTGAGGCTCGGCGCCTCGGCAAGGCGAGCTTGGGCTCGCCCGATCCGGCGAGGCCGAGCTCGCCCGACCATCGGCGAGGCTCGGCCTCGCCGGGCCACCGTGACGCCGACCCGGCGGTGGCTCGGCGAGGCCGAGCCTCGCCAATGGCTAGGCGAGCTCGGCCTCGCCGGATTTGGGCGAGCCCGAGCTCGCCTAGCCGGCCGCGAGGCCGCCGGCCCTCATCGGCCGGTCGCCGACCATGGCCGAGGCCGGCGACCGGCCAAAGCAAGAAGAAGAAGAAGAGAAGAAGAAGAAGAAGAAGAAGAAGAAGAAGAAGAAAAGAAAAGAGAAAAGAGAAGAGAAGAGAAAAAATTGTTCTTTATTTTTGTTCTAGAAACAAGAAACAACTTTTGTTTGTTTTTGTTTTGTTCTTTTTGTTCAGGGAACAAAAGAACAGATTTGGAACAAAAACGCAAACAAACGCGTTTCTGTTCTTTTTTTGTTCTCGGGAACAAAAAAACAGAAAATCTGTTCATAAACAGAAATAAAGAACACAAACAAACAGGGTCTAAGTAGTTGGGTTTGTGTTTCTGGATATTCATCGATGAAATCCAAATGTATTTCAAACCCATTATACAATTCAACATCTTGATTATAATTAGATGGCCTGAGTCAGAAATCCAATGTAACCTTACTCTTAACCATTTCTGCAGTAGAGATGATCATGAAATCTCTCTTTCTCAAATTGAAGTTTTTCCTTCTTATTTTATGAAAATGCAAAGAAAAAAGTTATCTTAAGGAAGATATGTAATATTGAAAAGATTAGGAGATCAATGTGTACTTCCAAACTTTAGCAGATTCCTTTTGGTTTGGAGGTGGTGACGGGTGGGCCAAGCGTAATTGAACGGGTTGGCCAAGCGTAATTGAACGGGTTCACGAGCCATTTCACCACTTTCCTCTTTGAGATTGTATACCACTCCAAACAATGGTTTGACGGAAAATGCACAAAATTTTTAGTGATAAGGGCATTGGAAGTTCTAAAATTTGTTATAAAAGTATAATTGAGTCCTAAAACTTTCAAAAATGTAATTAAGTCCTAAAACTTGTCAAATTTGCCCGATCTAAATCCTTCCATTGATTGCACTTTTTTAAAGTTTTAGGACTTATTTGTACTTTTGTGATAAGTTTTAAGACTTGATTGGACATTTTAAAAGTTTTAGAATTCGATTGAACTTTCATGACAACTTTTAGGATTTGATTATTCTTTTTGAAAGTTTTAGAACTTAATTGCACTTTCGTGATAGGTTTTAGGACTTTCAATGTACTTATCCCAAATTTTTATATCCATGTGGTGCAAAATCCACTACCACCCCAAAAGTTTTGCTTTTGTGGCAAATTGTCCCTATAACATGTCAATTTTACAATTAGCACCTTAACATTTCTATAAAAGCTAACTAAGAGAAACACATAAAATACAATGGGAGATGATGAAGAAGTGAGCCGCTAAATCATGGAGAGTCTTTCAAGAATCAATAAAAAGAGGCCTTCCAAATAAGCTATTACATAATAAAAATAGGTAGATGGAGAAAATATTTTTAAATTTTAAATTGAAAAATGATTAAAAAATATGGTAATGAAAAATGATTGGGCATGGCAAAGTGGGGGTATGTTGTTGGTGAAATGATAGGGGTGATTAGTTCCTGGTTCGGTCCTATCCAATAGAACTGTCATTTTTTTCACTACTTGATGCCTTCTATTAAAAAGAAGTATAAAAAAAGTCAATCATTTTAATATTTTTTAAAGAAATTAAAAAAAAAAGTATGTGTAATCAGTCCGGTCCCAAAAACCCGATTGCTCTTATATCGGTTTCACTTTTAAGAATTGAGAACCAGACCAAGCCGGTTGATTCCGTTCAGTCCGTGCGATTCTTGATTTGAGTGGTCTGTTTTGCACATCCCTATGAAATGATACTAAACCCTTTTACGAGGAGAGAATGGTGCATTACCTATTCACAACTCTTTTTTCACTACCCACTTCTAACTCATTTTTATTTGTTTTTAATTTTTTTGTTCTTTTTTTTTTTTTTTTGCCCTTTCTATTACCATTCGACAAAAAAAGAAATACTAATACATCTGTTGGTGAAAAAAAATCAGACATATGCGTCTATTTACCTATTCTGTAAACTAAATTAGATTTTTAGAAGATGTCACTTATGTCACTTTTCCCCTTCTTTCTTCATTCCTGTTTTCCTTTTAACTGTCACTTCACTAAGTTTATATCAACCATACCAATACATCTTTTGGTGAAAAAAATAAATCAGAAATATGCATCTATTTACCTATTCTGTAAACTAAAGCAGATTTTTAGAAGATATCACTTATGTCACTTTCTCCCTTCTTACTTCTTTCCTGTTTTCCTTTTAACTTTCACTTCACTAATTTTATATCAACTTTCTATTTTGCATGACATTCTCTGGATAAACATAGTAACTTTCCAGGGGTGATTCATCGGAGAGATGATCCTAGAAAGAGTTAACTGAATTGGTAACAAAGTAAACCCTAACCTACAAACACGCATTGTATTATAACCATTGATCAGCACAAAATAAATTGGAAACAAATAACGTAGGAATGCAGATTTGTAACCCCAAACAATTCATAAAGACAACGGCTAGATCCACTGTTCCTCCAATGCACATGATGAGCATTAATCTTGTCAGGATCACGGCAACAACAAAAAATAAAATTCCTAATAAAGCACTAAGAAAACTGAAGACCGTTGCATCTCCTCCACCTAAATAGATGCATAGAAGAGGTGCCTTGGTAGCATGGCTCCATTAGCTTTTCACCAGTTGAAAGAAGGCTTCTTTTCTGGAGGAGAGCCAGTGGCAATATCCAGCGAGTCTCCTCTACGTTTTTTGGATGGAGAACTTGGACTTCTTCTAAACACAGGAGCGTAAGGCTTTCAAATGAAGAACATCGTGTTCTCCACATCAGCATGTAGCTTGTAGAATCGCTCTTCACTTGAACCAACCGATGAGAGCGATGAGGACGCCGTTGAGGAGGATGAAGAGGCCATTGAATTAGGAGTGTGCTCCATCGCTGCTTCGTGATACAACCTTCCTCTATAGGCGGCAAGATCAGCATAGTACACAGGCGTGACCAGAGATACTGATTTGGTGCATCGAGCAAAGGTAAAACATAAGCTGTAAATCAACTTCTGCAAGTGATCAGAGCTGAACTTGTGCTCGTCCCAGAGGACATGGTAATGGGTCGGCTTGCTCGTCCCGAGGCTGCCATAGTGGCTGCACAGATAGAAGTCGAATTCGAAAGGATGCACAACTATTGTGTCCACGACTGTACCTGGTGGCACGTTGCCTGTGGGACCGCCATCAACATCTTTTTCCGGGAAAAGACGAGTTTGGTGGCGCTTCCGTGCCACAATGATCGTGATGGTTGGCCTGTAATCTTTCTCAGAGAAAGCCTTCTTCAGGTCTTGCAATTCTTCATTTAAAACCATATCGGATTGGCTTTCACTCACTCCATCGCGGAACAATATGAGTTTCCTGGGCCTAACTCCATTAAGACGGGCATATGTCTCGACAACCTCCAGACACATCTCCCCGATATTGGCAATTTTCTCTTGCCGGTGGAGCTGAGGTCGCATCCTTGCAGCATAGCGATTGGCAGCAGGCCAGTTGATGGTACCAACGACTGCAGCAAATGATGGACTGCTCGTGTCCCGCGATGCGGGATGGTTGACATCAGCACCGAGGAACATCACATGCCCCTCGTCGTTGATGTGCGGGAATGGATTGAATAGCTCCACGTTGCTGCCTCCAAGCTTGGCATTGATCTTGAGGGCAAGATTTGCTAGATACTGGTCGTTCCTATCCTCGTTCGCTTTATTGGAAAGACAACACTGAGTGATTAACCCAACTCGAGTTTCGGAAATCCATTTGAGGCGCCTGTAGCCGACGTCTTGCCTAGACATGACACAAAGAAGGAATTGAGGACGGCATCTCCCAACTCTACAAGCGCGATTGTTGACATCCTCTAGCAGCTCAGTCAATCTAGTCATATTGGAGAAAACGCTCATTGTGGCATCTTGATAAAAGAGCGGTTCTTCCATCCGAATCCCCATGTTTCTGCATCGGCTGATAAGCTTTTGGATGAATTGCTTACAGTTGAGCCGATTCCGGTCTGACGCGCTAAAATCAACGACGACCCATCTTTCGATCGGCTTCCCATCCACGACCGATTTCCTCATTAGATTCCAATGGCATTTGTCTTTATCAACCTTTATCTTGATCACCTCGCCATTCGGAGTCTTCAGTTTCAACTCGGGAGGTTCGATGACACGTCCCACCAATTTCGTCATGTTCCTGTCGACTTCAATTCCAAAGTTCATGCTGACGTCTCTGCAGCAATGAAAGAGACATTTTAAATAAAGAGAACAATATCAAAGACAAAAAAATGTAGTGCTAGTCCGGTGCTCACTGTGATATAAATTTATACTTTCTTCGTTGGTCGAATGCCATTTTTGTTCTATAGTATATGCCGTTTTGCGCAACCATTTCGCCAAAGAATATAAAATCCAAGTATTTTGTCTATTTGAATATATTCATTTACATAGTATAATTGTTACCGATTATCACTTACCCAACAGAACGTGTGATATAAATAACTCAAAAACAAGAGCATATATAAAACAGATTATAAATTGACCACACTAAAACATGATGACAAAGCTTCATGTAACAAACACATTGATTTTTTGATCCGCACATCAAGTTCCAGCAAAACCAATGATAATGATATACAATTTTAGCAAAGAACAAGTGTTGCATACCCGCAAGGCCCGGTGTTCGACCTCATCATGTCGTAAATGGACTTCTTTCTGATATGTGGGGCAGGCAAGCAGAGTTTCTTCAGCAAGGTGGAGGCATGTCTCTCCAAATTCTCTTTTGGGTACCTTTGCCCCTCGACCAACATGCACAACTCCATCGGCACAAACTGCTTACTGTTGTTCTTGCTCAAATCTAAGCAAGGAATGTCCCTGTACCTTATCTCGATTTTGTACTTCTCTAAGAAATAGTTTGCAAGATTGATCGTATTCATCTTGCCCTCGGGGCTCTCGCAGCTGAAAGATATCGAACTTGTGTTCTCGTCGGTCAGTCCCATGATCGTATACTTTTGTTTGGTCTCGCGGTGGGTCACTGTGACCTTCAGCCCCTTTAGCACCTGCTCGACTTCCCTCTTGTACGTCGCAAACTGACCAATGTTGAATCCACATATGTTCTCTTTGAGGAAATCGATGACCGACATCCTCTTTCGGAAGGCCATGGCTGAGCAATCGAGAGACAGCACAAGGCCCTGGTAGGTCGGCTTCAAGCTGTGTTGGAACCCTCTAAATACTGCGACGCCGCACTTCAGGTCATCCGTCTCCTGATAGTCGTGGGGATAGAAATGCCGCCCGACCGAGATCATGTTCCTCGCAGGGTTCTCCTTCATCACCAGATCCATGCTCTGCAATATATCCCTGGGGATCGACAGCAAGTTTCCAGCCAAGTAGTCTTTCAACTTGAGGAGGTTGAACTCGTTCACAAACTTGATTGTGCATTGGAAAGAGGAGTCCTCACTGTCTTTGCCGCAAAATATCTTCACATCGTACGTCCCACAAGGCAACGGAGTCACACTAAAAATGTTCCTCTCGCCATCATAAACAGTCATGGATAATGGAAACTGTGTGTGGTTGTCAGAGAATAGCTTCTCCTTGATCTGACAAAGAGTGGCTTTTGATAGTCTCACAGGATGGCGGTGCCTCATCGGTGCCTTGGGCTTGATGTCAACATCATAGTGGCTTATAATGGTTTCGGGATTGAAGGTGACGGGAAAGTGGTTGACGAGAAGCCTGACATGCCGAGCAAACAATGAGCCGCCTTTGTCGGGGCGTCTAACGGGACAAATCTTATCCCCATTTCCTGAGGAAACCTGATTAAACTCCGGCGTGGAGTTAAAGTCCGCCGGACAGCAATAGTCTGGAGATCTGTCGAGAGAATATAAACCACATCAGTAAACATTCGCTTCAGTCAAGAAGATCTCTTGTGGCTCACTTTTCATTTGTCTGTACTTTTTCTTTTCAGTAGTTATGGTTGTAAAACTAATGAAACGTGAAAATCAAATATCAGCACCCATGCCATCATTGTGCATATTACTATCCAGAAAAATAACAATGAAACCAGTGACTTCTTTTTTTATCGCAAAGACATCTGTCCATTTAACCAATAGAACATGGCTGCAAATTAAGTGCAGCAGTCATGCACTTGATCAGGAAAAAACAGTGAAATCAATATCGAATGTGTTGAAACATTATAGTTACTATATATGTGAATAGAATGGAAAATTGACATGATTCACACGCAAAGTTCCTACTGGTAGAGCCAAATTGAAAGAAAAATGCAAACTGAAAGCGTTGCTAATGTTACTCTAGAAATGCAACCTAAAGAACCTGAGTTTCAGGCCATTTATACCACTTTCTTATTCCAAAGCAAGTCTAGCAATATCCAATCAGTACCCGACAGTAGGGCAACGTCGAAGAGACCAGCTTATACGTACCAGCGATAGGCTCAGGCTCTGGATACAGTGAGGCATCATGACCAAAATGACGAGCCTCGGTCTCGGCAAGCGACCGACTCCCATCTCTCCGGTGAGAATCTCGGAAAGCATTTCTCTCCTTTCCGTGACCACCTCTTGCACGCCGGTGGCCTCGTTCATAGCCGCGGTGGTATCTCTCATCATCCTTCTCACGATACATATCGCGTTCACTCCATCGGTTCCCACGTCTGTCCATGACGTCTCTCTTTAAAGGACGGAATTCTTTTACGACCAGAAAGCCGCGCGACTGTATAAAGAGAGAGATGAAGAAAGGCAAGCAGATGCAGGACGAGAATGGTTAAACCAGAACGAAAGAGAGAGGTCTCGGATGCTTAGTATTATGGAGCAAGGGATAAATGAAAGCACGGAGGATAAATTATTCAAGGACTTGTGTGGTACAAAAGGCTAGGTGGATCTCTCTTCGCATGATGTCTCGCCTATTTATAGGAGAGTTCCCGACTCAACATCACAGAAGTTTCCACCGCCATAGCAATGATACTTCTGGACATTAACAACCAAGAATCTAGACAATTCCTTTGTTGCCGACTTTACGCAGCTTCGACTCTACGCAGCTTCACCAATAAGTCGGTGTCAATGGTTCGGTCGGATTTATAGGAAACCGAACTGAACCATTTTGATGTGTGCTTGCTCTGAACCAAAACGCAACACGACCGGACCGGACCGAACCGAACCGAACCAAAACCGCAGCTCGGATCGGTTTGGTTTTCGATTTTCCTCCTCTTCTTTTTTTCTGTTTTTTTTTTTTTTGCGCTTCTTCTTCCATTCGCACCGTCCCCTTCCCATTGGACAAAGGCAGAGTCTTTCACCCAGCGGATTCGCCATTTGCAAGACCCCGAATCCTGTCAGCCTTATCGGACCTCTCCAGTTCCTCTCTCCCTCACTCATGGCCCCTAGATAACCATAGTCCCAAAATCAACCACTCGGCAAAACGCGATTCTCGAGCCGGTAGAGTAGAAAGATGACGCGCTCAATGTGCCGAAGATGGAGAAATCGAGGGCTGGATTGGATGGATCGACGGAGGGAGAGGGGCAGAGAGAAGATCGGACGCTCGGAGGGCGACGAGAGAGAGAGAGAGAGAGATCGATTTCTGGGGCTTTACAGAGGGGAAGATGGAGTGAAGTTATAACTGGTAATAATGAGATTGAGAAAGAGATGAAAATGTACTGAAATTTATGTTGTCACTCTTTTGAGATGAAAATGCTGTGAGGGTAGAGGAAGAGAGAATAAAGCAGAAAAGGGAAAGCGAGAGAGAGTGACAAAGATGAGAGCAGAATAGTTGTAGTGCGAAGACAGAGGGAGAGGGAGAATAAAGGTGCGTTTTTGTTTTGGGAAATAATTTTTGAACAGAAATAATTTTTTTATTTTTTTAATTCTACTCCAAGTATTTTTTTTTTTTCGATCAGTCCTACTACTCCAAGATTTTTGCCCTAAAATACGTTTTCCTAAACTTTGACCCCAACCTCCCCTTCCAAGATGGAAGGGTGGCCATTTCTAATTTTTTTGTAAACTTGTATAATTTGGTTGTTTCTTTTAGTTTTTCAATATTTTTTATTATATTTTTCCTTCTTTTTTTTTTTTTCTTTTTCTTTTCCTTCTTTCTCTTTGTGGCTGAAGAAGAAGATTTTTGGAATAAGAAATAACTTTTTTTCTACTTCGAGGTTATCGGCCCTCATCTAGCCGGTCCGACTGACGGTCATGGCCAAGGCCGGAAAAAAAAAAAGAAGATTTTTTTATTTTTGTTCCAAATCTGTTCCAAATCGTTCCTAAAAAAAAAAGTTTTACCAAAAGCGTTTCGTAAAAGTTTTTTTTTGTTCTCCAGAACAAAAGAACATATATTTTTGTTTCGGGAATAGAAACAAAGATAAAAAATAGGCCCTTAAGCAAAAAAGCTTGAAAAGAGAGAAGTGAGAGGGAGAAGAACAGTAATGAATTACTTCAGTGAGGGAAGGAAAAAAAAAAACCGAAATTTGATTTGAATCAACAATGAACTAACCAAATTCTTTTACTTATTATCTAAACTGAAAATGCACAAATTTTTGGTTCGGTTTGATTTGATTTCGATTTTGGTTCGGTTCTGACCGCCCTTACCAATAAGTCTCCAATTTGAACTAGTTGACACTTTTCACCGCCTAAACTTTCTTTTTCTTCTTCAATAAGTTATCGACTCTTTTGCCTTTCAGCAGGAGTTTGATAAAGCAAAATGCTTGCGAACAAAGAAATCGTGTTTCCCAAACGTTGATTCCCCTAGATTATTCTAAGATTTCACAAAGATGGATCAAAGTTTAACAATAAAAAAAAAAAAATCAAGAAAAGACATGGGCAGTTTTTTGATAAAATCAATTTCGGGTGGTACGTATGGTAACATTTTCGTTCATTAGATTAATTTCTATTCAAAAATAATTTTTTCTTTTTATATTTCTATTCCCTGGACGAGTTTTTAAACAGAAGAACGCATTTGGTAACTACGCAAATTTTTTATATTAAAATATAAAAAGAATAAAAATACGTTTAGTACGACCCTCAAAATTTTTATTTCCAATTTTTCATTTAATTATAAAAGTGTCAATGGAGACTTAACAATTAATGTTTGGATAAAATTGGACTCTTGTAAATATTTAACTAATTGAGATATTTTAATATAGCTTAAGAAAATCCAACATTATAGTTAGTCAAAGATAGATGGTTGAAAATGATAGCAGAGGTTCCCTTTGGTTTATAACTCACAATATGAGGTGGTTGTCAATAAATTTTTGGGCATCACAATAAATAGGTATATTAACCTTTTGAACTTTTCTAGTTGCAAGAAGAAGAGCAAATGTCACTTGGTGGAATGGGGAAGGACGAAACAAGTAAGGATGGACGCAATCCTAAAGTTGGTGTGCTTATTTGCACAAACTCATAAAACCTTCAAGCAAATGACATCGAAATCCATGGAGCACAACCTTATTTGAGTGCTATGAATACAAGATAAATGGTATGCAAAAGACTTGTTTAAAGCCATCTAATATTCTATTAAAACAAAATTGTAAAATGAAGAAGATATCTTCTCTAATTGAAGTCACCAAGTTGTCATGGCCTAGCATTATCTTTAAAAGAAAATGATATTCAAAAATCCATATAGTAAAGCGAGCTTATTCAATTTTGAATCCAATTTTTATCAAAAGCTTTTCACATTTTTTATGCTAAACTTATTCTAAACTAGAAATAACACTAAAATTTAGTAAAACTACTCAAAATCTAATTTGCAATTTTTTTCCTAAATTTTCAATTTTTTTTTATTTTTTATTTTGGAAAAATAGGAATTCAAATCGGGTTAGGAGATCCCATATTTGGGTCTTATCCGGACCTTGTGTTGAATATGTAAAGGCAAGCATTAGATTACACTGAGTTTGTTTCTCTAAAATGGTCTCATTCTCCTTTTGTTCTCATGAATAAAAATTAGATTTTTTTTTTTTTTACTTCTTTTTTTCTATTCCAAATCTATCCTTTGACCACTATTCTATTTCGTGGAATAGAAAAATAAACAAACGTATACAAATAGATTTCTGTTATTTTTGTTTCGAGAAATAAAAAAAATAGAAAAATAAAAATATTACAAACGCGTCCTTCTTTTTCTTCTTCAATAATAAGTTCTTGAGTCTTTTGCTTTACAGAGGGACTTTGATGAAGCGAAATGCTTGCTAATGAAGGAATCGTGTTTACTTTCTTTAGAGAAAGCCACCCACGTCTTCCCACTCTCTCCCACCACGCCTTTGTTCATTCTCTTTTTCCGTTCTTTTGATTAAATTATACAAAATCCCCTAAACAAGAATTTACACCGTAACTTTTACCGATCGCTGACCGTCCATTCCGTCAAAATTGCAATGAACACGATTTTCAAGAGTAGAAAATGGATGTTTTAGTCGTTTCTTCATGAGAAATAATTAATTACAAAGTCCCCCGAAATTTAAGTAGCACAAATTGGCTCCCTAATCTTTCCACTACCACATATCTTCCCAAACTTTTTTTTTTTTTCCATTGTTTTTATAAAAGCAAGTTTAAAAAGTTCAAACCTGGGCATATAGTTGTAATCGAGATTTCAAATTCTATAATGGGTCTGAAAATCCTTTTTAGCAGATCAAATAGGTTTGATTTAGATTTTGTTGCTAAATATCCCGAACACAAACCCAACTAGTATTACCAAAAAGAATCAAATTTCTTCTAAATCACACGATATCTTTTAAGTAACTATCTTACTCATCTAGGAATTAATGTTTTTTGTCACTAAAAGTAAAAAAGAAAAAGAAAAAGAAAAAGAAAAATACAAGATTCATTATGTTTTAGGAAGGTGCACAATAGCTTAAAAAGAAACATATAAATTTCTCATTATTTTATTAAAGTAAGAGTATTTAACATGTTCTTAACTTTGAGATGAGTTCGACTTTCACTCAAAAGTAACTAGGTTCGAGTTTGGACAATGTAGGTTGCCGGGGGGATTTAGGTTGGTAAATTGCCCCCCGCGGTTAATCATTACCCCATTTTACGTTTGGGGTTAACTCCGATAAACGTGTCAGTTTAAGGTCATGACAGGGACCGAGGCCTTTCACCTATTTGGTTACCTCATATATTTTTCTTGGGTGGGTAACACCCCAATACCCTGGATCCGTTTTATAGTCTCCGGGGGTCAACCAGGGATCCCCCCTCGACTGTTTGTTACGTGAGGGCCCTCTCTTAGGGTTTTCCCCACGTGGCCTTTTAACCTCTTGCCAAGGAGGTGGGGCCTTTCACCCATTCGGCTACCTCATGTTTTTTTTCTTGGGTGGGTAGCACCCCAATACCCAGGATCCGTTTTAAAGTCTCCGGGGGTCAACCTGGGATCCCCCTTCGACTGTTGTTACGTAGGGCCCCTCCCTTAGGGGTTCCCCTACGTGGCCTTTTAACCTCTTGCCAAGGAGGTTACCTCAAACTAGTTCCAATGTCATCTCTACTCCACCTATCCACCAAAATCATTGCCATGTTGCCTAAAGAATCGACTGTTCTAGTGAAAACAAAGTTTATATACTCGAAATCTGAATATATATATATATATATATATATATATATTTGGTTGTTAAAATTGACAAATCTAAATATCCGCTACTTTTGAAGATGGTTCTTCTTAGAATTCAATATTCATACTTCGACTCAATAGTCACTAATTAGCTTTGCAGCTCTAATTTCGATCTCTCTTTTCATTTTTCCTTACATGACAAGAAATTGAAGAAACATGCATTTCTCTAGAATTTAGTGGAGTAATGAATACCACCTCTAAAGTTTAAAGGGATGTCGTGTTATATTCCTAAAAAAATTGAAAAAAGAGAGTAGTTTTCTCCTTGAAAAATCACATGCCAACGGTAAAATGGGATAAAGCTCTCCTTAAAAAATCAAATGTCAGTGGTAAAATTGGATAAAGGGTAAACAACTGTATGACAAAACGAAGGTTCAACTTCGTTTCACCCCGTAACTCACAATCTCCCTGAGGAACGGGCAAGGGGCGGGGCGATCACATTTTGAATTTTTAACTCTTTTGTTCCTCGACAAATTCGTTAATCATTCTTTTTTATTTTCCCTCTTATTCTGTTAAAATTATTGAGATGCTTTTGCAAGAGAAGAAATTGATTAGGGCTACTATGTCGATCATAGTTACGAACCAAATAGACACTATGAAAGAGAGATGCTCATGCTCATTTAAAAAATGTCAATATAATGATAAATTTACTTCAAACTAATTTTTTTACCACAAAAAACTTTAATATGTTATATTTGTGACAAATTTACATCAAATTAATTTTTTTACCATAAAAAATCACAAATTGGCACGCCTATAACCAATTTACCGTCCATTAGTTTTCATTAAATTTATCGTTAAATCAGACACATGATAGTTGACGAGTATACCGATTTGGATTTTATCTTTTATCACAAGTGTACTAGTTTATATTTTTTGTGATATTAATCCAATTTAATAAAACTTATAGAAGGTAAATTTGTCACAAATGTACCAATTTAGGGTTTTTGGTAATAAAAAAAAAATAGTTTGTGATAAATTTATCATAAAGTACCAATTTGGAATTTTTCCTGTTTTAAAAAAATCTAAGTAAAATCATGAAATTTCTCTCCAAGAGTGCCCATCCCTAACACCACATGTGGACTCATCACTGCGCCTCGTGACAACGTTGCTACTACCATCGAACTAGAGCAAGCATGGAGGTCGCTGCTAATGAGCCTCTTCTCTCTTAGGACTCGGCGGAGGTTGGCCACGGAGGTTGTGGTCTTTCTTGATTCACTTGCACCGGCGGTCACTGGACTCGCGTGACCAGAGATCTAGAGTTGTCAGACACCAGCAACCTTCACATGAGCAAATCGACCTCTATGACTACGGACGAGAGGAGAAGGCGGGGCGGGGGAGGGCACATGGAAGTCGCATTAACGAGCATGGCAACAATGATGGCAGGGGAAATATATAACTTTCTTTATAAGATTAATACCACGAAAAATTCTAAACTGATACACTTATGATAATTTTTACCAAAAATCTTATTTGTGACAAATTGACCTTCTATTAGCTTCCCTTAAGTTGGATTAATACCTCAAAAACTATAAACTTGTATACTTATGACAAACAAAGGGTAAAACTCTAAATTTGTACACTCGTCAACTGCTATATATCTTCCAACTCCGTAATTTGACGGTAAAATTTAATAAAAATTAACAAGGATAAATTTATTATTGATGCATTAGTTTGGAGTTTTTCGTGGTATTAACTATTCTTTTATAAATCTAAAGACATGTATGATAATTTAAAGAAGTGCCGAAAACTGAAAATTCATTACCGCACGTCTACTCATCGTTGCTCTATCCTCTGGAAATACCTCATGGAACCATACTTCTATTTGCCGTGCATGTATGATGTATCCGATCCGTGCCCCGTCTTCCCATGCGAGCATATTTATTTATGAAATCTAAAAGGTTATCGACGGGCTAGATCTGCTCATGGTTTTACTTTGGTCTAGATGGAACTGATGACTCCTCTTTAGTCATTCACCATCTATTCATCAGCACACTCTCTTAGATGATCAACAACAGGACCTTTCAGGCATCGCATAAACTCGTGCCGGATGTTTTGCCTTTGGCTAAGTCTAAATGCTACATTAAGATATTATCACTAGTATGCACAAACATGTCAAGAACATTTGAGGGACAGAACTCATTTGATTTTATGCAATGTGTAGCTCACAATTATTCATATCTCAACAACTATTCCATTTTGAGTGACAGATCTTATTCCACGTAGAAGATCAATAGTACTTCCCTCGAGCAACAAAAACAGCAATGCTCACATAGCTTTATCTGATTACGTCAGCTTGCATTTTGCATCGTATTATAATGCTTCTGGTTGAAACTTTAATGTAACATCTTACCTCCAAGTGCGCTTCATTTTCCTCTCCTCGTGAATCATCCTCCAAAGTTTACTCCTCGCTCTGCAACACAATCCATTCCAGAACAAGCGACCAATAATGAGTAGACAGGAGTTCTGATGTATCTTATGCACTTTCTTCAACGAAAAAATCAATATCACGATGAAGAAGGACAATTTTATCTTCCATACCTCTTTTTTGACCTATGTTTTGACGTCATCATCTGCATCAGAGCATCGAGGTGAGAGACATCCTCATAGCATCCAGTTTTAGGTTACATAGTCCAGTCTAATGTTTCCATTGCGAGGTTCTGTCTAACCAAGTGCAACCCCGTTATCAACTAAGAGGTACTCCATTCATACATGCTAATCTAAACTTTCTTCTCTTACTGGATTTTGGCACATGTACATGTCTTTAGCTTTTGATCTATTCGAGTTCCATATCGATCTTGGTAATTTATGCACTTTTAGTGATTATATCACTAGATCCTCTAAAAGCTATCCTAAGTTTTTGAAAGGCTGCCATTCTTCTGAAGAGTCTAAGGAGCACGGAGCATATACACCAAAAGTAAACAAAAAACCAAGAAAAAGAAAAGCCCTAACCAAGAGCAAGTAAAACTGCAAAATGAGAAACTAGTGATCCAGCTGAAATGCACCAAAGGAAAATATGTAAGCATACAATACGAGAAGGACGCATGCACCGCTCTTCTAATGGATGATCGGTCATTGTTCGCGTTTGCTCTTCTCTTTTGGTTCAAGAGAAAAATCAAATTTGAACTGTGAGCAGCCGGACATTTCTTTAACTTGGCAAAGTTAAAAAATACTAGCAGGTCCCATCAATATGTTAGGCTCAAGTGGGTCTAGCTACACGACACATTAAGATTATTGAGCAACCTCAACGGCAGTCTAGTCACTGCTTCAATTGAAACAAACAAGTGCAGGATTTGTACCAGGAGATACCTTTCTCTGTCGGAACAATTCTTTGTCGGGAAAATACACTGAACTCTGCATTTCGAAAGGCTTGGCGTCAAGTATGTGGGAATCGTGGAGCATGAAATTTAGAGGCTTTTGAAATTTTCTATAAATTAATGTATTTAATGATTAGAAGTAAATGAAACATGTAAACTAGTAATATTTTGGGAAGGTGTAAAACAGGTTAAATAGAAACGTATAAATCACTTATTATTGTTATTCAAGTAAGTATACTTAATATGCTCTCAACTTTGAGAAGAGTTCCACTTTCATTTGGGAGTAATCGGGTTAGAATTTGCTTACGCCAAAAAATGACCAACCTTTGGTTATTTTCGATTAGTGATAGACTTAGTCGATGATAGCAAAGTTTGCTGAACAACAAAAGTAATCCATGAAAAGAACATTCAACAACCTGATGTAATTGTTTAGTAGCAATATTTTCGAATATGAAAGCTCTTTTAGATAAGTGTCCACAACTTGAAGAGCACTATCGATAACCAAAAAAGTTATTGATAGTAAATATCACTTATTTGGGATGAAGTCATCAATATCGACGTGTAACTGTTTGATAGCGATATTTTTAGATATTTAAGCTCTTTTAAATAATTAAGAAGTTTTTTTTTTTTTTTTTTGAAGATATGATTGTGAAGTTATCTTTTTGAATTCAATGATCGTTTATACATGGATCGTATGCTTTATATAGACATGCTAGGTAAAACGACCCTGATCATCCAACAAAAAAACCTCTTATCTTTCAATTCTCGTACCTTTTAATTATCTTTCAATTTTTGTACCTTACCTGTGGTTTCAAATATCTTATTGTCAATTAAATTCCGATGTGTATCTTAGTTGTAGTTTTTAGATTGTCATCATCGAATAACTTTCGGCATTCTATCTTTATGTCATCATGTTTTGCCGTCGATTAAATTCCGGCAAAACTTTTTATGTCATTGGCTTCAGCATTGATTAAATTTCATTAAAGCGTACAGGTTCCTTGCGTTCCATTGATGCAGTGTCCGGTATCGCCACAAAACTCGTCTCCTCAAAATATAAAACTAAAAATCAATCGGTGAAAAGTATTTGGTTGCGGATCCAATTTCGGCGAAACAGAGTTTCAAGAATTCAAACGTGTTCCCATGTTATCTTCACTCCACCCATCCACCTATATCACTATGATGTCGCCAAAAGAAGCGATAATTTTCATAAAAGCAAAGTCTTATAAAAAAAGAAAAAGAAAAGCGCTGGTCGCTACAATCGGCAAATTTAATGTCAACTATTTTTGAAGATGCTTCTTTTTGGATATCTATCTTATACTTCGACAATGTAGGCAGCAATTAGGTCCCCAGGACCCTAAATCTCTATCTCTCTCTTTTCATTTTATTCCATATAAAAGAATTGAAGAAACATACACTTCTATAGAATTTGGGGGATTGATATATTCCATTTCTAAAGTTCAAATGAATTTTACATATTTTATCCTCTTCAATAAAATAATTTTAAAAAAAAAGTAGTCTCCTCCTTCAAAAATCATGTGCATTGCACATGTCAATGAAGGATGACAAAGGGTAAACAACGGTAACAAAATGTAGGTCCATCAAGGCGGTGCTATAGCGATTGAAAATTTAATCATATACTACTACTAAAATTTGAGGGGACTTTGTGAAATTCTTTCCGTTTTCTTTATTTTTTGGAAGGCAAATTGACAGTACCTAAAATTTGATGCACTGTGCAATGTTGTTATTGAACTTTTAATTCATTCAATGCGGTTTTGAACTATTCCTAAATGTTTGGTGTGGTTCCTAAATTTTCAATTGTTCAATCTAATCCCGTAACTTTTTATGAAAAAGTCAAATTAGTTTTTTAGTATTCTTCACAACTTTTCATGACTACACTAATGCCCAAATTTTAGAATATATTTCATTTCAGTTCTTTTCCTAAATAAATAAAAGTAAGATATCTTTTTGTTACCTTTTTAACTTTTTGGTATTCTATAAATATTATAATATTTCAATTTAAGTAAATTTTAGATCATAAAACTCATCTGAAGTTGTAATGCGCCGACATTCCTGCTATTTTAAGCCTAATTGTACGAGTACAATTTTTATCAGTCTCAAATTTATTAATATGATTTAGATTATTGAACTTGAAAATTAGGAAAGTGAGTTAGATTAAAATATAGACCAAGATTTAAATTGATATGCATAAATATATCTAAAAATATATTAATATCATTTGTAAATATCCTTATGAAATTACTTAGTTACAAAATACTAGAAATATCAATTTAATAAGAGTAGTTGGAAATTTGAAGGATTAGATTGAACAAATTGAAAGGTAGGGACGCAACTGAAAAATTAAAAATAGGTTAGGGAGTAATTGAACGAATTAAAAGTTTAAAATGGCATTATGAATTAAGCCAAATTTGAGGGATTATTACTATCGTTTCCTCGCAAAGAGATCCCTTAAGAACAGAACCATCCTTTTGTATAGCGTAGTCGAATGTGAATTTTAAAACTTTTAGTTATTTATTCAATAAATATTTAATTGGTATGAACATTCAAATAAATACCAAAAATCTTAAGATCGATTTATATTACTAATAAATCTTTTTGTTTGTTGATTAGTATAAATTTGTACCAAATTTAATCAAAAGTTTCATGCGATTTGTATGTTTGATTATCATGTTACCTAAATTAAATTTGAAGTAGTAAACTTCTGAATCTAAGCAAAGCGCCAGTCTTTAACTAGTAAGAGAATAGTCTATTTGTAGGATTTAACAGATTTGGCAATTAGAAGAGTAGTTCAGAAAATTCTAGAGTATAGAAAGGCATCCACATTAATAGCAGGAACACCTCTGCATCATAGCATTTCATATCAATTTTTTTGAAATGCATGAGTATTCACTAGATAACTATTCTAACTTTCCATGTTTAATTCATTGGAGAGATAATCCTTGAGTTTACTGAATTGTAAAAAGTAATCTCTAGATTATAAACACGCACTATATTGTAACCATTTACTAGCACAAAGTAAATTGGAGACAAATAACGAACGCAGATTTGTAACCAACGAACAATTCATAAAGACAATAACTCGACCCACTGTTCCTCCAATGCACATGATGAGCATTAATCATTTCAGGATCACAAACATGAAGGAAAAAAAAAACCAAAATTCCTAATAAAGCATGACAAATAATGAACGCCGTTTCATCTCCTCCACCTAAATAGATGCATAGAAGAGGCGCCTGCGTAACATGGCTTCATTAGCCTTTCACAAGTTGAAAAAAGGCTTCTTTTCTGGAGGAGAGGCAATGGCAATATCCAGCATGTCTCCTCTACGTTTTTTGCAGGGAGAATTCGAACTTTTTCTAAACCCAGGAGCGTAACTTCAAATGAAGAACATCATATTCTCCACATCAGCGTGCAGCTTGTAGAATCTCTCTTCATTTGAACAAACCGATGAGGACGGTGAGGACGCCATTGAGAAGAATGAAGAGGCCATCGACTTGGGAGAGCACTCCATCACTGATTCGTGATACAAACTTCCTCTATAGGCAGCAAGATCAGCATAGTACACAGGCGTGACCAGAGATACTGATTTGGTGCATCGAGCAAAGGTAAAACATAAGCTGTAAATCAACTTCTGCAAGTGATCAGAGCTAAACTTGTGCTCGTCCCAGAGCACATGGTAATGGGTCGGCTTGCTTGTCCCGAGGCCGCCATAGTGGCTGCACAGATAGAAGTCGAATTCAAAAGGATGCACAACTATTGTGTCCAGGATTGTCCCTGGTGGCACGTTGCTTGTGGGATCCCCATCGACATCTCCCTCCATGAAAAGACGAGTTTGGTGGCGCTTCTGTGCCACAACGATCGTTATGGTTGGCCTGTAATCTTTCTCGGAGAAAGCCTTCTTCAAGTCCCCCAATTCTTCATTCAAAACCATATCGAATTGGCTTTTGCTCACCCCATCGCGGAACAATACAAGTTTCCCAGGCCTAACTCGATTCAGACGGGCATATGTCTCGACGAGCTCCAGACACATCTCCCCGATGTTGGCAATTTTCTCTTGCCGGTGGAGCTGAGGTCGCACCCTTGCAGCATAGCGATTGGCTGCAGGCCAGTTGATGGTACCGACGACTGCAGCAAATGATGGACTGATTGTGTTGCGGGAGGCAGGATGGTTGACGTCAGCACCAAGGAACATCACATGCCCCTTGTCGTCGATGTGTGGGAATGGATTGAATAGCTCCACGTTGCTGCCTCCAAGCTTGGCATTGATCTTGAGGGCAAGATATTCTAGATATTGATCGTTCTTATCCATGTTTGC
Source organism: Eucalyptus cloeziana (assembly GCA_014182715.1). Taxonomy (NCBI): domain Eukaryota; kingdom Viridiplantae; phylum Streptophyta; class Magnoliopsida; order Myrtales; family Myrtaceae; genus Eucalyptus; species Eucalyptus cloeziana. The sequence goes on along the minus strand of CM024637.1, from coordinate 2,473,483 downwards.
TTTATTCGAAAGGCAACACTGAGTGATTAACCCAACTTTAATCTCGCAAATCCATTTGAGGTGCTTGTAGCCGATGTCTCTCCTAGACATGACGCAAAGAAGGAATTGAGGACGGCATCTCCCAACTCTACAAGCGCGATCGTTGACATCCTCTAGCAGCTCTGTCAATCTAGCCACATTCGAGAAAACGCTCATTGCGGCATCTTGATAAAAAAGTGGTTCTTCCATCCGAATACCCAAGTTTCTGCATCGGCTGATAAGCTTTTGGATGAACGGCTTACAGTTGAGCCAATTCTGGTCCGACGCGCTGAAATCGACGATGACCCATCTTTGGATCGTCTTCCCCTTCACGACCGATTTTCCCCTTAGATTCCAATGACATGTGTCTTTATCAACCTTTACCCTGATCACCTTGCCATTTGGAATCGCCAGTTTCAACTCGGGAGGTCCAATGACACGTCCCACCACTTTCGTCATGTTCGTGCCGACTTCTATTCCAAAGTTCCGGCTGACGTCTCTGCAGCAATGAAAGTAGCATTTTAAAGAAAGTAACAACATCAAAAGACATTAAAAAAAAAAACATAGTTATGTTAGTCTGGTTCTTACTATGATATATATTTATACTTTTTTTTGTCGGTCAAATGCCATTTTTGTTCTATAGCCTATGCCGTTTTGTGCAACCATTTCACCCAAAAGAATATAGAATCCAAGTAGTTTGTCTATTTGAACATATTCATTAATATAGTAGAATTGTTAAGGATTATTACTTATCCAACAGTACGTGTAATATAAATAAATAAGAAAGATGAGACTGTACAAAACAAATTATAAATTGACCACACTACAAAAGGATGACGAAGTCTCATGTAATAACCACATTAATTTTTCAATCCGAACGTCAAGTTTTAACAAAATCAATGATAGTGATATATAATTTTAGCAAAGAACAAGTATTGCATACCCGCACCGTCCAGAGTTCGACCTCATCATGTCGCAAATGGAACTTTTCCTGATATGTGGGGGAGGCAAATAGAGGTTCTTCAGCAAGGTGGAGGCATATCTCTCCAGATTCTCTTTTGGGTACCTCTGCCCCTCGACCAACATGCACAACTCCATCGGCACAAGCTGCTTGTTGTTGTTCTTGCTCAAATCTAGGCAAGGAACGTCCCTATACCTTATCTCGATTTTGTACTTCTCTAAGAAATAGTTTGCTAGATTGATCGTATTCATCTTGCCCTCAGGTCTCTCGTAGCTGAAAGATATCGTACTTGTGGTCTCGCCAGTCAGTCCCATGATCGTATACTTTTGTTTGGTCTTGCGGTGGGTCACTGTGACCTTCAACCCCTTTAGCGCCAGCTCGACTTCCCTCCTGTACCTCGCAAACTGACCAATGTTGAATCCACGTATATTATCCTCGAGGAAATCGATGACCGGCATCCTCTTTCGAAAGGTCATGGCTGAGCAATCGAGAGACAGTGCAAGGCCTTGGTAGGTCGGCTTCAAGCTGTGTTGGAACCCTCTAAATGCCGTGACGCCGCACTTCAGGTCGTCTGTCTCTTGATACTCGAGGGGATAGAAATGCCGTCCGACTGAGATCATGTGCCTAGTGGGGTTTTCCTTCATCACTAGATTCACGCTCCGCAATATGTCCTGCGGGAACGACAAGAAGTTTCCTGCCAAGTAGTCTATCAACTTAGGGAGGTTGAACTCGTGCACAAGCTTGATGGTGCATTGGAATGATGAGTCCTCCCTGTCTTCACCGGAAAATATCTTCACCTTGTACGTTCCGCAAGGCAGTGGAATTGCACTAAAAATGTTCCTCTCGCCATCATTAGCAATCACCGATAATGGAAATTGCGCGTGGTTGTCAGAGAATAGCTTTTCCTTGATCTGATAAAGAGTGGCTTTTGATAGCCTCACAGGATGGCGGTGCCTCATCGGTTCCTCGGGCTTGATGTCGACATTGTAGCGGCTTATGATGGTTTCGTGATTAAAGGTAACAGGAAAGTGATTGACAAGAAGCCTGACATGCCGAGGAAGCAACGAGCCACTTTTGACGGGGCATCTGATGGGGCAAATCTTATCCCTATTTCCTGAGGAAACCTGATTATACTCCAGCACGGGGTTAAACTCCGGCGGGACAGCAATAGTCTGGATATCTGTCAAGAGAATATAAACCACAACAATAAACATTGGCTTCAGTCAAGAAGTTCCCTGTGTGGCTCACTTAAAAGTTGTTTATACTTGTTTTTTTTCAAATACTTACGGTTGTAAAACTGATGAAACGTGACAATGAAACATCAGTAGCCATGCCATCATTGTGCATATTAGTATCCAGAATAAAACAATGAAAACAATGACATCTTTTTTTATTGCAAGATGCTTGTCCATTTTTTTTTTTATGACCCTGGAACTACCGTACAGCCCGCAGCCGGCGGAGCAAACCGGGAGCCCTTGCGCGAGGGCCCATCTCCCACGGCACTCCACTTAAGTCGTGCAATGGGGGCACGGAGTTTCAAACCCCTCCCCTCCCGGATGAGGGGGCAGGGCACAAACCAGCGCATTCACCATGAGGTGGGTGCAAGATGCTTGTCCATTTAACCTAGGGGTGTGCAAAATGGATCGCCCGAATCGGAAACCACTTGAACTAGACAGAACCGGCTAGTTGGGTTTGGTTCTCGAGAATGTAAATCCAATTCCCGGTTCTTAAAAGTGGAACTTGTATCTGGATGGGTCCGGTTCCCGGTTTCAAGGAGGAACCAGACTAGATCGACTAAAAATACATTTTAATTATTTCTTCAAAAAAATTAGTAAAATGTAAACTAAAACACTATATTGGTCGGATTCCAAGTAGTAAGAAAATAAAAAAAGTGACCGTGTTAGAGATATGATTTGTGCGATTGATTTATCAATTGGTGATTCAAAATGATTTCATATCTTTGTATTTCCCTTTTATTGTTTACATTTTGGAATATAAATGCATGTAAAGTATCCATATCAAATTAGAGTGAATACAAAGAAATTCTTCAAGCTCCTTTCTCTTTCACTTCGTGTTAGACCAGTTCCATTGGACCAGGTTCCCATTCCTAGGACCAACCGGTCCAGTCCACGGTTCCCAAAATTGGGAACCAGGAACCGGTCACTACTAATTTAACCAATAGAACACGGCTAAAAATTAAATGCAGCAGTCATGCACTTGATCGGTAGCAAACAGTGAAATCAATATCGAATGTGTTGAAACATTATAATTATATCTGTGAATAGAATGGAAAATCGACATGATTCACATGCAAAGATCCTACTGGTAGAACGAAATTGAAAGCAAAATGCGAAAAGGAAGCGTTGCTAATGACACTCTACAAATGCAACCGAAAGAACCTGAGTTTCAGGCCATTTAAACCACTTTCTTATTCCAAAGCAAGCCCATCGATATCCAATCACGCATCCGACAGTAGGGCAACGTCGAAGAGACGAGCTTGTACGTACCAGGACGACGTGCGTCGGTCTCGGTACACGACCAGCTCCCATCTCTAAGGTGAGATTCTCGGAGAGTGTTTCTCTCCTCTCTGTGACCACACCTTCCATGCCAGTGGCCTCGTCCATAGCCGCGGTGGCGATGATCTCTATTGCGGTATCTCTCATCATCCTTCTCGCGATTCGTATCGCGTTCACTCCATCGGTTCCCACGTCTGTCCATGCCTTCTCTCTTTAAGGAAAGAATGCTTTCACGACCGGAGAAGCGCACGACGGTATAAATAGAGAGATGGAGAAAGGCGAGCAGATGCAGGACGAGACTGGTTGAACCAGAACGAAAGAGAGAGGTCTCGGATGGTATTTTCGAAAAATTTCAAGGAAAGACGAGGGCGGTTTTTTGATAAAATCAGTTTTTACTTTCTTTCTGAGAAAACGGCCCGCGTCTTCCCACTCTCGCCCGCCACGCCTTTGTTCATTCTCTTTTCCCCTTTCTTTCAATTAAATTATATAAAATCCCCTAAATACGAATTTACACCTTAACTTTTACTGATCACTAGCCCTCCATTCTGTCAAAATGTGCAATGAACACGATTTTCAAGAGTAGAAAATGGATGTTTTATTCGTTTCTAAGAGAAATAATTGATCAGAAAGTCCCCTGAAATTTGGAAGTAGCACAAATTGGCTCCTTAATCTTTCCAATATGACACATCTTCCTAAAGCTTTTGTTTTTGTTTTCATTTTTATTTTTCATTTTTACGAAGGCAAGTAAAAATAAAACTTCAAATCAAGAAAGAGAGATTCCATTGATCATCTTTGCCATAGGAATTATAAAGATTGGGTTAAATTGGATTTCTAACCTGGGCATATAATTGTAATCTATATTTCAAATTGTATGATGGGTCCAAAATTCCTTTTGGAAGATCATATAGATTTGATTTAGATTTCATTCATAAATATCCCGAAACATGAACCCAATTAGTTGTATTACCAAAATGAATCAAATTTCTTCTAAAACACACAATATCATATAAGTAACTATCTGACTCATCTATTAATTAATGTATTTAGTCATTAAAAGTAAACAAAAACATAGGAGCTCATTATGTTTTAAGTAGGTCTAAAACGGGTTATAAACAGAAACATAAAAATTCCTAATTGTTCTTATTCAAGTAATTGTGTTTAATATGCTCACAACTTTGAGATGAGTTGACTTTCATTTGTAACTAATCGAGTTTGAGTTTAGGACTATATGTCGGCTATATCTCAAACTAGTTCCAATGCCATCCTTACTCCATCCATCCACCAATATCACCATTTTTAGGAGAAACCAAAAAAATCTTAAACCTATTGCAATTGTGTCAACTCAATCTTAATTTTTTTTTATCAATTCAATCATAAACCTTTTGTAATGGTGTTAATTCAGTTTATACAACCAATTTTGGTTAGCTATCTAGTCGATGTTGACGTGAACAATTTTAATAATATTTATTTTTTTCGAATTTTTTTTATTTTGCTAGAGCCTTATGGTCCATTGTAGGAAAAAAAGGAAAAAGAAGGAAGAAGAGAAAGAGAAAAAGAAAAAGAAAAAGTAAAGAAAATAAAAAAAATTGAAAAAATATAATATTAAAAATTATCCATGTCAGTGCCGGTCGACTAAAATTGGTTGGATGGACTGAATTGGCACAAATACAAAAGGTTTATGACTAAATTAATAATTAAAAAAAAAAAGGATCTAAGACTGAATTGATACAATTGCAATAGATTAAAGATTTTTTTGGCAATTTTTTTTTTATCATTTTCTTGAAAGTGAATCTTATGCACTAGAAATTCATAAAAACACTCTTGTCATTAAAACCGACAATTCCAAGTGTTAACTACTTTTGAAGATGTTTAATTTTGGATTTCTATCTCATACTTTGACTCAATAGTCACTACTTAGCTCCACGGCTCTGATCTCTATCTCTTTCATTTCACTATTTCCACATAAAAGAATTGAAGAAACGTAAAATTGGGTGGATTAGTTTATACCATTTTAAAGTGCAAGAGGAGTTCGCGAAATTTATCCTTTTCCTATGAAAAAAATGAAAAAAGTAGTTTTCCCTTTGACAAGTGGTGTGCATTTTGCATATAAATAGAAAAATGGTCGATTGTAGCGAAATGAAAATTCATCAAGAGTGTGTGATTTATATCTACATAAATTCCCGGTTATCGTCCTCGAGAAGGATAGCCTGTAATAGCCTCTAGCTTCAACTTCCTTTCAAGGGTCCTAAATGACACTTAAAATTGAGGATAGGCGCAAGCAGCTAATTCCCCGTGCCTCATGATACTCCGCTGTATACTATTCGACGCAAGTTCGGAAAACGAGGAACGGGGAGGGAATGGGGTGACGGATTGTGGATATTCACTAGCGAGGCGAGGTTTGTACTAGCCTTGCCTTTCGACACCCCGCGCATCCGTCATTCGAAGTATATTGAAAGATGATGGCATGTGAAATACTTGGGCTCGGCCTACTACTCCCTTCCTCTTTGCCCCTTTATTATTTAATTAAAGTTTCTAACAAAACATAAAGTAAAAAAAAAAAAAAAAAAAGAACACGTTGAAATCCGGACGAATCCGATTTGATTTGATGTGTCGTGCGGATGCTCGATCACGTGAAAGTGGAAAAAAGAAGAAGAAGAGGGGCACATTAAATGAATGTGGATAAATTTTCTGCACAAGGATTTATACGCAGGTCCCCTCGTTCATTTTTCTTCTTCCTCATTAATGCATGCAGAATGTGCATGCATTGTGCGCCCCTTAGGTCTCTTCTCTACTTTTGGTCATATATTGTGGGCTTCGTTTGTCCTCTTTCACGGAAGCCTCATTAATCTTGCCGCAGAAGGAGTTGATAGGGAAGAAAAAGAAGAGGAAAGAAGGTCCTGCGTCCATTTACTTCCGTCCTTTAATGCATGCTAGGGCATGCATGCCCATAAATTTTGGTGGGCTTCCTTCGTCCTTTCTTTCATCTGAAGAAGATTCCCTCGTGCTGCAATCAATGATGGAGACCTTCTTTTTTATTATTAAGGAGAGGGACGTCGAACGGAGAAAACGGGCGTGCCAAGTCCTTGGTAGCCGAGAGAAGAGAGAACTCTCAGGCTACATAGAGGAGTGTGCAAAGAGTTCTCGTGAGGGTTTGCTCGTTGTAATTACATCCGAATAAATTCTTATTAATAGAATTTATGTAATTCCTCAAGTGAGAATTCATTAGAAATTATGAGAAGCTAAATACTATATGAATTATTGGATGTAATTGAGGGCTGAAAAATATCAAGAGAGTGTTTAGTGCTCGAGTGATTGTAATTTCCATTGTATAGTTTATTTCTATAGTGAAAGTCCGTGTTACTCTCCCCGTAAATATAGATTCCGATATTTGAATCGAATCACATAAATTTAGTGTTCGACTCCCTTTCCTTCCTTCCGACTAATTTTATTGATTCGCTTGGACCTCCATATTCCACAACAAAACCAAATCTGGGAAACCTAAGATTTGGCCAAATGCCATCTCGCTCTAGTGGAATTGTGAGTGCTCTACCTCTGCTCCACACACAATCGGTGTGGAGGCATTGAATCCTAAAGTTCGTGTTTAAGAAAGTTCTGGAGTGGAAAAATTATCTAGAAAATTTTAAACCTATTGTATAATAGCCAATTCAATCCTAAACTCTTTAATAATATTAATTCGGTTCTAAACCTTTTAACGATTTGTTAAGTTAATCCCGCACCTTTCAATTGTGTCGATTAACCAACTTAGTCATTGTGGACAATTATTCAAATGATAGGTTTATGACTAAATTAATAAATTTTCAAAAGATTTAGGATTAAATTGGCACAATTGAAAGGTTTGAGACTAAATTAGTAAATCGTTAAAAGGTTTGATATTAAATTGGTATAATTAAAAATTTTATAACTGAATTAGCCACCATACGATAGGTTAAAGACTTTTTGAATAATTATCTCATTTTGGAGAACTGTCTAGTCCATTATGATTTTCCCTACTTTCGTTTCTCCAATTTTTAGTCACATTTTGAATTTGGGATTCTTTTGTTCGGTGATAAATTCATTTACCCTTTTGTTACTAACCGTCTTATTCGAGAAAAGAGAAATGCTCCTACTCTGTGACAAATCTATATAACACCATGAGATCTCCATCTCTCCACCTTTCCGCCTCCAACTATGCACATCCCTTCCATCGCACGTCGACTTGTCATCGTACCTCCTTGCTCATTGCTTCCTCCCCACCACAATTGAACCATCACAAGTGTTAAAATATATCTCAAATTTGAATTTGTGAACGAAACTCAACCTAAAAAAGGAAAGTCAAAATTTTGGATATTTTGCGGATGTCTGAAATTGAATAAAGCAAGATGCCGTGATTTCCTTTGGCAAGTTGAAATTGGCGAAGAAAAGAATATACGTCCGAATTGGTTTCAAGATTGTCGCCCAAATAAAGAAAATAGAAGAGGAAATAACAGGAGTTGCCAACTCCTGTTAGGATTCGGCGAAGGACTTGAAGACTTTGACTCGGTCAAAGTGGGTGCAAGAAAGAAATAAAAATGCAATCTTTTGATTCTGTTGAAGTCACGGCCAAAGAAATGACAGAATAGGAAAGTCTAAAATCTTGGATTTTTTTTTTACCGAAACTCACTGGAATTTTACATCTTTCTCCAATACGTGGTGGCCGTTGTTAGAAATTGCATGAAGCGCCGCCTTTACCTGAGTGCTTAGAAGAGATCGTTGTAGATGAGAGTGGATAGTGGGTTTTCTCAGTTGGTTTCGTTGGTGCAATTACATCAAGAAGTTTCTAGTGTTGAAGTCGATTAAATTCTTGTGGTAAGATTTGTCAATAATCCCTCTATGAAATTGAGAGATTATTTAGCAATGAATTGTAGGGCTAAATACTGCGTACGATATTGGGTGTTATTAGGGCTTGGGACTCTAGTGTCGCTATAATGAAATTCGTCGTTGCTCTTATCATGGATGTAGGTCACTACGACCGAGCCACGTAAATCTTGTATCCGATTTATTTTCTTATTCTGTCTATTTTATTGTTCGATCGGTCACTTTCAGAAACAATGGGCATGGAGGTTGCTGCCAGCGGGCCTGTCTCCCTCTCTCTAGGAGTTGAAGTCGCGTTATCGAGGGTAGTGGCGGTGGTGCTAGGGAGATGGAGCCGCATTGGTGAGGGCTAATGACAGTTATGGGTGGCGGTGAGGACAACAACACGCGATCGTGCAAGGATGAAGAAGAGAGGAGAAAGAGGAAACATCTCACTCATTGAACATATGCTTATATGCCTCTTATTGCAAAAACAAGGGCCTGTTTGATATCTTTATTTAAGTGCTCATTTATGAAAATTCAGCATTTGTTCGATAATCTTAAGAGATTTACTTAATAGACTTAATTAAGTAATAAATAAATAAATCCACATGTAAGTAACGAAGGGGTTTGCATAATTCATCAATAGCAAAAATTATTGAAATCTTGCCAAATGCATTGTTAGAACGTATTAATAATTGTCATTGCTATGTATTCAGTGAAGAATTAACCAAATTTAGCTATTACTTTATCATCAAACGACTTTTTATTTCAGCACTTATGGTTTCTAATTTTCGGCACTTAATTTTTAGCTTTGTCAAACAAGTCCTAAGTTTGAATAAAGAAATCTTCCTTATTAAGTCTAAGAAAATTACTAAAAAATTTCCTCATTATTCACTTTAATACCATCTAATGTCCTTTACTTTTCAATATAGCAATTTGAATTGTAAGAGAAAACCTCATGGCCAACGAGAAAAAAAAAATTAACCTACCCTAAAAAAAACGCTAATAAAATTTTCAAATCACTAAACTATTGCATGATCTCTTCTGTATAAAAGCTATATAGCTATTAAAAATATGGGGGTATTACACTCATAATTGGCGGTTAAAGCGGTAATCACTATGGTATAATAGTTATTTGAGTATAATCACATGTTATACGCTTAAACTTTTTTACGATAGATAGAAAGTATTAAACCCATTAATCATGATTGACTATTAAAATAATAACTAATATATTCCTTCTAATTTTGATTTTAGGGATACTTTGAGAAATTTGATTCTATTCCCCCCGTTTATTACGCAGCATTATGAAACCAAAAAATGAAGTAGACATCACATCATTTATACCAGATCACACAAAATAACACAATAGTTTATAACTCTATTAAATTACATTGTAATTGTTATATTGCCGCCATCTATTATAGCAATTAAACGGGATGTTAATCTCCATGCTCTAGATGATACCCTCAAAGTTTAAAACTCCTCACCCACCACCATACGCCACCGTGAGACGCCACCTGACCGCCTTCAGCTGCCACAACACCTCCCTCCCTGCGCCCTGAGATCTCCACATCTAGAGGCTCGTTCTCCATGGCTTGTTGCCTCCAAATCTTGAATAACTCACACAGTAATTTGCAATTATGAAATTCTGTAGAATGGCACAGGGGCGAGGGGTCCAAACATGTCTCATCACATAGTTGCTCCTAAATCTTGTCCAAGTGTTCGGGATATCATATTCGATATGGAAAAAAACATTGGTCCGCGATTCATTTGAATCACAAGTGAAAGTCTGAAGTATTTGTTTTGTTGAAAATATGTAAATTATAACTTGCATTTTCGTCTAACAGCTTAATACTTAGCACTAGTCACACAAAATTTCAGATAATATTAAAACATTATGTCGTGATTAAAACTTTTTCATGCTGCTATTTGCCTATATCAGTTCATAATTGTGCTTCAATCTTTAGATCAGCGTCTAATCTACATGTGAGATTCTCATGAATTGATGATAATAAACCTCAAAACCGTGACTACAACTACAATGACCTATCGCACGAGTGAAGCTTAAAACGTTAGCTCCCTCTCTCTCTCTCTCTCTCTCTCTCTCTCCCCATCGATTCTCAGATCTCTCTCGCATATAAGGGGCTGTTTGTTAATCATCCATATAGTAACTGATTCTGATTTTTTGTTCCTGGGAATAGTTTTGGAACAGAATCGCGTTTAGTAAAATTTTTGTTCCCGAGAACAAATTTCTATTTTTTTGTTCACGGAAGTAGATTTGGAACAGAATCGAGAATAAAAAAAAAAAAAGTTGATTTTTATTTCCAGGGAACAAATCTAAGAATCAAGATGGTTGACACCCAAATTTTTGCCCAAAAATCATCTTCGAAAAAATGGGAACTTGTTTTTCCACAAAAATATTTCATGTCAAATTCTTGCATATAGATTATCTAGGTGTTTAGTATAGTTTTTTTAATGGAAGATGTTTTTCCTTCAAAAAAAATTAATTAAAAAAATTAAAAAATTAAAAATATATATAAAGATTAAAAAAGATTAAAAAAAAAAAGTTGGGGCCAATGATCTAAATGTGACTAGCCAAGCCCAGGAGGTTAGATTGGAATTAAAATGGTAAATTGGGGCCAAAATGCAATTTTCAAAAGTTGAGGGACCAATTCGCAAATTTTGCAAAATTTCACCCGAGCCCTTAAATCATCATCTTAGCGCCCAATTGAGTTGAAATTGAACTTGGGTCAAGTCTAATTAATCGAATTGGGTAAAAAGGACCAAATTACATTTTTTTTTAGGCATTTTCGGGCAAGAAAGTGGCCAACTTTGAGGGACTCTCTTGCAAAATTGGGGGGAGATAATTGCGAAAATGGTTAAGATCTTAAACTACTATACATGAGCTTGTTAATTGATAAAAAAACTGCAGCCAAATTAATGGATTAAAGCACCCAAACCAGCTACCAAAACCCAGCCCACAATTAAGTCTTAATTCGAAGCTGCTAAGTAGGCATATTGGTGGCCCCACCATATCACACTCAGCTGTCCATCTAGCATGATCTCTACACGTGATGAAAGACCATTATTGGTAGTGCAAGTGGACAAAAATTGGTTAGGGATAAGCTGCTGAAAGCACAAGAAAATCGCAGCAAAATCTGCACACTCAACAGCTGCAGAAGTTGAAAATTTGGCTAAGTCAGAAAGTTGTAGAAGTAGCCTGTTGACAGGCTTAGTAAGTCGACAAAAGACTAACCAAAAATCTCTTAATTTAGGGGATAAGATCTATGAAGCAAGCTCTTTGAAGGGAGGAGAGAGAGGAGACGAGGAGGAGAGGAGAGAGCTCACGGTCGTCCTCCAAAGAGGCCCTCAGAAGCAACTCTAGAAAAGAGAACCCAGAAAATTCCAGATCAACCTTCAGAGAGAAAAGTGAAATTTTCAAAAACTTGCAGCCAAAATTAGCCAAAACCTTCAACTAGAGAGTGAAACTTCACTCAAATATCTTTCTATCCATAGGTTGCACGTCCCAAATGGAGTTTGGGAAAGTCTCCTAAAGCCCCCTGAAAAACACCCTCCTAGCGGGCCAAAAACACACAATTTTTCTGTGTTGAGCCTGGTTGGTCACGAGTGAGGGAAAACAAGTGTTTTTGAGAAAGTTGAGAGACAAATGAGGAAATTCATGACTTATAAGACAAACTAGAATACATATAGTTTGGGTTGGTTTTAATTTGGCTAACAAAAGAGGTTCTGAAGTTTGATTTTGGAGGTCAATGAAAACCTTCGTTATCAGTTCTTTCTTTGCAAATCTCGTTTTCCAGTTGAAGAAGCCAGTTTCCACGGGCCCCTGAGGATAATGTCTCGACTTCCTCGGCCAAGAGCCACTTGAAAAAGAAATTATGAAGCAAGATAAGAATCCTAGATGTATTTTTGGTCAATTTTGAACATGTTTCAACCATGAAAAATCAAGAGGAAAACAAGTCTAGAATATTGATTTTTGAGGCTAGAATTTTTTTAAGTATTGAAATCTCTTTAAGAGTCTTGCATGTTTGATTTGTTATGTCTATTTTTGTACATTACTTGTCTTCATGAGCTTGATGAATGTTATATGGGAGTACCAATGATGCTGAGGTCGGCTTGGTTTGATCTTTAAACCCCCGGGTAAACCATGAAATCGTCCACGACTTGAGCCAAAAACCAAGCCCCTCCATATTGATTCATGGCTGGTCAGTGTAGATCATGCATATACGCTTCTTGAAGAGTTCGTTTCGATATGTTCGGTTGATTGTTTTCTGTAATGTTTGTTGCATTTGAAAGCTCATGTTATCTACTTTTACTCGAATTAAGTAATATTTCCCTTAGATCTTGCATGTGATAAGTGTCGGGGCTTGAATATAGGCATGTAACCTGTTTTCTTGACTTGGGTTCAAACCCAGATTTGCAAAATCAGTTCAAATCCGCACATTTGAGGACGATTTTAGCTTGGTTCTAGTGTGTTTTAAGCTATGATTTCTATTTAATCTTGTTTTTGCATGTGATAGTATAACCTTGATATTTTAGTTCCCATGAGATTGCTTATGGGTCAAGATTGAAGGCTACAAACATGGCTTGAAGAAGTTGCTTGAGGTGGTTTAATGCACACTAAATGTTCGACGAAATGCCCATAACGAGTTTCGATCTTGAAATGGTCGATTTGAGCTTGATTATTGTGATATTCATGTGCTATGTTATTCCATGTTAGCATAGATCGGTTTAAGGAATTATTATTAATATTTTTATAAAAAAATAATTAAAAAAAGAAAGAATAAAAATCTGAAAATTTCAAAATTATAAAAAAAAAAAAAATGTTAGATAGTATCAAATTAGGGCATAAATGACATTTATGAGATTTTCCCAAATTTATAAAGTCGTTATCCTAACTTGATGCTATTTTAGTATTTTATAACCATTTTTGTAAATATTCTATTTTGCGTAGATTAAAATTATTTAGAGTAATTTCATGCATATTTGAATTCTCATTTCGCTCATGGGGGTCTTGTCCCGGGGTGTGATAATAAGGCCATGTAATATTATTTGCTCGACTTGTATCGGGTTTTCCTTTTCCGCATTTATTTTCAAGTTGTTTTAATTTCTTGAATGTTTACTTACGCACCGCTTTTCATTAATTTGTGTGTAAATTTCTCTTCTAAATTATGTTAAGATTAGTTTAGACATTAAGGAAACAAAACCTACAAAAACATTTGCATGGATGCTTAGAGGTTTTATAAGGATTATAATTGATAATTAAGATTGTGTGGCCATTTAGATAAACAACATTCCAAGTTAGTGGTACTGCAAGGGCGTTAATAGAAATATTAGCGTAAACAAGTCCCCGTTCCTGGAAATCTTTGGTTGCGTAGGAATCGAGACAACACTCCCACGTCTTGATTAATTTTTAGCCGACCTCAATAGGCTAGTGGCGACTCCTAAAAATACATAGGATGTTAAGAACTAAATAAACAAAATCCAACGTCGCACGAGGTAGGGGCTTGGGAGAGCCCGCGCCTAATCCAGGGCCGTTGGTCCGTCTCTTTAGGCAAATACCCCTAAACCTTATTCCTTTTCCCCCGGACGGAAAAAGTGAGGTCGTGACAAAGACCATATTTCTCTTCTTCTTCCCTTTTCTCTTATTCTTCTTCCCTTTTCTTCTTCTTCATTTACCGCCATCCCGCGGTTGCCATCCGCTGTCCACCGCCCACCGCCGCTAGTCGCCGGCAACCGGTCTGGCGAACTCGCCGGAGGCTTGCTAGGCCAGGGCAAGGTCCGGCGAGGCTCGGTCGATGAAGGGTCGGCCTCGCCGAGGGCCGGTGACACTCCGGTGAGGTCCCCGACCCTCGTCTGATTTGTCGTCAGTCCGGTGACCGGCCACTTGAAGAAGAAGAAGAATAGGAAAGAAAGGAAAAAAAGAAAAGAAAAGAAAAAGTAAAAAAGTATTATTTAAAAATTAAAAGAAATTGATTTGGAATAGAATCAATGAGCAAGGTACCAAACGCAATTCTATTCCGTAATAAAAATTTTGGACGCTTACTGCAAGCGGCTTAAAATGCTTAGAAATTGTTCCTAATGTAATAAAAAAGAATCATTTCGATCGAATTTGTTCCTAAATGTAATCGTTATCAAACGTGCCCTAAGTCTAACCTCTAATAGCATCGCAGCCACGTTCACACATCTTTGGGCTTAGTATAGTTATACCAATGACTTACTAGCGTCAGCAGGCGGGCAATTCGGTCGTTTCGCAAGTCTGAGTGTTTTAGTATGAAGGCAAAACGCCAATCTGTAAGGCATGAATTACGAATTCTAGATATTATTTACACGCAAAATTAACTGATGACATTAGTGAAAAAAACATGGCCGTCGTTGCCCCCATTATTTCGAGCTTGGGTGATATGACATTCATTTGGAAAGGTGAATATAACATGTGATTTCACTTTCCGAGGAATTCCAGATGCCCTTACCTATGAATGCTATGTAAATGATGCCTTTTTAATCATTTGGCATGCTCATGGAACAACATCTGCGCGGTTAGTGTTTGTACTTAAAATAGCATTCCATCCAGTAGTCGGCTTGTTCGTTCTCCACATTCTGCTGCCAACAGATCGACTTACTCCTACAGTAATCTAAAAATCAAAGTAAATCACCAGAATTCATTTCGTGACATCTCGAGCCTAAAGCTGAAGGACCCGACACATCGTCACTCGAATTTTACCACGATGCATGAAATGTCATCGGCGCTTTTTCGGGACAATGCTTCTTTGATCAACGCCTTTGACGCTTCTCGAGCATCATCTATGTCCATTATGCAATCCGCTGCCTCTTGATTCGACATAACCTGCAGAGGCAAAAAGCTCCAATACATGAGATGGGAAATTTCAATCCCAGAAAGCGAACAAGTATCTAGTACTTGAGAGCTGACATAAGTAAATGGATTGTGGGGGGTTAGTACCTTCCAGAGGCCGTCACTTGCCAAAAGAATGAACTCGGTGCCTTCGTTGATGTTCTCGATGAATATATCAGGTTCGGATGTGATATGATCCTTCACTTTCTCATCGCCGAAAGCCCTGGTCATCGCAAGTTGACCGTCCACCCGCGGAACGTTTCCTACAGCGCTCAGGAGCAATTAAAACCAAGAAAATTTGTTACATCGAGCAATTAGACTTTGAATAGAACTTCGAGATACAGTGAGAAACACTAGTAAAACTCTGAATCTCTCAAGTTTGAAGCAGACACCTGGTCTCTGAGATACAAATCCCCCTCTGCTTTCTACGAGCTCCCTTTCCTTTTGCGGTTCATGATCGACCGTTATCTGTTTAGCTTTGCTGTTTTCACATATGATCGCACGAGAGTCACCTACATTAGCTACTATCAGCTTCTCCCTATTGATCAGTATAGCTGTGACTGCCGTCGAACCTCCTCTTGAGCTGACTACACCCTGTAAAACTTCATTGTTCGTCTTTTTGTAGGCCCGCTTGATTGCGCGTGTTGGGTTTGTCCAGAAGTCTGGCTATTTTTATGGGAAAACAAAAGAAAAATTTCTCTCGGTTAGATTCACGACCATCCTTCTGTTCACTAAGCCACATATACAAATACCTCGCTTAGTATATTGTCAAAAAGATGGTGCTGCAAGTACTCTGCAACTTTGCGGCCAGAGTGTCCATCAAAGATGGCATATAGACCTAATTCATCGCCGTCATGCTCTCTTTTTCTGCGATGATGAAGTCTTCCATTCTGTGAGCCATCTTTCCCTCGACTAAATCAAAACCATGAGTAACTTTGCGACGTGATTCCTCCTGCTCATCCTCCTTGTCCGCCTCATCTTCCTCATCCCCATCGTCCTCGTCCTTGTCCTCTTCTTCTCTATTGTTGTTGCCGTGCATGTCTGATGTATGCGGCGCTTGCCCTTTCTTCCTCTGCGGGCACATTTATTTATGAAATCTAAAAATTATCAACAGGCTAGATCTGCTCATTGTTTTACTTTGGTCTAGATGGAACTGACAACCCCACTTTAGTCATTCACCTTCTATTCATCGGCACAATAATCAAGAGCAGGACTCTTCAGGCATCACGTAAACTTGTGCCCAATGTTTTGCCTTTGGTTAAGTCTAAATGCTACTATAAACATTTCATGGACAGAACTTACTTGATCTTATGCAAAGTGTAGCTCACAATCATTCATAGCTCAACAACTATTTTACTGAGTAACGGATCTATTCCATTTAGAAGATCAAGAGTCATTTCCTCGAGTGACAAAAGCGGCAATGATCACATAGCTTATCTGGTTACATCAGCTTGCGTTTTGCATCATATTTTAATGCTTCTGGTTGAAGCTTTAGTTTAACATCTTACCTTCAAGTGTGCTTTATTTTCTTCTCCTCGGGAATCGTCCTCAAAAGTGTACTCCTCGCTCTGCAACACAATCCATTCCAGAACAAGTGGACAATAATGAGTAGACAGGAGTTCTGACGTATCTTAATGCACTTTCTTCACCCAAAGCATTGACAACACAGTGAAGAAGGTAAATTTTGTCTTCCATATCTCTTTTTTGACATGTTTTGAGGTCATTATCTGCATCAGAGCATCGAGACGAGAGGCACCCTCCTAGCATCCAGCTTTAGGTTACATATTCCAGGCTAATGTTTCCATTGCAAGGTTCTGTCTAACCAAGTTTCTTCACCTTAAAATATTGTATTATCAACTAAGAGGTACTCCATTCATATATGCTAATCTATATTTCTTCTCTTACTGGATTTTTGCACATCTACTTGTCTTTAGCATTTGATCCACTGGAGTTCAATATCATTCTTAGAACATTAGGAACTTTTATCTAATTCTCACTAGATCCTCTAAAAGCAATTCTAAGTTCTTGAAAGGCTTCCACTCTTCTGAAGAGTCTAAAGGATCACATACACCAAAACTTAACAAAAGAACCCAGAAAAAGAAAAACCCTAACAAGACCAACTAAAATTGCAAAATGAGAAAATACTGATCTAGCTAAAATGCACCAAAGGACAATATGTAAGCATACAATAGGAGAAGGGCGCACGCACCGCTCTTCCAATGGATGATTGGTCATTGGCCGCATTTGCTTTTCTCTTCTGGTTCAAGGAGAAAAATAAAACTTGAACCGTGAGCAGCCGGACATTTCTTTTGGTTGGCAAAGTTAAAAAATACTAGCAGGTCCTATCTATATGTTAGGCTCAAGCGGGTCTAACCGCAACGGCACGTTAAGATTATTGATTGATCTCAACAGCACTCTAGTCACTGCATCAATCAAAACAAACTAAGTGCAGGATTTGTATCAGGAGATACCTTGATCTGTCGGAACAATTCTCTGTCAGGAAAGTACACAGAACTCTGCAATTCGAAAGGCTTCGTGTCAAGTATATAGATATCATGGAGCATGAAATCCAGAGGCTTTTGAAATTTTCTGAAGATCAAGCTTATCATCATCATAAGAAGTTGAAATCCCGGATGTAAGGGTGCTTTCAGTCTGATAATCGGGGAAATTTGTCTACCGGCACCTTCATTCAAACCCCCCACCTCAGCCACCAGGAGCTCCCCCCTCCTTTAGTTATATAATTGGATTGGCTAAGTATATACACAAAATAAAAACAGAGGAAAACACTGATAACGAAGAATTCGACAGGCTATGAGAAGATGAAAAGACCATATGGTGCGGAAAAACCCAAATCGAGATGAATGGAAGATGCCTCTGGAACTTGTTTTTCTCGGTCAGGACTCAGGAGAGGTTTATCCTTTGCCCCAATGATGGCCTTTTTAATCTTGTTTGTATTCCGATCGAAGAAAGAAGGTTTCCAGTCTCATTCAACCATTTTTTGAAGCAGATAGTTCACAGTGCTCATTTGATTCGATAGAAAAAAGTCACCCTGTGTTTGTTGAATTATTTGAAGCTCTTGCCCCGTTTTTGCACGCAAAGGCTGGTACAAGGGATGATGTAAATAGGGCTTGTAAGGAAGGGTATTCATAGATAGGTGAAAGAGGGTGCAAGAAATCGAACTTGAAACCCTCTTACTCTGATATCGTGATATAGCTTCGATCATGTGAGCGTCTGTTCTAGAATTTTTAACTATGATTGCATGAGTCATTAGAGAACGAGGCAGAGTACACGATATGCAGTTTGAATTTTGAGGTTCCAACATCATGCGAACTTGAAGCAATAGTGGGAATGTGAGAGAAGCGAGTTTATGGTATACCTTCATTGTTTGCAGACAGCGAGAAGCTTGAGATTGGCCTTCACTTCACCGTTACAGTGCCAACACCACTGCGAAGGAATGGGGAAGTTGAAACAGTGGCTCTGGAACTTCTTGGCTGCTCGCGCAGCGACACAAGTCACCGAACACAGAGAGAGAGAGAGAGAAGAGAGAGACACGTGCTGATTGGTGGCACTTTGGAAGGAGTGCGAACGTCGCACCGCTCACGTGGGGAGGAGCAAGTGTCGACGGTTGCATGATGTAAGAGCCCAGAGAAGGAGCAAGGAGGTGAAGCAGCAACTGTAAACTGTCGGTTAAGGACTAGCTAGGAGATTGTATCATATATAGATTATCAAGCTAGGGCGTGGACTAGTTGAGGTGTACAAAAGCTAGTCTTGTGACATCACCTAACCGCTTAAATTAAAAAAGAAAACAAAGATCATCGACCGTTTGTCAATACTACTAGTAGAGATCAAAAAGTTCTCCTTATTACTTTGCTAGGTAAACCATATAAGAAAATGATACTATCATAACTTTTGTATAATGCTTATTTTAGTACTATAACTATTCTATGTCAGTGCTACTTTTAAAAATTGATTCCTCAAAGATACATGCGATTTTCTTTATCGGAAAATTTAATATTGAATAATAGGACGTTGTTTATCGGAAATCAATGCTATGTTGAATTTTCTGGCAATAAAATTGCCGAGTTGTCTTCTTCTTTTGAAAAAATTACTATCACCTAAGTGAACATTTAAAGGATTATAGAGCGTCGAAAGTTACGGCTGAGAGATTAGTCCTACTTAGATGGTCCAACTTGCGTTATTTATGAAAAGCTAGTGTTAAGGCTAAGACTTAGCCTATACAAGAATTTCCAGTTATTAAAATAGTTACAAATCTTTTCTCTTCCAAATGAATACCCAAGAGTTTTTTCAAGAAAAAAATGAGAGTTGGGACAAAAATCTATCGACAATAAGTAGTAAAATTGTCTATTTGATTGAGAACATACTTAAAAAAAAAAAAAAAAAAAAAACACTAAGTCGTAAATTTAACTCTACGAGAGCATGAAAGTAATTTTATATAATTTCACATAAAATTGATTCTATTATGAATATATGAGATGTGATATATTTACAGAAAAATCTACTCATCTATCTACAGAATAATATAGAGAGAAAATTGACTTTGTCACTTGAAATATAAAACACTATAGCGAGTAAAATAACTTTGACTAACTTCGACCTTATCTCATACAACATGTACCGAAATACAGTTTTAGAAGTTCATGATCATTGTCTCTGCTATAACTCTAAAATATACTATTTTCAGAATAGTTTGATGTGCAAGAGTAAGGAAGCAGTTTTAATAAATATTAATTTTCAAAGAAAATATTGCATAAAAACCGTGCGAAGCATGGAAAATATACTAGTAGTTTTCAAAAGTTACCGGCCACAATGAAAATGTGATTCCGCATTTTTATCACCTTCATTTAACTATGTAAAATTTACCCCATGTGGAAAGTCACCAGCCGCATGGAAGATCATCAGTGTGGATAGTCATCATCATCATCATCATTATTATTATTATTATTATTGGGTCTAAAACATCATGATTGATTTATCATAACTTAGTAGTCAACCATGAATAAGTACATAGTATATTGAAAATATTACTTTTTCGTTGCATATATGGAAAAAGTTACTAATTTCTATAGGTTGCAAATTACTTTTCCTCTTTGAAACTCAGTAATTAATTATTTAAAAGTTGATAACTTGATATATTGA
This sequence comes from Eucalyptus cloeziana, assembly GCA_014182715.1. Classification (NCBI taxonomy): domain Eukaryota; kingdom Viridiplantae; phylum Streptophyta; class Magnoliopsida; order Myrtales; family Myrtaceae; genus Eucalyptus; species Eucalyptus cloeziana. Next base: position 2,453,124 of record CM024637.1, on the reverse strand, counting down.
TAAGTCAAGCAAGTAAATATTGGTAATATTGGTAATTTACAAAACCGGTTAGTAATTGAAAAGAATCGACACAATGATCGGTATTTGCAAAAAAATTTTAGTAAGTCACCAGCATGTTACACGTTAATTAACCGTCGAAAGCTTCATAAGATTATTCGTAATTTACTATTATATTACATGCTAAATAAATTGCCATTCAAAATTTAATTGTCAATCTATTTTGCAATTTGCTAATTTTTTTTTGGTCGGTCAATTTACCAAATTACAAGCATGAAAACATTGGGTAATTTTCACTCATTGAAGCTGCCGGAAATTTCGACCCAAATAAATAAATAAGCTGCTGGAAATCTGCCGAGCGGGAGTACACATAAACCACTATTGATAGACAGTCACTGCGAACGGACACGCTCGGAGTTCGCCAAGAAACGCGGTCGCAGCTCGTTCGAGCTCTCAAGTCTCGATTCCCACTCACCATCCATTCGTTCCCGAGGTGACGCGCCAAGAAATTGGACCCGAAGCCGAAGGTTCCATCTTTTTCGCCTGTGGTGTTGCTTTAATCCACCGTTTCGTGCCGGTTCGGGGCGCGTTCTGTTTCCATCGAGGTCGGCGGTGGAAAGTGGGCATCGGGTCGTCTCCAATTTCGTTTCTTGTGAATTGTAGGGACTTGGTCGTGTCGAGGAATGGAGGAATTGAATGCTTGGCTTTAGAGTAAAAGTGAGCATGGTCCGAATTGGGCCGATCCACCCCTAACCCTAAGATCAACTCGCCACAATTTTTGGGACCGATTCTCAATTTTGGGATCGATCGGACCGACCCTAGGATCTTGGGACCTGGGCCGGTCAACAACTGGGATTAACCGATAATTTTATTTTATTTTATTTTTTGTACTCCTTGAAAAAGCGATTAAGGACCGGACCGACCTAATAGATTTAGTTTGCTTCTAGAATCAACGCGGGACCAATCAATAATTTTTTTTTTTTTTTGCACTCCTTGAAAGGACAATCGAGGACTGGACCAACCCAATAGGTTTGATGACGAGCAAGGTTAACTAAGAAAGACAAGCAGTAAGGGTTGAGTGGGGTGAGCATTGAGTGTCGAGCGAAGAGCAACAAGTCAAGCGAACATTGAGCGGCGAACGACACGAGTGACCCAAAGCGAGCGAGACGAGTGTCAAATGGCGAGTGGAGAAGTTGTTTCTTTCGATGTTGGCAAATTGAAGATTAAGATGACAAATAAGATAGAAGAGAACGAGTACTAGAGGAGAATGTTGTAAGGAACTGTTTATGCCATTTTGAATGCCGTGAGAATTTCTCATAAAAAAATTTTCTTCCTTCGTTAATTATGACTATTAATGACGTAAAACACATTACAAATCTAAGTTATTAAAGGACAATGTAAAATTAGTTGAACTTTTCACTAAATAGCTGTTTAATGTTATTGACATAGTTTATTTTAATGTTTTTCTATATAAAAAAATTAAAAAATATTTTATAAATAATATTTTATATATATATATATATATATATTGGTTGATCCTTAGGCCAATTTATCGGCGATTAACCCGCACAAGATCAATCCAATAATCTTACGATTAAAGATCGACTGATCCAAGAATCGGACCGGATTAAACGTTGTCCCTGGATCAATACTCATCCTTACTAGAGTGGGTAGTGGGTCGTCCCAATGCCCGACTCCTGTGTTGGGTCCGGCCCGAGCCCGCCCGCTTTCAGGGAGCGAAGCGAAAACTACATAAAGCAGACCAAGAAAGAAGGAAAAAAGCAAAAAAGAAAAAAGAAAAAAGAAAAAAGAAAACGAAACACAAGCTCACGCCGCTTCTCTCTCTCTCTCTCTCTCTCCCCACTTCGCTCTGCCGCTTAGTCGCCGCCCACCTCGCTGTTGCCACCTCGCCCATCTCCGCCTCGCCGTCTCGCCGCCGCCGTCGTCCTTAAGGTTGCTCCTCCCTGTCTTTCTTTCGTATGCAGCCAGGCAGTGGCTAGATAATACACAGATTCTGGATTGTTTCCGTGTGGGTGTGATTCTTCTTTGTTTCATGCTTTTCCCAAATGGGTTTTCTTTTTTGGGTTGAAAGTTGCTGACTTTAGGCTGTGTCTGTGGTCATAATTTGTGTGTGATGATTCCGCGGCTGGCTATTTTCTTTCTTGTTTTCCCGTGGGATTTTGTTGTCGATATGCAATTTTCAGCCTTTTAAGTTGAATTGAAACTGGACCTCATGTTGTCCTGGAGATACTGATTCAGGGGCTAGTGATCATTTTTTATGCTTGGAAATCACATGAGCAGGGCCAATTGACCGACTCTGGTTAGCTCGATTTAGTATAATTTAGGCGGGTTTTGCTTCCCCTCTCTTGCTTTCTCCCCTAGCTCACTTTATTGCACTGAATGTGTGAAGTTGTGATTCTGTGCTCTTGTCGAAATTTCTGGGTGCGTCCTGCGGAATATGAAGTTAGTGAAGAAGCTGATGTTCCTGAGTGTATGTATCTTTGATGTTGATGGTAGGTATGCTAGGACCAGTCTAGGACCGATCTATTAAATTGGCTTGCTAGTGATGTGGTAGATTGTTACCGGGCCTTTGAATAAGTGGGTCATTTTCCACACCGAATATAACTTTTTTGCATCACTTACGAAACCCATATATTAGACCTGTCTTAGTTAGTATTTCTAGCATTCATCATCTTCATAGGATGAGTTGGACTGCATTGTCGCTAGTTGTTATGATGGTGCTGTTGTCTTCTTTGATCGATTCTTAAAAAAGGCATTGTGAACTATTGTCATTTCACCAAACAGACACTTTGTTGGTCTGTTGTGGCATGTGATTTCGACAAGCTTTTCTCATGTGGTTTCACAATGTATCTTTATCTTTGAGATTGTGATAATACATGAAGTTTTTAGCCATGATATACTTACAGCAACATAATGTTTTGAGAAGTTTTTACCTTCAAGACTCCATGTTTGTACCGATATGTGTGTATGAGTGTCTATTAACTTACATGGGACAACCAATATAAGTATTTGCATTACTCAGAGGTGTTTAATCCACACATTTTTCTCATTGACATTAAATATGGTGTTGTGCTTTTGTATTTTGCTGATTTGGTGCAGTTATTAAAATGCCAATGGAGATTGGTGATAAAGATGATTCAGTGGAGATGCTGAAGAATATTCATATCTCTTCCTACGATGACAACAGGGATGATGATGCAGATCCAGAAGAAGTGGAGGATCTGATGAATGATGATGATGATGATGATGAGGACGACGATGAAGTGCAAAAACCTGTAACTCTAGGATTTGTAGAGAAGCCAAAAAATAAATGGTCCCTGCTTCGTCAACTCTTCCCTAGCAAAGCTGGTGGGGCACCGGTGCGTTTTACTTTTGTGAAATTCTCTGCCCTTCAGTTATTTTTTCTTTTTGCCTGAATACTTTTGCATTCTTGCACAAGCTTCCAATTTGCATTTTTATTCCAAGAGTAAGATATGAAATTAAAGAGTATATTTTAATGGACAAGTTGTTGAATATTCACTGAAAGTAAAAATGTTGAATACATCATTGCTGTTTATAGTATTTTTGCCTGAATGCAGGCTTGGTTGGATCCAGATAATCTACCTTCTGGTAGGTCTCATCTTTGCGATATATGTGAACAACCCTTGCAATTTTTGCTTCAGGTATATTATTCTTTTGCTTTAAATGAGTTTCTGTATGGCATGTGTCCAGCATTGAATTTCCTAAACTCCTAACTGGCGTGGGAATCTTTTTCTTTTTTGTATATTGTTGATTGGAATTCTATTTCTGTTCATTGTTAACAGATACAGGACTATATATGTTCTTGACTTGCATATTCTTTCCCAGACAGTGTATTTACTTGTGTTTTAATCATTTGAATGCGTGTGGAGAATATGCATGTCTAGATGGAGGGTTTTGGTATTCTCTTGTCAGTGTGGTATCCTTTTCTTAATAAATTGTCCTATTTTCTGTTGATCTATTTCCTTTGTGATCATGTAAGCAATAAAAGAAGTTTCGCTTCTATCATTTGCCACATCTATGAACTCTCTATAGTAGGGTATTTATTTGGTTGGTAGTGTTGTCTCAGTACACGTGTCCCTTTTTTAATCGTCTTTTTGGTCGAAAACCCTTTTTAATGCTGTTTAGTAGATGTTTGTACTTTTTCTCACTGTTCATGACATCCTTAGGTATATGCACCGACCTCTGATAGAGAATCCACGTTTCATCGTACATTATATTTGTTCACGTGTCCATCAATGTCTTGTCTTCTTCGTGATCAACATGAACAATGGAAGCGACCTGCAGTAAATGCATCTCGAAGGTACTTTTAATTGTCTTAATTCAGCAAGTCCTGTTTCAATTTATTATTTGTGCACTTGTCATAATCTAATTTGTCTCATTCTTTTGGTTGTCTGGTGGTGTTCAAGTGTGAAAGTTTTTCGTTGCCAATTGCCTCGTGACAATCCCTTCTACTTAAGTGAACCCCCACGACATGATGGGAGTGACAAACCTTTAGGGAGTGGAGGTAGCTTTTTATGTCTTTTCCTAGTCAGTTATGTTCTGATTTTTGTCTTTGGAAGTGGATGGAATACTTTATGACAGTGCACATACATATGAGCAGATGAATATGCTATCCTCTGTTTTTTATCAGTTATACTTTATGACAGTGCACATACAATGACTTGGTTCTGTTGTTGTCTCCAAGGGCCTAATTTCAAAGACTGAACTCATAGATGGGCTTTTGACTACTTGTTTTGTTGTGTTAGTCTCTCAGTAATTATGGTATTAATCCTTCTCTTTTTGGCCAAAACGTATTGTTGTTAAGCAGCTCCACTTTGTAACTGGTGTGGAACATGGAAAGGAGATAAAATTTGTGGTAGCTGCAGAGAAGCACGATACTGCTCTGAAAAACATCAGGTTCTAGGTTATTCATCTCCTTATACACATTCTCCATCAGTCTGGTCTTTTCCGTGACACTTTTTGGTTTTTCACCTGCAGGCCATGCATTGGCGCTCAGGTCATAAAGTTATGTGCCAAAATAGTAGTAGAAATGCAGGGAACTCATCAGCAGAAGACCACCTACGTGAGCAACTATTTTAGACTTATTTAAATAAATTATACCAGTATTGCAGGGGAGGCGCTGGTCTATGTGCCTCTTAGGTCTCATGTTCCATTTTCACATGCACAGCTCTGTTCTTTCTGTCATGTTGGCATTGTAGAGGTCCTATAGGAATATTTTGAACATGCCTTAGTAAGTACACTGCCAGAGATACATGTAGTCATTTAGCTGTGATGATTTTGGTCTGTGGTCTTATGCTTGAAGTTGCAGCTCTGTCCTTTCTGTCATGTTGGTATAGTAGAGGTCCTTTCAGAGTAATTTAAACATGCCGTAGTACGTAGACTGCCGGAGATATATGTAGTCATTTAGCTCTGATGATTTCGGTCTGTAGTCTTATGCTTGAAGTTGAAATTGAACTTGGCATCATGTTTTAACTTCCGGCATTTTTTTTCTGTACTTTTAAAATGTTAACTTCTCTATGTTGTAATTCTGCAAACAGCTGCAAGCAGGAGTCTATGGCCTGAACATGAGATCGTCAATGAGGATGAGGCTGAATATGATGTCGATGTGTTTGCTGATTTGGATAATACTAATTGTCTGGTATCCAGAAACCAGATGGATGATTCAATAAATTCACTTGTTGAGAGTTTCCAGGTATAATCGCACCATAGTTATTGAGAATTAGTTCTGCTAAATATTTCACATGCTTTATCATTTGCCTTTTTCTGTGAGTAGGGTGACAGTGACAGGAGGAGTTGGGGCAACTTCCAAGAACGCATTGGCAGAGCGCCTGAGCAAGTTTTAAGGTTATATAATTCAAACTGCAATGTATGGTTTTGAAATCCATGAATTCTTGAATGAGGATGTTCATATCTAGTATGCTTATTGGGTATTTTTATTGGATGGAATATGCTTTCTGTGACATCTGAGAAGAGCCTGCCCAGGTTTCTGGAGCCATGATGTCTTGGCAACATTTAGAACTTTACTGGGGGTGTCCTGCTGGGACACATATGAGTTGTGATGAGATGTGTTGCCATTTAATTGGAAGTTAAATTGTTTGAATAAGTTATAGACAGGTTATACATTAATCAACTTACTGTCTGAATGTGGCCTGGGCATCATTGTTTGTGGTAAATGTAACCAAGTCTAGGTCAGTCATTATTGTTTTGACACTTTGAAACCACTTTTTGGTAATTTCTCATTGTACATCGTAGAACCATATCTTTCCTCTTCCTCAGTCTGAAGCAAGAATGGTTTTAATTTGTTTGGAAAATCAGAAAATCGCAACGCTTATTTGTTTATTCTACTTGTAATGAACAGGTACGGTCGAAATGTATGCTCTAGGCCCTTGTGGCCAATTTCAAGTGGTCAGCCATCGACAGCTGATATTCCCAATTGCAGCTATTGTGGAAAGCCCCAGTGTTTCGAATTTCAGGTTATCTTTTGCATCCTTTTCTTCTGAAAGACCTTGATGTTTCAAAGATTTTTATGTCAACGTGCAGTTGCCGAAACCCCTCTGTCTAATGTGCATCTCGTTTAGAGCTCTTATTTGTGTACCATCACGCAGTGGATGACATTTTGATTACTGCCCTCTATTTTTCAGGTCTTGCCTCAGCTACTTTACTTTTTCGGCGTGAAGAACGATGTGGATTCACTCGACTGGGCTACTATAGCTGTTTATTCCTGTGAAGCGTCTTGCGATGGGGCTGCGAGTTACAAGGAAGAATTTGCTTGGGTGCAAGTGTCATCCCCATCTCAAGTGGTACCTTGAAAATTCTTGTACTTTTTATTCAGCTCCTCTGACCAAAGGGTTTCTATAATTCTCCCCGTCCTCCTGCCTCCTTTTGATGATCGTTTCCGGTAGAGTTGTGTTGTAACTTCTAGAAGTTACTAAAAATTTTGGGGTCTTAGGTCAATATGATATGTAGTCTTTTGCATTTGCTTGTTACTTTTATATATTTTGTTATTTAATTATATTATTTTAAAGTTTTAAAATTTGATTGAACTTCGAGTTACAAATTTTTAGTCTTATGATGAGTTTATTCTCTCTGTTTTGCTTTACTCAATTAATTTCACTAATTCATGAGTATATAGAATCAAATAGAGAATTTGATTGGATGTCAAGTTATAAATTTTGCGTGAAATTTTCAATGTAGCTTTTTCGATGAATTGCCGTTGGAAATTACTGACATGACATCCGCACCCAATCATTGCTAGCTCCTTACTTCCTTACTGTGGCATGCCGATATGGATAATTTGTGGATTGTCATGTCAGTGATTACTAGCGGCAATTAATCGGAAGAATTGTATTGATAAATTACAACAACAGCAATTACAAGAGTCGCGAGGTCCGGGAAGAGAGCAAGAGTTGCATAGAAAGAAATGTGTTGAGGACACAAAGACAAGGGTTCTGAAAAAAAGTAGAACCTCGTATGCAGAATAAAAAAAAAGGGGAAGATTGGTCAATGCTTGATGTTGACGGGAAGTTATAAAGCCATTCTTGTCTAGATTTATTATTTAATTGTGATGACGGGTGCATGAGTACTGATTAAATAAGATGCAAGTCTGGTCGGTGTAAGATCTAAATAAACTCATTTGAAAATTTTCATAAGTGACCTGGAAAAAAAGAAGGAAATTTTACGTAAATATACAATAGGCTTCAAAATCCAAGAAAGGGGTGATACTTGACTCTATACCGTCGACAAAATGAAAACCCCATTCGTATCTACTAGTCAAAAAAATCCACAAAAAAAGGAAGAAAAAAATTGGGCAATTTTAGAGAAAATTACTAAAAAAATTCTAAATCTTTTGTAATCGTACCAATTCGTAATGCAAAAAGCTTGCACAAGCAAAGAAGAATTTAGTTTCAGGAACACAAACAATGCTTTAATTGTTGTGATTCTACAGAAAGAATAATGACGCAAGATTGAATAAATAATGGACAACAAATAATTAGTTCTAAATGTTCAAACGCAGAAGGAAATCCCTAGCAGGTCATTGAATCTCGAATATCGGTTTCTAGAACTTGGACTAGATCTGATCAACGATGCTCTTGTTGGCTTGGAATGCCTTGGCAAGAATGTCCGTGACAGATATGGGGCTGGATTTGAAAACCGCATTTGCGATCGTGATGACGCTGGGGTTCTGGCTGCCAAGAGCCGCGACAGCGACCGCATTGCCGTATCCGACGTTCCTATGGTAATGGATGAGTCCCACGGGGAAAACGAGCACGTCGCCCTTGGAGAGGATCTTCATGATGAGACGGTTGTCGAGGTTAAAGGCGATGAACCCAACCTCGAGAGTGCCTGCGACGACCGTCAAGATCTCACTGGCGCGGAGATGCGTGTGATGCGGGTTGATGCCCCACAGCTCGTAGTCGATGCGAGCTAGTGAGATGCCGAGTGTGTTGAGCCCCGCCAACTGAGCCACGGTCACAGGAGTCCCTTTTGATCCGACTGGGTTCGATCCGTTGCCGGCCAAGTGAAGCCTCCCGAAGTAGAATTCATTGGCTTGGACCATTTTGGGGTCTTTGCATGCGAACCCATGCATAAAAACTACAGGAGACGACAAATTTATCGTTGTACCCTGCATGCCTTCAGGTATTTTCTATCTTCTAATATATCATTTAAACATTACTTAAGACGTTTACCTCCATTGGAAGGGTCCACTACACAAAAATCCTAAAGTGGACTCTGATCCGCTATGGGTAGTAATTACAAGAGCCGCGAATCCAAGAAAGAGAACGCCTTGCCATGAAGAAATGTGTACATGATACGTAAAGAGGACTGCAAAAAATGTCAAGATCGATCGATGATGCTTGATGTTGCTATGAAGCTATAGAATCATGGAGGTCTTATTTATATATAACCGTGTAGAAGTAGCATTTTCTTTTTAATTTGCATGATAATAATGGATGTTTAGAATTTTTTACGTACTTAACTATGTCACATTTTTTTTTTTTTTTTTTTTGCTGGAAGTTTCTTTCAAAACATCATGCAATGATAGCATGAAAAATAATAAAAATTTGAACTACTAGAATATACAGAGACTATAACTAGACCCATCAAAATGGGTCATTGATTCATTTCTTAATCCATATAAGTATTAAATAAGTTAGTTATATTAAGTAAATGAGTTGTAGCATATTAAATGGGTTATAAAAGGTTTACAACTAACTTACACCCAACTCACTTCTATAATTTTATCTTTATTCTTTCTCGTCTTCACTTGATCTCGCGTTTACTTGCTCCACACTCTCTTCTCAGTTTGGGTATGAGTTTTTATAATTGGGTTAAATATGAATATATTTTAATAACATGGATTTGGTCGGGTATGAGTTACTAAATTTGGTCAAAATGGGTTAAATAGATCTATTTGGGTCGGATCATTTTCGACTCGATCTGACCTACCCAATTGATGAGTGTAGCTGCAATATAATGGCACATATTAAAGTTATAATTAAATGAAATGCGTACTAAAACTTGATAAGTGGTTCTTTTTACTCCTAATTGTGCTTATGTTACTTTTCAAAAAATAGTTTCCTAGCACAAAAAAGAAAAGAAAAGAAAAGAGAACATACAACTCATTAACATAATAACTAGTTAGCTATATGCTAAATAAACTACTTTTCAAGAAAGAGGGACACCAATTTTGTTCCAAGGAAAGGAAAAATCCGCAAAAGAAGAAAAGAAGGCAAGAAAATTGAAATCAAGAGTGGGCTCCACGTTTAACCTTAACAGGTGTTGTATAAAAAAGTAATTTCGTTTTCGGAAATAATTGAAATAAGAAAAAGAAAAAAAAGCAAGAATTCATCTTAAATTAAGAGTGGGATCCTCAAAGGATAATATAGTCAATTCAATGTGATAAGAAGATGTCACGAGAAAAGGTAGAAATAGCCCAGGCCTTTCTCTTTCTTTTAGATAAAATTCCTTGTCTTGAAGTGGTAGCTTTCAAGCATAAAATTCAGTTTGTGCACGTCTTAAATTGAATAATTTTTATTCTTTAAGTCGATACGTCTTAAATTAAATGAAGCCGCCCAAACCGCACGTATCAATGTTTCCCGGGTCAGTTCAGTTCCAATTCGTAATTCTCAGAAGTTAACTCGGACTCTGCTGCTTTGATCAATTTCCCTGCCGTTTTCTTCAAAACCTCAGCGACATCGCTCGCTCTGATAGAGAGAGCGAGGCAGAGATCTAGTGGCGTCTTCATCACCCGCGGTGGTCGTCTGTCTTGGTTCGGAGTCAAGAGGAGGAGGAGATGGAAGAACGAAAGGTGATAAACATTGCCCGCCAGATTTCGACCCGAAGAAGCTGCCGAGGCTTTGCAGGCCCAAGGATCATCAGATTAAGGTTCGGATGATGCTTCTGATGAGTATTCGATGCAACACCTGCGGGAATTACATTTCCAGGGGGACCAAGTTCAATTCCGGGAAGGAGGACGTCATCGGAAAGGTCAGTTGCATACCTTTTTAATCCTGTTTTTGAATTCCGGGAAGAGAACGCGGGTCACCATGAAAAAGAATGCATCGATGATATAGAACGAGGCTTCTACAAAAGAATGTCAAGATTCATCTATATTGATTAATGCCGCTACGAGATTATAGAGCCGTAAATATTGTATTTTTATATAACCGTGTAGAAGGAGAATATGTATTGTTTCATTATTTCTCAGCCAACTAAGAATGGATTTTGGAATGCCGTCTCTCCCTATGAAAAGACCAAGTCTATGCCGCGGTATCATGAAGTTTTAGGTTCATTTACCACAAAGAAAACAGAGTAGGTGATTATATAAGGCCAAAAAGAAAAGAACAAGTATTTGAATGTAGATGAGAAATGGGGCTTCTACGTGTCAGAGGCCGGCTAATTCCACATTGTTTGGATGGGATCTTGCCGCTTGGCGATCTGTCATCTTGAACTGGCAAACGATGTTTCGCCATGTGTCAAGAGAACATGGGATAAGGATAAGTGGCCTATGTCACAAGGATGTGGGTCGAAATCAAGCCTGCTGGAAAAAGTTAGAGGGTAGACTAGATCTAATAAGCCTCATTCCAACCCTTTAGAACATCTTGTCAGATTAAGATGACTTGAGAATATATTATTAATTTAGAAGAGGTAATGACACAAATGATTTCTCAATTTTGGCTGAATATGTAATGTAGTTTCTGAATTTTTAATTTGTATAATACGGTTCTCCAAACTTTAGCTTAATATTTAATGTGATTCATGAATTTTTTATTTATTCAATATGGTCTATGGATTTTTATACATGTTTAATATAATCCTTCCATTAATTTAAGATCAGGGACAACATTGAACATTTTTATATATTTCAGGGACTAAATTAGATATATACTAAAAATTCATGGACTATACTGAATAAATTAAAAATTCAAATACTATATTGTATATTGAGCTAAAATTTAGGGACTCTATTAAACAAATTAAAAGTTCAAGGATTACATTGCATATGAGCTAAATTAGTGACTCGATTGAACAAATTAAAAGTTTAAGATCACATTGTATGTATGGCCAAAGTTCAGGAGCAAATATATGATATTGTCTCACCCCATAATCAACCCTATCTTAGTCGCACTCGGACCATGCATTGCATAAGCCTTTCCATTCATACTAGGCAACAAATCTTTCGGACATAAGCCTTTGTAAGTAAATTCGAGAAAACTAAAGTAATCTAGTGGGCACATGCCACCTGGCAATTCCAGCGCCAATGGGGGGGTGCCATGTCAGCGCCACGCTGGCAGTCTGCAGGATGTAGGCCGTGCTAGGCTGCGCTTGCCTTGGCCCAGTGCAGGCCCAACACTCTTTTCCTTCGGGCCCAGCGTGCTTCCCTTTATGGTCCAACTTCCTTTTCCCAGCATTTTACGGCCCTTGCTCAAAACAGATGTTGATAGAACTTAGGCAGTGTGCAAACATTTCCCAAACATTGTAGCGCCCTCAAGAAGTATTTCTCTTTCACTTTCAACTTAGAACGATAAATAGTAGAGATGTTAGAACTAAATTGGAACCGATCCAAACCGAATTGAATTTTCATGCATTTTTGTTTCAGTCAGATAATGAAAAATAACTATTTTTCTCTTTCACTTTCAACTTAGAACGATAAATAGTAGAGATGTTACAACTAAATTGGAACCGATCCGAACCAAATTGAATTTTCATGCATTTTTGTTTCAGTCAGATAATGAAAAATAACTATTTTTTATTCCGATTCGGATAGTTTCAGTTCTGTCCGGTTAATCAAACTGAAAATTGCTCATCTTCTTGATATTATAATTCACACAATTTTTCTCATTTTCCATTAAAGCTCTTTTTAATTTTCATAAAAGAAAATTGAATCACCAAAAAACCGAACTGAGTTTTAGGTTCGGTTATATTTGGTTCAAGACACGATTCGGTTCAAATTTAATGTACACCCAAAAAATCCAAACCCGGATCAAATTATTGCCACCTCTAATAAATAGGGCCACCGTTTTGCATTTGCTCTTAAGGCGACCAACTCTAACCCTATTTACTTCTTGTTAGGCTCTTAAATCCTTGTTACTAATCCTCGTGATCTTTCTGCAATCGGTGAAATCGAGAGCAGATTTACGGCGAATGTCAAGCGTGTACGAGTCGAAGAAAAATGGAGGCGACATCAGGTAAGGAATCTAAACACCAATTTAATAAGTATCTTTACGGTGCTAAAACTAGGTTGAAAAAAAATTAAATATTTAACCGTTATTGACATGACTCTGTCAAATTCAAAACTAAGCATGCATCATTAATAAATATATCATTCAGTCAATTGCACGCGCATGCACTCGCAGAGTAGGACTAAAGCATATTTTGCATGTCATTAATCATATTTATATAACACAAATTTACATGGCACATGAAGTCATGCAAGGGCGTAAACGACAAAAGGATTTCACCTGATTACATCTACGGGAAAATCAATATTGTATTATAACTTTAGGAAACTATTTTGATAAGTGCATTTAAGGACTTTATTTTTAAAAATGTGGAATTAAAAAATATTCTTTGGGATTCTTTGGTTTTCCCAAACGATCAGTGACTTCATATATGCACCTAGGCGACATATCAGCCTAGTTTTCTCAAAATTGATTAATAGTGACTCCATTAAAATTTATTTGATTTCAAAACCCGAATTTTCGAAAATTTTCAAAATCCTTTTTCCAATAACCTAATCTCTCTTTTGCTTCCCTCGTAGCTACATGTCTCTTGGACCCTACCGGTTCTCAAGAGGCGCTGCAGACTGGCAACAACAGAGAGAATAGTTCGCGGTTCTATCTAGAGGGTTTGGGTACGGATATGTTTAGCTTTCAATTAAATCCTTGCAACTATCATTTTAATTTCCAACATATGTGCATGTTGCACTCGAGCGTTTGCTTTGTTTTTGTTTGTTTAACGTATGTTGTTAATGTAGCACTAAATTATCTGTGTCTGCTATAGTTCTTGTGATATTGAACTGTCGTGCATGATCTGATCATTCGCATTACAATGCATTTGCACACAGAACGTACAATCGGACCTGAGTCATTTAGGAAAACTTAGGTTAGAATGATGGTGATTAACCTCCGGCCTCCATGGCATGTGTCGCCGGATTCTTACGTGAAAAACATATGCTGAACTCCTTTCATTCGACGCCCATCCTCTGAGAAAGATGGGATTTGGAGTGATTTTAAGAAAATGCGCAAGACGGTGATTTGAGCTCGGATGTTGAGCATGTATATGAACACACTTCCAACTCCAGCGATTGAAATTATTACGAAAATTAAGGAAAAGATGATGTGATTACTGATAATTGTGGGGAAACTAGAGCGTTTCGAACAAGATCGCGGGGCTTATTTATGCGAGCCGTAGATCTCAATAGAGAAATAGGGAGAAATGGGGTGGAAAAAGCGCGAGCCGCAAATACATGCCATCATCTCTGAAAAATCAATTGGTTCCTTGGTAAGTGGATGGTTGCTGGGTGGTTATTATTAATAAAAACTAGTTTTCCTTCCAGCACTGAGCATATTGACCTTCGGCCTCTGGTGTCGTTTGTTTTACGATAAATTATTTAAAAAATAATATTAAAAAAATAATCTCTTGTATTATTTAAAATAGTTGATTAATAAAAAAATCTTTTCGTTACTCATAATAATTTTTGTCTAAATATTTTCATAGATGATGAAAATATATTTCATTCTTTGATTTTCATAGCTTATACAAGTGATCACTTTATAAGAAAATGTTGTTTAAATGATTCATTTTTTGCCAAATAAACAAATGCTTTAATGGATAGTTATTTTTGAAGTGGATGACATGACTTCTTTTGATCTATTTATTTATTAGACCATACAATATTTTTTCTTTATTAACCTTTGTTCTACGGATCCTTTTCCATTTTTCTTAGAAGAGATTAGTTTTATCCTTTTAGTCGACATAGTGATTCTTTTTTTTTTTTTTTTTTTGGTCGGGACATAGTGATTCCTAACTGCAGTAAATAACCGAGTACTAAATATATTTAATGTAATGTGTTTCTTAGACAGATTGACCCTATGCAAAGAATTTATGACTCTCTTATCCAAAACACAATTTGATTAAATCAAAGTAGGGATCAATTCATTTCCCTATACGTTCAGAACGATAGAGACGTTGAAATACAAAATATAGATAAGAAACAAGTGACAAATATGCAGTGATGTAATGATTTTTGGTAGACAAGCTATTCATGCAAATATAATATAATTAATATATGACCCAATTATATATTTCATATAAAATTTAATACTACAAAGAACTTATTAAACTGTCCTAGAATACTTTAGCAAGATGTGATATAATAAGTACTGACTAGGTAAATTCTATCTAAAACACAATATAGGGAAAAAATTAGCAGTTCCACCTAATTGAGTTTCTACGGCCCCATGCATTTAAGTTTTCAAAAAAAAAAAAAAAAAAAAAACAGTTTTAAGATTCAGTACACAATCACAAGAAGATAAAGAATAGAAGTGAGAAAGAGAATTTGAGACATAGGATTTATCCTGATTCACTCTTAAACTAAGGTTACATTTAGTAGATGATTTAACTATAATTAGCATATCGTACCTTTATGTCACATCCCTTAAATACAAAAAAGAAGAAGAGATTATATATATCCAAAAGTTATTTAAGGGCCAAAGTTCCTGTCGATGGGGAATATGAATCAAATCTCAACAAGAGGCATCACAATCATTTTACATATTGACATTATTATGTTGGCAATGGTATAAACTAGTCGATGCGACGGTTGTTCTGGCTATTTTTGGTTTGTCGTTGATTGCTCACCTAACAAATAAAGGTGGTTTAACTGTTGGTGCCGTGAGTTTGGGAAATGAAATAAATCTACCACATTAGTTTCTCACTTGTTTTAGAGATTTGATTTGAGAGTGTAGCGACGCCACGTCAAACAAATTAAAATACTAGAAGATTAAATGTAATAAACCAGATGAAATAGAAACACTTAAAGAACTTGAAAGCAGCCATCTACAAACGACATAACTGGCAATAGATGACAACACGAACAGACAAAAGGACACGCTCTCAAATATAACGACAAGCAGCAACAGCTTCAAGAGGCAGTTCAGTTCTAGAGTTAAAATACTATATTGTTAAAATACCGAATGTGTTGAGCCCTGGCAACTGAGCTGCGGTCACTGGAGTTACTTTCGACCCGACTGGGTTGGACGTGTTGCCAGCCAAGTGAAGCCCGCTAAAGAAGAAGTCATCGGCTCCGACCATGTTAGGGTCTTTGCATGCGAAGCCATTCACCTGAACTGCAAGAATGAACAATGCAATTTCATCAAATTAGATACGACTGTATTTAGTAGAAAGTTGTGTGTGCACTTAAAAGTGCAGATTGATGTCCATAGTGTATCTATCATTAGCGGATGGATAACAAGGAAGAGGTGGCACGGCTTGAGTTGACTAAGGATGTTGACTCCACTGTATTAACCTAGGCACTTTGAAAATACAATTTAGGAAATTACTTGACTACTTGACACTACCTCTACTCTTGGCTTAATGCTGAGACATTCAAAGGTCGTTTTCGGACATGCCATCCACTCAACTAATCATCAAACGTTTATGACGATAAATCAACACCCTCTTTGCGTCTAAATTAAGAGATCGCAATCCTAATGTTCATAGTTCGATGTGTTGCCAGTCAAACATTTCCTTGGCTTTTTTACCTGCATTACTCCGGTCAGCAACACAAAAATCCTGAAGCGGACTCTGTTCGGCTACAACAACCGTGGCGATCAAAAAGAGCGCAAGTCCAGTGATAAAAATGCGAGCCGCCATCCCGAAACAATGCGACTATAAAAGAAAAGATGCTTCTAAAATCTTACAAGAAGAAACGCTAGGTATCCGAATGCTTAATTAAATGCCGGTGTGAAGATTTAGGGTTTCGGATTGCCTCTTTATAGAGAGCTCGGTCAAGTGCCTTCACTATGCCAAACTTGAGAATGATGAATAAGAAATCCTTTTTAGAATGCCGTCTCCCGCAAACCGTAAAGTGTTCAAGTCCAAAAGCGCGGGACAGAGAGTTTTAGGTTAGAAGTACATAATAAATAAAAAGCAAGATTTGCTTAAAATAAAGAACTTTACATAATTAATAAGTAAAGGACCTAGGAATGATTCAAGAGGCCGGCTACTGTCGCATACGAAGTAATTATATTACAAGGGAAGAATCTGCATATTATTTTGACCAGGTGACCTAGTACGTGGAAATGGGAGGACGGTATGACATGACAAATGTGTCAGGGCAATTCGATGTTAAATCACGATTCTATCCGAAAAAGATTAAGTTTTGGATATAGTTGATTTGTCATCATTGGAAGATGCTCCCACAGTTGTTGCTCCCACATTTTTATGGCATAAACTTTTTTTTTTCAGTGGCTTAAAGTTTGGATGAATTGATGTTGGCCTCAAACTTTCCGAATGGGTTCGATGGGAGTACGCACTCTTTGCATCCTAAATCTTCTTAGATAATTACTGAGAAAAATACTTAAGTAGCTATCACTCACCGTGACATTTGGACATCAAAAACACTATTTCATTTCCTTTTTTTGGCAAATCAAACATAATCTTGACCTTGTTAACAAATAAAAGTGCTTCCTCCAAAATTCGCTGATGGGTGTTGGCCCCCTTAAGGAAGATTCCCAAAAGCTGAGCAAATATGAAAATTGTTGTTGTTGTTGTTATTATTATTAAATCCAATGCCAATATACCTTTTTTTACACATTTATCATCGAATGAGTAATATATGGATATCGAGTTAGTTTTGTAACAAATTGTTTCGTATGTCAATCATCCAATGGCAAATGTATTTTTCCCATCAGCAATAGACCTAATAAAAACCTATATGAAAAACACATAGTCCTTATAATATTGGTCATGTAATTACACCTAAGAAAGGAACATAAACTGAGCTTATGGGTGACTTAGAGCTAAAAGCCAAACGGCACAAGCTTAAAACAAGCTCAAAGAGGAACAGTTTGGCAAAGTAAAGAATAAGTCGTATAGTGCGGTTTGGTTGAGTGGGCATGCTATTCTTCTTGTCTTATTCTGGCTTTTGTACATTTTATTCCTTGTCGCCACGCCACTAGTGATTTCTAAGTGCCTTTTTGCTTATCGACCATGCCTGTGTTCCCCTTTTCTCGTTCCGTTCCCTATTCTTCAGAGTTGACACTGAAATCTTGCATGATCAATGGGTCGGCATCGTGGGACATTTCAAGACTGTTCTGCAATTAAATTCGATTTTGTTGAGTTGCTGGTATCTTAATTGGCTTGAGATTTTGAAGATTGTTATTCATGTTCGATTTTTTCAGGCTGCTATCATCGTGATTTGGTATCGCACACCTACATTTTCAAGATTCAGGCGATTTTTTTCATAACTTCTTATTTTGAATTTTATCTTTTTAAATCCAACAACGCTTTGTCCCTAACCCTTATTTTTCCTCATTGATGCTAGTGGTCTTTCTTGTGCTGGCCGTGTCAAATTTTGGTGCCAACATAAACATGAGGACTATGTCGAAAGAGTTGGGCTTTTGACCCTCTTTACGTAAACTCATGCTTTTATCTTTCCAATTAATTGTCATACTCAATCCGTCATTGAATGACAAACAAAACCTATGCTTTCAGTCCTAGATTATGGTCAACATCATACTTAATTTTACAAGAAAACTAGCTAGTGCACTTCTCCTACATCGAACGTGACAGAGGTCGAGATCAAGCCTTGATCGCACATATCTCAAAAGGTTCACAATTCAAATAACCAAAATAGAACTTCCAAAACTCATTTGACCAACTGTCAAAATGTAAGACTCTCATTTGTTTCTTCTTGCATGTAGAGGTGACAAAATGGGTCTAGAATCCATAATTAAACTCAAATTTAATGATAAGGGTCATAAATGAGTTGTCTTAAATTATAAAAATGGGTCATAAAGGGGTTGCCTTAAATACTTTCTCTTCTACTAAATCCAGCAAGGTTAGCTGCCCTTGGTCAACACCAAGTGAGGGCCACAAAGCCATTGTCGATAGTAGATGTCCAAGCAAGGGTTGAGACCCTTGCCCGATGCCAGTGAGGGCTTCATAGCCTTCGTTTGTGGCCAACGAGGGTGCTACTAACTATGTAGCACTGATATTGACACATGACACATAACACGACATGACACGACATACTGACACGCCGTTTCTAAAAAAATAAAGAATTCCTACACACTGGAACATGTTGTATATTAAATATATATTTTTATAAATACATAATAAATTATTATTTATATGATTATTTCTATCAAATTAATTTGAATCAAATTCATAAATAAATAAATAATTAAAAAAATATAGAATGGATATATACTAAAAATATCAATCCACCATTTATTAATATCATTCATTGTTTCAATTTGACAAATTCAACTCTATTTCAATAATTCATAAAATTTGGAGAAAAAACAAGCGATCCATATTTTGGATTCGCATGTTAGATATGTTGGAAGAGGAGAAAAAAAACTTAAGGGATGAATGTGTATAATAGGAAGTGGAAGTCAGTAGAGAAGATTAGGTTTTTCTTTTTTCTCCATTTATTATTTTTATTACTATGTTTTATTTTTTCACATATATTTTGACCTCTCATTTATTGAATTTTTAAAATTGACCTTGATATCAGAATCACGTATCGGAAACTCGTATGTTATAATTCCACTTCGAGTATTGGAGAGTGTCGAAAAAGTTGCCCAGGTGTCGGATTTTCTGACACGTGTTGACCGAGTGTCAGAGAGTGTCTGAGTCGAAGTATCCGACACGACATAAAGGCTCTTAAAGAGTGTTGGTACTTCATAGGCTACCGACCCTCGTTGCTTTTAGAAGGAATAAAAGAAAATATAAAAAATTCAATTTAATATTTTTTTAAATTATACAAGTTGTCCACGAGATTTGTATTATATATATATATCATAAAAAATAAGTTTTCCTAAATTTGGTTAAATATAAAAATGCTTTAACAATATAGGTCGAGTCAAGTATGAGTCGAGCACAGGTTGGGTTAGTTCGGATCGGGTATGGGTAATTAGATTTGTATTAAATGGAAATTCAATCAAAACAGGTCAAATAGGTCAAATATGGATTGGACCATTTTCGTCTTGATCTAAACTCAACCCTAACTCTTATCACTATCCGAAATTCTTAGAGAACCTATCCAGCCTTATTGGTCACAATGAGTGATTAATCAGCCATCAACTTGATAAACGTTAAGGGTATTCTTCAAGAACTTACATTAATTTGATAACAAAAAACCTCCTTTTGATAACAAAAAACCTAAAACAGCGAGCGAACATAAGAGGGGACAGAACCTGACCATTACCGTCTCTGCGGAAGCGGGGCAAGAAAATGGTCTCACGTAAGCAAGGTGGCTGGGGGGCCTGCGATAGAGTCAGGAAAAGATGTTCTCTCATCAAATTATGATAGGACCCAATGAGAAACATTCTTGTGGTCGAAGTCGAACCAAGCTCATCAAATTCACCGAAACTCAGTATATACACCCGCATAACCCATACTTATGAGCGTGTGTTTGTATAGAAGATCATAAAATGTATCCTATTCTTGGTGTGGCATAAATCCTATGTTTGCCATGGATAAGATCCATCATCGAAAGCATGCGGCCATTTATCTTGAGAAAGAATTTTGTTGTTGGATTACAGCTCCAATGAATTAAAATTCTATATCCTAATAGATGCTACAGCCATCTACCGGGTGGCTAAAAGGTCAAGAAGACCCTACGATTTTTGTCACTGAATCCAGCATCCTCCCGAGTCCCTCCAGGTTTACAGACGACCATTATATCTGAATGCACGTGTGCTGGAAGGGCAAGAATTGGCCACATGCTAGACAAGAGATATAGCTTTTGTTCTGTGGTTCTATGGGAGAATCTTGCAGACTCCAGGGAAGCATTTGAATATGCTTTTCTTACTGTGAGACATTTTGAACTCACATGGCAAGAACCAGTTTTCTCATGTGCAAGTCATCTTGGATAATGCGTCCTGAGAACCTTTTTAAAGCTGGTGATGTTCATGCGAGAAATGTTATCGATGTGTTATGCACCCCCTACTTTGTGCACATGTACGGGTATACTTATGCAGGCCAAGAGCCCATAAGTTTCAAGATTCTTGGTTTCCTCAGGTACTGATAATTTCCCCTAAATCATGTGTTCCTTTCAATTACAACGTATCAAGGTTCTGTGCGACTAAATTCTGGAACGATGATAAATAAAACAAAGAGATGCTGATGGCTCAGGGCATCTGAGGACGAGCGTTCTGCGATTTGGTGTTGAACCCAGGTTCACCAATCTTGGCAAAAGCAAGATAAGAGCGATTTTGTGCTTTATTTGTTCCTAATTGCTGCTCCCCCAAAACGGTCATGAATCATGTCTTAGAAACTTCATCCGTTCTTTGAGAACTACAATGATTGTGAAAAGTAGCTACCAGCCAGATGCTGATCGCTAGTTTGGCTGCAAGCAATTGATGCTTCAATGATAATTGAACTCAACAGTTCTAAAAGAGCACTAAGACTATGAGTTAATGCACGGTGGAGGTATGCATTCCTTTCTCACGTGCCTTACACAACTAAAATTCGAAATCTTGGCTTCAAATGTTCGATGGCAGTACGCTTCTCTTGTGACTTCACTGTGCTATCGACTTTCCAAACAGCTAAAAGGGAAGACTATCTACAGATGCAGTGATATTACCGACGGTTTGATGCAAGAAACTTCTCGGCAATCTTAGTTCCATCCTCACTCAAGCCACATTTCCAAAGGAAATTACCGGACAAAGCCGAGGCATCACACGACAGTCCATCCTATGGGGTAAATCGAGTACAAGACGTCCTATGGGGTACATTGAAGATAACCCTTCCATGAGAATCAAGTGTAACCTCATCAGACAATCACCTGGCTAGCATCGACCAGCAAATGTCGGGAGCCGAACTCATCGTGCCAGAAATCAGATAGGCTTTACTGTCTATCTATGCTCAACTCCATGATACTTGGGGGATGTTCGATCCTTCCTGCAAAATGATTCTCTCTCTCTCTCTCTCTCTCTCTCTCAATGAGTACCTATTGACTTAAGCATCGAAGAGTCTACAAGGGCAAAAGTGCATGGGACTTCTTTCCTTTATGATGTGCATATTACAGTCCATGGAGCACGTTAATCAGCCACACAAATTTTGTGCATCATCAGTCTTCCACTGTTTTCTATTTTGATTCCATTCTAACTAGAGTCGCTTCTCAATTAGAGAAATCAATCAAGCTGCTGATTGGATTGCAAAAACCCATCACAACAAAACCCTTCCCCTCGATTGGTTATCTTTACTCTTACAACCCTTTGGAATATCTTATGTTCAGAAACTCACTTGTCTAGCTCTTGCAGAGTTCTTTTTATGAATGAATGAATGAACGAAAGTACTACTCTGAACACAAAATTAAAAAAACCTAGAGTCATTCCTGAGATTCAAGAAACTACCAACTTTCATTTATCTTCTCCTCAGTGAAAATATTCATGGTCTGTTTTGTTCCCAAGACAAGATAAGTTTCCACGAAAGTTCTAAAGTTTTCTTTCCCAGCACCAAATCTCGCTGGCCAAAAGAAAGCAGAAAGAAATTACAATTCGGTTCTTGCCAAATTTAATACAATCTAGGTAGTGACCTCGGACTATACCTGGCAATTGGGCAGGCTTGGGCAGTCTCACGCGGGCCTGCTTGGGCTTAAACCTCTAGAGCCATGCCCAGGTCCGAACTTTACCTATGACTTTCACACTATTCTTCACTCATTTATAGGAACTCTGCCTTGTTTTTTCCTATTAGCATTTGCACATTTCAGAAACTAAGTTAGAACTATTAATAGAAAATAATTTAATAAATTCTTAGCGAAATATACAGGTGGGGTTGGAATTTCCGCCTGAGCTCGTCCGGCGAACTTAAAATTTTCATCCAGACACGACCGTTTGATTGGTAGTTTGCAGGCTATCCATTGATCAATAAATGAGAAATCATATAAAAGAGTATCTAATATAACAGGACAAAAATCTCCTTCGGATCTGTCAACTATTATACAATTCCTTTTGGTCAAAGTTGGAGGTTGCTGTTGCAATGCCGAGAAGCTTTTCTTTTGTCCTATCGAAAGATGTCCCTTGACGGAACCGGGACAAAAAAGAATTGATCATTGAGCAACTATTTAAATCAATTGGACCACTGGATTGAGTCAAATACAAGTACGGTTTGAGCCCTCGGGGCGAGTCAGCCCAATTCTATAAGCAAATAGCTGTACGGCAACTCCAGAGTTGGTCCCCTGAAAATTCTAAATTTGCTAAAACAAGATCCAGTTGATCCCATTTGAATTGGGCTTAGCATACGTCGGGTTCACTGGTTCGAGGGTTCTTTTGGCCACTATCAACCCAGGTTCAAACTAATGATGAATTACGACTTAGAAGTTAGAAGTGTGAAAACTAATGAATGGAACCATTCATAGTTTAATCAATTTTTGAGTCTTTTTTAGACCGAGAGATTATTTAGTTATATATCTAGATTTTGTCATTGACTATAGTGAGTGTTTCTAAACAAATCAACAATGGTGGCTATGAGATTAAGTGGGACAGAAAAGGTGACTCTTGAGTAGTTGAATGACTATGGTGTGCCCTGAGAATTATGGTCCAAGGGTTCCATGGTCATAGAATAAAACCGATTTTTGATAACGAAGTTGGTTGATTTTTCAACCGATGATCGTGGGCTAAAAAATGCAAACATTCAGCTTGATTTGGAAGCGATGCGGACTCGAGGCTTGATCCGTAATGGAAGGAAGGACATCGTACTGGGAGTGCTTTGCAATTCCTTCCAGCAGGGTTAGCGTTTGATGCGACGGTAAATGGATGTCGTGCTAGGGTTGGCGTCTCGTCGATGACATGACAACCTCAATACAATGTCCGCAACTTTTGATCTGAAAAGCATGCCAAATTTCAGAAAAAAAAAAGCAACAGTGATCTCGAACCCTAATTTAATGCACAGAACTAAAGTGGGGCAGTCGAGAGGATAGGTGGGAAGAACAGAGAGAAAAGCAGAGAAAAAGTTAGGAATCTCTAAAGCTAAACACAAGGCATTAAAAAAAATACTCGAAGGCTAGGCCGATACGAAAAGAACCGGCGATAGAAAATCCAAACAAATTAGGAAGTAAAACCCAGCAAGAAACATCTCGGAACGACAGCTGCAAAGTGCAAACACTACTAGACACATGTCCTAATGAAATCACGAATCTCCGGCCCGCACGACTTAGTCGTGCCTCTTTATGTACTCTCCATCCATAGATATTTTGGAAAGGGGACCGACACTTAAATTTTTGATGGGGGGCCAACCCATCTTTTAGAAACGGAGTTAGAAACATGGCATCTCCAGGAAAGGCAATTAGGTAAAAGGCAGTAGAAACCGACGCGTTATTGCCATTAAAAGTCTCGAACTGACATATCGCGGTACATTTATTATTTCTAATTTTTGCCTAAGGAAGAAACTTACCTTTAACCCATCTCGATTCTTGAATGGCAGCCGGCTGTCAATATTATAGGTGATTGGCTCCCCCAGTCAAGTACTTTTTTTTCCACTACTTGATGTAACAAAAACTAGTTACCATCATGTTTTCTGAAGAAATGACATACAAAAAAGTACATGCAGTCTATTTCAGTTTTAGGAATTGAAAATCGGATTTCACTTTTGGAGTGTGTTTATTTGTATTTACATTCTTTTTTTTTTAGGGAATAGAAATAGAAATAGAAAAAAACTATTTACATTCGGTGGATAGTTTTTGAACAAAAATGCGCGTTTGTAAAAACTTGTTCTTGAAATAAAAAAATAACAAAAACATGTTTGGTAAATTTATGTTCTTTTTTTTGTTTCTTTTAATTTTTTAATGTTTATTTTTTATTTTTCATTTTTTTCTTTCTTTTTCTTTTTTCTTTTTTTCTTGCTTTGGCCGGTTGCCGGCCTCGGCCATGGCCGGCCGGCGGCCTCGCCCGGGGCCACGGCGAGCTCGGCCTCGCCGGGTCGGGCGGGCCGGCGGCCGGCCAAAGCAAGAAGAAGAAGAAGAAGAAGAAAAAAAAAAAAAAGAAAAAAGAAAAAAAGAAAAAGAGAAGAGAAGAGAAAAAAGTGTTTTTTATTTTTGTTCAAAATTTTACATTCTTTTTGTTTAACAAAAGAAACGATTTAACAAAACGCAAATAAACGCATTTTACTGTCCTTTTTTTTGTTCAAAACAAAAAAAAGCAGAAAAACCGTTTATGAATAAAAAAAAAGAACATAAACAAACACAGCCTTAGAAACTTAGAATAGAGCTGATCTGTTCTGCATGCTTCGAGTAAAGATGGATCCGATATGAAGAGCGATAAATCTGACATGAAAAATCCACATCTGCATTTCAATGGGGGTACCAGACGGCATGTCGACGGTAAGATTTTTTGAACAAAATTTGCGATTTTTGTCGTCGAATCGAACTGAATTTTGAGATCCGTTGAGGAAAAACCCTGAAGCCGATCGAAAACCCCCGTCAAAACGGAGCGGAACCGAAGGCATAGATGAATGGAAACCCAAGAAATGCGCGAACGGAAGAAACTGATACGACGACCCAAAAAAAAAACAACTGCAGAGAAACGCGTCAGTTGAACACTCCCTCCGTTCGCATCGGCCCCCACTCGCCCGCGCACGCGCACGCGCCTCCCCCGCCCACCACCCCCATCATTTCCTCCCACTTTCCATCCCCCTCTCGCGTCCTTTGTCTCGCCGCTAGCGCCAATTTCGGAGCAAAACTTCCGTGGACAGGACTTACGTGAGCCCAAGGAGTATCCACCGTCGGATGAGCGGGTCCCGGGCACGGATCGTGAGATTAGACGGGCGAGATCGATCCGGGCTCGCGTGGGCGCGGAGCACGGCGTGATTTCCCCTCCCACTGTCCCCTATTCGGGTCACGTGAAAAACATCCTCTGAGAGAGAGAGAGGGAGAAACAGGGAGGAAAATAAGAAGTGAGAAGAAACAAAACGTTGAATCCCACCGTGGAAATTTCATTTCCCCCTCCACTTCACCGAACCATTCCATCGATCTTTCCTTTTTTATCCTTCTTCTCCTTCTTCTTCTTCTTCTTCTTCTTCATCGTCATCATTCCCCTTCAACCTCCTCCCTCCACCGTCTCGACCGTCTCGACCGTCTCTCTCTCCTTTTCGATCTCGCTCTGCGCGTGTCGCAGAAGGGGGATCATGCCCCTGCCATGGAAGAAGTCGAGGGTCACCCGCATCTCCCGCCTCGTCGCCGACCTCCAGTCCTCCCCCGCCGCGGCGGCTCCCTCGTCGTCGAGACCGGCTTCCCCACCTCCCTCATCGACCTCTTCGTCAAGAACCGCGACCGCCTCCGCAAGCCCTCCCGCCGGAAGGCGGCCGAGGAGGAGGAGGAGCAGCCCAAGCTCCAGATCTCCGACCCCGTCCTCACCTCCCCCTTGCCCGCCCACCTGGTCGTCCGCGGCCCCGACCCCCTCGACGATCCCCCGCCCCCCGCGGCTCCGGAGGCTCCGCCGGCGGCGGGCGCGCGGAGCGGGGCGGTCGATGACGGTGCGGACGGGGACTGTGTCGGCGGCGGGTCGGGTAAGAGCAACAGTGTTTTCTGGGCGGTCTTCAAGGTGTTTGTTGTTGTGGTGCTGGCGCTGAGCACCAAGGGGCTCGTGATCGGCGTCATGATGAGCGCTTTCTTGCTTCTGTTTCTTGAGTTCGTGGGCAAGCGCGTCGTTTGTTTCTGGAGACCCTGTCCCGATGCGCGGATGGGTTTCGAGGGCTCGATCGGAAGGGTTTGTGCGATCTTGTCAGCTGTTTGGCCCCAAAGGGGGTTGTTGGTTCGACCGGCGGTTGCCAATTCTG
The DNA here is from genome assembly GCA_014182715.1 of Eucalyptus cloeziana. NCBI lineage: Eukaryota > Viridiplantae > Streptophyta > Magnoliopsida > Myrtales > Myrtaceae > Eucalyptus > Eucalyptus cloeziana. The sequence goes on along the minus strand of CM024637.1, from coordinate 2,426,577 downwards.
ATCCTGCGGAGCCGAGTCGAGATGCCGGCGGAGGACCGGGCAATTCGAGCGCGGCTGTGGTGGAGGAAACTCGGGTGGTGGAGTATAAGTTTGAGAGGGTAGCGGTGCCTGTTGAGAACGATTCGAGTTCGAGGCTGGACGGCGATGAACGGCTTAGCCAAGACCCGAGATGGAGGTGTGTGTATGCTGAGGGAGAGGTGAGGGTCGTGGAGGAGGTCGAGGAGGATGGGCGTGCGGGTCTGGGGGCCGATGATCGCAAGCAGAACTGGAAGATCAAATCGAAGATCATCAGGAGGATTGTGCCGAAGAAGCTGAGGACCACGAAGAAAGGCAAGAAGAAAGAGTGCGAGCCTGACCCCGATGCGTCGAACACGTTGGCTGTCTACTTGGGAGACTTTGGTACTGCGGCAGATCGAGAGGCAGAGGAAGAGTGTGGCGAGCAGGGCGAAAATGCAGATAAATCTTGCAAGTCGAAGGCCGGAGTTGAAGAATTTCAACAACGGGCACGGTGTAGTAACAAAGGAGCCGACCGGCTGTTGGCAGCCGAAACGAATTTGACGTTGGCTACAATTTCGCAGGCTCGCCCTGAATTAGAAACCGGTGCTGAAAATGCGAGGAGCGAAAAGAAGCGGAAATTGGGATTAGTTGTTGTCCTGCTGGTTGTGCTTGCCGGACTTCTCGGCGGACGGTTTCTGGCCTTTGTGCTTACATTTGGATGTGCCATCACGATATCCATTTGGGCTAGGAGACGAAGCTTTCGTTCAGCAAAGGATCGATCTTAACATTCTGATCTCATCTTTGAACTTTGACGAGTTCGAGGGAAGCTTCTTCTGGCTTGTTCTTCGTCTTGAAGATCATATGCATTGGAGATTTCAGGGGTTCGAGAAGCTTAAATTGTATTTAGAGAGCTCAAAAGTTATCGGTCAATCGGTTGCATCATCTGTAATTCCAAGTGTAAATTTTATACAGATACGGACTGAATGAGTATACCCTGAGGTTGCTGTCTGTTCATGTATGATGCAGCAAGCTTTCTATCAGATTTACGTGTGATTGATGCTCTTTGCGATTTGAAACAACAGAGAACATGGGTCTCTACTACTACAGTCACTCGAGGCTTCAACATGACAATTTCTCTAAAAGAACGAATAAGAATCCGATCTACTGGGTTATTTACTGCAGACTACTTGCGCTCAGATTCTGAAAACAGAGCAGATTTTTCAGTCCGATGAATGAGCTCCTCTTAAATTAGTAGGAAGGGAGAGTTTCTAAGTTCATACAACGAAATTAATCGGCGTGTATATCATATAGGCGTCTAGCTGACGGGAGAGTCTTCCTATCGAACTTTAGCTGACTGGAGCAAACCCCAACCTGGTCCGAGCGTCAGCATCCCCGGCAAGACCCTACAAAGTGACGGAAATCGACAATTAGAACTTGGAAAGTCATAAGGCTAAATGCTACTCGAAGCCGGAGGATCCACCGCAACAAAAGGTAAAGAGTCGGAAACTGAGTTTTCAAGGCAAGACGGGATTGGAGAGGCCGTGGAGATACCTTTGTTAAACCGAGGCGAGAAAGGACCGAGATCGGTTCCAACGGCCTCTAGCACCAGCTCATTCTCTCGTGCTATAAGCACTAGGCGGAATGCTTGTAATGGTCTTTATTTACAACAATACACTTCGTCAGGACACTGCATTGTCCCGACGGAGATTCTCCTAGGAAAATCATTGTCTCCTCCAACGAAGGGCTTCAGGAGAGAGAATTGCCACGAGCCTGTCTAGTCGGCTACTAGAGTCGGCCTATTGATGTTGAAAAAGATTGCTGGGAATTCACTTTCTCGCCCGCCTAAGGCAAGAATAGAACCTATTGTGTACCTGATGGCATTAGGGATAAGTTAACCTCGCGGGACGCTGATGGCGCGGAGCACGCCACCTAGATGTTAAGGAATGGGAAGTCCTTGTCCAGCAACTAAAGGCGTGTTTGGTAACCATTTTGTTTCGGAGAACAATTTTTTATAAGAAATGATTTTTTCTGTTTGTGTTATTGGGAATAATTTCTGAATAAAAAAAAAATGCATTTTTGTAACTTAACAAAATTTATATTCTTGGGATAGAAATATGTTTGATAAAATTCTTAGATTTTTTTAAAATTTTTTTAAATTCTTAAAATTTTAAATTTTTTTGTTATTTTTTATTATTTTTCCTTTTTTTTTTTGCTCTTTGGCCGGTTGCTAGCCACCGCCGTGGCCAGCGACCGGCTGGGCAACGTTTGGCGTGCTTGCTAGGCTATGGAAGAATAAGAAGAAAAAAGAGAGAGAAAAATATTGATTTTATAAATTGTTCTCAAGAACAATAAGTTACTTTTTTCTACTTCTTGTTTCTATTCCAAATCTATTATTTGGGAACAAAATTTTTATCAAACACGTTTCTATTCTTTTTTTTTGTTTCCCGGAACAAATTTTTTTTTTTTTTTTGTTTCATGGAACATAAATTATTTTTAACAAACAGGCCCTAAATGCTCTGCGTAGATGCCTAAGCAACCGGATTTAGACATGCAAGCCCACTCCCAAAAGCCTGGACGAAGAAGGGTGTGATTCCCTAACTAAAGTCACCACGAGTAAATTCGAGCAAACTCGAGTAACCATCTACGCAAAATCTAAGGTTTGCTCGAGATCCTGCGTGGAGGGTCCATAGGAGCGTCGGGGACCTTTGGGTTGGAGGTTGCGAGTGGTGCGGCGAGTTTAGATCGCAACAAAGAAAGGCAGCTCCGGGGGGCCTAGGTTGAAGCAAAAAGAAGACTGGCTTGTAGGAACCACAATGTTGGGCTGAGAGCTTAACCCAACCATTTGACCGTAGTATAAGTAGCTCTGAAGAAGAGGAAGGGAATTTGGTTTTGACCAGAGGAGTTATTTGTAAATTTTGCCAAAAAAAAAAACAGAGTTTGAAAGATGAATGGTGATGAAGGAAGATAGAATGCAGACCTTGAATACATGAGAAATGGACCCTGCAGATCAGGCTATTTGAAAAATCGGTCCTCCAAAATTAGCCTAAGAAATCGGTCATGGTTATTGGAGAAGTCGAAGGGTCACAATGGTTGTCAGTTTCTCAACCATCGATGGGCTAGAGTGCACTACTAAATCCAACATTTAAGAGCAAATGTCGATATAACTTCCTCTACACACCTTGTACAAATCTCGGTGTAGAAATATAAGTTAATGCGATTTGCTATCTCATAGAGAAAATAACATAATAAGGTGGAATACTATATACATATGCATTTTAGAGTTACTTCGCCGAGGTATTTGTACACATAAGAATAATCCATGGAAAGTCAATCGTGAAGTTGACCGTTTGACAAATCAATGTAGCTGTTGTAGATCTCAATAAAATCACCTGGAGATTTGGTTGCCCATACAATCGGATCTTCTAGCAATCTTCCCATTTCTGTAAATAGAACCCGAGTTAGGAAACGATGGTTCTCCAGCGGCATGATAGATTTGATTCTCGACTCCAGACTTGTGATTGACTATAATATTTCTTTGAATGTGCAACAACAATCAAGGAATGTCTGGGTCTTCATCATAGCTTCTATCAGCTTTCCTTAGTTTTGCCCAATGATCCAATTCACAATTCTTGTGTCTATCAACCTCCATCAATTTTTCTCGAGTGCACATGTTGATTAGACTTCCACAGATCTATTCACCTATGGATATCCCCAGTCCTCACAAACTTCTCGTTCTCATTGACTTCTTCATCCTTAAGGTTTTTCGAGTCTTTCAAGCTCTTTCACATATTGTCAAAGATGTTGGGAAAACCCCATATATTGTTTTGATGATAGTAAAGACAATCAAAGGTTACTAATGTGAATATCGATTGAGTATTACTAGGTGCTACATACACAAGCCGCAAAAGCATATGGTATCATAATTAATATGAGGTGTGATACTAAGAGCTCCATAACACTCGAAAATAATTTATCACACTCACATTGGGTGTCGAAATGTTTACAAGCTGGAAGGATCTTTACAAAGGTGAACAAAATGGAAAGACCTTGGTTAGAACGTGGATGTTCGTGATGGCTTAAAAGGACCATGATAAGGTGAATAGTTGGATGGGCATTGGTGATGGTGAATAAGCCTCGTTGAAACTTGGACATTTGTGAACAAGTCTAGAACAGAGATGTTCAATAGAGCTTGGAAGTACAATTCGGATAAACAACTTGGTAGTCATGATCGCCAATATTCTTAGAAGGACTAGAAGATAGAAGATCAGATCATCATCGAGACGACAAATTGTTGGTTGGAGTAATTATTTTAAGATGACGTGGGAAGATAGTGACAATGCCGATGATCCAGTGAATTAAGTGAAGACAAGGAACCGATGGGAATGCTAATGTCTTCAGAGGTCTTTAGATGCTGACTCAATCAATTAGTGAAGACAAGGAATCGATGGAGATGCTAATGTCCTTGGAAGTTATTGGAAGTTGATAAATCCAAGAGGATCATTGGATGATTGATCGAAAATCATTCTATAGGAGTTTGTCAAAGGAAAGCATCAATAGACTGATAATAATCAGTAGTCTTTATTATGGGTAAGGGATCATGTTGATGTCAAATCTTGGAAGGCTGGTCATCTACTCGTTCAATTGGAACATAGGTCAAGATGAGCCGTTACAAAGACTTGGAGTTCGCACCAAGAGCACTAGAGATGAATCAGAGTACTTACGACAATGCTGACAAAAGACAAACAATAACAGAAGCAATTCGACTGGCTTAGGAAAACCGCCACAGTTAGTAGTTGTTTTGATGCTGATGATGGTAGAACTACAGCTACTTCATAGTGTTTAGTTGCAAACAGTCATCTAAAGTTGGATGGCTATATATATATGCAACCCAAGAGAAGTAGTGAGGTTGGGTGGAAACGCACAAATTAAGAGTGCATTTAGTAATATTTATGTTCTGGGAAATAATTTATTTTCAAAAATAGTCTTTTTTATTTATTTATTTATATTCCTTGGAACAATTGTTGAGCAAAAGAACGCATTCGGTAACTATGTAAAATTTCTATTTTTCGATTAGAAAAAGAATTGAAATACATTTGGTACAACTCATAATTTTTTTTTTTTTTTGTAACCTAGAATTTCTTTTAATTTTTTAATATTTTTTAGATTTTTTTCTCTCTCTTGTTCTTCTTGCTCCTCCTCTAGCTAGCAACCGGCGGCGGGCGGCAAGGGATGGCGAACGGCGGGGGGTGATGAGCGGCGAGGAAGAAGAAGAAAAGAAAAAAAGAAAAGAAAGAAAATGATTTATTTCTAGAAATTGCTTTCATGAATAAGAAGTTACTTTTTTCTATTTTTAATTTTTATTCCAAATCTATTCCGATTATTTTTCTATTTCAGATAATAGAAAAATTAGTTAATGTTATCAAATAGATTTATATTTTTTTCTTCGGGGAACAAAAGAACAAAAAAACAGATAAATTGACGAGTTATCATGCGCACCATAGTTTAGAGCTTTGAGTGTTCTTTTTTTGTTGTTAGTAGATGTGTTGCTAATAATGTCTTTTTGTGGTACTACTACGTTGTAATCATAGATTCATAGTAGAGTCAAGTGTACAAGTGGAAGAGCATTAATTGTATCCTAATAGCGTGATTTATTGTTTGGAAGGAACGGTCGGTTGTGTGATATCCCAAAATTTGGCCTTATTTTGAAATATATAAAGTGGTTATTTCATCGATTTATTTCATCGACGTACTTATGATTATTTCACTCTGAGCTGATCACTCATGAGTTAATTAATCTAGTGGGTGAGGCCGTAAAGGATTAAGATGCAAAAGACCAAAGAATTCGATCAAAGATCGATTGTTCAACCATAAGAATCGACAACGGTCAATACTACATTGTTATAAGTTAATTATCAAACGGATATAAATCGATTCGATAGAAGTACATAGTCGGTTCACGAGTGATTTTACACGATTACGATATTCTCGTCAAACAACAATAAATTGATTTTCTATTGATATTATATTTAGAGTACGTAATTAAACCATCGCGATTACATGACAACTAAGGGTCATTCGGGATTTGGAAATGCATAAACGTGGATAAAAAATTATCAATCACGAGTCAATCGTGTGAGAACTCCTAAAAGCCACTGGATAGTTTATGTCATATAAAAGTCGCGTTTGATCAATTTTTAACCATGAAATTTAATTTGATTTTGGGTACCAAACTTTTGAGGATCGTAAGACTAATTTATTTGATGTCACCTCATCGTTTGTTGAATTATTGGCAAGTTCTAAATTTTTGATAAATGAATCATCTTATGAAAAATTGGAAACCGAAAAGAAAATCGGACCAGTGGCAAAATTGCGAGTTGGCCAAAGCTTGGCTTTTAAAGAAAAAAAGAAAAAAAAAAAAGAAGGAAATAAATGGTTGGAGGAGACGGGATTAAGGAAGATATTTTCGGAAAAAAAAGTATTTTATTCTGTCTCACTTTTCCTTCCCCTTCACGCCACCGCTTCGGCTCACCCGGCCCCCTCTCTTTTATTTTATTTTATTTTATTTTTCTCTCTTTTTCTCTTCTTACTCTCCCCCACGCCACTTTCTCTTCCCCCATCTGTAGTCCCCTCCCTTTTTCCTTTTTTTTCTCCCTCTCCTCTTTTTCTCTTCTTCCCTCACGCTTTTCTCTTCCCCCCACCAGCAGAACAGCCCCTCTCCATTTTCTTTCTTCCTCCTTTATTTTTTTTTTTAACTTTCTTTGCGCCATCTCCTCCTTCCATTTCCTTGTTGAGCTGCACATCCCATCCTCACCATTATCCTCCATTTCCACCACCACCACCATGCCACCATCATCATCACCATCTCTTGACTGCCGAACCACCACCACTCACTGCTCGTTTGTCAAGTCACTGCGCCGCCGCTTGCTCGACGCCACCCCTCGCCATTTGTCACCTCCACCGCAACCACCACCAAGCCGAACCACCCTTGAGGCTGTGAGGTTGAGGAGGCGCCGTCAAGTTTCCGTTCGAGTCGCAGGCCTCATGTTTTTGTCGCCATCGCACCATTGTCGCCGCGAGCTTGCCATTGTCGGAAACTCTTGAGTTAACCTCCTAATCATGGATTAGGGTGTTAATTACGTTTAGGGGGTAGATTAGTGTAATATTAATGGCGGTTAATATTAGTTAATTTTAGTTTAGCCTTAGTTGTGATTTAATGATGGTTTAGATTAAATTTAAGTATGATTAGTTTAAGAATTACAATTAGATTAATAATTGCAATTAGATTAATTAATTGAGTTTATTTTAATTAATCGTGATTTATTTAATTAATCATAATTATTTTAGTTAATGTCGATTAATTTTTAATTAATTATAGTTAGGCTAATTAATTGATTTGAGTTTAATTAATTGTAATTACCCTAATTAATCACCATTAACCTAATTAATCGCGATTAGCTTAAGTAATGATAGATTAGCTGTTAAGTATAATTTTATGCTCGTTTTCCTGGATGAGTTTGTGCATAATTCCGACTGTTTGCACATGTAATGCTATGTTATTGATTGCCCAATTATAGATTTTATTTAATATGTTCAAAAATGATTTTATGGGCAAGAAAATAAAGAATTCTGAGGTGTCGGGTTTGGACACCACATTTTACGTGCTAAATAAAATAATGGGCTTTTAAAATAGAAGTGTGCAAAGTTTGATGAGTTGATTTCAAATATGTGACCACGAACGAATATTTTACTAGGATTTTTAACTATGAAAAATTGTCAAAGTTAATTATTTGAAATGAATTCTTTTGTTCTTGGCTAATTAATGACAATAAAAATCGTCTTGATTGTTGATGTGCTTGAATGGTCATTTAATTGAACTCGTCACCTAACAGGAGTTTGGGAGTGATGCTTGATTTTTATCGGATACCCGGCGGGGGTCCGGATGCCAAGTAGCGGTTGAGGCTGGACCGATGCTCCTTTATGGAATGCCGTATAGGCGGGGGTTCTAGAAGATGTCATGCCTGATGGGGCGAGACGGGAAGACCGCCAACTCTTGTGTTGGCCATGGCCCGATGGATCATAATAATTGGAACACGTGTGTTGGCAATGTGTTTGAAATATTTCGAATGTGTTTAGATTATTATTTATGTGCGTTACACTAATATTGCTATTTGAGATATACTAATGTACAGGGGTTCTAGAAGATGCTCCTTTATGGGAAGACCGCAGACTCTTGTTTATGATATTTTATTTATATTTTACATTAGTCATTGATAAGAACGATAGAGACCGAGTGAGTATGACAAGAGGACTGTCATACAAAGCATATTTTCAATCTTTTTCGTTGATATAGTGAATTATTCTTGAAATATAAATGTATTGTTGTTTCGAAAGTAATACATTTTGATTTTTGAAACAAGGTGGTAATATAAAGTGAATTGATAAAAAAAGGTTGTTACATGAATTTGTATATACAATTTAACAGCACAAAATTTGCCCCCTTTTGGCAAAAATAAGAAAAAGAATGTTTTATGTCCATCCTTGAGGTGATACGGCAAAGATGAATATACCGCAAAAGTTCCATTAAAAGTCGATTTTTGTTTTGTAAGATGTAGCGTGTTATATATAAGTTTAATTAATGTAGTTAATCAATTGATAACTTACTCCAAAGTATATTAATTTCAAAATAAAGCTCAACTCTCTCATCTTACAAATATTAAAATGTCATATTAAACTAATTCACATTTTTAAACTTTTCCTCTAATCAATTTTTCTTTTCTTTTTTACATTTATACATGCATCTAGATATATTTAGACTTGAGATATATTACGATAGAACATTTTTACATTTACAATCACAAAAATTAAAATAAAAAAGATGCTCACAAGTCGCTGTTTGATAAATTTGTTTTACATTGACGAAAATAGGAGTGCTTTTGTAAAGCCAAACATAATCAGTAGAGACATTATACCTGGGGGCAAGTCCGGGCTGATTTGAAAATTAATGCAGGAGATAAGTATTCAAGTCCTAGCCATTAAGATTCAACGGCTGATCCAAGAAGGCGAAAAAGGAAAGTATTTGAAACTTACAAGCGTGTTCCTCAGACGCAATTAAGGCGGTTGCTACTTTGATTTAAGAAAATCTTCTTGACATTATCCTGAATCCATGGTAGATCATCTATAAAATTCACTTGTTCGCCAAAACATTCACCATCTACTTCAATACTATTCAAGAAACTACTGGCTGAAAATCTCTCCCTGCTCGTCTCTTTCATCATCATACAATTTTGTCTACTCAAATCCTGCCCCACTCATGGCTCGTCGAGTTATGTTATGCGCCAACGTATTTGCAACTGCCAAAGACACGCACGATGTGTCGTATGATGATCAAGAGTTTGTTCAAAGTGACGATGGCTATCTGAAGTTCACTCGGATGTGTTTCTTCGTGGTCGAGCGAGGCAACCACCAGCATTACGTCGAGGATCTCCTCTCGCTGAAGCATAGGTTGTGTCGCCACGGCTCATATCTGGTCGCCGACCGCGATACTGATTGCTATGTCTCGCTCGATCGGCTCCAGATTGAGAACGTCATCCGGACCATAGCCGTGCGTGTAGAGAGGATGATGATGCAAAACCCGCACCGTGAGAAGATATCATTCGTCGCGACTTGCGAGGTGAATTTGGTGAGGCACGGACAGCCGTGGCAAAGGGAGGCGACACCGGGATCCGCGGTTTTCTCAGACTCCGGGATTGTTCCCCTGATCGAAGTGGCTGCTGATGTGATCAAGAAGAGGAAACGCGACGAGGGTTTCGACGACGACGACTTGAAATCGAAGATGGAGCTCGACTGATTCGTGAGCGGATGCTAAAGATCGAGGGAATGCTAAAAGGAGCAATTAGGGACAAATCAAGTCAACATGTAAAAACAAGTCGATTAGCAATCTTCTTTAGATGCGTGCGATATAGTACGGATGTAAATAATTTCCTTTACATTCTCAATTTGAAGTTTCTGAATTAAATTGGATTCTGTCTATTTTTCATATGTGCTTCGTTATAGAATTGCTGCCTCCGCTGCCGAATTTTATTATTTTATAAACCACGACAACTATTTAAAGGGTATTGACAAGCAGCACAATAAGCTTTCACTTGTTTCAAGCTAGAGTCAGCAAATAAAACTGCCATTTATCGAAAATTCTTTTTTTAACGTACTTGGGACGAAAAAAATAATATGAAAAAACAACAGGTTAAGTAAAACGAATCAATGCAAAAGTTTGAAATTGTTTTATTTTCTCCTGGAAACAATCATACCACAATAGTCCCCCAATATATATAATGTGTCCCTTAGCAATTACAATAAAAAATCACTTTTATATCTTTGAGAAAAGAAACTAACTAGTTTAACCAATCGTCATATACAAGCCGAAGAAGCGATCGATCGATAGAAGATTTTGCATAAACATGTATCATAGTGAATGTGTAGTAGTCCGGGGCGAAGCATGACCCACCTGTGTCCTGCATGTTGTCTTTCTATGCTCACAAAATTTAAAGACTCTGATTGAATTAAGCACTGCACAATTACTTGCCCGTTATGCAAATTATCATATGTATATATAACTCCAACCGCAGCATGAAATTATTGTAAAAGGCGCACATCATGATTAGTAAAAATCAGAAGCCACAACATTATAGGAAGCATTTCATATCGCAAATATTAATCTATATCTGAATGTATTATGGGGCAAATAAAATAAAATAAAAGCGAAAGGTATAACTAACATTTACAATTCACACCAAATACCATTTTCAACTAAGAAATGTTTAAGTTAGCTAAAACAAATTAAAACAAATCAATTCTTTTTCTTTTTCTTTTTTGGAATTTAAGATGAAATCAATAAAAGTAAACCCGAAGGACATCCTACTTGCAAAACAACCTTAGTCATAGAACAAAAAATAAAAAATAAAATCACACGTATAGTCATATAATAATTTAAACTTCTAAAAAAAAAAACTCACAGATATCACCATATAATAATTTTTTTAATGGTTAGGCGGATGAAAATAAAAGTGTTTTATTTTAAGCCAAAAAAATCAACAAGATCCTCTTTTTTTGGCCTATAGACAATTTGAATTGGTTCGAAACACATGATACTTAGGCTGCGTTTAGTAATTATTCTATACCCAAGAACAATTTTTGTTCAGAAAATGATTTTTTTTTTTTTGTTCCCGGAAACAATTTTTGAGTTTTTGAAGGCACTTGGTAATTGTCCTAAATTTCTATTATTATGATAGAAATATGTTTGGTAAAATTCTTAATTTTTTTAAAATTTTTTTAATACTTTTATTATATTTTTCTTATTTTTCTTTTTTTCTTTTCTCGTCTTCTTCCTCCTTCTTTGTGGTTGGTTGTTGGCCATGATGATGGCCAACAACCAACTAGGTGAGGTTCGACGAGCTAATTGGAGTCTCACCAGACCAGGGCGAGGTTTGGCCAGGTCCAGCGAGCTCGCCGGAGGCTTGCGTGGCCACCATGAGCCTTGGCCTCACCCTAGCCTAGTGAGGCACAGCCTCATGCTGATTGGCAAGGCCGAGCCTCACCGTGACTTGGAGTCACTGGAGGGCGATGCTCCGACGAGGTCACCGGCTCTTATCTGAATTTGTTCCAAATTTATTCTTGGGAATAAAAAAACAAATTTTTGCTTCGAGGAAAAAAAATTTACTAAATGGATATCTATTTTTTTTTTTTTTTTTTTTTCCTAGGAACAAAAGAATGGAATCAGTTGTTCTTGGGAGTGTTACCAAATAGGGCCTTAGCAGCCTATCAATAAATTGGAAAAGGAAAGTAGTTAGAATGTGTGGTCGTCAAGTCTTAAATTTTCTTTTTAATTAGGGGAAAATAAAGAATTGAGGAAGAATCCTACTCGACCTCGAACAGGAAAGATGTAACCGATTTATGTAACACTTTATAAAAAATATAGGTTTGTGCACACAAGACTCAATTCCGTCCTCGTGAAAGACCTCCAAAATTCCAACACAACCCTAATCTTGAAACTCCTCTGGAGTCCCTAATCCTTCCATCATCAAGAACCAAGAAAATCTCTTGAAATTTCCATTCCATTCACCGATGGCCACAGATATTCACGTCCATACCCAGATATGCCGTCGGAAGGCAAATGGGGATGCATTACTTGAAGGGCACGAGCTCATCTAGAGAGGCGACACCGTGGACAAGTTCACTTGAGTTTTTCATGTCACTCTTAATCAATTCAACTCTCGAATCAACCCAAACGTCAAATGAAACAAAGATTGCTCTACTAACGTTATCACATTATCTTTGGAGACGGCAAACCCCATCATCACGTTACCACGGAACAGCACAAAATTCTATAAAAAAAAAAAAAAAAGTTCAATTGAGTGCCATAAGTTTCAACAGATCACTTATGTACAAAAATTTTTGAAAAATATTCACTCAAGTGTTGGCAATCTGACGTGGTATAACACTTATCATAAATGTTTTTAAATTGTTATGGAACTCAAGTGATTGATGAAAAAGTTATATGACACTCAAATAGACGGAAAAAAAAAAGAAGTTATGGTAGTTAAATTAGCTCTATATATAAGTTCGTATTAATATCACAAAAAACGCTAAACTAATATACTTGTAACAAATTTATCCTAAATTAATTTTTTAACACCTAAAATACTAAACCAGTACATTTGTGACAAATTTATCTCAAACTAATTTTTTTACCATAAAAAATCTAAATTGATATGTTTGTGATAAATTTCTAAAAATACCCATCATAACTTCTAGAAAAAATTAAATTAAACTGGTGCACTTATAATAAATTTACCCAAATCTAAATTTTTCGACCATAGAAATATTAATTTGGTACATTTGTGACAAATTTAACCTTCATTAATTTTCATTAAATTGAATAATATCACAAAAATCCATAAGCTAGTACACTTATAACAAACGGGGGGTAAAACCTTAAACTAGTACATTTGTCAAGTGCCAAACATCATCCAACTCAATAATTTGATGGTAAAAATTAACGGAAACTAAAAGATAGTAAATTTGTCACAAATACATCAATTGAGGATTTGTAAAAATATTAGTTTAGGTTAAATTTGTCCCAAGTATACCAGTTTATGGCTTTTCGTGGTAATATCCCTATAAGTTATGATAGTCAAGTGATTGAAAATAAAGGTATAATAATCAAGTGAGCATCATATGAAATTGATGACACTCGTGATGTCCTTATTACTACAGGAATAGCCTTAAAATTGTGGGCAACATGCGGGAGGTCGAGAGTTAGCACATAGAGTAATGCGGCGGGGCTATTATTGCCGTGGAGGCACATGCTGGTCAAGGCACTTGTTAAGCATTACCCTATAGTCCACTAAAGGAATAGCCTTAAAATTGTGATTCAGGCATGTAGGTGAAAGGTTGGTCATTTTTCATCTCCTTAATTCTCTGTCTCACACGCACACACACAAACACTAACTTAAGTGTCAGGAGCCGATCCAGATTTCCAGATGCCTTAACCCAATTTTCATGGTGTAAGTCAATTTTAGGTGAAAGCTTCGGCTAAGGTCGCACTTTGAGAACAATAGTTATTAATGACGTTATGCGTGGATCTTTAATCATTATACCACATCAAAGAACAAATTACACTAATCTTAGGAGGAAGTCCTAGCATTTCTAACATGCCATCTTCATATATTTGATTGTCCCATGTAGGAGTGAGCATCGGTCTAAGGCCAATGCTAAACTGACCTAGACCAGCCCAACTCGATCAATCTTGGTCCGATTCTTAGGGAGATTGAGTCAATCCTTGGTTCTTAAACCATTGGACTGTCCACTGTGTATGTTGATCCGTGGTCCTAGTAGTTTGGGATTGGTCCAACGTGGATCAACCTATACATAGTATATATTACATATCTAACATATTATACATTACATGCTTTTGTCTACTCTAAATTCTAACACCACCTTCTTTATTTTCTTCATAATTTAATTTGTTGTAAATTAGAAAGTAGAAAGAAGCATAGTCCTAGTTCGACAAAAAAAGAAAAAAAAGAAACCCTCTTCACTCACCTTGGCCTAGCTCGCCCATCTTGGCCTTGCTCACCTTGTCGATCACCACTTGCCTCTATTCGCTCGCCTAGCGTGTTCGTTTTTATGGTTTGTTGCCTTTATTCACTTGACTATCACGTAAATATAAGATATGGTAACAATAGAAGTTTACGCTTCTTTCTACTTTCTAATTTACAAACATATTATTTCAAATTAAATATCCACTAACAATGTTGAAATAATATGTTTGTCATTTTAAGGAATACCAAAATGAAACAAAAAAATAATTGACTGGTCCTGAGTTAACCATGGAACCGGATTGGACCATAGGGTCGGTCTGGTCCTTGGTCCCAAGCTCTACAGGGCTAGTCCTCGGTCTCAAAATTGGGGACCGACACTATGTGGATTGGTCATTGGCTTAGGTGCTCAACCGGCTCAACTTGGACCATGCTCTTCTCTAGTCCCATGTTTAACCTAACATTCTACACTATGGGCACAACATCAGAACCATAGAAAACGAACTAGGACAAGCCACTCGAACCAATGACATGCATTGATACGGACATTGAAAAGCATACAAATATGTCTTCTTAATTTGCCAGAGGCACACAATAAAAATAATATAACCCAACAATTTCTGTCACATCTACTCCAAGCAAACTAAACACAAGAACATAAATCATTCACTAGAATTTCGCTTCAATCTGGTCAACTATGGACTTGTCCACCTGGAAAGCCTTGGCGAGAACATCAGTGGCGATGTGCGGAGTCGACCCGAAGACCGCATCTGGAACCAGAACCACACCCGGGTTCTGGAGGCTTAGGCCGGATAAGGAGAAGGCATTCCCGTAGCCCACATTCTGTTGGAAGTGAATGAGTCCCTCGGGGAACACGAACACGTCACCCTTCTGGAGAACCTTCGTGATCAGCTTGTTGTCGGGGTTGGACGTGACGAAGCCGACGAGCAGCGTGCCTTCAATGACCACCAAAATCTCGGTGGCACGGGGGTGGGTGTGGGGGGAGACGATACCCCACGGGGCAAAGTCAATCCTTACCAAGGAGATGCCCAGAGTGTTGAGCCCGGGTATCTGTCCGACTGTGGCTGGGGTGATCGCGGAGCCCTGCGGGTTCGACACATTGCCTGGCTTGTCGAGCCCGGACAAAGAGAAGTTGTCGGCGGTCACAAGCTTGGGGTCCAAGCAAGCAAAACCATTAACCAGTACTGCTCACAAACAAACAAAAATGAGCAGACGTCGGTAAACATGTCTACAAGATACCTAGAAATATTTAACATTTATTCGTAGCATTAGTTCAGACTTCCGTGCTTGAACATGACTCACTTTAATACTTACTTCCTTTGTTATAAGTAATAAAACACAGTTTAAGTTTGCCGGATTCCTTAATAAACCAGTTTTCTTAAATCAATGGGACGAAAATAAGCAGATTCAGAACGAGAATATGGCAGAGATGGTGCTAACCTTGGCTATTGAGATCTGCAACACAGAAATCTTGCAAGGGTGCAGGATCAGAGGCCACCGCTATGGCGCATGTGACGGCGAGGACACAGCAAAGGAGAATATTCTTTGCCTTATCTCAAACTTCCTTTTTGTACTGCTATATAAGCGAATGTCAGGAAGATGATGAAAACTCTGCTTAAGTTAGCACTTTGCAGGAGTTGGATGTGAAGCAAAATGATCCTCGGACTTCTCAATTTATAAGCTTCACGTACGGTTGGTAAAGAACAGAAGAGAAGGAAGAAGAGGACAAGCTGTGTCTTCAGCCGTCCGGGTTTTAAAAGAACAAGACACAGTCAAAAACACATGTTTTGAGTTTCGATTTCGGACATAGTTATCTGGTGAAAGCTTTTTACTGTAAATTAACAATGTCCTTGTTAAATTGCTAAAAGGGAGGAGAGATGAGGCTGAAACTTTTTCTTACGTACAGAACAACCAAGTCTTTTACAAAAGACAAAATACATAACGTAAAACACACCATAACTACCCATGTTCTGCATAAAACACTTGCCCCTAACACCTAAAAATTAGGATAACCAACACACATGACTCCACTAACTCTAATAACTGAAAAATTAAATCAGGAAAACGTGGAAAAAAAGAAATAACTATTTATCAACAATCCCTCCCTTAAACTGATGTTTGCTAACATTCAGTTTAAAGTCTTGACTTTTTCACCGTGCAAACACCTAGTAACCTTCTGAGCTTCACAAATGACTCCATCTTGAGGGCTTTGGTGAATATATCAGCAACTTGATCTTCACTCCTGCAGTAGATTAGATCAATTGTTCCATCATTGCTAAGATCTCTCAAGAAATAAAATTTCACATCAATGTGCTTGCTTCTTCCATGTAACACCGGATTCTTGGAGAGTTTTATTGCTGAGTTATTGTCACAAAAATTTTAGTAGGTCCCGATTGCTTGAATTGTAGCTCCTCAAGAATTCTCCTTAGCCAAATAGCTTGACAAGCACTAGCTGTTGCAGCAACAAATTCAGCTTCTGTACTTGACAATGTGACAATTGGTTGCTTCTTGGATGACCACGAAATAGCACCTGTTCCAAACATAAAAGCATAACCCGAAGTGCTCCTCCTATCATCTTGATCTCCCCGCATAGTCACTATCAGTAAATCCCAACAAATCGGACTTTTCACATTTCTTGTAAAATAGCCCAAAGTCTCTAGTTCCTTGCAAGTAACGAAGGATTCTCTTGGCAGCTAACAAATGCATTTGTGTAGGATTCTCCATATATCTACTGATTAAACTCACAGAATACATTATGTCTGGTCTTGTTGCAGTTAAATACATCAAACTGCCCACAATTTGTTTATAAAGTGTGCTGTCAACCTTCCTCCCTTCATAATCTTTGTATAACTTTAAGCCAAACTCAAGCTCGGAGTGTTTACGGGATTACAATCCTTCATCTAAAACCTGTCCAAAATTTCTCCCACATATTTCTTTTGAGAAATAAAGATCCCATCATCTGATTGTACCACTTCTATGCCAAGGAAGTAATGCATCATACCAAGATCTGACATTTCAAACTCATCCATCATAGATTTCTTGAACTCTTCAAACATACCATCACAACTTCCGGTAAATATAAGATCGTCAACATACAAGCGAGACAATAAGCATTTTCCCTTTATCTCCAATCTTGACAAAAGCGTATGCTCATAAGGACATTTTGAAAAACCAACTTTAAGAAAATAAGTTTCAATACGACTATACCAAGTCCGAGGGGCTGTTTTAGCCCATAAAGAGCTTTCTTTAATCTATAAACTTTATGCTCATTTTCAATCTTGACATAACCAGGGGTTGCTCAACAAATACCTGTTCTTCCAAGTACCCATGCAAGAATGCCGATTTGACATCTAGCTGGAAAATAGACCAAGAATTCTGTGCCGCCAATGCAACCACCAATCTGATCGTGTCATGTCTTGCAACTAGAGAAAAAACTTCTGTATAGTCGATTCCATATTGCTACTTGTATCCCTTGGCTACCAAACGTGCTTTGTATTAGTCAACTTCACCATTTTCTTTCAGTTTTGTTTTAAAGACCCACTTTACACCAATGGTTTTTTGTCCATCCGGAAGATCGGATAGCTCCCACGTATCATTTCTTTCGATGGCATTAATTTCATTATCCATCGCTTTTCGCCATTTTTCTTCTTTGACAGCACTCTCAAAAGTTGTAGGATCACGATCTGAAAACAAGGCAAAGTGAGTAATTGAATCTCCAATTCCGGTTACCTCATAATCTTCCAACCGGGCGAGGCCTTCTTCTAACACGGCGAAGAGATTGAGCTTCTTCTTCATTGACTTCATCGCCTGTTGGTGAAATTCCAGCAGCTGTAGAAGTTGTATTTGATGAATTTTGGGGCAAACAAGGTGCTGAAATCTGCTCTGTTCAACATCATTGTCATAAAGAACTTGGGTAGGCTGCTGCCTGTTCCAATCCCAAGTGTTCTCTTCATAAAAAATAACATCCCTGCTAGTCACAATCTTCTTTGTCGGTGGATTAAATAATTTATATGCTTTGGATGCTTCACTTACACCAAGAAAGACACATTTTCAGCCTTGTCATCAAGTTTCTTCCTTTTCACATCCGGGACATGGGCATATGCGATGCATCCAAATATTCTCGAAGTGATCTACAGCCGGTCTTCTCCCACTCCAAGCCTCTTCGGTGTCATATTCGAACAGCAAAAGTTGGACTTACGTTCAAAACATGAATACTCAATTTACTGCTTCCGGCCAGAAAGTCTTTGGAACTTTTCCTCTTGCCAATAAGCTTCTCACCATGTTGAGAATGGTTCTATTTTTCCTCTCGGATACACCATTCTGTTGTGGTGTATATGCAGCCAGATAAGCTCTTTTCGAATGCCATGCTCTACACAAAAACTTTCAAATTCTTTTGAGCAATATTCACCACCACGATCTGTTCGAAGAGTCTTAATGGTCTTTCCTGCTTCATTTTCAACACGAGCTTTGAAGCTTTTAAATGTGGAGAAAGCTTCTGATTTTTCCTGTAAAAAATAAACCCAAGTTTTTCTTGAAAAATCGTCAATGAAGGTAATTAAGTATCTTTTACCTCCATTAGAAGATGGGTTTATAGGACCGCAAATGTCCGAATGCACCAGCTGCAAAACATCCTTTGCTCTCCATGATTTTTCTTTTGAAAATTGAGAACGATGCTGTTTGCTAACAACACATTCTTCGCAGACTTGGGTAGGAACAGTAATTTGAGGAAGACCCGTCACCATGTTTTTCTGCTGGAGAGTCTTCAATCCACCAAAACTCAAGTGACCATAGCGAAAATGCCATAGCCATGAGGGATCTCTCTTTTCACCAGGATCTTTATTTTCAGCCATCAAACAAGATTGAATATTTTCAATCTTTAATGGAAACAATCTATTTGAACTCATAGGAACAACTGCAATAGCACCTCTAACGAGAATCATAAATTTCACAAGCACCTCTACGAATAGTGATTACATAACCCTTTTCTTGTAATTGACCAGCCACAATATATCACTTTCTCAAAATCTTTTCTCAAGGCGAGATTGAGCATAAAACGGACCGGTTTTCTAGGATAAAGATTCCAAATGGTTCTTCGGAATATGAACGGAATTAAGTTAATCAATGTGTCGATCGCGTTGAGTAATGGAATATAGAATGCCCTGCACCAGATGAACTTGGTAAAAACGCAATTTCAACACGGCACAAATTAGACATGTGGAGCGGGTATCAAGGCACCGCTATTCGACATTTCTCTAAAATCCCGAAGAGTTGACCTAATTGATGGAAGGGGAAAAAAAACAGTTAATCAGACTATATCCATTGGCTGACTGATTATAGACGGCATCATCAAAGGAGAAAATTCCTCCCTGTTTACTATGAAAGGGTTGACAATTGGTGAGAATATGTCTCGAATTTGAATCGATAAAAGAGAACCTGATCCAAATAGGTTTTCTTTAGTTGAGTAGGTTTGTTAAGATGGGTTTTCTTTTTTGGATACCAACATGAATTATACTCAGTTATCGCACTAGAGCAAAATAAGGGGAGCGATAGGAACTTCTTTGAGTTAATGAGTACTATGTGAAAAATTGTGAGGTAACACATGTGAGGTTCCTTTGAGTGCAATCTACGGTTAGGAAAATTTGAGAGACTAAAGCTTCGTTTTTTTTTTTTTTTTTTTTTTTTTTCGTAAAAGGAATGATTTAAAAAATATTTTCCTAAAAATGAGTGTATTAGTCACGAAAACGAATAAACAAAATATATTTATATTATTTACAAAATTTTTTAAATATAACTCATTGTCCATAATGAAAATATTTTTATTGACTAATTATTTTATTATCGTGAAACAAATGGAGCCTAAGAATTTAAAAATTTTCGGATTCATAATGGATTTCTTGACAGTTGGTTTTTTTTTCCATGAAGTAAGTACCAACACTAGAATTGAATCATGTAAATCTCTAGTGCCCTTATTATTTCTCGTTGATTTTTTTAGTAATTTTTCTTCTCACGTTAAAATTAAATTGTAAAATCCTTTAGTTTTCACGATACCTTTCATAACGGGAATGAATAGCAAGTACATTCTGAGAACTGATGAAAGTTTTTGTTGAAAGAACTTGTAGACATCTCAATCTTATACTGAGTTTGATTGACACTGTTACTATTGAAAAACCGATTGAAAGGTCGTCATCAAGGTGGCAAATGTGCATATATGTTGCATGTATACAAAAAATTGCCGTTTGAAAGATCAAGCAAAAAAAAAAAAAAAAAAAAACTACCAAAAAGGATTAATTATTTTATTACTAAATATTTGAATTATTAAATGACTGGAAAAAATAATTGACAAAAATATTCAATTTACAAAGGAAACTTACAGTGATATGTGGAAAGATAGGAGTATTTCAAGATTTAAGATCTATCAGTGTTGTTATTAGATAGAAAGATTCAAATTTTAATATTAAAAGTGCGAGGGATTATATGAAATTATTAACTTATGCATTTGCACGTAGATTCCATAATTGTAAAATAATCAATTAAGGATATTTAAGGACGAAAAAAAGATTGCGATCTCATAAAAGTAGGAGGTCGTCTTTTCTTCATAGTATTATATAAATGAGGTTACTCGAAGTTTCAATTCAGTTGATTTTCATACATAGGCACGTGATGCTATAGGTACGTGGTGCTAGTGCTCATACATCGGGTGCGGTTTCATCGGGTGGGGAATTTTATGTCCAAGGAAATCATCTTGTTTGGGGGTGTTCATGAAATTGGGAGGAAGGTAATCTTTATGTGTTTGGACTACTCATCCTAAAATATTTTCCAAGTTTTCTAAAAAGCTGAAAAGTTCTAAAAAAGAAAAATAAAATGCAAGAAAAATAAAATGATAACGAAAAAAAAGAGAAAAATCTAAAAAGTTAAAAAGGAAAAAAAATATTTCACTATAATTAGGTCATCGCTCGTTGTGGCTGCTTTCGCCGGTGGCCGAGGCTCTAGCTATGATGGTAGCTATTGGCATCTAGTGGAAGTTTCATCTTTCAGGCGAAAAACACCTTTTGTGCAATCAGTAAGTTTTTACACTTGCTCAATCTCATGCTTACAAACTCATGCTCTTATTCTTGTTGTTACCAAATCTATGACACCGGGACATCTAAAGTGCTAAAACTTGACACGAAGGGACACAAATGGACACTTAAGTGTCAAAAGTTACAAAAGTGACATTTAAGTGCCAAAATTGGAGCAAAATTGATAAGTTAAGTGCCAACGGCAAGAAAATCCAGTCAAATTGTATACGTGGCATTTTCTGGTAACATCTTTTACTGAGGTGGCAGACATTAAAACAAAAAACAAAAAGCACATGTTGATGATAAAAATGATATCGTCCATCCACGCTGTCTTGGCCGACCTAAACGACGTCGTTTTTCCTTAGTGCTAAACGACGTTGTTTAGGTTATTTGTTGGCTTAACCAGACCAGCCATCGTCGTTCCTCTCCGTTCACTCGTGTTTACACTAGATCTGAGGCCCTTCTCTCCATTGCCATTCACGCCCAAAGGTGGTCATCGCTTGTTGTCGTCAGTCATTGTCACCACTCGACGTTGTCACTCGTCCAGGTTTGGTCTCTTCTCCCCCTCTCCTTTGATGAAATTAAGGCTCTGATGGGAAATTTGGGGCTCGACGAGAAAATATGGAGGTCGGCCGAAAATGTAAAGCTTGGATGGTACTTTGATGTGCAATTTAGGGCTCAGAAGTGGTGCGAGAACCCTAATAGGGGTTCGGATTGACAATTTAGGGCTAGGCCTCGAAATGTAAGGCTCGACAAGGGGAAAATTAGGGCTTGACCTTGAAGATGTGGTGTTATTGTGATGTGTGACTTAGAGCGGTATTATTGTGATGTGTGTTTAGATCTTGGATATAGTATTGTGATGTGCGAGGGCGATTTTTGGGGGTCAAATGTGAAATGTGATGTGCGACGTCGATTTTGAGGGCTCGGAGTGGTTGTTATGGGAACGTCTAGTCATTTTTATTTTTTTTTAAATCGAAGTGTTGAAATATGTGTCATGGGGACTTGTGCTTGTCGTGGGGACCTCTGTTTTTTTTGTTAATATTTTAAGGGAATGCAAATAATCAAAGTGGCTGTTATACAATGGCAGATTGTTACTATGGGGACCTTTTTTTGTCATGGATGATATCTTTCCAGTAAATGGCCTGAAATGTGCATCTCTTCCCTATTCTATTTTCTTTAATAAAGTCCATGAGAGTGGGAGAACTTCCATATGCAATTGTCTGTTGTTCTTTATGGATGTGATCCCAAAAGGTGATTATTTTTTTCTTGGTGCATAAATGACTTATGATAAGGATTATGTTGCTGTCATAGTTTGTTACAGTGGAGATTTTGTGATTGGGGAGGATGAGTGGGAGTATGAGGATGGAAATGAGGATACCATCTTTGTCGATATAAGAAAACATCTTATATAAGATTTGTTGGGGATATAGTGACCTATTTGCTTTGTAAAGTACATAAGTTGTTGTATTGTGTTTTTGAGAAATGCTTGAGAGATGATTTGAGAAGCTTAGAAGATGATAATGGTTTTATGGATGTCCTATACCATTATTTTCATGGCGAAAAGGTAAAAATGTACGTTGAGTAAGATAGTGATAGTGAGGACGAAGATGATGACGGAGAGAGCATCCAAGTAGGAGAAGGTGGAGATGGTATTCAAGGTAGTATTGAGGTTAGGGATGAAGGAGGGCAGGATAGATAGGATGGGGAGGAGAGGGGCGCAGATGCAGTTCACCAAAGTGATGATGACATAGGTGATGTCACAATCATTGGATGAGATTAGAAAGTAGCTGAATCCAGTGATGATGACTATGAAGGGTTGCTTATTGAAAATTTATTAAGTGATAAGAATGATGAGGAGCTTGCACAGTCAAGGAAAAAGCAAAATTGAATTTTTGTTAGATAGGTTTGCAGCTTTGTAGGTAACTAATGAAGTTCCAAATAGGGCTGAGGGCCCTATAGATGCTGGTGTTACTTGCGAGGAGACTAATTATGAAGAAAGCGTTGAGAATGCTATTTCTTAAGATGAGCTTGAAGAAGATCAAGGAGTTGTGCATAGAAGGAAAGTAAGTTTCTTCTTATGATCCATTAGTTGCCTCTCCTACTTTGTCGGTAGGTATGAAATTTCAAGATGCGAAACAATTTAGGGAAGTTATACTAAATAACTCTTTGTTGCACGAAAGAATATTAACTTTATTAGAAATACTAAGACCTTTGTAAGAATTAGGTGTTTGTAGCAAAATTGTCCATGGAAAATCTATAGCGCATTTGTTAAGAAAAGTGCATCATTTTAGATTAGAGCCTATCAAGAGAAACATACTTGTTCAATTAATTTTGAAAATAAAAAGAGTAACAAGTGCATGGTTGTCCAAGCATTTCTTCGATCTGATCAAACTGATGCCCCAGATAAAGAGTACTGAGTTCAGGATGTTGGTGAATGAGCGTATAGGCATCAATCTACCAGAAATCAATGCAAAAGATCGAAGCAAAAGGTGATGAATATACTCATTGGTCAATACGGCAAAAAATATGGACAATTGTGGGATTGCGCTTGGGAGTGTAGACTGCAAAACCTTTCAAGTAGAGTGTATGTAAAGATCGTGGAGAGGTCATTTTTTTTATAGTGGGACTAAGTTCGATAAGGTCTATGTGCACTTCAATACATGTAAACAATGATTTTTATCTGGTTGTAGACGGATTATAAGATTGAACGACTATTTTTTGAAGGGTTGTGTAAGGGAGAATTACTAGTCATAATTGGAAGAGATGTGAATAACCAAATGTTTCCACTCACTTGGGCTATTGTGAGGGTAGAGAACAAGAACAATTGGTCCTGGTTCCTAAAAAATCTGATGATTGACCAGGAGATAACAAATGGGGAAATGTGGACATTCATGAGCGACCAACAAAAGGTAATGTTTGCTTTTTGAAAAATCTAGTAAATTACAGCCCTTTTGATAATTTCTTCGCATGTTTTGTTTACATGCTATTTACTTACATTTCTCATTTTGAATTATTGTAGGGATTGGTTCTAGCAATAGCTGAGTTGTTGTCCTATGTTGAACATCGAATGTGTGTAAGGCACATATACATAAATTGAGCAAAGACCTATAAAAGGGATAAGCTGCAATCACAATTTTGGTAGTTAGCAAAAAGCACGAATATGACTGATTTTAGGATGGCCAAAGAAGAACTGCTTTAGTTGACAAAAGAAAGTTTTGATGCACTATTCCAAATAGAACCAAAGTATTGGTGTAGGGTGTTCTTCAATGAGGAATTCAAGTGTGATAACATCAATAACAACATATACGAAGCATTCAATGTGAGGATAATAGATGCCAGATGCAAACTAGTCATCTCGATGCTTGAAGATATACATGTTATGGTCATGACTCAATTGCACAAATAAAGAGACGAGGCTGCAAAATGGACTAGACAATGTGGTCTTAGGATTACTAAGAAATTGGATGAGAACTTTGCTACAAGTAGGTATTGTCATCCCATTTGGAATGAGGATGAAGGATATGAGATAATAAAGGGTTCCGATAAGTATGTTGTCTATTTAGGTACGAGGAAATGTTCATGTAGAGCATGCCAACTAAGTGAGATTTTTTGTGCACATGTCATATGTGCGATTCAATTGAAGGGCCACAACATAGAGGATTACATTGATGATTGGTATAAGAAACCGAAATGCTTTGCTTCGTATCAACTCATGATACAACCAATCGGAAGTAGCAAGTTCTGAGAGCCAACAAATCGTGAAGCACCTCAACCTTTGCTACTAAAGAAGAAAATAGGAAGGCCAAAGCGAAACGAAGAATGACGGAGGGGGAGGTCTCAGGTTAACATAGGATGAGTAGGACATGTGTAAAGATGACGTGCTCTTATTGCCATGTAGTAGGACACAATACTAAAGGTTGTCAATTAAAGAAGCAGTATGAACAGTTTAGGCAAGCCGAAAGGCCTAATGAAGGGATAGTTGGAGAATGGCAAATAGAAAAGCGAAATGAGTTTTTTTTTTAGTTGATAGCAAGAAATCTAGTAAGTCATGACATTTGTGTTTATCTTACTTTATGGTTTATTACAAATACACACACACACACACACACACACACACACACACACACACACACACAATTGGCCTTATATGTAATGTCTTTGTCTTTGTCAGGTCATGAGAATGACATGTGAAGGATTGGCCAAAGCCCTTGCTATACTTGAAACTAAAGGTCTTGTTCAAAGAAGACAAGGTAGAAGACAGCCAACTGCAGGATTGGGCAAAGCAACTGAAGGGTAGTTAAGTCAACTGTATTTTAGCAGAAGAGAAAAAAATACCCAGTAAGTTCAATAATTTGTGTTTAGTTTTCCTTTATACGTTATTATATGGTCCAATGTTATATTTATGTTGTCTTTTGCCTCTTTCTAAAATTCGAAAAAGGCAAACTGGAGCTCAATTGTCAACAGAGGGCGCAACTTAAGGGCCACGACAAGATCCATCACAAGGGTCAACGTAAAGGCCACCATAAGGGTCATCACAAGGACCATCTCAAAGGTCAACAAAATGTGTCACTGAAGCTAAAGGGCTAGATAGAAGAACAACCATAAGAAAGCCAAGTCAAGGGCCAGCTATAAGAAGGCCATCTAGAAGATGTCTAGCTGAAGAATTGGCCAAAGAAGCCCCTGCTATAGTTGAACGGCCAAAACAAGGGCAAAGAAAAACATGGGCAAGAAGAAGGGCCAACAAATCACAAGTACCTAAAAATAACGCTCATCTTTGAACAAGAGAGGCTCTTGGGAAGAGGCTAAGATAATATGATTATGGTCTTTATACAGATGAGCATACTAGAACGGTTATTCTTAATGTAAGTTTCATTGGCTGCATTTAATTTAATTTATGGTGCAAACTTTTGCTAATAATTGAGTTTTTTTTTTTTTTTGGTAGCTTAGGAGAAGTTCAGAGGTTTTTATCTCTCAAGGCCCAACTCAAGAATTAGCAGCTGCGCCAACAAAAAAAAAAAAAAAAGTAAGAACCTAATTGCAGATCCATTTGAATCAATTCAGCCTATGACAGTTGCAGCTCCTTCTGAATTAGGTTAGCTTGGGACATTTGGAGCTCCATCAAAATTAGTGCATCTTGCGACAGTTGAAGAAAAAGTCACACATCTAGTTAGAAAAAGTGCATGGATTATGAATCAAATGAAAGATCCATCAAAATGAGCATGAACAGGAGGTGTTATGCATATTGATTGATGAAATAGCACGGGATAGGGTTTGTGGGGCTAAGGAGTCAGTTATTTTGTTTATAATTTGCTATTGATGGTTTATATATATATTTGTCATTGAGTTTGTGAGACTTAATTTCAATATTAATGAAACGATCTTGTTGCTTGTAATTTTTGCCCTTTTTTCCCCTTTTTTTGGATTCTACTTTTACTTACTATTTCTAGTAGTAGGTTTGTGATAGTGGTTGGGGTGCTCGTGTGGCTGGTGGTGACAGTTGGTGAAGCCTAGTGGTGGTGGGTTTGTTGTGGGGGTTGGGTTGGGGGCTCGTCCTGCACCTGGTACTGGCACAAGTATGCAATGTGCATAGCTTGCACCAGCACTTTTTGCAACAGACCCACCACCCATCACCAGCAGTGGCTGCTAATGGTGGGTCTATGGTGGTGGTTGTATACTAGTGTGGTGGATGGGGTTCTGGTAAGGCTAGTGGTGGTGGCTACTGATGCTTAATGCTGATGAGTCTATTATGGGGGTTGGGTTGAGGGCTCGTGCTACACATGGTGCAAGATGCAAGTGTGCAGTGTGCACATCTTGCACTAGCAACTTTTGCAGTAGCACACCACCAACACAATGGTGGCTAGTGGTGGCTCGAGCTGGTGCCTAGGGTGCCTCATGTGGTTGGTAGTGATGGCTGGAGGTTGATAGTGGCCAATGGTGGGCGGTGGTGGTGGCTGGTGGCTAGTGCAATTTCTAGAGGAAATGTACAAAAAAATTGACACCTAACTGATTACATTCTAAAAGACTTGGCACTTAAGTATTTACTTTTAACTACAAGTGGCTTTTAAGTAACCACTTTTAATAATAACTTGACACCTATGTGATTTTTTTTTTTTTTTATATCACGACTGGCACTTAAATGATCACTAAATACAACTTTTAAAACTCAAGTAGTCACTCGAGTCTGTCCTATATATATGTTGGTTTGCAGCAAACTAGAGAAGCTGGTTTATATATTCAATTCAACTTATGGCAACTTAATTCAATTCAATGTTTGTTGCTAGTTTATATTCAGTTTAAGTAAATAAGTCATCACAACACATCAATCCAATATACATCCATTCTTGCTGGTTTAAATTCAAGATTAAGCAAACAATATCTCATTCACTCATTCCCTTTCCTTGACCTCCCTACAAGCATAAGAAATAACTCACAATACATATGATAGTACAAACAAAAACAAAGCCAGAACAATCTTGTGGACAACACAAAACTTCTTCTTATCTTCCAAAAAGAATAACTTATATTTGATCCAAAACAATTATATTTGTCCACTCATTTACAACTATGGCAATCGGAGAAACTTCTTCTCATCTTCTAGTACTTTACATTTCATCATAAAGTAGGATAGATAAAAAAAAAAAAAAAAAAAAAAAAGCACGACAACAAACGTTTGGTAACACTTCCATTCAATTTTTATTCTTGAAACTCCATTCTTCAAATGGTTAGCCAAAGATGCTTGAACTTGCATTGAGTCAACATCGTCCAAGTCGTCCACAAGCGTAGATGGAGGTTGATGTCATCCATCAAGTAGGTCAAATATCACTTCTGTGACTCGGTGAGAGGATTTTACATCGACTCATTTGAAGTATTTGCATTCCACCCTTCTCTATATCGGGCGCATCTATAGAATCTTCTCCTAGGATTCATTCGAGTCCACAATGTTCTTCTTGGACTCGGTAACCTACAAAAACAAAAACGCTCACCTTCTCCTTCGCTTCAACGAGAGGAATTTGAGCCGCTATCGAAAGTCCTACTCTCCATTTCCAATATTCGGCTGTAGAATTTGGGGCAAATCGAATTAGGATTTTAGATTAGGGTTCGAGCGCTTCAATGGAGATTTCACCCGATTTAGGGTTTTAGATTTAAGGCAATTGGGGAGAAGACGTCGTTTTAGCCGATTGAAGGGCTTTATTTTGGCCAACTATGGAAACGGTGTCGCTTTGAGTGAATCAAAGTTGAGTTAGTTCTCAGGCAAGCCACATAGGCAAGTATTAATGTAGGATTTCTGACAGGGTTCGCCGAAGGTGTTACTCAAGTGTCCCATTTTTAAAAAATGTAACACTTAAGGGTCATTTTTGTAACTTTTGGTACTTGAATATCCTCTTGTGCCAAGTTTTGGAAGTTGGGGTGTTCTTTTGCCCCAAATCCATATAGTGAACTTGGCTAATAAGCTGCACAGACCCTCTTCGCAATCGGTGAGTTTACACTTTGAGACCCTAGCTTTACTAGAGGCGTTCTAGTATCTAAGGAAGAGCACTTCTCTGAACTCTAGTGTAGGGTCAAACAACTTAAATGCGATAAGATAGTGATAGATCAAGAAAAGGCTTTCTGAGAGGAGGCTGCTATTATAAATGCCTACAAATTAGAGACCCATCTTGAAAACCTAAGTCTAGCCCATTGCCTAAGAAAAACAAATAAAGTAGCGAACTAGATAGCTAAAACATATAAATATAATTACCTTCTTAGAGACTGGCTTACTTTATGGGACCTCATTGTTTCCAAGGCTCGTGTTTTGGTTTTGGAGAAACTACATGAAGTAATGAAACTTAGTCTTATTTTCTGACCTAAAAAAAAAAAATCAGCTTATAAGGGAGCATGACCCGCTGCCAGAGTAGCACTTTTGAGAAAAAGAAAATAAACATGGCTCTCTTCACGAAAGCCAAGAAAGTTAGGGAATAACTCAAATAACATCACGAACTTTTTTTTTTTTTTTTTTTGGCTTAATAATTGGAAAGTTCACTTTTCATTCTAATTGACATGAAAGGAGTTTTTATAGTTTTGATACCTGATTAAAATATAAAATGACTTTGACCAATATATGTATACATATATATAATGACAGGTGTCAATATCCATCTCTATTATAGTCACTAGTAGAAAAAAAATAAATGCTTTAAATTACATACGTCAATGTAAGTCCACTCAATAATTAGTGTTTTGCTCGAAAATCACTCCCTTCAAATCATCCTTTGATCCATTCAAATAAATGGGTTGGGCGGGTCAATTCTCGGGTTACATGAATTGGTCCCGAGCCAGAACTGTTTTTCAATTGTACCAAACGGACATACATCATTACCGACCAAAAAAAAGAAAAAAAAAACGGACATACACAATTATGACATGATCACGATCAACATAACCTCAAAACAACACATTTCATATCGTGTTCGTTTTGTTTGGTCATGCCTTGTCATTATCGTGAGTTGCCTTCCTAACTTGAGGTTGCATGTCTTGGATGCTTGATCAATTGAGCTTAGATGGGTGCATGAATGAAGCAAGAAACGAGGCAAACAGGAAAAAAGTAGGAGTGATTGGTTCCGATCCAGTCTAATGAAACTAATTATTTTTTGTCATGTTTTCATCCGGATATCTTATTACTCAAAGCACAAATGTAGAGTTCGAGATAAATCCTATACTTTCATCCGAATATGTTATTGTCTAATTATATGTTTCTATTTTCTTGAAA
This sequence comes from Eucalyptus cloeziana, assembly GCA_014182715.1. Lineage (NCBI taxonomy): Eukaryota > Viridiplantae > Streptophyta > Magnoliopsida > Myrtales > Myrtaceae > Eucalyptus > Eucalyptus cloeziana. The sequence continues at coordinate 2,396,662 of CM024637.1, read as the reverse complement.
ATAATAAACAAGATCCACTAATTTTTTTGAAAAAAAAGAAAAAAAAAGTACATGTAATTGGTTGGTCTAGTCCCCCTAGAATCGAAAGTAGGACTCCCGAACTGACACTTCCAAGAGCTGAACCAAACTAGCTAATTTGGTCCGGTCTAAGCGTTTCTTGGTTCGAGCAATCTGTTTTGCACACTCCCAAAGAAAAGTCTCTATCTTGTGCTGAGGTAATCAAAAAAAGGAGACAGGAGGAGCATACCGCGACAAATTCGATTTTCACGTGGCAAATTGGAGATATCTTAAAACCTGAGGGAGCCAACTGTAAATTCCTTTTTGTCCCTTCCCCCTGGAAAAAAATCTACCACCAGAACAGAAACAGACAGCCTCCTCACTTCTCTGTGCTCAACTCACTAGGAATACCGTTGTTTACTCGTCTTGCTTCGTTTCCATGTTCTCTTCAATGTCTTCATGCCCGACGGTCACAGCATACCGTCACTGAGCGAGCGGTGAGAGCACTCTCCAACTTTTCGGTCGAATTCGACTCGACCCGGGACTCGGAAAATGCTTGCGAAGCTCGACGCCAAATGCTTCCACGGGCTCGGTGCTCCGACGACACCTCCTGACGTGATGATCTCAATCCCTATCCCTCAGGGCAAGGCGAAACCGGTCGAGAAGCAACGGGAATGCAGGGTTCCAGGAAAACCCATGACGAGGAAGAGGTTTATCTGGACTCGCGAGCATAGACACGACGGGGGAAGTTCGGTTCATGCTGAAATTGGAACGGAGAAGAGGAGTTTGAGGAAAAATGAGAACTGGGAACTGAGGAGGAACGGTGGGAGCGATGATGGAATCGTGAATGGAAGTGAGGTGGGGGTCCAAGGTTGTCCGGGTAGTGGGAGTTCTATGGTGAGGAATGTGCAGACCAAGTGTTCGACGAAATGGGTGGGTTATGGTGGATGTATACCCGCGATTCTGCGAGCTTTAGATGCTATTGAGAACTTGGATGAGGCTTTCAGGCCATGGGAAGAGCGGCTTAGCAATAAAGAGAGAAGCATAATTTTGAAGGAGCAAACTCGATGGGAGAGAGCTATGGAGATATTCAGATGGTTCAAGAAAAAGGGTTGCTTTGAACTGAATGTGATTCATTATAACATCATGCTCAGGATTCTGGGGAAGGCATATCAATGGCGCCATTTGGAGCGTTTGTGGGATGAGATGAATGACAAAGGGATCATCCCGATCAACTCGACATATGGTACACTTATCGATGTTTACAGCAAAGGTGGGCGGAGAGAAGTGGCACTCGTTTGGCTTGGAAGAATGAGCAAGCAAGGGATTGAACCGGACGAGGTGACAATGGGGATTGTCATCCAAATGTACAAGAAGGGTGGAGAATTTCACAAGGCTGAGGACTTCTTCAGAAGATGGTCTCTAGGTGAATCACTAAAGCTGAGAGTCAACAGGACAAGGAGAGAGAGTAAAGTTCCGTTGTCTTCTCAAGAAAATGTTTGTTTAAGCTCGCATACATATAACACATTGATTGATAATTATGGTAAAGCTGGGCAACTTCAAGAAGCATCTGCAACATTCTTGCAGATGCTTAAAGAAGGGATAAAACCTACTACAGTTACTTTTAACACAATGATCCACATTAATGGAAAAAATGGCCGGTTAAAAGAAGTAGATATGCTGACGCAGAAGATGGAGGAGCTCGGTTGTGTGCCAGATACAAGAACTTATAATATACTGATTTCGATTTATACTAAGCACGACAATGTTAGAGTGGCTGGAGCTTACTTTAGAATGATGAAAGATGCCTGCCTTAAACCAGACCTGGTGAGTTATCGCACTCTTCTCTATGCATATTCCATAAGGCGAATGGTTCATGAAGCTGAAGAACTTGTGTGTGAAATGGATGAAAGGGATCTGGTGATTGATGAATACACACAATCAGCACTTCTTAGAATGTACATAGAAGCTGGGATGCTCGAAAAATCATGGTTATGGTTCAGGCGATTTCATCTTGAAGGGAATATGAGTTCTGAGTGTTATTCAGCCAATATCGATGCATATGGAGAGCGTGGTTATATTTCTGAGGCCGAGAGAGTTTTTCTATGTTGCCAAGAGCAGAGAAAGCAGACAGTTCTTGAGTACAATGTGATAATTAAAGCCTATGGGATAGCAAATAATTATGATAAAGCATGTCAAATTTTTGATAGCATGGAAGGCCAAGGGATATCTCCCGACAAATGTAGCTACAGTTCCATTATACAAATCTTAGCTGGTGCTGATTTTCCATACAGAGCATTACCCTATTTGAGGAAGATGCAGGAGATGGGTTTAGTAGAAGATTGCATCCCCTATTGTGCTTTGATCTCAAGCTTTGTGAAGATAGGGCAGTTAGAAATGGCAGAGGGACTTTACAGGGAGATGATTCAGTGTAATATACTACCTGATGTTGTTGTGTATGGTGTACTAATAAACGCTTGTGCTGATGCTGGAAGTGTTCAGGAAGCTCATGGTTATGTTAATGCTATGAAAGAAGCAGGCTTGACTGGAAATAATGTAATATACAACTCCCTGATAAAACTCTATACCAAAGTTGGTTTGTTGAGAGAAGCAGAAGAAACATACAGAATGCTTCAGTTGTCAGAGGGAGGTCCTGATGTTTTCTCATCGAATTGTATGATTGATCTGTACAGTGAGAGATCTATGGTTGAACAAGCCAAGCAGATCTTTGACAGAATGAAGCACGAGGGGGATGCCAATGAGTTCACATATGCAATGATGTTATGCATGTACAAGAGAATAGGAAGATTAGATAAGGCCCTACAAATTGCAAATCAGATGAGAGAATTAGGACTCCTAACAGATCAGTTAAGTTATAATAATGTGCTTGGACTGTATGTGCTAGATGGAAGAGTCAAGGACATGGTAGGAACCTTTAGGGAAATGATGGAAGCTGCAATTCAGCCTGATGATTCTACATTTAAATCACTTGGACACGTTCTAATGAAATATGGAGTTTCAAAGCACGCTGTTGGCAAACTGGAAGTGTTGGCAAAGAAGGATGCCCAAAGGGGGGTACAAGCATGGATGTCAGCTATATCAGCTGTGGTAGACAGCAACTATGACGGCTGATGTACAGAAGTCATTGTAAATCTTAGCAACCGAGGTTGTGCATAGTTCTCACTTTTATAATGATTTTACCCATGTTATGTCACAGCTATGGGTTTGACTTTGAGCAAAATCAATGTGCATATTTGGAGATGACTGGTTGCAGAGGGAGAGGTGACTTAATGTTCCAAATAAGCCAACCTCATAATGGAAAACTCGATCTATAGTATGAAGCCAGAACAATATGTTGAAATCCTTATTCAGCATGGTGAGTATCATAGACAATAGAAAAGTGCCATTAAAATGCAGATAGCTTTTGCAGCATAGAATCATCTTTGTAGGTTCTTGCATCCAAAACTATTAAAAATGCCTCTGGTTGGTGGATGTTGCCAATGGATTCTTAGTGAAACTGTCGATTCAAACTATACTCTTAGCTTTTTCATTCATAAATTGAAGTCCTGGGTTTTGCAGCTGCAGACCTTTTCAGATTACGAATTATCTAAAGGCATTGTATTTTGATATGTTAAGTTTTTTGTGGAGGGGTATTTGAACTGCGTATCTTTCCTTGTAGATTAGTTGTTTGTGTATTGCTGTCCATGATATAACTTTTCATCTGTTTCTTTTGATATCTGTGGTGTTCAAAAATTGTTGAAGAATGCAGCTGCAGAACCTTTGTAGTTTACAAATTCTCCAAAGGCAATGTATTTTGATATGTTAAGTTTTTTGTGGCGGGTATTTGAACTGCGTATCTTTCCTTGTAGATTAGTTCTTTGTGAATTGCTGTCCATTAAATAACTTTTCATCTGCTTCTTTCAATTTCCATGGTGTTCCAAAATTGTTGAAGAATGTAACTGATTTATACATTTGACTTATCTTCAACATTTTTAAAGCTTGTGGGCATAATTAAAAAGCATTATGCCAGGAAATTGTAAATAAAAATTAAAAGCTTTTATGCGTTTGAATGCATGTTCTATGTAAACCAATCAAATGTACGTTGAAAATTGTAGGATGTTAACTTCTTGAATGATGGGCTTGCTTTAAAATGTTATAACTTTTTATTTCCTTTTTTCTTATGAGAAAGGATTTTTTATTTTTGAACTTGAAGAACTTTTTTATCTTCATGCCTTCAAAAACATCTTGCTCAAAAAGCATGATAATGTGCTATATTAGATTCTTCATTCTGTGTTTTTAGCTTCCTCAACAGGCTTAAGCACACCGTAAAACTTGATACGGGTGTTACTTCTTTGCTAAATGAATTATTTAACATTACTTTGTTAATAAAGTAGTCTGCTGCCTCCTAATACTCAGTAGATAGATTGACCAACTGTCCCTATAACTTTATTTTTGTGGCTCTTTTCTTGCATACTAAATGCACAGTCTCAGTGTTTCCTGCTTCAGATGGACATGCTGTTGTAATATGAGCTGACACCACTTCTTTTTCTTTTTTTCTTTTTTTTTTTTTCCCTTTGAAATTCACAGAGCTTATGCTGCTTAGCACTTTGATTATTACCTGCTACTGGTCCTCTTGCGAAAATATATTTGAACTGTCGAAAATGGTGACTATTGCGTAGTGACATTTTACATTGATTGCACCATAATGATTTTATATTGAATTATTGCCACTGGGATTTCAAAGTGAGATTTTTAATATTGAAGAAGAGACAAGCATTGTTATTCCGTACTATTATCTTCAAGGAAGCTCACTTAGCTCCGGACTAAGTGTATAACAGACATGTAAACCAATGTGTTTGAGGCTGTGCTTACTAGAACAACATTGAAGGAAAAGGGAGGTAATATAGCTCTTTTGGAGGTGAATAACATGACCATGTAGGAAATTTTAATGGATTCCAGGCTTACTTTGCTGCTAGAATTATTGTAAATAAGGACAATGTCTTGAAACTTAGTTGCATCTAGGTTTTGAACTTATAACTGATGCTATGTTCTTGCCTCAGGAGACGTGATTCTTTTGGCCAGGTTGTTATTTTGATTCTCAATCACTTTGACCTTGATTATTAACGTTGGTCTTCCTTAATAAACCATTAAATCATTGATTTATCCTTTCAAATTTTTTAAGTAATGGCTTATTCTTGATCTTGACATTAAATTTTGAAATTTTTCCAGGGAGTGATCTTCAGAAGTACATCCACCTAATAGATAAAGGGTAAATGGTAGCCAGAGGAATCTATCTCAAGCGTTACAATCACGGAAAGGTTTTTGGGCTGTAACTAGTAGTGGTACCTTCTCCATGGTTCATTTTTTTCTCTGCGAAATTACCATGTAAGTTCGATATGTTGTATATCTGCATGAATTTCCTTATGTGTAATTTTTCACAACTGGGCGGAAACTCTCCCTTCTGCTACTCTTGCATTGACCTAGGAACCCTGAATAACCAGCAATAGGGAAATATGTGGTTGAGTTTCTTGAGAACTACTTGTAGGCGGTGGATGTTGTGATATTGGCCTGTTTTACTCCAAAAATGGAGCCATTCCCTCAAACAACATGGTTTGAAGAATGTCAGGCTCTCATAAGTTTTTGGGTTGGCCATGACAGTGTATTGGATATATGGTATACAGTAAGAACTTATGGTAGCGTCATTTTATGTGGGAGGCACTCCGGTGGTGCCATCATCACTGCTATATTGATGGCATTTCACTCAGCTCAGAAAGATAACAGTGCACGAAAGTCGTCTCGGTTTAACTGGCAGATTTGGTGTTGTGCTGTAACTATACTATTGTCTAACTCCACTGCAATATATTTGATTAATTGTGCCCCCGTGCGGCTCCATAGCATGGTTGCTTGATGTGCTATCAAATGTTGTCCTGATAGGTAAGTTAGATTTTATCTTGGACTATCGATGTAGGTGAACCAACTGTAAGCCTGTATGATTTGGTTTCAGATTGTGATGTCCCGAGTGGAGCATAATCGAAAATGCATGAGACAATTGCCCTTTTAATATGAGCACTCTTTCGCGATCTATCTTGAACAACAGTTCTCCTGAAATCTGCACCTTTCAAGGTCAAGGTTTACCCAACAAAACCCCGGAGTCCTAATTCCAGGATCTCTTGATGAAACTTATTTGAAGAACCCATCGGCACCAAGAAAAAGATGTCACATTCGAACGATTCTTTAGATTCGATCTTGTTAGTTGCAAGCGACGCCGGACCAGCGAATTTGAGACCTGTCTTCTGACACTATCTGATGTTTGAAGTCTATCGAAAATCAACAACCACGAGAGATGACCCAAAATTGAAGGAAATTTAAAGGTATAGAAACCAAATGGATGACAATTCGCTTTTATATTCTGTTTTTCGAGCAATACAGGTTAAAGAGGCAAAGCGGAAAAAATTTATTGCTCGCTCTTCTTAGAAGCAGAGATAATTACCTAGTTCCGCAAGAGAATCTGATACCCACCTCACAAACGAGCTAATTCATAATCAAATCCATAAGCTCCAGCTTTAAAGAGTTGAGATGCGAAGCAGAATCATAAACCCCTTTGTTTAGAAAAGTCCCCAAAAAATCGAGTATGCCTACAAATAATTATTATACCCAATGAACATTCTAAATGTAATTAATTGTTGCATTATCAATTTTAAATGGTCTAATCCAAAAAGTTAGACATTTAGTTGGATCTTCTACATGGTATCATAGGGGTATATGAAGTGGAAGTAGACGATAGTGCGGCTCTCGTTACTCCAACAAATGTGGAGAAAGATTCAATGAGCGATTCCTTAGACAGCAAGAGCTCTAACCCAGTTTATTTTGCATTTGTGAGCCCGTTCATCAATTTCATTTGTTATTCCTAATCCGGCTTGAACGCGAAACTCATGTTTTAAAGTCTTTTATGTCATGTTAAAGTATTTTACGTTGCTTGTCTATGGAATTTATATGCTTACATTCCATGTTACACTGTCTAACTCTTAATTTGCAGATTGGTTTTTCTAGCAATCACCTAGGTGATGGAGAGGGAGGCATTAGAGTACCTGAGTCGGCGTCTCCTTAAGGCTTTCCGGTGCCTCTATCAACCACTGCAAATGAGGCTAACTCGAAGCAATTCCTCTAGGCACATGCGCAATTGGAATCACATTGAACAGGACGAGATGCTCACGGGTAGTAGTATACAACTTGATAAAACGGCATTCGTGGTAATCTGATACTATTGCTAGATCATTCCCATTTTCCCATTTGTAATTCTAGTGAATTAATAAAGACTTTAATCTCGAAATTAGCATTTCATTAAGCAAATCAAACCACAATATATCTACATCGTGCTGTTAGCACCGTGCTCTCTTGTCGAGAAACTTAATATGAGAAATTCAGGAAATTTAAAAAAAGAAAAGAAAAGAAAAAGTCATACATGTATTATGCGATGTCAATTCACCGATAAACTTTTTAATTTGATCAATTTAGTCCTAAATATTTTGATGATTTACCAATATAGTCCTTTCGGCCAATTTTGACTCTGTCACAACCCTCCCAAAAATAATTGTAATTTGTTTATGGGGGAATGAGGGTTTAGCAGTATTGCCCAAAAGCAGGCCAATGACCCTTGATTAGGTGTGGATTGTCTGAAGTCTATACCTTGCACGACGTTGGTTTTTTAAGTTCGATTTAACCGAAGGGATTATAGGTGTTGCTACTAACCCTTTTGGGGTTATTTAGAAACAAATGAGATATAAGAGTTTGGTTTCGTTTTCTACACAGCCAAAAATTAATTATGTCCAAAGACTTGATTATGCTAATATTTTAATTAGCATTGGTAGGACGTTAATCTAAGTGATCAAACGACTTTTGTCAATTATGCGTCCTAAAGGTCTTGATGTCTCCACGTGTTCATGCAATGTTCTTTTTGGGGTTTATTATCATCCTAAAAATTGTCCTAACCATTCTAGAAGAAGAACAAGCAAGGTATTGAAATTGAGGGAATTAAACACCCAGGTATTTTAAACCTCAAAGTAAAGTGCAGAAATGAAAATCCAATACTTGTCGGGTAAAGAATATTACATGCTCATGTTATAAGTCTCAGGATATAACCCCCGTAAGTTTGACCTGATGCAAAGTCAGGCGAATAATAAACGTTGCTCTACTTTAAGCCTTTGGAGATGAACCCCCCAAAAGATTGAGTTTAGAGATTAATCATAATAGCCACAAATGGGCTAGATTATAGGGCAAGCCAAATTCTACCCATTTTATTGAAATGATGATACTAATCTAGACTACACTAATAATTTATTAAAATGGTTTATGCTTAATTTAAGAGCCTATTTAGTAACCAGCTAAATAGTGTATGATTCCATTTTTTGCTTCCTGAAAAAAAAAAAATCTATACAAAAATTTTGCATAGTTATCAAATGCATTTAAATGATCAGAAACTCGTCCATAGAATAGAATTAAAAAAATAATAATTTTTGAGCAAAAATCATTCATTATAATAGAATGGTTACCAAACAAGTCCTAAATTGATTTTATTAACTAGAACCTATGCTTATTTGATTATTAATTTCTGTATTTATTAACAAAACTAACCTAATTGATTATGAGCTAAACTAATGAACCTATTTCTATCACCATGGACCACCACCGCGGGCCACCATGTTGACGCCTCCTTGGACTCTTGGCAGTTGGCCTCGATCATCAATTCACTCATTCAACCATGCATTTATTCAACCCAAGCATTAGCAAGCTCACCTAATTAATCAAGAACATTGCATTTGGCTAGGGAATTTGATAGATTATGCGATTCAATTATCCATCCTCCTCATAAGAACTAAGGATTGAATAGTTAATACTAAGTGGTTGTTAATATCCACTAGCATTTCACAAAGTGTTGAGGCTAATGGTACAACCTAGAAGGCAAGTTGAGTAGGTCATGTGATAATATTATAAATCTTTCACAGAATATCAAACTATCAACACACAAAATGGTGTCAAATGCAAGTTAGCGTGGGTGAAGTGAGACAAGTAGATCACTTAGTAATATAGTGATTCAGCTCTTTAGTAAAGCCTACATCCATTCTCTAACTAACAGCCTTAATAGTCGTTGGATTCCATTAGTAATCAGTAAAGCAAGTTACAAACTTACAATTGGCTAGTGATGGTCCTTTCACTTGATAGATCACACTATCAAGACACAACTTACTTGACTATCAACTATTAGTATGCCAAACCAATGCAAAGAGAAGTATAGAACAAGATCATAAACAATTTCTAACTTAGATTGTACTAGCAGTATTCAATGTGTCTAACCCTCTTCTTAGCATCGTTGTTGCTTATATACTGAAGTCTTCAATCTATCCATTGGAGACCTTCAAAGATACCTAGCTAGCTATTTGAGAGTCGTTAGAAACCTTAGATATAATTGGGACTGCTCCTACAATCAATTTGTCTGATTATCGCAAGTTTCCTAAAATAGAGTCTAATGAACTACCCTTAAGTTGAAAAACTGTCAGATGCTAGTCCAATTTATTTCCCGATTTTCCATTTATGAAGTCTAGTCTTGTAACAGCTATTTTTTGTACCATCAATAGTAATCAATGCATCACCATCACGATCTCTTGCACATTATCACCAATGTGGATTGTGAGTGATTTGGTTGATGTTCTTCAGTGACGATTGACATGTGATGTTAGGACAAATGATATTCTACCTTTATCAGTACCAGAAGACTCTCGAGAACACTAGCTTGACTGATCCTTTCAAGCTACCATGAGATATCACATTGATTCTTGTTCTCCTAAATGTCAAAACCTAGTTTCTTGTCATGGTTGTTGATATTTAATTTTTAGCTGACATGATTAATCAAAATTTTGAAATTGGAGTTCCTAATCGCAATATGGCTTGTTTCTCACCGAAAAGAATTATTTTAGTGTTTTTCAAGTTAATTTTAGTTTCATAGCGTTTTGTTTAAATCCAAAAATTTATTTCATCGATAATCCAAGAAAATTTTTAGAGTTGATTTTTTGGTCAATCATTAATGTCAACCCTAATCAAAATTCTCAAAAAAAAAAAATCATTTTTTTTTTACCTTAATTTGACTCAAAACTCATCAATTTTGCAAAAATTGATTAAAAACCAACTTTTCCCCAAATTGGGAATTTTGAATTTTGATCAACAAAAATCAAAATCCATTCATTTTTAGTCATTTTCTAAAAACTTTTCTTTACAACATTTGATCAAGAGGTCATTCCGCATTCAATTGTCAAGCCAATTTTGGAATTCCAAGCTTAAGACAAAATTTCCCCAATTTGAGTTCTAATTAGGAGTTTTGATCAATTCCTCATGATTAATGCAAACTAACTAAATTTGAATACAAGTAACTCAATCTAATTGGGTGTTGGTTCAATTAACCTAATTCATTTTGACCCATGCTTGACTATCATTTAATTGAATCAATTGATGCCCAATTAGGCCACTTGAACATCAATTGTATATGTTGTTATAACTCAAGGTGTCACTTAAGGAGATTTGAATGAGGTTGGGAGAAATTGATGTGTTATATGTCAATTTGATCGACCCAAGCCAACCTAGTTTGAAACCAGGTTGTTAACACCTAAATATTAACAATCCATTTAGTTAATTATTACTTAGAAAATTAGGGATTGATTTTGACCCCTAAACAAAAATAATATAATTAAATTGCATATCATATAGTGTTTAAAAGCATTCATCATTTATTGTATTGAATTGATGTAACCTAAGTTCCCGAACCCATCGATCTTTGGTTCCATAGAAATCGATGAAACACTCTTGATCCTCGATTGAATAATCTATGCGACCCCCCAAAAACGAGGCTAGTGGCAAGTCCAGGTTGATGTTTAGTTTGTCTAAAGAATTGTAAAATGAACTCCTGTCACACGAGGTATGGATTTGAGAAAACCCATGTTTATAATTGATAGCCTGTTTATGGTGTTTGCAAATGATAGCCCATTTGAGACACCATTTATATGAACCATCTGGACCATCTCGTAAACGATTACCTCTAAACCTGCTCCATTTGGCCAGGTCGCAACAGTTGTGAATTGAAGAAATTACGTCAACAATAAGAAGGGCCAGCTGAAGGCCTTGATGTAGGGCCAAGTGCATGGTAACCTCTAAGTCAACTACTACATAAACAAGGAGTAAATACCTCGTTAGTTGTACAAGTTGTGTTTGTGTTGTTTTATGGGATGATTTTGGTAAAGTTTAATTTTGTTATGTCTTGACAAATTGCAAGGTTGCTAAAAGCGAGGCACTACATCGAACTTGAGGGGCTCTTGGGAAAGGGATAAGGTAATATGGTTATAGTCTTTATACGAACTTCAATATTGGAATGAATATTTTGAATGTAAGTTTTATAGGTCTCATGCATGAAATTTATGTTATTGAACTTTGTTTGACAATATAAATATGTTGTTGTAACTTGGGAGAAGTTCGGAGGTGTTGATCTCTCAAGGTAGCCCAAGTCAAGGGTAATGGGTTGCATCTAAAAGAAGAAACTAACCAAAGTCAAGTGAAGCACAAGCTAGTTAGAATCCATGCAATGATGCTCCAAAATAAACAACACAAGCGGTAGGTCCAAAGACAAGAGTGATTGCTTCAAAGAAGATGACATTGGGTGTAGCTCTCAAATAGCCATAACGAAGAATGTAGCACCTCATTCATCTCAACCAATTGATGCCAACAACTCAAAAATAGCCATCAACATCACCACTAAAGAGCATTACAGATAACTTCTATCAAATGACCGTAAATTCTCCTAGAAATAATATGGTTGCTACTAGGAAAAAAATACATGGGATAGGAAGGCCGATATTAACAACTTGCACATTTAGTTGCAATTAGAAAGAGTGCAAGGATTATGAATCCAACCAAAAGTCCATCAAAAGAAAAATGAATTGGGTGGGGTGGGGGGCGGATTGGGCATTTTAACAAATGAGAGGGTACTAGATATGATATTTGTTTTTTCGTTGAGATGGGGAGCTTGACTGATGAACATACTGCCCATGTTTTTGGTCAATACCATTTGGTGGAAAGGGAAGTTGGATGTTCTTCTTTTATTAGTGTTGGAATGTGTCATTATTAATTAGTATTAGCTGTCATTGCAATTAATTAGTGATAGTTGTATCTATTAGCTACCAACTACCTATTAAATAGATTCTATTTCCAACTGAGTTCCTTATTGCAATTAATTAGTGATAGTTGTATCTATTAGCTACCAACTACCTATTAAATAGATTCTATTTCCAACTGAGTTCCTTATATATATATATATATATAGAGAGAGAGAGAGAGAGAGAGAGAGAGAGAGACTTATTGTATCTACAAAGAACAACCAATACACACATCAGTATTTTTCAACTTGGTATCAGAGCATAAAGGTCCTTTACCTCCGGTGATTTTTTTTTAATCTTTCCCTTTGATCATTTGGTCACTATGTTAGAAGAATCATCAACCATCCAGTCTAACCCCCTATCGTTTCTCACAAAGTCCGCTGAACCTCATCCTATTCGGCTTGGATAATTGATTCAAGGGCTTCAAATCATATGACTAATATGCCATATTTGTTCACATTCTATGTTCCTTGTCCCGGCAACCAAAAAATTTGAATTATCGATAGGAGTTTTTCGTCTATTGCAGGCAAAGGATCAATTCTACTTTTTGATTTTATTACACTTTATAATGTACCACATGTTCCCAAGTTAGCTTGTAACTTATTGTCTATTAGTAAACTTTTTAGAGAATCCAACTGTCGTGTTGTCATTTTTGCTTCCCATTGTGAGTTTCAGGATCAAATCTCGGGAAGAAAATTAGCAATGCTAGGATGAGGGATGGTCTCTACTACTTTGAAGAGTTTGTCTTTGATAAAAAAAAAGCTCAGACACATGGAACTTTCAGTTCTTCCCCTGTTCAACAAAAAATAATAATTTGGTGTTCAACAAAAAATAATGATTTGGCACATAGGTTGGGTCATCCTAGTTTTGGATACTTGAAACATTTGTTTCCTCAGTTGTTCAAAGGTGTGGATGTTTCTTCACTTCATTGTGACAATTGTCTTTTTTTTTAAAGTCATCATAATCATTATAGGCCAAATCAGTATCATGCATCATCACCATTTTATTTAATCCATAGCGATGTTTAGGGTTCTTCACCTTTGCCAACAAAAATCGGGAGACAACAGTTTGTCATATTCATAGATAATCATACCCAATTATGTTGGACATACTTGATGAGTGCTAAGTTTGAAGTTGAGTCATTGTTCAAAACTTTTTATCAAATGGTTGTGACCCATTTTTGCACTACTATTAATATTCTTCGTATGGATAATGGTACTGAGTATTATAACAAGAATTTAGGGAGTTTTTTGGGAGAAAAAGCATCATTCACCAATCAATTTGCCACATGACACCCCAATAGAATGGGATTGCCGAGCACAAAAATTGCCATCTCCTTGAAGTATCTCGTGCCCTCAGCTTTTCAATGCATGTATCTAAATACTTATGAGGGGAAGTTGTATTAATAGCATCTTATATAATTAATATGCTGCTTACTCGGGTGTTAAACTTTACTACCCCCTTATATTGTTTCAAACAAGTGTACCCCATAGCCCGTATTTTTTCTAATGTTCCTTTAAGGATGTTTGGTTGCATTGCATTTGTCCACCTTCTAAGTCAGTATCAATTTGGATCCTCGAGCTGAAAAGTGTGTGTTTATGGGGTATGTACCAAACCGAAGAGGTTACAAAACATTATAATTCACATACTAGCAAAACCCATATCACTATGGATATCATATTCATTGAGTCCCAATCGTTTTTTTCCAATAAATCTCTTCAGGGGGAGAATGCCAAAATTAGTGAAGAGATTTTGTGGCACTCAAACTCTCATGTCCTTCCCATTCCTTTGTTTAAGTCCTTGGAAATACCTTTGCCGAATCTTGATGTGTCAAAAACAAGGGGAGAAAAAGTTCAAGATCACAATGTGATCAATAAGGCCGAGCTTCAGGTTTATACTAGAAGAAAAACTCTTCAAAAGGTTGCAAACCAAAACCTTATCTTGGAGCCTCATCTGTCTGCAACCCCGGGAGATGATTCATTGCCTTCATCATTAGGTGATTCAAATAGTACATTTTTCCCTCCATTCTAGTCTCAAATTCTGATTCTAATACTTTGAATCTTGATATGCCTATAGCTCTTAGAAAATGGTTAGATCATGTACTCAGCATCCTATATCAAAACATGTGTCATATCAAAAGATGTCTCATCATCATAAAGTGTTTGTGTCAAACTTGTCTCACATATTTATTCCTAGAAATATCCAGGAAGCTTTGAAGGATTCAGAGTGGAAGATAGCGGATGAGGATGAAATGAGGGCACTTATAAAGAATGGCACCTGGGAATTGGTTGATGCACCTAAAAGAAAAAAGATTGTTGACTATAAATGGGTATTTAATGTAAAATGTAAACCTGATGGGAGTGTTGAATGAATATAAAGCAAAGCTAGTGGCAAAGGGGTTCACTCGACTTATGGAATTAACTATCAGAAGACCTTTGCCCCAGTTGCCAAGACAAATTCTATTTGGATTTTACTATCTTTGGCTGCTGTTCTTGATTGGCCCTTACTCTAGTTAGACGTAAAGAATGCGTTTTTGAATGGTGACCTGGAAGAGGAAGTGTTTATGAGTTTGCCCCCAGGTTTTGCAAAAATAAAGGCAAAGTCTACAGATTGAAAAAAGTCATTGTACGGACTTAAACAATCTCCAAGAGCATGGTTTGAACAGTTCGAGAAGGTGATTAAAAGGTTCGGCCATCACCAAAGTCAAGGGGATCACACTCTATTCTATAAACACTCGAAGGAAGGTGAGCGTGCCATTCTAATTGTCTATTTGATGATATAATACTAATTGGTGATGACAAAGTTGAGTTGGAAAGCTTACGAAAGAAGCTAGTTGAGGAGTTTGAAGTTAAAGATTTGGATATCTTGAAATATTTCCTTGAAATAGAATTTGCGATATCTAAGAAGGGCATATTTGTTAACCAAAGCAAATATGTGCTTGATTTGCTCAAAGAGACAAGTTTATTAGGATGTAAAGAGGCGAAGACACCCATGGAGCAAAATTTGAAACTTGAACTAGCCAAGGTTAAAGAAGTGATAGATTGAGAAATGTATCAAAGGCTTGTCGATCGACTTAATTATTTATTTCACACTCGACCCGACATAGCATTTTCTATAAGTATGGTGAGCCAGTTCATGCACTCACCAGGGCCAAGGCATTTTAAAGCAGTATATGAATTCTACGCTACTTGAAGGGAAGTCTTGATAAGGGTCTAATGTTTGAGAAACATGGATATCTGGAAATTGAGGTGTTCACCAATGCAGATTGGGCTGGAAGCATTATGGATAAGAGATCTACTTCAGGCTTTTGCACATTTGTTGGTGGAAATTTAATTATTTGGAAGAGTAAAAAGCATAGTGTGGTGGCAAGAAGTAGTGCTGAAGCTGAGTTTCGGTCAATTGCACATGGTGTATGTGAAGTTATGTGGATTAAAGGTATCTAGGATGAACTATGGACCTAGAGTTCCATACCTATGAAAGTGTATTACGGTAATAAGCCAGCAATTGCAATTGCTCATAATCCCATGTTACATGAATGGACAAAGCATGTGGAAGTTAATAAACACTTCATTAAAGAAAAACTTGCTAGCGGACTGATTTGTATGTTGTATATTTCTAGTGATGAATAGGCTATTGACATTCTAACCAAGGGACTACATAGAAGACAATTTGACCGTCTAGTGAAAAAGTTGTCTATTGAAGATATCTTCAAGTCAACTTGAGGGGGAGTGTTGGAATGTGTTGCTATTAATTAGTGTTAGTTGTCATTGCAATTAATTAGTGATAGTTGTATCTATTAGCTACCAACTACCCTATTAAATAAGTTCTATTTCCAACTGAGTTCCTGATGTATATAAATAGAGACTTATTGTATCTATAGAGAACAACCAATACACACATCAGTAGTTTTCAACTATTAGTTAGATTGACAAAATGTAAAGAAACAATTGAATATCAATAGTAATGATGTTTATTTTGTTTATGCTATTACCAGTTCCATTTTTTGTCTTGTTGGTTTGTGATGGTTTATATTAGCATGGTGCATTGTACTTGTGATACACTTCTTTTTGTAGGTGATACAAGCAAAACACTACTAAGATTGCACTAGCCAATTGATCTTGCTGGTTTTGTCTATTCTTTTGCCAATGCCCATTTTTCATCTTGCTTTTGGCTTGCTTGGTCTTGTGCTGCTAGTGCAAGTTTATTTTGGGACTACTAGTGTTGTTGGTTTGTGATTACACTAGCAGTGTTTGTGCAACCGGTGTAAGTAACAAACTACTCCAGCACTTGTTTGTGCCGGTGTGTGCTTAGCATTGAAGAGATCACTTTTTAACAATAACTAGCATTGAACTAATCATTTTAAACAAAAATTGGCATTCAAAAATCATTATTTATAACTTTCTAAGGTCAGGGGCTTTTGGGATTTTAATATATCATCTTGCACGAAGAAGGTTCTTTCAACCGATAGATGATATATTTCAAAGGCTTTTATTCTCATTTCAAATGCTCGAAAATCAACTACTAAATTAGCATTCCCCGCTTGATCGATAACTTGAAATCTTCTTCTCCGATCTAGGTGGTCCTCATCGAGGAAAGTAGCATGAAACTTCTTCTCGACATGACATAAGATCCCCCTTTTAATGCACACCTCTAAGCTCTCTCCCCAATCTATTTTTGAAATGGCTTGGTCGATCCTCTGTCTTAAGGACAGAAAGATCAAGAGTTCTTAGATCTAACTAAGAGTCATTCTTTTGGAAAAGTCCTTTCCTTTCCTTCCTTTCTAGTGAAAGTGGAAGTTTGTAAATCTTTAGGGCAACAAACCTATCACCCACTGAAGCCATAGGACGGCTAGCAACCTCAATAGCTATTAACTCCCTACCACGCATACCCTCGCTAGAAAAAGATTCCATCGGCTCTTCTCTCGTATGAAGACCAAGAACAGCAACTTCTTACCCCCCACACAGTCATGAGAACACATCCTGTTACCATTTTCCCTTTTATTTGTTGCCTTAGTACGGCTATGCCAATCACTCATGAACTTGTTACCACTTGCTAACTTTACTAGCGTTTGCAACAAATATTACAGCAAACTAACAAATTATACAAGAATCATAATACACAGCTAAGTAAGAGAAATTGTTAATTTCACAAGGATTGATTTTCAATCACATTTCCACCAAAAGACCAAAAATTGCAGCAATGAAGATCAATTGCATCACATGGTAAACAACCCATCATTAATTGAATTGCAATCGCATTTCCACTGCATATGGGTTTGCTTTCCACCAAATATTTTAGCAAGCCAATAACACAATTAATTTTACAAATTACCCTAATACAATTACATATTCCACAAGTTTTCAACGATGGTGAATTGAGAAATTTCTTCTCATTGCTTACACTACATTTCAAGATAAGATAGGTCAAACAACAGAACAATGCAATCACCATTCAATAACACTTTTTTTTTCCCTTTTCAACCTTGAAACTTCCTTCTTCACTCCAAGATAACCTTTGCCGCTCGAACTTAGAATTCCGCATCAACCCATTTGAAATATTTGCACTTTGAGCCTTTGCTATACTTGGTGCAAGGCTCATAAGCTTCTACACTCCATTTGCAAGATTGAGTTGTCAAATTTTGTGGCAAATTGAGTTAGGGTTTGGATTTTGGGTTGAATGGTTGTTAGGGTTTGACATTGGAAATTGCTTCAAATTACCGATTTAGGGTTTTTAATTGGGGTAAATATTCTAAACGATGTTGTTTAAAGTTTATATATTGACTAGACACACTAACAAGCCATGTCAAATTAATACATTAATAAGACATGACCATGTCGAATTTCCGTGGATCCTCATTGCAGTCAGCATATAAATGATCGTTTTTTTTTTAAATGGCACTTAAGTGATCATATTTTAGAATAGATATTTCGTAAATCTAGTACATATATCAAAATGAATTTAAACTGTCGCATTTTGTAAGATGAACATTTTCAAGGATCCATATTTAAACAATATTGGGCCCATGCTTTGACCTTACAAACAGGAATTCTTAATAAATTTTGTCAGCCATTTAAAGATGATAAAATCCCTAGCTTGGAGGGGAGCGTTGGAAAAATAAGAACCGCTAGTCAATAGACTCCAAATTTAATAGGAGATCTGGCTCAAATCTATAAAGAAGGAAATAAAAAAGTATATTTGACAATTCATATACATCCCTAAATAAGTATTCCATCTTATTTAAATATAATGAAATACCCCCAATGTGATACGAAGAATTGTGAGTTTCCCATCATTAGCGTAGTCTTCCAGGGGCTCTCTCCTTGGCCGACTGAACCACTCTAATTCATTTACTCCTTTGTGTGTGTCATTACAGAGAAAACTGTCAATGTCGCTCAAGGAACAACAACAGGCCCAAGTAATGAAAGAAGCAGTCGTGCTGTATCCGTCACCGGCCATCGGCCACCTCATCTCCATGGTGGAGCTCGCCAAGCTCCTCCTCACCTACCGCCCTTCCCTCTCCATTCACATCCTCATCACCAACCAAGCTTACGACGCCGGCTCCACCACCGCCTACATCACCTCTGTCTCCGCCACCGCCCCCTCCATCGTCTTTCACTTCTTCCCTGCAACCACCCTCCCTCCAGATTTCGCCACCACCTCCCCCCACCACGAGACCCTCGCCTTCGAGCTCCTCCGCCTCAACAACCCAAATGTCCACCATACCCTCACCTCTATCTTAAAAAACCACATAATTCACGGCTTCATCATCGACTTCTTCTGCGCCCCCGCCGTCGCCGTTGCGCATGAGCTCAAAATCCCCAGCTACTATTTCTTCACTTCCGGCGCCTGTTTCCTCAACTTCTTCCTCTACACCCCAACTCTTCACGACAAGTTTGACAAAAGCATTAAAGACTTCGATGCCCCCATAGATGTCCCCGGCACACCGTCGATACCGCCCTCCGATGTTTGCAAGCCATTGCAAGATCGCTATGACGAGGCCTACAAAGGCTTCTTGGATTCATCCCTGAAGATGCAGACTTCGACCGGGATCATAGTCAACACCTTCGAGAAGCTCGAGCCAAGAACCATACGAGCCATCGTGGACGGCGAGTGTGTGCCCAACGGGCCCACTCCGCCCCTTTATTGCATCGGGCCACAGACCTCTAGCAAGGGACACGACGATGGCAGATCGTCAGAGTCTCTGACGTGGCTGGACTCGCAGCCTAGAGGGAGCGTTCTGTTCCTGTGTTTCGGGAGCTTGGGCGTGTTCGCGGTGGAACAACTGAAGGAAATAGCGTTGGGGCTGGAGAGGAGCGGTCACCGGTTCTTGTGGGTGGTCCGTAACCCGACAAATGACAAGAACCAAAAGGCCGCTACGTCGTCGACGGTGGCCGACCTGGACTTGAGCTCCCTGCTTCCGGAGGGCTTTTTGAAACGTACCAAAGAGAGGGGGCTCGTGGTAAGGAAATGGGCCCCGCAGGTGGCAGTGTTGAGCCACCCCTCGGTGGGCGGATTCGTGACTCACTGCGGGTGGAACTCGGTGCTCGAGGCTGTGCGCGCGGGCGTGCCGATGCTGGCGTGGCCACTCTACGCGGAGCAGGGGCACAACAAGGTGGTGCTGGTGCAGGAGATGAAAATCGCCCTGCCGGTGGACGAGTCAGAGGACGGGCTGGTGAGTTCGGAGGAAGTGGAGAAGCGAGTCGGACAGTTGATGGAGAGGGAGGAGGGCGAGATCGTGAGAAAGCGAGTGCTTGCCATGAAGGAAGAAGCTGAGGCAGCGCTGAGCCCCGGCGGGTCATCTCGGTTGGCATTGGCCAAACTCATTGAGTCGTGGAAGCGCGAGTGAAATCCGCTGGACTTTGTGGGTCGTCGTCCGTCATCGTCCGTCTTTTGATGAGTCTTTCTTTCTAGTCGTCCTTTAGGTTTTGCAGTATATGATGGCGGCGAATTGACGTGCCACGAGCAAAGTCGCACGTGCTTGATCTATTTTTCTTTTTCCCTAAATGTCCAACAGATTAACGTGCGATGGTCGAATATAATCTTGTAGATTATGCTTTGATTCTCCTCCATGCAAATAAAATCCTTTCTTTTATGCGTGAAATTATATCTCTCCTGAATTGTACTACGGTTCTTCTCTCTTGATGTGCTACCATGACCATTTTCGGGTGGTTTTGTAGACACCAATCAACTGTACCTTTGGAAAAAAAAAATTTAGCCGGAAGTCCTCCCAAAAATAGAGTAAAATTGAAATTAGTTGAGGAAGTCAACGGTTTTCACAGAAATCTTTATGACCCATCTTTGACCGTCACTTCGTTATTTTACAAAGGACAATCAGCTAAGCATTATTATATAAAAATAATAAATCCAGCACTTTATATCCCTGTTACAACATAACACTATTAAATATAAACTACCGAAAAAAAAATACGTAAAGGACCGCTATGTATGTGGGTGTAAATATATATAAATTTTTTTTTTTTGGGGGAGGGGACTAGAATTTTCTGACGATGGGCCCCAAACCATTTAATCCGGGCTAATTAGGTGGGCCCACCTGTCCACCCCAAAGATCTCTGTCCACCTTGACTCCATTTGGAAGGAGACGGCAGGTCATCGTCAGATAACGGGCGAGCGGTGACATGGCTGAGCACGGAACGCTGCTCCATCCACAGAGAATGGCCATTATTCGGTCAAATGGGCCGGAAAGAGCGTGTCTGCGGGTCCGTGACTTGGTCTAGTGCAGACGGTTGGGTTTGGAGCTTTAGATTGTGTGGCTGGCCAGTTTTTTTTTCCTCTTAATCAACTTTGAAGGTTCATAAATATTATTCTAGTCTCATCTTACTTCGGTCGACAAAAACATAACTTCAAGAAGAAGGGTTGTTTTGAGTCGAATGTGATTCATTATAACACCATGCTCAAGATTCTGGGGAAGGCACATCAGTGGTCGCATATAGAGCGTTTGTGGGATGAGATGAATGACAAAGGGATCGTCCCGAACATCTCGTCATATGGTGCACTTATTGATGTTTACAGCAAAGGTGGGCGGAGAGATGCGGCACTCGTTTAGCTTGGAAGAATGAGCAAGCTAGGGATTGAACCTGATGAGGTGACAATGGGGACTGTCATCCAAATGTACAAGAAGGGTGCAGAGTTTCACAAGGCTGAGGACTTTTCCAGAAGATGGTCTTTAGATGAATCACTGAAGCTGAGAGTCGATAGGACAAGGAGAGAAAGTAAGGTTCCATTGTCTTCTCGAGAGAATGTTTGTTTAAGCTCGCATACATATAACACGTCGATTGATAATTATAGTAAAGGTGGGCAACTTCAAGAAGCATCTGCAACATCCTTGCAGATGCTTAAAAAAGGAATAACACCTACTGCATATACTTATAACGCAATGATCCACATTAATGGTAAAAATGGCCACTTAAAAGAATTAGATATGCTGATGCGGAAGATGGAGGAGCTAGGTTGAGCGCCTGACACAAGAACTTATAATAAATTGATTTCAATTTATACTAAGCACAGCAATGTTAGAGTGGCTGGCGCTTACTTTCGAATGATGAAAGATGCCTGCCTTAAACCAGACCTGGTGAGTTATCGCACTCTTCTGTATGCATGTTCCGTAAGGCGGATGGTTCATCAAGCTGAAGAACTTGTGTGTGAAATAGATGAAAGGGATCTGGTGATTGATAAAAACACACAATCAGCACTTCTTAGAATGTACATAGAAGCTGGGATGCTCGAAAAATCATGGTTATGGTTCAGACGATTTCATCTTGAAGGAATATGAGTTTTAAATGTTATTCAGCCAATATCGATGCATATGGAGAGTGTGGTTATATTTCTGAGGCTGAGAGAGTTTTCCTATGGTGCCAAGAGCAGACAAGGCAGACAGTTCTTGAGTACAATGTGATAATTAAAGCTTATGGGATAGCAAATAATTATGATAAAGCATGTCACATTTTTGATAGCATGGAAGGCCAAGGGATATCTCCTCACAAATGGAGCTACGGTTCCATTCTACAAATCTTAGCTGGTGCTGATTTTCCATACAGAGCATTACCCTATTTGAGGAAGATGTAGGAGATGGGTTTAGTAAAAGATTGCATCCCCTATTTGTGCTTTGAGGGCAGTTAGAAATGGCAGAGGGACTTTACAGGGAGATGATTCAGTGTAATATACTACCTGACGTTGTTGTGTATGGTGTACTAATAAATGCTTGTGCTGATGCCAGAAGTGTTCAGGAAGCTTATGGTTATGTCAACACTATGAAAGAAGCAGGCTTGACTGGAAATAATGTAATATACAACTCCCTGGTCAAACCTTATACCAAAGTCGGTTTATTTGAGAGAAGCGGAAGAAACATACAGAATGCCTCAGTTGTCAGAGTTAGGTCCTGATGTTTTCTCATCGAATTGTATGATTGATCTGTACAGGGAGATCTATGGTTGAACAAGCCGGACAGATCTTTGCCGGAATGAAGCACAATGGGGATGCTGATGAGTTCACATATGCAATGATGTTATGCATGTACAAGAGAATAGGAAGATTAGATTAAGGGCCCTACAAATTGCAAATCAGATGAGAAAATTAGGACTCCCTAACAGATCAGCTAAGTTACAGTAATGTGCTTGCTCTCTACGTGCTAGATGGAAGAGTTAAGGACATGGTAGGAACCTTCAGGGCAATGATGGAAGCTGCAATTCAGCCTGATGATTCTACATTTAAATCACTTGGACACGTTCTAATGAAAAATGGAGTTTCAAAGCACGCTGTTGGTAAAGTGGAAGTGTTGGCAAAGAAGGAGGCCCAAAGGGGGGTACGAGCATGGATGTCAGCTATGTCAGCTGTGGTAGACCACACCTACAACAACTGATGTGCAGAAGTCTTTGTAAATCTTCGGAACCAAGGTTGGCATAGGTCTCACTTTTATGATGATTTTACCCATGTAATGTCACAGCTATGGATTTGACTTTGAGCAAAATTAATGTGCAAATTTGGACATGACTGGTTGCAGAGGTAGAGGTGACTTAATGTTCCACACAAGACAATCTCATAATAGAAAACTCAATCTTTAGGATGAAACCAGAACAATATGTTGAAATCCTTATGCAGCATGTTGAGTATCATAGACAATAGAAATGTGCCATCAAAATGACAGATAGCTTTTGCAGCATAGAATCATCTTAGTAGGTTCTTGCATCCAAAACCGTTAAAATTGCCTCTGTTTGATGGATGTTGCCATTGGATTCTTAGTGCAACTGTTGATGCAAACTGTACTCTTAGTTTTTCATTCATAAATGGAGTCCTGGGTTTTGCAGCTGCAGAACCATTTTAGTTTACCAATTCTCAAAAGGCATTGTATTTTGATATGTTAAGTATTTTGTGGTGGGGTATTTGAACTGCATATCTTTCCTTGTAGATTAGTTCTTTGTGAATTGCTGTCCGTGATGTAACATTTCGTCTGTTTTTTTTTTTTTTTTTTTTTGTTTCCATGGTGTTCCAAAATTGTTGAAGAATGTAACTGATTTATACATTTGACTTATCTTCAGTATTTTTAAAGCTGTGCACATAACTAAAAAGCATTATGCCAGGAAATTGTAAATAACAATTAAGAGCTTTTATGCGTTTGAATGCATGTTGTATGTAAACCAATCAAATGTATGTCGAAAATTGTAGGATGTTAACTTCTTGAATGATGGGCTTGCTTTAAAAATGTTATCATTTTTTATTTCTTTTTTCTGATGAGAAAGGATTTTTTATTTTAGAACTTGAAGAACTTTTTTTCGATCTTCATGCCTTCAAGAAGATCTTGCTCAAAAAGCATGACAATGTGCTATATTAGATTCTTGATTCCGTGTTTTTAGCTTCCTCAATAGGTTTGGGTGCGCATGACAAAATTTATGTTTCTTGATTTCTTTCTCGTTTCTCTGTTCCCCAATGAACGTTTGGAAAATCCGTTTGCAACGCAATTTGATTTCTCTATTTCAAACAGATTTCTATTCCGGAAATAGAAAAATTGAAGAAATCGGAAGCTGAAATTTTTAACTTCTCAATTTCTGAAATAGAAATCGAAGTTGAAATCAAACCATATAAAAGAACCTTGCGCTTTCTTTCTAACTTAATTCACTTATAACCACAACTTCACAAATTATTGTTAATTTTCTTTTTCTTATTTTGCTCGTGTTTTTTTTTTTCAATTTTTTTTTTTTTTGGATAACTTCCTCTTTAGGATGAAAGGCAATTGAATGGGTCCCCAATTTTAAAAAACGACCAAATTTTTCAAATGCTTACTTAAAAACAATTGGGCTCTTTCCTCCTAGAAAAGGCACGCGCATGGCCAATTGAAGAAAAAGTTCTTACGTAATAAATGAATAAAAAACGTGCCTAGAAATTTAACCTCGTTTCTTTACGGATTCAAAATTCTTGTAAAATCAAAATAATTAAATTGTTATACAATCTTGAATTTTAATTCGAAGGCAAGAGATTCAAGAAAATCTCTCTCTTTGCTATGCAATGGCCATTAAAGGTTCATTGAGCAACAATAAAGAAATTAGAGATGAGCAACTAGACTGATTTAATTCGAGAATCAAAATAAACCGACATTCTCCCGATTTGTTCCTAACCATAAACGTTACTTCAAGGTAGAATTCTCATATATTCATTTACACCATCAATTTTATTTTGTTGATAATCTTGTATAATACTAGTCTTTGATAAAATGATAAGGTTGTATAGGCACCATTGATGGCACACATATTCATGCTTCCGCAATACTTATCTAAACCTATGTAAGATGAGCTTGCAAATGATACATTGACCAAGGAGGGAAATCAAATAAATACGCTTAGAAAAACCATTGCCAATAAAATGGCAAGGAATAATAATATGCCGGAAATTCCATGAAATTGTATTTTTAACTTTTATAATGTATTAGTATTATTTCGACTATTATTTTGTATTTGAGGATTACCTATGTTATTATCTAATCAATTTCTATTCCTAGAAATAGAAATTTTATTCTGTTATCAAACGGATTTTTGTTTCGAAATAGAAATTTTGAGTCGTTATCAAACGGATTTCTTTGCTCAGAAACTTGTTCGGGAAATAGAAATTGAGAAATTGATTTCTAGCCAGAAATCAATTTTTGTTTCAGAAATTTTGTCATGCGCAGCCTTAAACATTAGACCCCCAAAAAAAAAAAAAAAAAAAGGCTTAAGCGCAAGCACACTATAAAACTCGATATGGGTCTTACTTATTTGCTAAATGAAATATTTGACTTTACTTTGTTAATAAAGTAGTCTGCTGCCTCCTAATGCATAGTAGATAGATTGATCTACTGTCCCTGAAACATTCTTTTGTGTGGCTCTTTTTTGGCGTACTAAATGTACAGTCTCAGTTGTTTCCTGCTTCAGATGGGCATGCTGTTGTAATATGAGCTGATATTGCTTAGCACTTTGATTATTACCTGCTATGAGCCCTCTTGGGAAAATATCTTTGAACTGTTGAAAATGGCGACTATTGCGTGGTGAGATTTTACATTGATTGCACCATAATATTGAAGAAGAGACAAGCATTGTTATTCCATACTATTATCGTCAAGGAAGCTCTCTTAGCTCAGGACCAAGCGTGTAACAGACATGTAAACCACCGTGTTTGAGGCTTTGCAGAATTGAGGGAAATGGGGAGGTGATATAGCTGTTTTAAAGTGAATAACAGGACCATGTAGGAAAATGTTAATGGATTCCAAGCTCACCTCGCAGCGAGAATTATTGTGAATAAGGACAATGCCTTGAAATTTAGCTGTATCAAGGTTTTGGACTTATATCTGATGCCATGTTCTTGCCTCAGGAAACGTGATTCATTGCTTTATCCTTTCAAATTTTTTTAGTTGATAGCTCATTCTTGATCTTGACATTTAGTTTCGAAATTTTGTGAGGGAGCGATCTTCGCAAGTACATCCACCTGATAGATGAAGGGGTAA
Source organism: Eucalyptus cloeziana (assembly GCA_014182715.1). NCBI lineage: Eukaryota > Viridiplantae > Streptophyta > Magnoliopsida > Myrtales > Myrtaceae > Eucalyptus > Eucalyptus cloeziana. The sequence goes on along the minus strand of CM024637.1, from coordinate 2,370,487 downwards.
ACGGTGGTCAGAGGAATCTATCTCAAGAGGTACAGTCACTAAAAGGTTTTTGGTCTGTAAGTTGTAGTTGCATCTTCTCGATGGTTCATTTTTTTCTCTGCAAAATTACTATATAAGTTCGATAAGTCGTATATCTACATGAATTCCTTATTTATGTGTAATTTTTCCCATACGGACGGAAATTCTCCCTTCTGTCACTCTTGCATTGACCTTAACAAGGAGTACAGTAAATATATGGTTGAGTTTCCCGAGAACTACTTGTAGGTGGTAAACGATATTGGCTTGTTATACTGGAAAGATCGAGCCATTCACTCGAACGACATGGTTTGAAGAATATTTTTTTTGGATTATCAAATGTAGCCTGTGCAACTTGATTCCGTATTGCAATGTCCCGAGCGAAGCATAATTGAAAACGCACGAGATAATTGTCGTTTCGATGCGAGATAATTGTCGTTTCGATGCGAGCACTCCTCGCGGTCTAGCTTGAACAATAGTTTCTTGAAATCTGCACCTTTCAAGCTCAGATTCACCCGCAAAAACCCAAGAGGGTCTCTTGATGAAACATAGTTAAAATACCCATCGGCAAACCAAGGAAAAGATATCGCACTCAAACGGTTCTTTGGATTCAATTTTCTTAGTTGCAAGCGACGCCTGACTAGTGAATTCAAAACCTGTCTTCTAACTCTACCCGGTGTTGGAAGTCTATCGAAAAACAACAACCAAGAGATGATACAAAATTTAGGGAAATTTGAAGGAAAAGAAACCAAATAAGACGATGACAATCGGCTCAACAAATTTGTTTAGGGTCACTCCTGGCAAGTGTGAAAATAACTCTCTTCCACGAGAGAATTTGAGATAGACCTCACAAAAGAGTTTATTCATTAACAAAGAGTTGAGATGTCAAGTAAAATCTTAAATCACTCTTTTTGAAAAAAAAAATCTCTCAAAGAATTGATTATGTATACTTCTGTTAACACTTTTAAATTGTCCAATCCATTTATCTAATGGGCAATTCCTCATATAATAAGAACTCTCATCCAAATAATTTTGCATTGTTAGTCACATGTCATTCCTAATCCGACTTGTAAGTGAAAATCGCGTTAAAGTATTCCACGTTCCCTATCTCAGAATTCGTATAGTGATATTATATTAAATTGTCCAACTCTTAAATTTTGGATTGAATTTTCTTGACAGGCACCTTAAAAAGGGACCAGCCCCTCCTCTTTCTAGCAGTCCGACATTCCAAGTTAGGGAGGGAGAGGAAAATAAGAGAGAAACAAGCCTGAGCCCAAGGACGTTGAAGTAAATACGAGAGTCACATGTCCCAAATTGCAAATTCTCGAAAAAGATTACGCTGCTGTGCATTTCGCCGGTGAACCCACCTCCACCTCCGGCCCTGAGCTTCTCCGGCGAGACAGAGCTTTCTGATTCCAGCTCACGGAGAAACAATGGTGATTTATTCTTCTTCTTCTTCTTCTTCTTCTGCTTCTTATTCTTCGTTGTGGCGGAGATGCCAGTGAGATTGACTAACAATGGTGCGTGCTCTCTGGTCATGCAGGCGGAGGCGGCAGTCGCGGGGGCAGCCGAAGAAGAGGACGTACAAGAAGTTCTCCTGCCTCTCCTCGACATGTTCTCCGATGAGCTCGTCAGCTCTTCCATGCCCGAGATCGCCGAAGGTATGTGCGTCTACACTCTTTCTGACTGCAGTACCAAAAGCCTCGAGAAAAAGACAAAGTCGGAGATGGGTTCTCTTTGCCCTAACTTTTTGTTGGCTGTGATGTCCCGTTGGTTAGGTTCCTGAGAGGTCTCAAGAGGAAGCCAATGGCTCTCATTAAGAAGCTGCGCAAGGCGGTGATGCTGGTTTTCATTGGTTAATTCTTGTTCTGATGAGTTCTCTTGTGTTCAGACTGAAGTGGCATGCCCTTTTCGATTGATGATGTCTATTATTTCAAGCTGTAAATGTGGTGGTTTTTCTTTTGAATCTGAAATTGGGTGCCTTTCTTGCGAATGTTTCTCTGCTTCAAGTTGTTGCTTGAGAAATTCAATGGCTCGCCTGTTGTATGGGCGTTTAGTAGCTCTGGTGGAATCAGCATCGGTCATGAGTTGTTGCTCTTGATTCAATGGAACTCTGAGCAATTAGTTGGAAGTGATCCTGGGTGTTGGTTGATGACTGAAATGGTTTTGCACTTATCCATCGGCCTCTCCTAATTGGGTGGTGGGGCCTTTGAGCTAGGGTGCATAGATCAATAGCTGTTAAATCAGCAGCAGCCAGACAACCGTTGAGATGGATCCACAGGTGAATGGCTTAAAGTGCTGCTTGCCTACTGAATCCATCTTACATGTTGCTCTCGAATATGCTATTTTCTCTCGAAGGAGAAATCTTTTTTTTTTTTTTGGAGGGAAATGGTTTACTGAGTATTTAGTTGACGGATGGTCAAGGTGCATCTTTTGTTAAATGGGTTGATTAAGGATGATATATGAGGTCTAATTCTCTAAAAGGAAAAAGAAAGCTTTGACACTGATTGAGCTGACTCTGGATGCTGTAATGCTCAAACGCTTATGTAATGTCCATGAACTGATATCATGGACGTATGAGCTGACTCTGGATGCTGTAATGCTCAAACGCTTATGTAATGTCCATGAACTGATATCATGGACGTATGTGCAATTTCTAGGCCTAAATATTTTGCTTGATTGGAATTTTAGAGACTGAATCTTAGTGTCTAGTAACTTGTTCCTGTTCTGTATGTCCAGATCATATTTTACACCATCATATTGCATTTCTTTCTTTCTTTTCTTCTGTTACTTTTGGATGATGCTGCCTTTCAATATGCCTGGTTGCTGTTCATGTTTGTTTTAGGGAAGATAAGCTCCTGATTGATTGTATAACTTATCTTGCATTAATAAGACAAATCTAATCATTAAATCTATCATATCATGGCTTAAAAAAGGGAGGCTCTGCCTGGTGAGAAACCTGAACCAGTTCGAACTCACCTGTGCAATGTGACTATTGTTCCAGAAATGATTGGAAGCATCATTGGAGTGTATAATGGTGAAACCTTCAATCAAGTACTCGTTGAGGTTCATTCCTTTCAAGTGAGTCCATGGGGGCAAACTTCAATGTCATCTCGTGTTCTTTCTTTATACCAGAGCAATCATGAATGCCATATGTCAATTTCTCTGTTTTTTCGCTTTACATTGAATGAGTTTAGAGACAATCTGAAGAGTAATCCCTCACATTTTCAAATATAAGGTTTGATATTAGTTGATTATTGAGGATACATGGGATTGTTCTTCATTTCTTGTTAGCATGCCCACATAATTATAATGCAGTGCAGAACTTTACTGGTTGACTTAGGCTGCATCTGCTAAAGACGCAGTTAAACTTTCAGGTTAATGGATTTTCATTCTCCCATCTTGTCTGCAATAGCAATGAATGGAGGAACATACATTTGTCTGATCTCTCTATATCTTTGTGTACTCTCAGGCATTCTTATCCTCTTTTGTTTGCATTACTTAATTTCAGAATGCCTATCCCGTATGCTAAAAGAATTGTGATGAATCGAGGAAATCCATGCAAACATTGAGAAAGAGGTTATCTGAAAATTTTCAAATATAAAGTCTGTTGGTTCTCTTGAGTAAAGAAAGGACTGGTGTCAAAAAGTGAATCTTGGAAGAAAGGACTATTGTCAAAAGGTGAATCATGAAAGAAAGCATTCACTGATCTAGGATCAATAATTTAACATCACTGATCTAGGAACAAGTGGAGAATTTGAAGTGCATTTCACAATAATATATGTAATGGAATCATTATCTACTCTAGGAGGCTCCATTGGTTTATTAGAATAAACAGTAGATTCAAAGAAGGAAACATTTGCAATTGCAAAATACTTATTCAGAGGACAATAACAACCGTAGCCCTTTTTCGCAAGAGACTATCCCACAAAAATGCATTTAAGAGATCGAGTCTAGTTTGGAAAGCCCTGGACAATGGCCATTAATATAGACACAACCAAATATACAAGGTAGTAAATAAAACAAGGATTTAGAAGGAGAAGAGAGTGAGGAGTTGCACCTTTAATAATAAAGTACGACATGCAATTGATAAGATAATATATGGTCATAACAGTGTCAACCCAAAAGGATTTGTTTACCTTAATTTCAAATATCAATGATCAAGCAACTTCTAACAAGTAATAATTCTTCCTTTCGAGGACACCATTTTATTGTGGTGTATCTGTACAAGAAGATTGATGAAGGATGCCTCGTTCATGGATTAAAAAAAAAGGATTAGAAAAATATTCTTTAGCATTATCATTTCGAAGAATACAAATAGGAAGTAAAAATTGAGTACGTACTTCGTTAACAAATGCACAAAACATAGAAAATAACTCAGAACAACCTTTAATTAGAGATAGCCAAGTGGCTCTTGAATAATCATCTGCAAAAGTAACAAAGTACTTGAAACCCAACTTAGAAAAAGTAGGACATGGAAATCATACATCAAAATTAACTAACACAAATGGCTTGGAAGCCAAAACATAAGGGACTATACTTATTCGATGATACTACCAATATTGCTTGTTCTGCAGCTTACCCACATCGGATCCATTGTTGTTTGGGCCACTTGTCCTTTGAAAGTTTAAAGAAGTTAAATTCATGAAAGTTACATGGAAAAATTGGGCGATACGTGACTGAAGATAAAGATATGGAAGATGTCAGGGGAGCTGTGCATATCCCCTTTATTGTGGCTAGAGAACCATTAGCTAATGTAACACTAGACATAAACTCATGAAAGTTAGAAAAGATACCTTAAACTTCAGTCATATAATCGGTAGCATCTGAATTAATGATCCATGGGCGAGAGGCAAAAGAAAGATGTTATCGTATTACTTGTCTAGACAAAACTAGTTGTAGAGGAGGACTGTGAAATTGACCAAGAAATCTAGAACTTATTATACCTAGCGAATTCCTCCTTCACCATATTGATCACCTTTCCTCCTTCAGAGGACTGCGAAGAAATACTAGGCTCTAATGCATAGTTGCAACCGATTGAGGGGGCTTTCCATGAAGCTTTTAACGGATCTCTAAATGTATCCAAATAAACCACAATAATCCAATATTATCCCCCATCACTAGAAGTGTTACTAGATGAGGGTGGTTAGCATCCACCAAAACCACAGCCACCACCACTACTTTGGCTACCACTACGATCTTGACCACCATCATGATTTCCTTTGGCTGCCAAGGTTGAGTTATCACTTGTAGAGAATGCATCTTTAGGTGGTTCACATGTGACCCTCAAGACACGAGCAAATGTCTTAGTGAGTGAAGTCACCTTATCTCTATCAAGTATTTAGGAGTGGACTACATCCTGCTTTAGTCCTAGTCCTCCCAAAAATCCCATAACAGCCAATTGCTCTCGTTGTTCTTGCATTTTCTTAACATAAGAGGCAATGGGTAGCAGAGTGGCCAACTCTTTCTATCAGCCCTATAAAATTCCTAGGATAGTTTATAAGTCCTTGAAAGATTATCTTGTTTAGAATAAAGGACATTCAAGTACTCCCACAACTTATTTACTTTATCAATATGTGTAACCAAAATGCAACTTGAGATTCCATAAAGTTCAACATTTGCCCAAGAATTCTAGTCCTCACAATTTCCCAAGTTGGGGGTAGATACACAAGGAGTGCCATAACTTTCATATGACACTCATTTGAGTACCATAACTTTTTTTCACTCACTAAAGTGTCTCAAACTTAAAAATCAATCGCTTAATTGCCATTGGCGAATTGCCTCGTCAGAAAATCCAACATGGATGCCAATCGTCTTACGTGGCATCGTTGGGGGTAACGTGGACATTAAATAAAAAATTGAAAAATGAAAAAATCTACGTTGAAATGGAAAATTAATAAATAAATAAATCCATGTAGGATGATTTGCTGGGAAATGTTACTCAAATGATCGATTTTACTCTAACGTAATACGTAACTAAGCGAAAAAAAAAAAAGTTAAGGTACTTAAGTGAGCTTCATAGCACTGCAATTGTTGCAATGGAAAATTGTTCCACTATGATGATGCACTCTCATATCTCCTAGTAGTCATAGTAACCATAATAACTTCGATGTTGTATCAGCAAAAGCTCGATATTTTTCTTCTATACTAGAGTGAGCAACAATAGTCTACTTCTTGTTACGCCGTGAGATAAGTGAGTTACCCAAAAAGAAACAATAAGCTATAGTAGAGCAATGGTCTTGAGGGTCACCAGCCTTATCAACATCAGAATAAGTTGTCAACTCCAAAGTAGAATGAGTAGAAAAGTGAAGACTATGAAACAATGTACTCTTGATGTAGTGAAGAATTCAAAGAACTGCAACAAAATGAGTTGTATGAGGAATAGTCATTTATTGACTAACAATATGAACAACATAAGCGATGTCAGGACAAGTAACAGTAAGATGTATAAGGCTACCAACCAACTGCCAATAAAATGTAAGATTCGGAAGAAGAGTTTCATCCCGTCATTGAATCTTGCATTCGACTTAATGGGAGTAGAAGCAATCTTGTTATTAGTGAGCCCAACTCAAGAAACAAGATCCGTAGCATATTTTACTTGCGGGAGATAATAACCACAAACATCATACACAACCTCCATGTCAAGAAAATGGCTAAGTCGCCCAAAATCCTTCATTTCAAACTGTGTACTAAGATACTATTGGAGTTTCGTAATGCTAGTATGATGATCACTAATGACAACCATATCATCCTTGCATGAAAGGAGCATAATATGTCCATGATGCATGCGATGAACAAAGAGAATATGGTCATAAGAACTAGACTTAAAATCAAGAGATTCCATGGTTGAGCTAAACATGGAGTACCATAAACAAGGAGCTTGCTTTCAATTCGTACAATGCTTGACGTAATTAGCACACTTTATTAGATGAATGATTGTATTCAAGAGGAGGTACCATATAAACTTCCTCTATGAGATCGCCATTAAGAAATGCATTTTTAACATTCACTTGAAATAGAGGTCAATGCTTACTAGCAACAATAGTAAGAAGACTACGAACAAAAGTAAGACGAGCAACATGGGCAAATGTTTCGTCATAATCAATGTTGTACTCCTGAGTAAAGCCTTTTGCTACTAGCCAAGCTTTATAGCGATCCACAATACCATTTGCCTTGGTTTTAATCTTATATACCTATTTACTACTGAGAGCAAACTTACTAGGAGGCAAATCAACCAAATCCCATGTGTGAGTTTTCCAAGGCTTGCAACTCATCTACCATTGCATTGCATGCTACCAAAGAGAATTAGAACTAGCTTCTTTATAGGTGCAAGGTTCGTGAAGAGAAGCAATGGTAGAGTAATAATGCTAATCACGAAGATGAGCTAGAAGTTGACTTAATCTGGTGAAGCAACAAACAGAAGTGGATGGAATGGTTGAAGGCATAGGGATCCTTGGTTAGGGCATACATGTCAGAAGTTGCTGAAGTGAAATCACTAGACGAGCTTGCATCAAGATGAGAAGAAGGCAATTTTGGAGAGGAAGATTCACTAATGAATGGTAGTGCGGGATCTTTTGAAAATAAGTCCACTGAAGGATTGGTAAAGAAAGGAACATAAGTAGAAGATTCGAAGAGATGAAGGGACGAGAACATCTTATATTCCAAAATGAAACATGACGAGACGCACGAAGATGCTTGGAAATAGGTCCTAACATTGATATGCATTGTGCTCAATACCATACCCAAGCAATCGACATACGACACGAGGTTCTAACTTCGTCCATTAATGTGGAGGAAGGTGCATAAAGCAAGCACTACCAAAGACTCTAAGACAATCGTAAAAAGGAACCTTGCCATATAAGTGATCACAAGGAGAAATGTTATCTATGCCGGGAGACAAGGTACGATTGATAGTATAAACAATAATGAGACAAGCATCCCCCAAAAAATTTTCTAGCAAGAGACATAGATTAAAAGAGTTTGTGTAACATCTAAAATATGCCTATGTTTACGTTCCGCATGGTCATTTTGTTGGGAAGTGCGTGGACAAGAACAATGAATAATAGTACCTTTTTCGGAGAGGATTCTAAGAAATTCTATGTCCTGGGGCCTGTTTGGTAACCATTCCAATAATGTTAAATTTTGATTTTTTGTTTCCGGGAGTAGTTTTGAAACAGAATCGTGTTTAGTAAAATTTTTGTTTCCGGGAACAAATTTTTATTTTTTTGTTCCCGGAAGTAGATTTAGAACAAAATCAAAAATAAAATAAAATAAAAGTTGATTCTTGTTTCCGAGAACAAATCTAATAATCAAGCAATTTTCTTCTTCTTCTTCTTCTACCGCCATCGCCACGGTTGCCGTCCCCTGCCGCTGGTCGCCAACAACTGATCCAGCGAGCTTGCCAGAGGCAAGCCCAGCCACCGGCGAGGCCGAGCCTTGGCAGGGCTAGGCGAGCCTCGGCAAGGCTAGCCGAGCTTCGCCGAGGGCCGGCAACGTTCCGGTGAGATTGCCGGCCACTTGAAGAAGAAGAATAGGAGAGAGAAAGGAAAAAAATTTAAAAAAAAAAAAAAGTAAAAACAATTATTTAAAAATTAAAAGAAATTGATTAGGAGTAGAAATTTTGAGCACGGTATCAAACGCAATTTTATTCTAGAATCAGAAATTTTGGACAGTTACCAAATGGCTTAAAATGCTTAGAAATTATTTCTAGGAACAGAATCCTTACCAAACGCGCTCTTGGTATTCCATAGCATTATGAGTACAAAAAACCTTGATATTTCTAGAAAATTGTGTTTTTATCATAGTAACAAAATTGCGATAAATACAAGTAAGCTCATATCGATTTGTCATAAGATAAAGTCAAGTATAACAAGAGTAATCATCAACAAAAATGACAAAATAGCGAGAGCCTCCCATGGTGGGTGTTGTATAAGGTCCCTAAATGTCATAATGAATTAGATCAAACGAAGCATGAGAGATAGATTCACCAAGATCAAATGGCAATGCGTGATGTTTTCCTAATTGACAAGGCAAGCAATTAAAATGTTTGTCATCAACAAAGCCTAAATTACCACTTGAAATCAAAGATTTTAATCTAGAAGAAGAATGATGTCCTAACTGAGAATGCCAAGTTTCATATGACACTCTGTTAGCAAAACCAACACTTGTTGGGAATATTTAAGGAAACAAGCTCAAATAGACATCCCACTCTACAACCAGTTCCAATGGCATTCTTGTTTATGGATCCTACATATGACAACTATGAGGAGAGAAGTAGACATCAAAACCAAGTTCACATAATTGTCCAACTAAAATTAAATTTAGAGAGTTTGTGAACCATAAAAGAATTAGGTAAGGACAAGGTGGATGCGGAAAGGTGTCCAGTATAGTTGAAATTATTTGCTATGTAAATAGTTAGTGTATGTGAAGGGAAGGATTTTGATCGAAACAAATTAAAATTTGATGTCATATGATTGCAATAAGTGAAGTTAAAATACCATGAATCGAAATTACCTAAAGCAATAGACATAGTAGGAGAGATAGATGAGCTAAAAGTACATGCTTCTTGAAGAACGAAATGGAAATCCTCTATTGAAAAAGTGATCGATAATCCATTAGGAGAAGAAATCTCTATAGCAACAATATTGGCAGATGGATGTGCACATGAACCCTAAGTAGCATCGACACCAATAACCGATAACCGACAACCGACACGTGACACGACACGCGACAAGATGATACGTCGATATGTCATTTCTTAAAAAATAAAGAATTTCAATACATTAGAATACAATGTATATTAAATGTGTGTGTGTATATATATAATAAACTATCATTTTTATGATTATTTTAATTAAATTAATTTGATTTAAATTCACAAATTAATAAATAACAAAAAAGAGCTTAAAATGAATTTACACTAACAATAATAATCTACCATTTGTTAATATAATTCATTGTTCATTTTGATAAATTCAACTTCATTCTAATAATTCATAAAATTTAAAGGAAAAAACAAGCAATCCACATTCTGGACTCGCGTGTCAAAGCGTGTGGAAAGCAAAGAGGAAAAAAAACAAACTTCAAGGGTGAATTGTGTGTTATGGGAAATGAGAATTAGAAGAGACGAAAAGACTAAGTTTGCCTTCTTTCCCCCATTATTATTTTATTATTTTTAACTTTTTACATAAACCATAGCTAATGATTGGAGATGTTCTGCTTAGATAGTACATAGCTTACATATTTATATTTTGATCCCCATTTATTGAAAAATTCTAAAATTGATCCTATGCATGCCAGAATCACGTGTCGGAATTCTAAACTCGCATGTCAAAATTCTTGACTCATGTGTTAAAGAGTGTCAAGAAAGTTGATCCGATACCTATTGATCGAGTGTCGGAGAATGTTGAACACATGTCGAAGCGTCCGACATGACATGAACGCTTTCGGAGAATGTTAATACTTCCTAATTTGAACCTCAACTTTGGAGTCGATTGTTCAACCTAGTATCACACTGGGATGCCATATGATCACATTGGCAATAGTGCTTACATGATATCTCCATTGTATGCACTTTTATGTGTTAAACATCAAATTTCACATCCTACAAAGAGGTAAAACAAAAATGAGAGTAAGTAGTAGAATATGATAAGAGTAGATTGACAAAAAAAAGCGTGTTAAACATAGTAGGTTGCACAATAAATGTGAGGAAAACAGTACCCGGAGAGCATATATGGAGAAAGTAAGGTTAAAAATGAACTCAACATGCCAAAATACCTTAGGAACCAGTCACAAATCACCAAAAACCAGTTAGAGTACGATCGAACCAGTCAAAAAAGTGGCGGGGCGGTCTGACTAATCCGGTTTGAACTGGTCAATGGTCCGGTTTGACCTGATCAACAGTCAGCGTTAGAGGGATGTAGCGCTGATGTGGCGGATGACTTTGCACTGGCAAGTCAGATCACGTGGCGCTAACACGTCAGATGACGTTAGCCTGAGACGGTGGTGCGTGCAGACAAGTGGATCTCACGCACAAAATCATTTGGCAGCGCGTAGGGGGGCACGTCCGTCAATTTTTTTGGCAGCAAAACTTCATGGGCTGCCTCGTCGAAGGACGGTGAGTCGTGGGGTGATGTTTGTTCTTCGAAAAACTCAGCAAAAGGCATCCAAGGGTGCATGACAAAATTTCGTTCTAGAGATACTTTCTCCAACGTAAATGATTTTTCTATTTCTATTTCTGTAAGAGTTTTAAGAAAAAATAACCGTTTGATAACGACACAAAATTTTTACTCTAAAAATAGAAATTCATTTGATAACAACACAAAAATTTCTTCCTTTCGAACGGCGACTGCGACGACCGGCGACCTTTAATATAAAAATAAAAATAAAAATAATTTATTAACAAAAAAATAAAGAAAAAAATAAAATAAAATAAATCATAAAAAATAAAATAAGAATATCATTTTATTTTAAAATTAAAATATCCTTAAAAATAAATTTATTTTATTTATTCTATTTTATTTTATTTTACCAATAAATTTATTTTAAAATGAATAAAAATTAAAATTAAAAATAAATTTATTTGGCAAAAAACTCAAGACAAATAAAAATAAATTTATTACATTTATTTTTAATAAAAATAAATTTAATTAAATATCATATTATTAAAAATAAAAATAAATATATTCGTAAAATAAATATTTATTCGTAAAAATAAAAATAAATATCATTTTATTTATTCAAATAAATTTCATTTTAAAATGATATTTATAAAAATAATTTATTTGGCGACCGGTGGTAGCGGCGGCGGTGGGGGTGGCGTGTGGTCGGCGATTGACGGACGGTGGTTGGCGGCAACGGATGAAGAACCAAATGATGAACGATGAGAAAATTTTTGATTTCCCATTTTACATTCGGAAATCGAAGTAGAAAATTTCAACTTCGATTTCTATTCCAAACATATTTCGGAATGAGATCTATTCCGAAATAGAAAAACGGAATAGGTTTATCAAACGGATTTCTATTCGATTAAAACAAGTCGGAATAGAAAAATTATTTCCTAATGTAAATTATGGGTTATCATGCACCCCCAAATTACTACAGAACAGCGGGGGGTTTCCTAGGTCCAAGACGCGACTGCCCGTGGTGGAGTGTGTGGCAGCGTTTGGCGTCAATTGGCAACGAAATTTCAGTATTTCACTTCTTTGAGGGCGATGAGCCTGATGGTGGTGATGGTTTTTTGAAATGAGCAGTTAAAGTATGCTGAACATCACCGAAAGGCTTCGGTCTTGGTTGAGATAATTGTTTTTTGCAAACTTCACCGATAAATAAAAAGAATTCACTGTTATTATCCTCTCGCCAAAGATTCCTTCCTGTCGTTTTTTTTTTTTTTTTTTTTGTGGGGGAAAATATAAGATGCAAAACTAAGAAAATATAACGTCTAAATTCTACAATTCCGGCTTTATCGCTAAACAAAACATGAGACAATTCTTTAAGAGGCTGCAAGTAGAACGTAGTACTCAGATGCTTTGCTATGTCAACATTGACAAGCATATCAGCACACTGATTGCCTTTCTACTTTTACTTTGATCTCTAGTTTGTTGACGATGACAACAAGTGTTACCTCGAGATCAGTTGCACTTTTGACATCCGAAAGACTGGAATTCAACTTTTCCACTCTATCAAAGATGGCCCTAAACTTGCTTGTTTCCCTGGTTGATATACTAGACGGATTACCATTGCTGTGCAACTTATCTTCAGTTTCGTTGTAGCCGGTCATCCAGACAGTTCAAGAACAGATATTTGTTCGAAGTTTTATGGGATGAAGAAAATCAGTATGAAGAAAGATGCTGGTTTTCCTTAATTAGTATTTTGGAAGTGGTGCATCTGACCGTATTCTCAGTCCCTCGGTCTTAATGAGTACTATGGTCGTAAGATCGAGTGGTGAAGAGCAATGTAGGTTTTCATCATCTATACCTTTTTTGCATCATTTAGCTGATTCTTTGTGTAAGGAAGCGGTGAAGGAAAGGCCCATTCGCTACTGTATATGCTTTCTGCACACTAATGAATTTGCTCAAATTTGTTGAAGACACTGCTTTTGTGACTGTCTCTTTCTCTTCCCCTTATATTTTTATTCTGCACTTAAGTTGCCATTTGATGAATGGCGACGGTTGGATTTGTCAGCTTGTAACCTGTTTGCGCTCTGTGGATTCTGTAATAGCTTTTAACTCTTGGAAGGGAGATAGCTTGTGATGAGAAGGAGAAGACAAGTATGACTCCTATGATGCAGGGTGGAAACGGAATTGACGAACGAATGCAGTGGGGAAAAAGGGAATGTACGGGAATGAGTTTTAATTTCTGTGTCTATTTTGATGGAGAAACATATGAGAATCCAAGAAAAACAATAATTTTAATAGCAGAAAACAAAGAGAGAATGGCCGGTGGACATGCCTTCACGTAGAGAAAGTGACGACAATTCCATTCTTTTGAATTACTTCAGCTAATATAAGGGCCTTGGCTGGTTTTGGAGGTACCATTCAAATAATGGCATCATATTTATACAACTGCAATGTGCAAGGGCTGTTTCTATTGAGTTTCTTGAATCTTGTCTGTCTATAAAAACAGCCCTAGATCTACAACAGCTTTTCCGACTTGTAGAAATAAATCTTTTATTGCACTGCAAACCAAACAATCTTCACACATATATATTATCAGTCTTCCATGCCTTATCTCACATTCCAGTATCAGCAATATTATTTTTTTCTGAGGGCTATCAAAGGAAGAAACTTTGTTCGTTTGACGATTCTCCTCCGTGTCCTTGGCTATGTTATAGAAGCAGCTGCACATGGCGTGCTTAAGGCTCCGTTGACTCAACATAAAAAATTATTAGTTCATCAGATGCAAAGCTAAGCACGATAGCCATTACTGAATTCAACATCATGTGGCATTCCTAAACAAAATAAGAAGGTACAGTCAAGCATGCTCAGATGATAAACAAAAAATAAGAGCAGGCAAGTAGCTTCCCGGGTCTTTCACCAAAAAAAAAAGTAGCTTCCCGGGTCTTGCTTATTGAAGACGCAAATGGCCTTCTCTTGTCAACATTTTGATTGTCAAACTTGCGCAAAACTCTAAAACTGTCGGCTGTCCAGCGAAAAGATTGAAAGACAGAAGAGCATAAAATTAAGGAACAGGGAAGGAAGAGAGGGGGCCAGGAAATGGAAGGAGAGATTTACAACGCCTTCAAGGTATGTATCACAGCTTTGATGTCTCTGTGCTATTGCTACATGGTTGGCAGGATCATCCCAAAAGGCACTCAAAGACTGTTAGCGATACTACCCGTTGTGGCTCTGTTTCTTTATCTTCCTCTCAATCTCTCTGCAGTGAATCTTAGTGGCCAAATTGGCTTCATGCTTTCATGGCTTGGCAACTCCAAGCTCCTCCTTTTTGCCTTCGGCAAAGGGCCTTTATCTTCGGATCCTCCCATCTCTCTTCCATGCTTTTTGGTCATTGCTTGCTTCCCCATCAAGATCCAACAGACCACACTTCAAGAATCACCACAGAGGACACACAGCACCAAAAATCACACACACCCACCTCAAGAAGGCCATCATAAAGAAAACCCACTTCCTCAAAATACTGAAAACATTAGACGTAAAGCTATCTTGTTCCTGAACTATCCCACAAAAGCGTTGCTTTTTGTGATGCTGTTACATCTATACAATTATGGCGACCATTTCCATCCAAACCTGATGTTGTTACTCTATTGCTGCCACATATACCTTGCCCTTGAGGTGACCTTAGCCTCCATACAAGCTGCAGCTCGAGCAGGCTTCGGGATGGAGTTGGAGCCGCAGTTCCGTGAGCCGTACCTCTCATCTTCACTTCAAGACTTCTGGGGGAAGCGGTGGAACCTCATGGTCACCAATATCCTGCGATTGACTGTATACGAACCGGTCCACAACGCTGCGTCAGCGGTTGTTGGGCGTAAGTGCGCGGCACTGCTAGCAGTGATGGCCGCCTTCCTGGTGTCAGGACTCATGCACGAGCTGATTTTTTTCTACATGGGGCGTATGAAGCCCACTTGGGAGGTCATGTGGTTTTTCGTGCTCCATGGGGCATGTTTGGTGGTCGAAGTGGTGGTGAAAAGGAAGTGCGGCACAAAGTGGCGGTTGCCAAGGGCTTTGACCGGTCTGATGACGGTGACATTTGTGATGGTGACTGCATCTTGGCTGTTTTTTCCACAGCTCCTGAGGGATGGTGTCGACAAGAAGGGGTTGGAAGAGTACGCAGCTGCAGGCGCGTTCATTAAGGACATCGGTCGAGCTGTGATGTCTCGGATTTTATAGAATGTGTTGATTCTATGTTTCATGATTCTAACCAATCAGAGAGTTGGGAATGTAGACATTTCTTTGCCTAAATTTGATGGAAGAAAATAGGAGATCATATTTGGAATAGGTCTCTCTTGTTTCTTCATGAGAGTTTCAGCATCGATTTTCCTTTTTTTGCTTTATTATTCCTGTGGCTTATTTATGCAATACAAGATCATCTTTATCATTCTCTTCTTCTTTCTTCAGTCTGTACCGGCTGTAGAGGATGTGATTCCGTTGTCGATCTTGAGGACTGAAAGTTTTCATTTTAAATGCATTTGGCTACTGCCAGAAGCCCAGTACTCGCTACTTGTTTGTGGCAGCAGATGTTTCGGCTCTTATGAAGCCCAACTTATCTGCATTTTACGACCATTAGGCCCTCTAACGGGTCTTTGAAAACACCAGCTTCTAGAGTTAAGCTCCAGCAGCTTCAAAATATTTAATGGAGGCTTCTTCAAAATATTTATGGTTGACGAGCTTTTGACATTATGGGGCAAGTGTCTATGTTAAGGATAAGCCGAGGTAACAAGGGCTTGTAACCACTCATCAAAGTGATTTCTATAAATAAAGTACTTATTATCACATATCAAAAGTTAGATGATGGCCTATCAGTGTACCGGAAATTTTTTAGTTTAACTCCTTTAATGGAAAAAACTCAACTTAAGGCTTAATCTCAATTCTATCTTGAATTTTTTTATCTAAAAAATTACCAACTTTCACTATAATCTCAAATGCACACCACATCCAAAAATCGCCATTGATTTATTCAAAATTACTAATATCAAGAGAATATTGTTATTCCATAAAAGAGGACCTAATGGTCGTAATGGTCGTAAAATGCAGAAGTTAAGCTCTTGTGCACAATCTAACGGGTCTTTGGAAACACCAGCTTCTACAGTCAAGCTCAAGTAGCTTCAAGATGTTTAATGGAGGTTCCTCTAAGATCTTGAGATTATCCTATTGCTAGCACTGTCGCAAAATTTATGGTTGATGAGCTTTTGACATCAAGGAAAAAAGGTTCAATGATAGGGGGCAATTATATATGTTAAGGATAATCGAGGGGCACAGGCTTGTAACCTGTCATCAAAGCTAATTTTATAATAAAGTACTTATATTCACATATCAAATGTTAGACGATGGCCCCTTAGTATATCACAAATTTCTAAATTTAATTCCTGTAAAAAAATAAAAAGAATAAAAACACTCAGCTTTAAGTCTAATCTCAAATTTGTTTCAAAATTTTTCTAAAAAACTCACCAACTTTCACTATAGTCCCAAATATACACCACATCCAAAAATCGCCAGTCATTTATTCAAACTTATTTATATCAGGAGGTATTGCTATTCCATAAGAAAGTGAATCACAAATTTCTAAATTTAAACTTAACTTTAGGTCTAATCTCAAATCTATCTCAAACTTTTTTAATTAAAAACATTACAAAATTTCACTATAATCCCAAATCTACATGACATCCAAAAATCGTCACTGATTTATTGAAAATTATTAATATCAGGAGAATATTCATATCCCATATGCAGATGAAAAGCATTGGTGAAGATGAGGGTTCTAATAATAAACCTCTATTTATCCCTAATTTTGGAAATGAATTTAAAGTCAGAGATTTTTTTAGGGAAAATTTCCCTAGGAGACCAATGAAATGAGATATCATACTTCGCAGCAAATTCGACAAGATCATCTATTAATCAAGCAGAAATTTCGGAATAAAATTCCCTGTAAGACAATGACTATGCTGATAAAAAAAAAAAGGGAGAGATGCTCTTGCAAGGGAGGAAATCAAGTCCTTGAACTGCAAAAGCTATGACAAGGACAGGTAGAACATGTGGAGCGGCTAATCTTAACCTTCACCTCAACATTTATATCAATATAGGTACTAGATCGGCATTTTTATGTGTATTATGCATTTTGTGATATGTTTTCATCTATATTTTATTTACACCTTTAATAATATACAAATGTGTACCACTAACACTTACCATATAAGAACATGAATAAGTAAAAAAGACTAATAAAAAGCTTATAATAAATATATATTTATCGATATTAGACAACAAATCTTAAAAATATTATAATTTGTCCATTGTCATACTAAAATGAATAGTAACAGCTACATTTAGTGGTGTACAAAGAAATTGGGAATTGCCCTAACTGTTCTCCTACTTGTGTGTGTCTAATTCCAAACTTTACTAAAACCATATGAGTATTAGTTCGGATCGGCTTGGAGGACCCACTCGGACCAAACTAATTTTGTTTCTAATTAGACGGACTTTCTTAATCAAAAAATATAGACAAATGAAAAAGATGGAGGAGACTAATTAGAGATGTCCATACATGTTGCGGCGCTTTATTGTTATAATACAAAATTAAGAGCCAGTAGCTTACTTTAAAAGCATAATTAGGTCTATTATTAGTCATCCCCATTATTAAATTAGGTTGATGTTGAAAAAAAGATAGATCAAATGATTATAGGTTTCTGTGGAGGTTAGGACTTCAATATAGAGCCTAACTCTCCATATATTCCTAGTATCGAGAAACCCTAAGAGAATTGCACCATAACTTTTAGAGAAATTAAGTTCCTAACTGACAAGTATCATCCTAAAGGATTTGTTTGTTTTTCGCTCACACTGGTTCGATCTCCTTATTGGCTTCTAATATCCATTTTCACATTGAATTAATTATATCATCCGTTTCAAGTCCCATTCTTGATTTAATATTATTTCTTTTTTTCTTTTTCTTTTCTTTTGTTTCAATTTTTCTAAAAACAATACTATCAAACAACATTTATTAAGACATGGGGCCCACTATTACTTTATTATTGCTTGCCTTTTTTCTTCTTTTATGGTTTTTTTCCTTTTCTTTCTCTATATGAAATAAAATTGGTGTACCTTTTCTCCCAAAAAAAAAAAGAAGAAGAAGAAGAATAAGAAGATATATTCAGTAGATAGCTAATTGATAAAAAAGTTCCGACCAAAAAACAAAAGAAATTGATAAAAAAGTTAGTTATTGTGTTAACTATTTGTATATGTCTTTTTTTTTTTTTACTAGGAACCTGTTATTCAAAAAAAAAAAATCTAAGCACAAATAAGAGTGAAAAAGAACTATCGACTAGTTTTAGTACACATTTCATTTAATTATAAATTTTATAAGCGTCATTACATTATAATTCATGTATTTTAACTGCTCAACTTTCATTATATTTAGTGAATCCACTTGTAAAGTTTTTAATATTTTATTGTGTAATGCATTTGATGAAAGCATGATCCTAATATGTTTTTCTATTTATAGCAACAAACTTCAAAAGGATAATTAATTAAACAAGATCCAATATTTCTTCTCAGACATGTAGTATAATATATTATGTCGATCATGATAACTATTCCCCCATTGAAACCATGAAAAACATAGTTTGTCTTTCTCTGAATTTTTTTTGTAGACACAATATAACCTTAAACAAGAAAATGCATCCGTACATTACTCAAAAGACTCATGTTAAAAAAATTACCTAATAAAATTTCAAATGAACTTTTTGACATGATTAACTGGTGTTTTTCATTTGCAATTTCATCATCAATGAATACATTTAAGCAAAAGACAATATTGCCTATGCACTACAAAAAACAATGCAATGAAAGAAAATGATGTATAATGCATAGATCAACTACATTATTGAAATCGAAAAATTCACAACCATGAAGATAATTTAGGAAAATAAAGTAAACAGTCAACAAATAGAACTAACTTTTCTCTACTCCGATATATAATTAGTGTTTGCTTAGACTATAACAATGGAGAATAAGTTTAGAATTAGACAAACATGGAGGAAATGTTGAAATGTAATGAGTGCGAAAGAATTGGCTAGAATGAAAAAAAAAATGAAAGGAATGTGGGTAGTTTTGTTATTTAATAAAATTCAAATAAAAAGAAGAAGAAAAAGGTAGGAAATAATTTTAAATCAAGATTGGAATCTATTATGAATTGTAGTCAATTCACTATGAGGGGGTATTAGGAGCCTATAAGACGGTGGAAATAACATAACCCTTTTTTGGGGAAAATGAATAATTGGAAAATGTTTTCCTAATTATGATCTCTTACAAAAAATAAGAAAATATTTTTATTGTTTCCGAAATGTTTAGATGTAAATTGTTAGGGATAATTAATTTTTTTTGTTTGATAAGCCATGTAGTATTAGGTAGTTGGTCAAGTAAAGGTTGACTAAGCCAATGATGCTTAGTTGGTCTTTTGGGATGATTGGCCACATTGGGATTGAAACACAGCCCAAACTCCCTAGAGTAGTAGTGGGGAATGTTGGATAATGGGCAAAAGCTTGATCCAGCAATATTGCATGAGTGAAGAAGGGCAATGTCACTTCTAAAGCTCTTTTGTCGAGTGTGTGATCATGATAGAACTCAAGGAAGAAACCTTGGCTAACTTTGTGCCAACAACGGTGGGAAGATGAGGGGGAGGCAAGTGTTCTTTGGAATAACTGGGCATATAGGGCACGTAGGCGTTTTCTAAATCATTTAGTTTTCATTAAACAAACAAAATTAAGTGTTTGATAGGCCAAATATTTTGATATTCATTAAAAAATAAATTGTCCAAAAATTCGAAAGTTTGCATAAGTGGGTACTCGTGCAAGATGCGGATACATATATGTCTTGAGCTCATTCTATGTGACACATGAACCAACTATGAATTTAAATTAATTAGATTAAGGTGCGATTCATCTTCTTGGCATTTAAAATATCAGTGATTTTACTAGTGCTTATTATCTAGATCTATCGTGAAACCTAAATAGTCCAAATTTTTTTATACAAAAAAAAATAGGCTTTTATAGTAAGTATAATTTAGTTGCGCCGAAACCCACTTTGAAATGTTTCCCCACCTCCCAATCCCCGTGCCCCAACCTCCCCCTTCCAAGATGGAAGCAATAATAAAGTCAATAATAAAGTCAATATATATTAAATAATGTCATTTAGACCTCTTGATAATTGACATCATACGCACACATCATAAGCCCCGTTATAATTTTAGACAAAATTATACAAAAAGGCCTTGTAAAACATGCTTAAGCCTTGCCCTACAGGAGCGAATTCCGAATCGTTTATCTCATCCGACCCGATCCGTTACTCGGATCTGCCGCGACCCGCGAGCAGAGACCGCCGTCAACGTTTCGGGTCGGACCTTCTAGGGTTCTACGCAAGCAGGGAGGCCCTTCCTTCAACGGGCTGCAGAGGCGGTCATCGGGGTTTTCTTCAAATCTTGCCGCTCTCTCGTCTCTCTCTCTCTCTACCTGCGAACGCAGCAAGCAGCAAGTGCGAGGCTTTAGGGTCTTGTCGTCAATGCACCTCTTCTTCCTGGGTCGATCCGAGGCTGAACTGGCGGCTCCTCGCTTGCATTAGCTGCCATGGCGGCGGATGTTTCACTGAAGGTGGAGCCGGAGAACGTCTGTTGCAGAGCGGTACGGTTGATGGGTGCATTTAGACGCGCTTGTTGTTTGGCTTTTTGGGTTCCTTAGAGTGAAGGGTTTTGTTGGGTTTCGATAGTCCTTCGAGCTGACGACTCTTCTTGGGTGTGTTGTGTGCGCATGCAGTGGAAGGTCAAGTACTCGAAGTTGGAGGAGAAGCGGAACGCTCTCAGGCAAGCCGTGAAGCTTCTGGAGCAGCAGCTCGATAAGGTTCAGACCGAAAGCCTCAATCTCAAGAAAGGTAATGGAAAAACTACTGCTTTGATCATACAAGAAGGTCATGTTGGATACTATCTTGCTGTGTATGATTCTGAGAGCTGAAAAATCGAGTGGGTTTTGATGTCGAATCTGAAATGTGTTTATTCAATACTTTGCTCGATGATATTGTTTTGTGAGGGGCTTTATGCTTTTATTTCGGTATTCAATTCCTTAAGGAAGAACAGATTTGGCGCTGCCACTGACGTGTAGTATGTGTACTTATGTCTCTTTTTCTTCTTGCAGCATGTGATGCGGAACGGGCTCGTGCAGATCTTGAGAAAGAGGAAAAGGAGAGAGCTTTATCTGTCAGAGTTTCGTTGGAGAATGAAGTCGCCGCCTTGAAGTCTGAGATAGTGTCATTGAGGACAAGTGTCGGTTCTGATGATCAAGACGGGAAGGAGAAAATCAAGTTGCTTGAGGCCCAGGTCTCTAAAGGGGAAGCGGAAATCAAACGTCTTAAGGAACTTGCAAAGAAGGAGAAAACTAGGGCAGATTCAGAAAGGAAGAATGCAGAGTCCGAGAAAAGAAGAGCTGTGGAAGCCTGGAAAATGTTGCACACTGAGAAAAGTAAGGCTGATGAAGAGAGAAAGATCTATGCTATTGAGCAGAGAAAGGCTGAAGAATCTAGGCTTCAGTTGCAGAACTTGAGAAAAGAAATTGATGAAGCGAGATCAAAATTAGTCTCTGAGACTTTAAGGTGTGAAGAGACAAAGAAAGAACTTGAATTAGAGAAGCAAAGAACAATGAAAGAGAGACAGCGTGCCAATTTGGAGAAGGCTAAAGCAGCTGATCAAAGAAAGCTAGCTGAAGATAATTACAGGAAGCTGATGGAAGAGAAAGATCACACTAAAAAATTGTCTGGCGAAGTTGAGGGAGGCAAAAAGCGCATTGAGAAATTGCAGGAAGAGCTTCATGACGTTATGTCTTCTATCAGAATGAGTAACTGTCCTGTAGCAGGAGCTGACCAGAAAGTGGATTTTGAGATGGCAAGGCAGAATGATGAGCTTTGCAAAACGGCTAAGCTGATTTTCACAGGTGAGAAAGCAGCCATTGATGTTGAGAAACAGAGACAGTCAAGTAAGAAGAAACAGCCAGCTTTGGAAATGTTGAAAGGAAATGGTCAAACTGGAGAGCATATTAAGGCTTTGGATGACAAAGATAGTGATAAATCATCTAAATTGTCAGAGAAAAAGAGGCGAAGGAGTGGAAAGTTCCAGTTAGATCATCAGATACATGGATCTGGGAAACTGTTGGAGGCTCCTTCTGCCTTGCCTATGAGGGATGCTGAATCTACCAAACTGAAGCTGTTGAAAGAAAGATTGAAGCTTGAAAAGACGAGAGCTAAACATGCCAAAGAAGTGGTGGAATTGGAAAAATGCCGAAACAATCTTCTGATGCAAGAAATCCTTCGTATGAAGATGGAGTTTGGTGAATTTTCACATCGCCTGGATTTACTAAGCAGCCGTTACTCGCCTGGCTGTGGAGATATGCCTGATCTTGAAAAGGTGTGTTTCCTAATCAGTAAATTCTAACTCCTGTCACTTATAGTTTCTTCATAAACATCATCAAGGGTGGACTAACATCTTTTTCTCGTTTGCTTACCTGATGGTTTGATGAACTCTGTAGAATGCAAGAACCACCGGTACAACTGGAAGGAGGCAAAATTTGTGTGTCCCAGAATCGTTTTATGTATGCTGTCAAAGCGACAATGCAATTTTCAAGCCTAGCTGTATATCTGTTGCCACATGTGATGATTTGAGACAGCTTCCGCACAGAGAAGTTGGGCCACCTACACCTAGAGGCAGTTCTACTGATTTTGTATCAGGTACTGATTCTAAATCGGAGCTTCCGCCTAGAGGCTCTAACAGAAAAAAATTACAGCGTTCTGCCATAAATTCTGCTATGGCATCTTTTTCTGATAGAGAGTTGGTGGGATCACAGGACAGGGGATGCATTGTTGCTTCATCAGCAAAACTGAGGGAAGATAACTTGAATCAGCAAGGAACCATTTCGACCCTATCCAATGGAGATACCAAAGTGAGGGCCAATGAAAAATTTCCTGAGGTTTGTGATGATAGTGTGAGAAGTCCTCATGTGGGTCTTCATGGATCAAAAGTATGTGGACAGAAGAGGAAGGACCTTCTTGATTTACTTGAATCAGTTGATTATATGAGTGTAGGAAGTAGGAAGTTGCATGGTATTTTAAGTCAACAAACAAATGAACCCTTGAATGATGCTGGATATATGCTTGATAGTAAACAAGTGGAGCATGAGAGCAGGCGGAAGAAGAGAAAGGTTTTTCATGAAAAGGACATTGGAAAGGGGCTACAACATGGCAAAAGGATACTGCAGAACAAAAGCAACCGTGAATCTGAAATTTGCACTGAAGCAAATATCAGTGGACAGGTTCCCAATGAATTAAATGGAGGAGTTTGCTTTGTACAGAGGGAGGATGTTGGTGGTTCCTTTGGCTGTAACAATGATAGAGTTGAAATCTGTGATATTATGGATGGCAGTTATATGAAATTGCTGGAGTTGGATGATCCGACTGATGAGCAGCGCTACAGGAGAGCAATTGGGAGGCTTGTTTCTCCAGCACTTCCTGAGATGGACTTCGAGATCACTGAATCTTCTGATAAGGAAGAGAAAGACTTCATCCATGGAATAGTGTGTGAGAAAGAGAATACAGCAACTTCCTGCTGTCTTGGTTTGGTAGAAGGGAGAGTCGATTCAAACAGGTTGAGATTTATTATTTCAGGAGATGGGGATAAATATTCATTTGAGAGCCAACATGGATCTGCATACGATACTCTTCCAAAATATTGTGTTATCTCTTCGGATGTTAAGGAAATTGAAAGCATATATAGGATAATTCTTGCAATCGACAGTTGTGTGGTTCGGAGTTCTTTGCTATCTCACCCAGGCTGGATGCTGCAAAAATTTCTGATTGAACTGAGGAAGGAAGAAAATCTCCTGCAGAAGTGAGTTATTCTTCTGCTTCCATGTACTTATGTTGATCCTCTCTGGAAAGTAACAGTATCAGAAAAAGAGAAAAACAAATATGTTACATGTTGTGCCTGTTCAAATGTTCTATCTGGTTCCATGTGCGGACATTTCTAGTTTGTTTCTGCATTTTGCACCTGCTTTTATTATAACTGCCTGCTTTTTAATAGTTGTTGCGCTATCCACTTGAGAAAATCGAACGTAATGATTTAATTTTTTTTTTGTACTAATTTCAGGGAAAGGGTCTGTGTGCTGTTTTCATTATTGCTGGTCAACTACTCTGTAGTGGCATCGGGAACATTTGGGTACTCATTTGACGGAGACTTTTTCAATTTGGTAGATTCATTTGCTGAGCATATAAAGTCTGGTAAGTTATCTTCATGTGATTATTAAATGTATTCCATGAAGTCAAATATGATAACCATGGAAGTAAATTTTTTGTTAGTTACATTTGTTATGCTGAATGTAAATTTGATTTTGTTTGGTTTGTTTGTTCGTGGAAACAGTGATGTCAAACGCAGAGACAAGACAACTATTTATGGAATTATGTCAAGTTGATGGACTTCTTTGTCTCATTGAGGATTTCCTCGTTCATGGAAAGATTATTTTCTGTAATAGTGTACCTTCTAAATCTTCAATCTCAGCTGATAGAACAGTGGAAATGAATTTGAACAATGTTGATGGTCTCCTGTCATCAAGAACTGCATCAAGGGATCTATTGGTGGCTGGCAGTATTGTTTTTGCATCAATATGTGTGGCGGACAATAAGATTGGTTTTTCATGTGAAGCTTCTTACAAGATTTGTCATACGAATGGATCAAATCCTTTATTGGTCCTTAGCATTCTTCATGTGTTTGCTTATTTATGTGGAAGTGAATATCTTACATCAAGTAGATAT
The DNA here is from genome assembly GCA_014182715.1 of Eucalyptus cloeziana. Classification (NCBI taxonomy): domain Eukaryota; kingdom Viridiplantae; phylum Streptophyta; class Magnoliopsida; order Myrtales; family Myrtaceae; genus Eucalyptus; species Eucalyptus cloeziana. Next base: position 2,345,465 of record CM024637.1, on the reverse strand, counting down.
AGTTTGCTGATGACCGTCTTGAAGTCAGTGGTTATGCTTTTTGAGCAATCTAATTTGTCAGTGGGTTCTCAATGTCCGTTGTTGGTGGGGGAGGTGGGAGCTGTAGTACCTCCGTGCACCAGGTGCCCATTCAGTATCGGAGCAACTTCTGTGGATGATGTCATATCACAATTATTAGAGAGGCTTCAAAAGATTGCTCTTTGTGGAAGACTGCAACCTGTCACATGTGAACCGATCAATTCAGGAAATACTCTAGATAATTTTAGTGCTCAGCTTGATGCGTTTGAAATTCTGCCTGAGAAGGGAAACAATGGGGTTCCCCTATCGAAACACAAATCAGAAGTGCTGAGGATCTCTTTGATCTTAGTGAATTACTTTCTTTGGTGGAGCTAATTGCAATGAATGCAGTAAGTCTTCTGCTGAATCTAGTGATCTGTCCTTTATGACTAACATATTGTATCTGACCACCCTAGTTCTGTTTGATCTAAGCATCTTTCTGATGATGCAGGGCTGGGAGTCCACACAAAGTAAAATCATCCCGCCGCTATTAAAATTTTTTGAATCTCCTGTGCTGGAAAGCGTTTCTGCAGCTGTCATAGTTCTTGTTGGTCAACTTGGAAGGTAAGATGTTACTGACCTGTTTTTATCAAACAAAAAGAATAAATTGGATTTTCCCCCTTTCTGGAGGTATATTGTCTAATCCTGAAAAAATTGAAGTGGAAAGATCAGACTAGCCGTTTATGACATATATTGGTGTTGAGCTATAATATGTTTGTAGGTTGCATTGGTTTTGGGTCGATATCGTTGTTCTGAAAATTTTGTCAATTGATAAATGCCACTTGTGGAGATTCCACAGAGCAAGTCTTTCTGACAGATACTTGGAGAGAAGATTTTGTCGGACTTGTTTATGGGAAGTTTGCTGAGTAGATCCATGTCAGGCACCTTTATTTGTTATTTGATCTTGTGCACAATGCTCGAATGTCTCTGTGGAGAGAGTTCCATGTACCTCATTTCAAGCAAAGTAGATTAATGTAAGGCCAGGCTACAAAACCCACCTATACGTCTGTTAGGGAATGGAAGAGGAAACTGCTTTTCTGTGTGGTGTGTCATGGTCTTTTATTACACCTTTGCTGTCTAATGCTTCTTGGATTTATATATCTATAGATTAGAAGGTATTAGGGGTGCATATGCAAATTGGTGCACCAGTTTAATTTGTGAAGATCTCAGCCAGGCAGATGGTTAATTGAGAATGGTTTTATCAGTCAATGTTGATTGGGGAGATATGAAAGTGTAAAATTCCTCTAAAGAAGATGTGATTCAACTTTTATTTCTCAACGATGCACTCTTGAGAGTATGAAGAGATTGCTGGCGACTTGTCTCTTTAAACATCTTGAAAACTTTGTTTCAGAAAACCAGACAAAGTAATATTATCTATCTCTATCTGTGAATTTGCTCACAATGATGACTATGCAGTGTCCACTGGTCTGAATTATGTCAATCTGATTTTACAAGTTGATTAAATCTTAGTTTTTCTTCATCTTTAGTGCTTAATGAGTTTGGCCAGTCCTCCACACATGGTTCCCAAACAAATATTGGCAGAAAACAACTAAGCTCAATTGAGGACATAATGGTTACTTTTGGAAGGATTGACAATGGAAAACTTTGATTGACTTAAATTATTGAAGTGGCATGGCAAAGTTCCATACTTCAAAGAGAGAGAAATTGTGAAAAATTGTCAAATAATGGGATGGACATCTGACTTGCAGGCTTATTAGTGTGTCAATTGATAGACGTAGATAGTAGTAATATAATTAAGAGATATGTTTATAACTGATATAAGGTCATATGGTGTTAAGTGTGCGAGGGCTGAATAGTAGGCTGCGCTGGTGTCATGGACATCTGGAATGAATAATTGCAAAACTAAGTGAAGGTTGTGGCTCGAACAGGATGATAATAAATGAAACAGTACTCCTTTAACATTAATTTGTGGCAAATTGCCTATAGCTTTTCCCTTGATTGTCTTTCTTGTACGTGCTTTGTTTCGTATGCATTAACTATGTTTTGTTCTAATTTCAGGCTTGGAGTTAAAGCCAGTGGCTTTGACGATGTTGGAGTCCAAAGTTTGAGGTCTTCCTTGTATAGCTTTCTCCGACAGGCCACCACCTTGAACATGGGCTTCTCTACTCAGACTGCTATCGCAACTGCTCTGCTTCGGCTTGTGCCCCTAGATTTTGAGAATATTTTACAGGGTAATGCGAGTGTGAATCAGTCTGCCCCTGCCTGTGGTGTCAGAAAATGGTTTTCTTCTTTAACAAGAGAACAGAAAACCTTGATTTGTAATCTTCTCCAATCAGCAACTGTAGATAGAATCTGAGCTTCATGTGCTGACTCGCTTTTCTTGTACTAGAAGATCAGTCAATTCACAAGCTCTACACAGAATTGTCAGGTTTAAGTTATTGAAGCAGAGTGGAAATAGCGGCAACTTTCACTTTTTGTAGATTATTGCAATGCGGTTGGTGGCATGACAATTTTGGATCTGATGGGAGAAGCTTTTTGTTGTCGATATGGCAATTTGGCTTGTCATACTGCAATTTTTGTAACTGGAATGTTCGGGGAAGGATTGCTCAGAGGATGAGAATGGAAAGCCTTTTTGTCCATTTACTTGCTGACTAAATATATTTATCTATTGATTCTGGTCTTTCACATGCCATCTGCTAGCTTATTTTGAGGCCTTGGGCGTGGACGCACATGCATCAGACCTAAAAACATATCCTAATTTGGAGGAAGAAAGCTAACGCGCCTAACATATTTCATTGATGCTGAGGTTGTCGCCCATTTGCAGGTCGGTGGAATGCAATACCTCTGGAGATGGAACAATGTGTGCGAACTGCGGTAATAGCTTATATTTGAATGAGCTGAAGCTACTGGGGAGTGGAAACAGTAATTCATTTTGCAGTGGTGTCCAGTACTTCCAGCTCAGCGCTAGTGAATTTACCAAAGGAGGGGCAAAGCGTTTGAACAATTACTTATAGACCTTTCGCATTGAAATCTATGACCCAACCTATTAGATGAGATGAAGCCGAGATTCAATTTTGACTGAGATGATTGGTTTTGGTTACTTTTGGTTAATGTAGGAGGTTGCTATAACTTGAGAGAGCCGAATGACTGATCGATAGTTTGAGAAATTGAACATAGATGTGTGAAAAGCGGGAGTGTGTCGTGATAAGCCTGCCTGGGCCATGGGAAATTCGACATCTATATCTAGTGCGACCACTTTGAATTGTGACTTTTGGAAATGTTTCGTTTGAAAATTCTTTCAAGGAACGGAGGGAAGTTTCTAAATATTTGGAAAACGTTGTTTGAAATGAAGACAGTATGAAGAGATGCACGTGCCAGATTAGAGCTAGATGTTCATATTGCGGGCATAATGCAGTGATCATATTCGTACACAAGTCGATTATGCATATGGGGAATCACATGTTGAAAGGTCATGCGGACGAATGAGGCAAACAAGTGCTCGCAGAAGAATGACGCAGAAGAGTGAAGACAGAAGAATGATGCAGGAAATAATATAGGCATGTAAAGAGTTCAAATCAAATGCTCATGAGAAAGAAGTTCTAGCTGAAACAAATTTGAATATTGGGACCTGATACTGAAATGTCGAGATTTGAATGTTAGAACAATTTCGATTGCTCTTACTTAGGGTGAATATATCATAAATAGTTCGCTCGAACTCTTGAATGAAGTTGTTAGGCAAAAGATACTCGACACAGACCTTCAAGTTGTGGGATCGCCGATCTTTGACCAGTCGACAGGTCTTGCACCAAGGATATAACGTAAGCCTGGCCGAGGTCTTGAAATGGAAAGGGGATCCTTTGGGAGAAGGATAAAAAGGCTCGAACGATGTCCAGTTAGAGCAATCAGAATGAACGTTCTTGGGTTTCTGAAATTAGAGATTTCATTCGATGGGCATGAACTTTCTTCCAGGTAGAATGTTCTTCCAGGCTTTTCGAACTCCGACTGCTACGTTCGGCTGCCGGGACTTGGTACGTTATTACATCAAAAAGCTACCTTCTCGTGGGGAATTTTTGTACTGATTGTTTTCTGCGCTTCCGACATTTGCCTTTGATTTTGAGCGGCACTGCTTTTACGAGTCATGGCTCTTTTTTTCTTTTTTTCTTTTATTTTCTTCCTTTCTAATCTTTCTTATAAATAAATGGAAGTATAACATTCAGGACGTGACTTTGATGTCGTATTACATAAAAGGAATTCTCGACTTCTTTTTTCTTCTCTTTTTGAACGAGAGCTGAAAGATTGAATTCCAGGAGAGGGATGAATTTGAAGTCACATTGTATGGCATTCAAAAGGAAAAGTCTCCCTTGAGGATGAATGTCCTGGAATGTTTCATTTGGGAATCGTGGAAGCTCGCCTTCGAGTTCCTGTTCATGTAATGCTCCGTTGTGGAATTTGAAATGCTTGAAGATGAAAGAACTTGAAATTTGTGTACGGCGCCCTGGTCTGGAGATGGGGTTTGCCTTTTCTTAGGCTAATTAGAGGAAGTGTCCCATAAAGTTTGCATAGGCAATTTGATCTCTTTCCAATCTCTTCTATCCCTCGCTCTATTTATATATTTGCAATGTAGATTTCCTCTACAAGCATAATTTCATCTTCTATACATGAACTTATATACCAATCCGGAATGGTCACTAATCAATTTAGAAAAGCCTAAGTCGATTGGATGTCTAAAGGTTTAGGTAGTGTTTGAAACTGATTGAACTTTAACAATTAAAGAGATGGTGAAATGGTTGCGTTAAAATCTTAAACTTCTTGGCGCAAAACAGTTTTAGCCATGCGTTTGGTCGCCAAATGACACCGAGAAAAATGTCATGCGGCAAAGCAATCATTTAAATCTATGACTGTCACGCAACAGCTGCGACACAGCTATGTAATCTTGAAGCTGACACGTAGTCACACGAAGAGGAATCCTTCTCCCAAAGAGATTCTGAATCAAAGGCTAATTCGCAGTTATGCAATCCAAAGCCTGATACACAACCACAAACTGTCATGGAAGTGAAAACTTATACACGGCTATGCAATCTGAGGTTGACACACAGTCATGCAATCTAAGGCTGACAGCCAGTCACCTCCCCTTCTTGAGTGCAGGATATGGCGGAATACTCTGCTCGCTCCTGAGAAAGTTCTCTGGATCGACCCGACCCTTCACGATGGCCAGCCTCTTGAAGTTGTCCTTGAAGTATTTTACGCCCCAAACGCTCGCTCCTGAGTAACTCTCTTCGCCTTTCCCGTTGATTCCCAAGTCGAGATCTCTGTAATTCAAATAGGCGGCTCTAGGTGACGCAGAGACATATGGTGTCATGTAATTGTACAGCATTCTCATCCAGTGCAAATGCTTTTTGGACGCTTTAACCCCATTTTGAACCCACTTCACCAGGTACTGTACGTTGTACAAATTGCCCCTCCTGTGAGGAAATGGTAGTTCTGACTCTGGTATCTCATTCATTTTCCCACCATAGGGGTCCATTATCATGAACACGATCTCCTCTTCCAAAAACCTTTCCCATATTCCTCTCAATCCGACTTCGGGGATGGGTTCCTGCATGAAATCCGACTTCGCTTTGAAGTAGCTCTTGTATAGCGTGTTCCTGTCTAACAATACCTCCAGTGGGTCGTCCTTCTTGTAGCCGGCGAAATAGAGCACGGACTCAATCCAAGTCATTTCGGTGCAATTGTCGACCTTCAGTCCCAGCTCAGGAAAGCTTTGGTTCATCAGTGGCATAAGACAATCCAATTTACCAAGGAACAAACTGTTAAATGCGGCTTGTACGGTTCTTGCGCCCCCGTTATTTGGATCATCCACATCCTGAATTATCACCCTAATGAAGAGATCCTCAGATAGCTCATGTGCAATGTATTGCCACCTGTGCACCAGCTCGATTGCGCCTTGTTCAAGCGATCTCGATACTGTGAAGACCGTCACGGTCGGTGGGACCCTGACCAACTTGATTTTCCATGACAATATGATCCCGAAGCTAGCTCCACCACCACCTCTTATGGCCCAAAACAAGTCCTCACCCATTAATTCTCTGTTAAGGATTCTCCCATTGACATCAATTAAATAAGCATCAATGACATTATCAGCTGCTAGGCCATGCTTTCTCAACATAGTACCAAACCCACCTCCACTAAGATGCCCACCAATCCCAACACTAGGACATATACCAGCAGGGAACCCATGGACTTTGCTCTCCATGGCAATGCTATAATAGAGTTCCCCAAGCGTTGCACCGGATTGAACCCAAGCTGCTCCCTCTTCGAGGTTGATGTCCACCGAACGGAGGTTGACCAAGTCGACAAGGATGAACGGGGTTTTGCAGCGATAGGACAGGCCTTCATAGTCGTGGCCTCCGCTGCGGACCCTGATCTGTAGGCCATGTTTTTTGGTGCAGAGTATGGCTGCTTGGATTTCAGATTCGTGGAAAGGCGTGACGATGAGGAGGGGCTTCAAAGTTGACCTAGAAGAGTTGACCCATCTGGGAGTCTGTTCAGAAGATTGCAAGAGGTGCGGATAGGAGGAGGAGTTGGAGGAGTATATGATTTCGAAGGTCTTCGTGTAGTCACTGAATCGAGTTTTGATGCATTGCATGAAACTTTCTTGGGTCGTGGTTGAAGCCACGAGGGGAAAGAAGAGCAGAACAAACGCGAGCACGAGAGGGTTCATGTTGTGTTGTGTTGTGTACTGACAGATACGATGTTAATGTTGCAGAAAGTATCGTGGCATCTTGATAGAAGATTGCACAGATATTTTGGAACAGGTTTGGCGCTTACCGAGGTGGAATATTTCCAGTAAAGATCTGCAGAAGACGGCTAATTGACACTAAATTTGGCAGGGCAAGAACAAATTTATGATGATAATTCCAATGCCAGCAATTTCATTACATTATAGTTTGGGCCTTCTGTCCCCGTCGGTTGGCGAATTTGAACCATCCCATGTCTTTGCTCAAAAGCCTTAGAGACTATAGTACGACTTGGGGCAATCACTTGGTATCAAGTCATGATTGAAATTTTCCTCGCGAATTTCCTATTTGCTGCCGTGGGTAACTTGCCTTTGATCGGACCTAAGACGTGGCCTTGGCTTGGTGAAAACTGGTCTAGAATATCACTTAATGGGAAAAAAGGGCCTCTGAAGGAGTTGCACTTCCTTTGGCAAGTGACAAACATAGTATTCGGTCAATCTCCAACCGCTTAGCCCCGCCATTGTTTGCGAGTGAGTTTTAAAGAGTCCTGGTCCTCTTCTAATGGCTTCCGAAGAATCTAATCGAACACCAAACAAGCCTCAAACAAAGATCTGTCAGTTTAATTTTCCAATTAAAGGATGGTCTGGTATCACTTAGATGTGATCAATTTATAAAGGTTGCTTTAATTTCTTCGACGCCAGATTATGAATTTAGTGATTATAGAGGTCCTTCTACTGTCCCCGTAAGAGAAAATGGGACTAGGTCTAGCGTGAAATATTGACCTACGATAGCAGGTTGCAAAACTTATAATTATAGAGGTATTTATGAACGGAAAAAAGGAAATTATGACCAATCTGATATTTTGGTGTTGCAAAAACTTACAAGATGAGAGAGGTTATATACGACATTTTACGGACCCATACGAACTTATCGTTCATGAATGGGCGAGGTATTTTACGAATCCAAATGGAATTTATGAACTCGAATTAGCAATTATGATAACAAAGAGATAATCGTGAGTACCGTTCTTTTTTTATGCTAAAATCGTACCGTTTTTTATGCTACATTCTGTTCTTTTTTATGCAAATTGCTTTAATTCTTGATTTCATGTATGTTGAGATAGAATAGTTAAAGAAACTTGTCACGGGTCAATCGATATAATATTTCCTAACTCATGCAGCTTTAGGATTTCTCCTAAGTTAGCTTTATCCATACTCGACTTATAATGATCATAGAGAGGAACTCTTAAGAGAGAACTCTTAATATATTTCACTTGTGAATGAGATGATATAATTCATGAAGAGGAAGTCCCTATTCATGCATGTACGAGATCAATTCGTAACTGTAGATCTCCTCTTTGATCTAACGATGATGTTTAAATCTTCTACGATCACTACATCATCATGTAGATGTATAACTACCACATTGCCCCTTTCCGAGGAGTATTCTAAAATACCCTAAGGTTTTAGGAAGATAGAGGGTTGCTTGCTCATGAATGGGCCACGGTCCTTTGTTTCGAAACTTCTAGAACACATCAATTTATCAGGCCGTGATATATGCCCCCCTCTCTATATATATTTATATATTTTTTTATTGGGCCGTAATATATATTTTTGTAAGAGATATAAGTAATCATTTTTTGAAAAAAAAGTTTTCAAATGATTAATTTTTCGTGAAACAAGCACATTCTCAATCTAGCAAGTATAGGCCTCTAACCTCCATCACAACATAGTAGTTTATGTCCAAAGGCTGTGTTTGATAGTCAAGACAAAATTTAGGATATTTGATCATGCATTTATATCGGCTTGAGACAAGATTAAATTGGATATAAGAGGGATGTAAAATTAATAAGAAAATTATTTTTCTTGAAACTTCTTAAATTAATAAAATTAAAAAAATACACCAATTTGTTTTTTTATATTTAATCTTATTTTTATTTATATATTTGAATTTAATTATATCTTATAATATATATTCAACACATAGATAAAAATAAATGTTTATATTTATTATATATTATCGTATTTAGTATTTTAGTTACATTAGTACAATTTGCTAATTAATAAAATTTTATTAGAAATGATGGAAGGGGAAAAAATAAAAAATAAAATAATCAAAAGAGAGGAAAAATATGTGAAAAACTATTTGAAACTCGCAATTTGCCAAAAAATTCGTCAGACACGTGTGCTTGTCAATGAAAATGCTCAGAGGAAATGTATTATAATGACTCTCTTCTTTGCTTGTTTTTTAAAAAATACATTATCTTTTTACTAACTAAATTTTTCCATAGATGTTGATTTTTTTGTGATAAGAAAAAAAATTTGTAAATGCTACAAATTGCAAGGATATAAATTACTTTTTCCAATGTGAACATGTACTTTCTCTCAGTGGCTCTTGACGGTGATTCATACGTTCCTATCATAATTTTCTTAAAAAATCAAAGAGAGAATCGAAAATAAAATTACTAAAACGAAAGGCTTTGGGAAGAAATATCCTCGGTGATGATATGGTTATATATATTTTGCGATATTTCCGAGATCGGGCCTCGTGGGGTTTAAGAGATTGCTAGGCCAGCTAGGAAAGTCCTCTTGCAGAGGATTCTTTCAAAACCTAATGATTGCAAGTTGGTTCCTCTTTTATTATTAATCAAATAGTTTTAAAGTCACCATTAATTTATTTTAGACAGTTCAGGAACTGAGTAAAGCACAAGAGGGCGACCTACTCCAACGAACCAGAAATTTCGAGTTTTGTGACTTGATTATGCGAATTTACTAATGTTTGCTATTGGTATATTTTCTTTTTAGGAAAGAACAATGTTTTTTCTTGCAATTTATTTTTGAATTTATTCCTAATATCCAAATCTAAACCAATCCATATTAGGCACAATTAATGCAAAACCTTATCATAATGCCCCGAGGTAAGACCCCTTCAACAATGCTTATAAAAGTAAGTACGCTTAAAAACGAGAAATAGAATATGAGTGAGCATCTTAATTTCTGATGCAGAACAATTCTAAAGATGGTTTATGACAAAAGTAAGAAAGTAATCTCGACTATCCCTAGCATGAATTTCTTTAAAAAAAAAAATCTAAAAGATGATAAACGGAAAATAGGTAATGATAAACGGAACCTGAAAAACCACAATTGAGGATGCACATTGATGTCAAAACGAAAACTCGATGTCTAGGGTGACTCAAAACTACTCGAATTGTAGTCACGAGTCAAACCGCGAATAGGTCTTCACTGTTTACTGTTATTGTCACACCCCAAAACTACAAAGAATAGGGATGACACGGCCGTCCTTCCACACAAAGGACGCAGCCTCAAACACAACCAATAACCTGATATCAACTTATATATATCAAACCATATATACATATCAGATAGACCAACAGATTGGTTGCAACATCAGAGTTTCTATAATCCACCAAAAAGAAATATACAAATAGAACTCAGGCAATCCAACCACTAGTAAGGAAAGTGCACCACTTCCTTTGGCCATACCCAAAAATAGAACTCCCCAAAAATTTCCCACCGACGGCGTACTCGCTCTATTCGCTGCTAACCGAGGAACCTAAAAAGATTAAATGAGGAGTGGAATGAGCAACAACAGCTCAGTGAGTAGTACATATCTTCTAAGCAGATCGAACAACCACTATGCATGTATATAAAACAATACCAAACTTCATAATGCCAACTCAATATATAAAATACATATCAAATCATAAAAGAGTTATTTGATATCATCAAGGCTTTATACTAATATAGAAAACTCATTTAAATCATCATCAAAAGTCAAGTATCAATGGTCAAGTCCATTGAATAATCTCTCCATCAAATATCACATATCAATGGTCCATCCATTGATTAATCTATTGCTCAATATTCCACCATGGTCACGACACAACGCCTTGTGACAAGGCGACCAAGCTTTTCCCCTTGGCAAGGTCTCCACCTACAAAGCCGATGGCTGGGCCCAGAAGGATATCCTAAACCTGGTATGCATACTCCAAAAACCCCTCATTGGGTTCACAGTCATATTGAGCATAAATGATCATTCATTTAATATCAATTTCTCAAATCATTATAAACCTTTCCATAAATCAATCGCAAAGCAATTTCATATATATATTTCTCCACTTACTTTGTATAACATGCTTTTCAAATATTCATAATCAACCAAAGGGTAGTAAATGCTCGATCCGACTTTTATGCAATAAAAATGTTCTTCTCGATTCAATATATATATATATATATATATATATATATATATATATTTTCAAGACATGATTTTATAAAACCAAAGAAGATATAGTATCACTCACCTCGACGTCTACAACCAAACGACGAACGATAGCCGTATCGTCAAACTCACGACCCTATCAAATAACCGAGAAATAATGTTAAAATCTAATAAAACTCTTATCTTAATTACGAAATTACTAACTTAAGCCTTAACTCTAACAAAAGGACTTCTACGCGCTAACAAAACACAACACGGAGTTAAACGCAAAACTTGATCACGCCCTAACTTCCTCCTCCGAACCCCGGTCCAAACGAATTTATAGTCAATAGAGAGCCCTTGATACATATTACAAGAATCCCAACTTCACCGTCTCAAAATCAAGCCGAAAGGTGACAAAATATAGGCCCGAAGCTGCTGGACGCAACTGTTCACTGCGCGCGGGAAACTTTGAAATTTTGTTCCGGACAAACCACAAGCTCAAATCACGATCCGTAAAATCCCATGGCTCCACAACACCCTAAATTATCATTCCTATGAAAATGTGCGGCTCAACGACTCCAAAATCGGACTTCGCCACTTGATTTTCCAACAATTCCGAATTTGAGCCCTAAACCCAAAAATTACTTCAATTGGACAAACGGGGGGCCTAATCTCTTACCGGCTGCCATGTTATGGAGTCGAGTCGGCTTGGCGAGGCATCCATGGCGTGCACGTGCCAAAACCCCTTTTCCTTCTTCTTCTTCTTCTTCTTCTCCTTCTTTTCTTTCTGCCCGAACGTGGGCTTTCTTTCCCTTTTATCTCTTCCCCCTTTTTCTGTTTTCTTTTTATTTCTTTATTAAAAGTGGGTCCCACCACCTTTTCTTTTCTTTTGTTTTCTTCCTCTCTCTCTCTCTCTCTCTTCTCTCTTCTCTTTTCCCCCTCTCTCGAAAACTCTCGATCCCTCTCTCTCTCTGCTGTAGCTTCTACCTTTTTCTTTTCTTTTTGACTAAGTCAAACCCATATTTTACATTCTCCCCTCCTTAAAAAAAATTTCGTCCTCGAAATTTGCATGTACTTCAATAATGAAACAAGTGAGGGTATTTGTGTCTTGCCTCCTCCTCGAGTTCCCAAGTAGCCTCTCTCTCGGTGTGGTTTTGCCATTGTATTTTCACATAAGAAATAGTTCGTCGCCGCAACACCTGATCCTTCTTATCGACAATGCGAATAGGCTGTTCCTCATATGTCAAGTTCTCCCGTAATCTCAATGGAGTAAAGTCTAGCACATGTTCAGGATTTGGCACATATTTCCGCAACAAAGAAACATGGAACACATTATGGACACCTGATAGCGCCGGTGGCAAAGCCAATTTATAAGCGACTTCACCAATTTTCTCTAAGATCAAGAATGGTCCCACGTATCTTGGACTTAACTTCCCACGTGTGTCGAATCTCATTACACCCTTTGTAGAAGAAACTTTTAAGAATACGTGATCCCCCACATTAAATTCTAACTTGCATCTTTTCAGATCTGCATAACTTTTCTGACGACTTTGAGCCGTTCTGAGACGTTCTCGAACCAGCCTAACTTTCTCTTACCGTTGAATGAACTCGGGGCCGCTTAGTCTTTTCTCACCAACGTCGTCCCAACAAATAGGACTTCTGCATTTTCGACCATATAAAGCTTCAAAGGGTGCCATCTTAATGCTAGAGTGATAGCTGTTGTTGTACGAAAATTCTGCCAAATGTAGATGTTCATCCCAAGAACCGCCGAAGTCAATGATGCATGATTTCAACATATCCTCTAATATCTGGATCGTTCTCTCTGACTGTCCATCTGTTTGTGGATGAAAAGATGTACTCAAGTTGAGTTTAGTGCCCAATGCTCCTTGCAAACTCTTCCAAAAATTAGATACGAACCTAGGATCCCTATCAGAAACAATGCTTATTGGAACTCCATGAAGCTTCACTATTTCATTAACATATCGCTTCGCCATATCTTCCATTGAAAGGCCAAATCGATATGACAAAAAGTGAGCAGACTTAGTCAATCGATCAACAATCACCCATATAGCATTCTTACCACTTGGCGTCCTCGGTAGACCAACTACAAAGTCCATAGCAATATGCTCCCACTTCCATTTAGGTATCTCTAGAGGTTGCAACTGTCCACCTGGTTTCTGATGCTCAATTTTCACTTGTTGGCAAACTAAACATTGATCGACAAATTTTGTAATATCCTTTTTCATGTTGATCCACCAAAGTTTTCTCTCAAGTCCCTATATATTTTAGTGCTTCCCGGATGAATTGAAAATCTAGTGCTATGAGCTTCTTGCGGGATTTCCTTTTTCAGCTTTGAGTCCTCGGAACACACGCGCCCATGAAACCTCAAGGATCCATCTACATGTAAACTAAAATCCGCTTGTCTTCCATCTTCTACACCTTCTCTAAATTTTTGTAACTGTGGATCTTCATTCTGTTTAGCCTTAATTTTGTCAATCAACATAGGTTGTACTTGAAGGTTAGCTAACTGAGCACCAAGCTGATGTACCAAAACCTCCAAGTCTAACTTCCTCATATCTTCAAGAATGGATTTCTGAGAAGTGAGCAAAGTTGCCATATTTCCAAATGATTTACGACTCAGAGCATCCGCTACCACATTAGCCTTACCGGATGGTAATTAATGGACAAGTCATAATCCTTCAAAAGTTCTAGCCACCTTCTTTGTCTCATGTTCAGTTCTTTCTGAGTAAAAATATACTTTAGACTCTTGTGATCGGTAAAGACTTCACATTTTCACCATACAAATAGTGCCGCCATATCTTCAAGGCAAATACAACCGCCGCTAACTCCAAATCATGAGTGGGGTAGTTCTTCTCATGTAATTTCAATTGTCTAGAAGCGTAGGCAATAACTTTGCTATTTTGCATAAGAACACAACCCAAACCTTCTTTGGATACATCACAGTAGATTACGAAGCCGCCACTTCCATAAGGTAGAGCTAGAATAGGAGCCGAAACTAGCCGTCTCTTCAACTCTTGAAAACTGCGTTCACATTGGTCTGACCATTCAAATTTAACTTTCTTCTGAGTTAGACGGGTAAGTGGACCAGAAATCTTTGAGAATCCCTCTACAAATCGCCTATAGTAGCCTACTAGCCCAAGAAAACTTCTCACTTCTGTAACATTAGTTGGACGGTTCCACTTAACAATTGCTTCGACCTTCTTTGGATCCACTAATATGCCATCCTTCGAGATCACATAACCCAAGAATTCTATATGATCAAGCCAGAAATCACACTTACTAAATTTGGCATACAACTTCTTCTCATGCAAAGTCTGCAAGACAAACCTCAAGTGTTGTTCGTGTTCTTCTAAACTCTTCGAATACACTAAGATGTCATCAATGAACACCACAATAAATAGGTCTAGATATTCCCTGAACACTCTGTTCATCAAGTCCATGAAGGCAGCAGGCGCATTTGTTAATCCAAAAGGCATGACGAGAAATTCATAATGGCCATACCTTGTTCTGAAAGCGGTTTTAGGCACATCATCTATCTTTATCTTCAACTGATGATACCCAGAATGAAGGTCGATCTTGGAAAATATTTGAGCTCCCTGAAGTTGATCAAATAAATCATCAATCCGGGGCAAAGGATATTTGTTTTTGACCGTTACCTTGTTAAGCTCTCGGTAATCTATGCAAAACCGCATACTACCATCCTTCTTTTTCACAAATAGAACAGGAGCTCCCCAAGGCGAAACACTAGGTCTGACGAAACCCTTATCCAAAAGCTCTTGCAGCTGCGTTTTCAATTCTTTCAATTCAATGGGTGCCATTCGATATGGTGCCTTAGAGATTGGTGCTGTGCCGGGCATCAATTCAATATAAAACTCGATTTCTCTATCAAGAGGCAAGCCTGGTAGTTCCTCAGGAAACACACTTGGAAACTCTCTAACAACAGGAACATCTTCCAACTTCACTACAGCCTTACTTATGTCTTTTATACAAGCTAAATAACCACAACAACCATTTCTCAAAAGTTTCCTCGCTTGCAAGGCCGAGATCAACCTTGGAAAAGTGTTTTGACAACTTCCCGAAAAGAGAATTCGGGTTGATTCGGAAGTCTAAATATCACTTTCTTTGAAAAACAATCAACAGTAGCACGATAGGTAGATAACCAATCCATCCCTATAATAACATTGAAATCTCGAATATTTAACTCCACTAAATCCACAGGCATTTCAACATTATTAATCTGAATCACACATCTCTTGAACACATGATGAGCAACTAAGAAATCGCTAGTAGGAGTATCAACACGCAATTCACATTCAAGAGGGTCAGGCAACACATCAAGCTTCTTTGCAAATTCAGTTGAAATGAAGGAGTGCGTAGCACCGGGATCAAATAACGCATAAGCACATTGTGAGGCAATAAAAATATTACCTGCAACAACTGTGTTAGATGCTGCCGCATCCTCCTTCGACATCGCGAAAACTTTCCCATTTGTACCTTGTTTTTGTTGGTTCTCTTGGGGCCTACCAACCAAAGGGGTATTCCTCTGCATGGAACAATGGTGTGATAGGTGCCCTTGTCGCCCACATAGATAACATGATCTATTGTCAATAGGGGGATTCCTTTGTGTAGGACAATCTCGCCGCATGTGTCCCGCTTTCCCACATAAGAAACATACTCCGCCCGATGACACTCACCGCGATGATAACTTCCACATGTATTGGGGGGGCCCGATTACTCGGATTTCTGAACTCTGTCCCGGCCGACCGAAACCTCTTCGCCTTCCACTACCACTAGTATGGCTACCTTGTACATTTGTGGGCTTAAACCTTTTGGGCTGAGGCGCTCCTTGTGTGCCGTGCTTGAATGCTTTGTTCCACCTTGATTGCTCGCTCTAGCACATCCTTATAAGTTGTTAACATCAAAGGTGCAAGTGCAAAATTAATTTCAGGTCGGAGTCCTCCTAGGAAATGGTCGGCCTTTTCTTCCTCATTTGCTACCAAGTGCTCCGCAAATCTACTCAACTGGTTAAAGCGGACTGAATACTCTAAAACTGTGGAGTCACCCTGAGATATATGTATAAAATCACCCTTCATCTTTGCCTGAAATGACTTTGGGAAGAATTGAGCATTGAACGCCTTTTTAAAGTCTTCCCAAGATATAATAACATCCCTACCTCCAAGACTTGGCTTCATTCCATCCCACCAAAACTCGCTTCACCTTCCGGTATTGGGTGGCAAATTTAACTTTCCGCTCCTCGGGAACCTCTTCAGCTTCAAAGATCCCATCAATCTTTTTAATCCAACGCTCAGCTGCGAGAGGATCAGCTTTCCCATCAAAAGTGGGTGGTTTTGCCTTTCTAAATTGAGCAAAAGTGCCTGAGCTAGTCGCTCCATCTCCAGTTAATTCTTTTGCTTGGCGATACCAATGGATCATTGCTTGTTCAAATTCAGTTGAACGGGTTGGCTCTTGATCATCTTCTCTGACTTCGCGCAAGTCAGGACTCCTATCAAAGCGGTCCTCAAGTCTCCTTCGCAACGACGCACCTCGAGAAGCTTGAGGCATGTCTCTAGCATCAGGGGTAGCGACTCGTTTGCCTTTGCTGCTCCTACGAAGCGAGGCAAGAGTCTCGGAGTCGAAACGCATGATCACCTAAAACCAAGAATAAAACTACACCTTAGAATCTAAAAGACTAACGCAAAAATAAAATCTATCACACAACCTCACAACGTCCCATAACAACATCCAAAAAGATCAAAACTTAGGCTCTGATACCAAAAGATGTCACCCCCCAAAACTACAAAGAATAGGGATGACACGGCCGTCCTTCCACACAAAGAACGCAGCCTCAAACACAACCAACAATCTGATATCAACTTATATATATCAAACCATATATACATATCAGATAGACCAACAGATTGGTTGCAACATCAGAGTTTCTATAATCCACCAAAAAGAAATATACAAATAGAACTCAGGCAATCCAACCACTAGAAGGAAAGTGCACCACTTCCTTTGGCCATACCCAAAAATAGAACTCCCTAAAAATTTCCCACCGACAACCGCACTCGCTCTATTCGCCGCTAACCGAGGAACCCGAAAAGATTAAAGGAGGAGTGGAATGAGCAACAACAGCTCGATGAGTAGTACATATCTTCTAAGCAGATCGAACAACCACTATGCATGTATATAAAGCAATACCAAACTTCATAATGCCAACTTAATAAATAAAATACATATCAAATCATAAAAGAGTTATTTGATATCATCAAGGCTTTATACTAATATAGAAAACTCATTTAAATCATCATCAAAAGTCAAGTATCAATGGTCAAGTCCATTGAATAATCTCTCCATCAAATATCACATATCAATGGTCCATCCATTGATTAATCTATTGCTCAATATTCCACCATGGTCACGACACAACGCCTTGTGACAAGGCGACCAAGCTTTCCCCCTGGGCAAGGTCTCCACCTACAAAGCCGATGCACGGGCCCGAAGGATATCCTAAACCTGGTATGCATACTCCAAAACCCCTCATTGGGTTCACATAAATCATATTGAGCATAAATGATCATTCATTTAATATCAATTTCTCAAATCATTATAAACCTTTCCATAAATCAATCGCAAAGCAATTTCATATATATATTTCTCCACTTACTTTGTATAACATGCTTTTCAAACATTCATAATCAACCAAAGGATAGTAAATGCTCGATCCGACTTTTATGCAATAAAAATGCTCTTCTCGATTCAATATATATACATATATATATATATATATATATATATATATTTCAAGACATGATTTTATAAAACCAAAGAAGATATAGTACCACTCACCTCGACGTCTACAACCAAACGACGAACGATAGCCGTATCGTCGAACTCACGACCCTATCAAATAACCGAGAAATAATGTTAAAATCTAATAAAACTCTTATCTTAATTACGAAATTACTAACTTAAGCCTTAACTCTAACAAAAGGACTTCTATGCGCTAACAAAACGCAACACGGAGTTAAACGCAAAACTTGATCACGCCCTAACTTCCTCCTCCGAACCCCGATCCAAACGAATTTATAGTTAATAGAGAGCCCTTGATACATATTACAAGAATCCCAACTTCACCGTCTCAAAATCAAGCCGAAAGGTGACAAAATATAGGCCCGAAGCTGCTGGACGCAACTGTTCACTGCGCGCGGGAAACTTTGAAATTTTGTTCTGGACAAACCACAAGCTCAAATCACGATCCGTAAAATCCCATGGCTCCACAACACCCTAAATTATCATTCCTATGAAAATGTGCGGCTCAACGACTCCAAAATCGGACTTCGCCACTTGATTTTCCAACAATTCCGAATTTGAGCCCTAAACCCAAAAATTACTTCAATTGGACAAACGAGGGGCCTAATCTCTTACCGGGTGCCATGTTATGGAGTCGAGTCGGCTTGACGAGGCATCCATGGCGTGCACGTGCCAAAACCCCTTTTCCTTCTTCTTCTTCTTCTCCTTTTCTTTCTGCCCGAACGTGGGCTTTCTTTCCCTTTTATCTCTTCCCCCTTTTTCTGTTTTCATTTTCTTTCTTTATTAAAAGTGGGTCCCACCACCTTTTCTTTTCTTTTATTTTCTTCCTCTCTCTCTCTCTCTTCTCTCTTCTCTTTTCCCGCTCTCCCGAAAACTCTCGATCCCTCTCTCTGCTATAGCTTCTACCTTTTTCTTTTCTTTTTGACTAGGTCAAACCCATATTTTACAGTTATTTGTATGTTACAATCACGTGAAAATGAAACTACCTGAATGCTCACGCGGATAGGGTCATCGCAAAGGGGACACCAAGGATCGGCTAGGACAAGCTCGAACGGACAAGAAGTGGACTGATCGTACGCTGTTCAGACCGAAGAGCGGCCAGGAAAGCTAGTATTCAACGCACATTCAAGCCTAAGACCGCCCTTGAAAGATGCCTCGACAACCTTCGAATTATCGCAATGTAGTATCTCGAATTTTGCAAACCAAAGTTGCCAGGTAGTAGCACCTTAGTTCCTAGGATCTTCCCAAATTTTAGGTTCAGGTTATTTATTAGGCGCAAATGATCATGAGCTTATAATCTAGATCAGGTAAACCTATGTTAATTGATAGCTAAAAGCCTCGGGCAGTGTTTGGGAAGTCAACCCACCTATGTGGCTTCTAATGAAACCTAGAGAGCTAAGGCCCATGGATCCGGGTACCTATGGGACGAATAGGCATCTTATCACGCTCTTTGAGCCTCAATGTGTCATTTCAATTTCAGTGAAGCTTATCTCATTTTCAAGCACTTGCCCTTTATTTCCTTTAGATTGGGTGTTAACATCTTCATCTTTACTTTTTTTCTGCGTTGTGATTTCGATTTTCCTTAGATCTCTCGCGCTTTGCTTTATTTCATTTTAGTTACTTCGTTTTAGCCAAATTCATAGTTTTCGCACTTTAATTTCAAGTACATTAGATTCCTTGTCATTCAGATTAGTTAATTACTGCATCACTTTTGCTCTCAGGAGCGAGCACGCCTTTCTCACGCACATTCACACACCATCAATCTCTAAGAACAATTGCTTTTTGTAAAAGTTCGATCCCTTTGTGGTCAAGCTAGAATTAGAAGACAAGCTTGAGTTTGTTTGTCCAATTACCTATTTGTCAAATTTGTCTTAGATTTAGATCTAACAAGTAGATTGCCAAAATGCCTGCGCATGGGCCAAGGCCAAATATGTGCAGGACATGATTTGGCACCTTAAATATTGCAAAATTGCATCAATCACCCTAATCTGTAAGCTTGAAGGGCAAAATTCAATCATTTGTTGGTTTTAATTTGGTTCACAGGTACTCAATTTCCCTTGTGTATGTAATTTATTTTATACCCCCACGGATACTCTCTAAGAGATGTGAATCAATTAAATTAGGATAAGAATAGTATAAGTACCATAACTTTTGTACAGTACATACATGAGAACAAAATTGGTGAAAAATCTTTTACTTAAATATTTATTCTAGCAAATCATCCTACATGGTTTCAAATTAATTTGTTATCACCATGTGACTTTTTTAAAAGAGAGTTAAGTCCAACTTGGATAATCTTTGATTGACGTGGCAAGAAAGGGACGTTGTTTTGGCCCTTTCTTCCCCAAATTAATTTCAAAATGAAACCCCAAATTCTAAAAAGAGGAATGCTTTTGCAATAAGCTTGAGCAACAGAGAGGTTCGATCTTGAGATAGGCAATGGACAATTCAAGCGTATGAGATAGTTCATATGAGCAGTGGACAATTCAAGCTTATGAGATAGCAAAGTGGAGACAAATCGAATTGGTTTCGGTGAGATTGAGATGATGATGAGTGTAGTAGCATGATGCAAGGAGTAGTGCTTGATTTAGAGGAATCGCAAAGAAATTGTCGGGTCTAGGACATGAATCGCCATGGTCCTTGTTGGAATCCTGCAAATCGCAGAGAAATAAGGTGATGGAGATGTCACATTGGCTGCATTAGGGAAAATTCACCAACATCTTAGGTCTCTTCTCAGCCAATACTTTTTTTTTTTTTCCTTTTTTCCCTCTATTTTGCCGACTCATCTTGTTTCCAATTCAGCCCCTTTCTGATTTCCTCTGACCACTCTTCAGCTTTCATAATTATTCAACTCAATTCACGTTTTCCCCCTTTTCATTGCCTGAACATCTCAGCCATGGAGAAGAACAGAGAGAAACAGAGCATTTGGCGAGCAACAAATCCCTTCCCCCTTTTCTTTTTCTATTTTCTTCTTTTTTTTTTTTGTATATATATATTTTTTATCATATAAGGGCCAAAACGACCCGTTTCATTTGGTATGTGCTGATTGGATTATTCCTGGCAAGCCACGTTAGCCTATTTATAATAAATTAATGGCACGTTGGACTTTTCGGCAACCTAAATTGCCAATGGCATTCAAATGAATGATTTTTAAAAAAAATTGCACTTAAGTGATCGAAAAATAGTTATGATACTCAAGTGAGCTCCATATGAAAATTATAACAGTTAAACGTTGTTGACCCGGTTAACTCTAAGTCCTTAGTTTTTGTTGCTTACTCTAACCTTGAGGAGTTCACATGTAATCAATTCGAACAAGGAACCTCCAATTTCCAAACTGAAAATACTCTAATGTCCCAACCCATCACCTCAACTCAAGAGAATACATTAATTTCTTTAGTCTCAATTCGTTTCGCGTAAAATATTCTATTTCTGAAAATATTTTTTAGGAAGTCATTTTTTAAGAAAATATAATTACTTTTTGGTATTCGGGTGAAACGTGAAAGTGAAATGAAAAATATTTTTCGCTGCTCGGTAAAGAAAATCTTTTTCTTCATACACTCTTTTTCATTTAATTTTTTAAAATTTATTATTAATTTATTTTTTTTTTCTTTTTCTTTTCTTTGTTTCCCTCTTCTTTCTCTTGGCTAGTCATTGGCCACCAGTAAGTACGAGGCTTACCCACCTTCAACGGGCTTAGGCTTGTTGCTCGCCACATCGGCAAGCACAAGTGTCGAGCTCGAGGCCAGAGAGCTTGCAGCTCGCCGATCTAGCAAGGCCCGAGGTCAGAAAGCTCAAGGCTTGCTAGATCAATGATCCTCAAGCTTGACGCTCACACTCACCAGAAGTGAGCTCGAGCTCGCTTATGTCCAGGTTCTTTGGCTGTCGTCATGGCCAACGACTGATTAAGAAAGAAGAAAAGGAAAAACAAAAAAAGAAAAGAAAAAGAAAAAAGATAAGATAAATAAAAATAAAAACTAATTCTGGTTTAAAAATGTATTTTAAAAAGTAGAAGAAGATGGAGGAGAGAGAGGAAAAAGTAAGAGCTTATAGATGTTTTTCATTTTTCAAAAGTGACAAATATTTTTCCTTAATTTATGAGACTTTATGGAAATTATTTTTCTCAAATAATTTATTTTTCATAAAATGGATACCGAACAATTTGAAAAATATTTTTCAGTTATTTTCCGGAATGGAGCTTTACTTTTACGTTAACTTTGTCTTGTTTCTGACGTGATGTTTACCTACTTAAAGTGCTAAAGCCGAATTAACATCATTTCCAATTGCTGTCTACAATCCATTCCCGTGATAAACATTCGAATCTCTTGGTACAAAGGACCGACTCGTCAAGTCCGCAGTGGTCCTGTCTTTTAGCTCCCGATGGGGACGTCAATCTGTTGATTGACGCGCCATGAGGACAAAAGATTTTATTTCCTTTCCCATGGAGTCGGCAAGATGAGGTGATTTTATAATGGGCTGATATTTTCGTTGTTCTTATAGGACAAAAATTTACTAGTGGATTATAACTTATGATATCACCAAAATTTTAATTTAATTAAGATTAAATGTGAGTGATGTTAGTACTTATAACTCACAAATCAAAAGGCACTCCAACATGATAATTTTAGAATCATAAGAATGATTGTCCATTAGGGTCATGATTTTGATGTAATAGAAATATTCGTAGGTGTGTAATTTAGCCTTCTGTGTGTATAAAAAAGAATATGTTACCGTTTGTTATGATTTATTAAATTGACAAACAAATGCGGTTGCTATGGATTTTTCACACTATCCATCATGAGATTGTGCCTTATGGGATTGGTGGCCGAATCCTCATAAGTCCTATCCCATTGGAATTTTTCAAAAGTGGACTAGATTTGTGTCAGCCAATCCTCTTTTGTCCCTGCATTCACCAAAATAAGTGGTTATCGCTAGGGGTGTTAATAGTTCGAGTATTCATTAGTTTCGAACGGAACCGAATACTTGATTCAATTCAGCTCATTTTTTTTGGTTTTTCTTGCTTTTTCTTGCCCCGCTCAAACTCACTCAATAAAAATGAGGCACAAGAGTCACAGAACTAGATCAATTAGTGCATGTTTTCAATTTGGTTCGATTCATTTAACCAAATTCAAACTATCGAACTGAAAAAAAAATTTGATTATTTCTTTTTTATTATCTGAACCAAATAAAAAATGCACGAAATTTAGTTTCAATTCAGTTTTTAGTTCAGTTTTTCACACCCCTCCTTACTTATCACCGCGTCTCTCTTTCTCAGTGTGAATGCAAATTCGGATCGTATGTGAAGCAAGGGCAGACGTGGAGAAGGCTTTCGGGGGCAGAATTGGAAAATAAAAACACTTTCTTAAGCAGCAGATTTCCTTTCGAAAATGCTCGATTGCAAAAGTAGGCTATCATGCTTTGAATTTTCAGCATTTTCAAAAGCAAGTTTGGATCCGAATTTTTCTAGAAAGTCTTTATCAAGGTTCAAAATTTTTGTTCAGGGAACTTTAGTAACTCAAGCTATTTTCCAAAGCTCTCCCAAACGCACTTCGATGGGAAAATAAGGTGTCTGGTGCATATTAAGTTTAGAAAATAGCTCTTCTGAGCACGCAACTAGCAAGAATCTAAGAGCAAATATCATATTTGCTTTAACTAGTCTAAAAAGGTATATCAGTAAAAATTTTATAAGTATTAAAACAAAATAAAGCAAAATTGACATGTCACATGAATAGATCTATACATGAGATCGATTAGTGTCATGACTAGAGAATGGATGTAAATGTGTTTGAAAGATTGCTATGTGGTGGGCGTGGTGAGCATATTTATCACCGCTTAAAAAAAGATAATTAAGGTATATTATGAAGAAAATGTTGCACAAGCGGCCTTATCTATTATTTATTTGACGATTATAGTTATCCATATATTTTAAATCCATTATGTATAAGGCCGTTGTATAACGCTAGCAGTATGTGTTATAATTACTGTAAAAAGCGGTCAATTCTTGTTTTTCTGAAAGTGCTAATGTGAATTAAATTGATTTGTATCGTAGCTAACTTGATTGACAGAAGACGGCTAGAAGCAATTCCGTCACTAATTACTTGAAGAAGACCGGCAGACCAATCAACAAAAAGTGAACCCCATCAGCGTAAAATGACGTCTGCATTAGACAAATCACACGTTGGCCTTGAGCTGCATCATCTATAAGAGTTCATTCATGCCTAGAAGCAATCCCATCACTAATTACATCAAGAAGACCGGCAGACCAATCAACAAAAATTGAACCCTAGCAGCGTAAAATGACGTCTGCATTAGACAAAACACACGTTGGCCTTGAGCCGCATCATCTATAAGAGTTCATTCATGCCCGGAGCGCACATACAGAGGCAATCACAGAACAGAAAGAAATAACAAGAAGAATGGCCTCCTCATTCTTCACCATATTTTCAATTTTTCTTCTGGTCCTTTTCTCAATAGACTCGCATGCATCTTCCCCTTCAATTCCGATTCAACAATCGTTTTTGCAGTGCATGTCATCTCTTAACACCACGCTCTCCATTCCAACCTCCTTGTTCTACACCCCTGACAACTCATCTTCCTTTAATTCCATCCTTCAATCTTCAGCTCAGAACCTCAGGTACTTAGTCCCTTCCATGCCGAAGCCTGAGTTCATCTTCACGCCGCTCACCGAGCCTCACGCGCAAGTCGCCGTTGCTTGCTCGAACAGACTCGGCATCCACCTCAGGGTCCGGAGCGGGGGCCACGACTACGAGGGTGCATCCTACGTGTCAGAGATTGAGAGCCCGTTCATTGTGATTGACATGGCACAGCTCCGAGCCGTCGACGTGAACACACAGGAGAGCACGGCATGGGTGCAGGCGGGAGCCACCACGGGAGAATTGTACTACTGGA
Source organism: Eucalyptus cloeziana (assembly GCA_014182715.1). NCBI lineage: Eukaryota > Viridiplantae > Streptophyta > Magnoliopsida > Myrtales > Myrtaceae > Eucalyptus > Eucalyptus cloeziana. Next base: position 2,320,746 of record CM024637.1, on the reverse strand, counting down.
TTGCTGAGAAGAGCAGCATCCACGGCTTCCCGGCTGGCGTATGCTCGAGCCTGGGCATCGGCGGCCACATCACTGGGGGTGCGTATGGGTCAATGATGAGGAAATACGGCCTGGCAGCGGACAACGTGCTCGACGCCCGGATCGTGGACGCGCAGGGGAGAATGCTTGACCGCACCGCGATGGGGGAGGACCTCTTCTGGGCCATCCGTGGGGCCGGCGGTGGGAGCTTCGGGGTCATCCTTGCTTGGAAGCTCAAGCTTGTCCCAGTCCCAGAAAAGGTGACAGTTTTTACCGTTACGAAGACATTGGAACAAGGTGCAACAAGAATCCTATACAAATGGCAGCAAGTGGTTGACAAGCTTGATGAGGATCTCTTCATCAGGGTGATAATTCGATCAGCCAGTGGAGATCCAAAGGGGAAGAGGACGGTCACAACCTCATACAACGCCCTGTTCTTGGGAGATGTGGACAGGCTCATCCAGGTCATGGGCAAGAGCTTCCCTGAGCTGGGCCTGACTAGGAATGACTGTACCCAAACAAGCTGGATCGGCGCGGTCCTCTACATGGCAGGCTTCCCGAACGGGACATCGACCCCGCCGGAGTTCCTCCTGCAAGGCAAGTCCCTGTTCAAGAACTACTTCAAGGCCAAGTCAGACTTCGTGAGAGCGCCCATCCCTGAGGCTGCACTCCTGGGTCTTTGGAATAGGTACTTGCTGGACGAGAACCCGTTCATGATTTGGACCCCCTACGGAGGGATGATGAGCAGAGTGCCTGAGTCACAGACCCCCTTCCCTCACAGGAGGGGCACAATCTTCAAGATTCAGTACGTGGCCTCTTGGCAAGATGGAGACAAAGACCCATCAAAGCACATGGACTGGGTCAGGAAGCTCTACAATTACATGACCCCTTACGTGTCTAAGTGCCCCAGAGAGGCTTATGTGAATTACAGGGACCTTGACCTTGGGATGAACAGGAGGAGAAACACCACCTTCGCGGAAGCGAGCTCCTGGGGATCCAAGTACTACAAGGGCAATTTCTACAGGTTGGCCAAGATAAAAAGCACAGTTGATCCTGACAACTTTTTCTGGCATGAGCAGAGCATCCCAGTGATTCCTGGGAGGAAGAAGAATGTTTAGTAGGAGCATCGAAGTTGTGGACTTGATTGAGTACCACTTGATTATGGCAGTGGGATCGTCATGTTTAGCCATTAGCAGTAATGATTAATGGGCCTAAGTCAAAATACTAGGGATGAGTTGCTCGCACTTTGGACGTGTGCTCCTGTTGTAGCATTTTTCTATGTAGTTCCACCACAAATGTCGCTGTACAAAGTGGTTGGGGCTTGTAGACTCGTGGGAATGATGTGGTGGATAGAAATAATTTCATCTTATAAATTGCATAGGGACTTGCTTTAATAGAATCTAGTATTGAGTCCTCCTGTTCGACTTGGTCTAGTGGACTAAGTCAAGGCAATGTCAGCTTAAAGTGTTTTGTCTTGTTTTTTGGCTAGGCACGAAGTCGTTTGTTGTAGTACTTTTTAGAAGTAACGTTGATCATGTGCATCACATGGGCTAAATTAGTTTATATAAAAGACATTCATGAGACTGAATCTACAAAATGATCGAATGTATGACCGGACTTGAGTTATGTAGTGAAAGTCCAGGCTCTACGCGGGACAGAATTTCAATAATTTAAGATATTATAAAACTATGATAAGAACATTGTTAATAACTGTCATGACGAAAAGAAAAAAATCTTCTGAAACTACTGCTAATCATCCTTCTCCTTCTCTCAAAGGACATCAGGAGCCCAATCTTGAAAAATATGTAAAGTTTCTCATTTTTTTGATATATAAATATCTTTAAGATTGATTTTCGCTCAACTTAACAGAATAATTGTAAAATTATAAAAAGTACAATTAAAAAGATTAGGAAAATTTTAGGAGTAGACAATAAAAAATTATTAGAATAGTAAGCTACAACCTTATCGTAAAATCCCCATGCTAACATATAAACGGTTTTCTAATGTCGACAACTTCCTCCCTTAGACATCAGGTCTTCACAGTCTCAATACATAGAAATTGCAATGATATTGCCGGCACATCGAATTGAAGTATTATTTTTCTTTGTAGCCTCGACGTCGACATTAGAACGATTGAATCACGTTAGTTGAACTTATTGACCAGAATTCATCTTACACCAATGGAAGCGGTAGGTCGGAGATCCAGTATCGGTTAGCAAAGATAGCAAGATTACTTGGGAAAAGAATTTTGTAAGAAAAAGATTACAGGAGCCTTGGATTGAGAAAGGGAGATGGACAAGCTTCATGAGCTACCTTTTTCAGACTCTTCGGTCTCCGGAAACATCGAGGCTGTGTCCGTTCAGTTTTCAGTAACTTTTCTCTCGACCAGTATATTTCTCGACCATCGTATGACAAGACGTGCAGCCTTCAATGACGTCTAAGTTTTAAGATAACAAGTGAGAGAGAGCGAGAGTCTTCTGGCATTAAAAAGAATAAAAATTAACCTTTATTTATTCCATGAAAAATAAATAATTTAAAAATATCTTTTTCAAAATATCACCTATATCACTTTAAATAAATAATTAATAAAAAATATTTTATTATCAACAATAATTTATACTTAAATATTTTCATGAATATTGAAAAAAAAATTGTTTGTTTATTTTTTATAAGCAATATAAGTGTTTTCCTTTAAAAAATTTTTGCAGAACATACATTTTTCATAAAACAAATGACATTCATCGGAATGGCACAAAGGAATACAAAATGGTGATCCATCATGGTCATGCTATTGCCCTCTTCATAGTTTCGCTTTGTTATCATATGCCCTTTTAGGCTTCCCATCCCAAAAATTTGCCAAGCTAAGGCTTTGGTTCAAAGATTCTAAACAGCTTTCCAGACCTGGAAGCTCATTGGGAAAGATGAAAGTGTTTGGTTCAAAGATTCAAGATATCCTCGACCAAAATCGCCAGATTTGAAATGCCGAAAGATACCTCTACCGTTCATCCGTTGACTTCTTTTTCTTTTTTTTTTTAAACCGATCGTCTTCCTCACACCCCAACCGTCGTTGATCGGCGACGGAGTTTCATCTGATTTTATTTTTATTTTTTAAAAATAATAAAAACCCTTGCAAATGTTGGGTTCACCTTTTTTTTTTTTGTCATTTTTATCTTTTGACAATCAATAGCCCAACTTTTTATCAATACACTAGAATAATAATTAATTAACAAAGATGATTAATACTACAATAATTAAAAAAAAAAATTATTCAAAGTTGAAAACAAACCTAAAAGAACCCTAGGCCAAAAGTTGAGCTTTGCATCTAATCTATAATCAAATTCTTTTAATATAATTTTTAAATAAATTTACTAATATATATCTTTTACATTACTCTCAAATGAAAATGTAAAAGGTTATATAATCATTTTTTTTTTTTTGTACTTTTAAAAATAATAAAATTAAAAAACTTAATTTTTTGAGCTTTGCATCTAATCTATAATCAAATTCTTTTAATATAATTTTTAAATAAATTTACTAATATATATCTTTACATTACTCTCAACATGAAAATGTAAAAAATTATATAATCATTGTTTATTTTTTGTAATTTTAAAAATACTAAAACTAAAAACTTAATTTTTGAGCTTTGCATCTAATTTATAATCAAATTCTTTTAATATAAATTTTAAATAAATTTACTAATATATATCTTTTATATTACTTTCAATATGAAAATGTAAAATGTTATATAGTCATTGTTTCTTTTTGTAATTTTAAAAATACTAAAACTAAAATACTTAATTTGGTCACATTAAATGGCTTTTCAAATATATGTTTACCAAATAGTCTTGCATTTCCCTAAAGCACTTTTCAGTTATAATTTACCAAACAGTCTAACATTTTGGAAAACACCTTTACCTCAAAGGTATTTACACATACTTGCAAATTCCTCTTTAGTACGGCTACGGTAAATACGCATCTGGTATTCAATGCTTTCTTTTCTTTTTAGGCTCCATGCCTTTGTTAATGACCTGCTTAAAGTTTTTGTGGTGTCGGTCCAGATGCTATGCGGCATCTGGTATGGCTGAATCGGGTTTGTTCTCCAAACAGCAACACGTGTCACTTTATCCGCTTCTTCTTCCTAGGTATTTCCCCCTCGAGGCGCGAGAAAAGTTGAAACTCTAGATTGCTCTAGAGAAAAGCGACTCATATCCTAAGTAGCACTGACACGTGATATGGACACGCCACAAAACACGACACGATATGACACGCCGACATGTCATTTTTTAAAAATAGATAATTTCGATACGTTGGGACACGTTATATATTAAATGAATATTTTTATGAATTTACACTAATAATATTAATAAATCTATTTATAGGAAATTCGAAAGAATATGTAGAGTTAATGTGTACCCATATTTGAAAACATGTTTCTAACTTTAATAAAAATTATTAATGAAACTAACGACTAACAAAAGATTAGAATCAATTTATTCATATAAATCTATTATATTATTCTATAACAATTAAAATTTATTATTATTTGATATTCCCCCCAAAAACAAAACCCACCGCCCCACAAACCCCTCTCTCCCACGCACCAAAACCTCCCATACAAAGACAGCCATCCCTCCCCCTTCCCCAAACCACCATCCCCCAAAATTCCCCCCCTTCCGCCCCCGGTTTCTCCCCCTTTTCTTTCCCCATCACCCATCAAGTCTATCATTTCCCTAAAAATTTAAAATCATCCTCTCAGCCATCCCTCCGCACCAGAATCTCCATTTTAATTTTTGTTTTCATCTTCTCTTCTTATTAAAAGTTAAAACTCTCCACTGCGGCCTCCTCTTCTTCCTCCTTGCCCGATTCTCTTCATCTTGATCTCTGCTCTCTCTCGGTTACCTCGTCACAATCGCTTGCCGCCGCACCTAGGGCCCTCCCTCCTTTGCAGCCGCAACCGCAGCCTTCGGTCCTCCATCGCACATCGCAGTCGCAGCCCTCCTCCTTGCAGTCGTGGCCATGCCGTCGCCTCCACAGCCTCGCCTTTGCTCCCTCGCTCTTGCATCCATCTTCCATCGCCTTCTTTAACAATTTTCTTTACCTTCATACTTGCAGACCCGCCCTTGAAACCACCATGCTTCTCACAATTTCTAGGCACGTGAGTCGAAGTGTGTCGGAAAGAGTTGACTGCGTGTCGAATTTTTCAACACACATTGATCACGTGTTCGAGCATGTCCAACATGCTCGGACACGAGTCGGTGTGTCCGACACAACACGGAAGCTCCTAAAACGTGTCCATGCATCATAGCCCATACCACTCCGACCCCACATATCCTTTTTTTTTAAACACCCTCTTCCCTCTCTCTCCGTTTGTTCTCCATTATTGGCATAAAGTATTTCTTTGTTTTGTCCACTTCTCATATCACGACGCTGCTTCTCTGTTCTGTCTCTCTCCCCCCTCTTTGCGACTCCGCTCCACTCCTCTCTGTGCTCTGCTTTCTTCATGACTCCGCTATTCTCTCTAATCGTCCACAAATCATGCCGCCCCGTCGGCCTCCGTCTCCACTGCCTCCAACAAAAAGCTCCTCCTCTAGTCTCGCTCCCCAAAGCTGCCGCCATCATGAACAACGCATAGGAGAACTCCAACATGGTTGATCTCACTACTCATAACTCGCCAGCTCATTGGACTCTGGTTTCGCTGATCTTGTCTTCTTATTTTGAGCTTATAATATGACTGCTTTCCCTCAGTTTGCGTAGCTCTCAACGACGAAAATCAAGCTAACCTCGTTAATGCTCTCAATGAGCGTGTGTTTCGAAAGAGTCGTTCATTGAGCTAAATCCAGATTCTTGTTCCCAAAAATCTTCTATTCTCCAGCAGCTCATCATATTTATGCTTATTATTGCGAAACCAAGTACTACTAGCTGAAAATTGACCAATGCTACGGCCATGACAACAACCTGAACACGTGGAAGGCAATGTTTCTACAGAATCCATAGCCAAAGAGCATTAGAATTCAAGCGACTCAAAGATGATCTGAGGTAGATCAAAGACAAGAATTTGGATTTAGCTCAACGAACGAATCTTTTGAAATATGCACTCATTGAGAGCATTAACAAGATCAGCTCAATTTTCGTCGTTGAGAGTCATATCATAAACTCAAAACAAGAAGATAAGATCAGCAAAACCAAAGTCCAGCGAACTGACAAATTATGAGCAGTGAAATCGGTTATGTTAAAGTTCTCCTTCACGTTGCTCATGGTGGCAGTTACTTCAGGGAGCAAGACCGGAGGAGGAGCTCTTCGTTGGAGGCGGACGGGGCAGCGTGATTCGTCGGACGATTAGACAGAATAGTGGAATCGTGAAGAGAGCAGAGTAGAGAGAGGAGCGCAATTGTAAAGAGGAGAGTGGTTTAAGGCCTGTTTGTTAACTTGCCAAATAGTATTTATTTCTATTATTTTGTTTTCGGAAATAATTTTGAAACAGAATCGCGTTTGATAAAATTTTTGTTCCTAGGAACAGATTTGAAGTAGAATCAAGAATAATAAAAAAAGTTGATTCTTGTTCCCGGGAACAATTATAGAATTAAGCACCTATTTTATTTTCTTTTATTTTCTTGTTCTTTATTCTTTCTTTTCTTTATCTCTGTTGCCATCGTCACAATTGCCATTTGCTGCCGTCCATCGCCCATCGCGCGCTCGTCGGCAACTAGTCCGCGAGCTCGCCGGTGGCCAGGCGGGCCTCGCTTGGGCCTTCCTTGGTCACCGGCGAGGCTCGGCCAGCCTTGGTGAGGTCGAGCCTCGCCGGCAACCGGGCGAGCTTGGCCGAGCCAGACTGGGGGGGTCGCCGCCCACCATGGCTCGGTTGAGCCTCGCCACCGGTGAGGCTCGTTCGATAAGGGCCGGCCCTCGTTTGGCCGGTCGTCGGTCATCCCAAGGCCGACAACCGGCGACTTGAAGAAGAAGAAGAGGAGAAAGAAAGAAAAAAAGAAAAGAAGAAAAAGAAAAAAAAAAAGGAAAAAAGTAATAAAATTATTTAAAAATTAAAAGAAAATGATATTGAGTATAAATTTTGAGCACGGTACCATACGCAATTCTATTCCGGGAATTGAAATTTTGGACAGTTACCAAACGACTTAAAATGCTTAGAAATTATTTCTGGGAATGAAATAAAAAAGAATAATTTCTGATTAGAAATTGTTCATGGGAACATAAATATTACCAAACGCGCTCTTAGAGGCTGGCAAATGCATATTTTTTATCCGGAATTAGCTCTATAAATTGTAGGGATTGCCATATATCCTAAATTATCCTTGGTGGCGAATCTGTACTAATCAAAACCATCATGCACGTGTCACAAATTAATCAATCTAGCGTTTCCTAATTTGTTCGGCCTTAAGAATTTCTTCCAAAGTTAGCTTTACCCACTCGACTTATAAGGAAGAGAAGCTCTAGATTGTTTTTTAGTTGTAAATGAGATGGTACAAATGAAGGAGAGGAGGTCCAATTGTAATTGTAAATCTCCTCTTAATCTAATGGTGGAGATTACCTTTCTCCAACTATCAAGTACCTGCATTTATTACATAGTTGTACAATTATCATATCGGCTAAACCCCCAAAGTATTCTAGAAAACCCTAGGACTTCAAAAGATAGGTTGAGAGTTGCTCATTCACAGATTGATCACGGCCTTCATTTAGAAAACCTCATAATCATGTTGATTCATGGGGACATGATAGATGCACACAACTTAGTACAAGGCCATTGCACTAGTTGGTGTGGGTCATAATAATTCTTGTCCATCTCTCTCTTAGCAAATTATTTGGATACCACATTCTACTTGTAGGTTCCTAGACAATGTTCGCATGTTTCGCTTATGATAAAATTGGGATTGTAGACATTAGAAGTTTAATTTTTCTTAGTTCTATATCTTATATTTACAGAAAAAAAAGAAAAAGAAAAAAGGCAGTGATTTTCTTATTTTTTGAGTTTTTCTATAGCAACGTAGACGTCACGTCGCAGCCACGTTGGTTCCAATGTAGCACTACAAGGTTATTTCATCATTTTCATTGGAGTTTAACCAAAAAAAAAAAAAAAAAAACCACCATAATAGACAAATAACAAATGTGTGTCGAGAATTAGAAATTACGAAAATAAAAAGGGCCTAGAATGGCACAAAATGAAATTGTTCAGAGATTCCTGTGTCATTGTCCGTAAATTCTTCCCCCCGCCACCTTCTCATACTTAAATATTTAATGTGTATTGAAATTGTTTGGTTCCCTTTAGTGTCCATAAATTAACACCACTCAATTGACTTTAGTTGTATTATATGTGAAGATTTTATGTGAAATTTCAAAATTGGCGGTGATTTCGCCGCCAAAATAAGCACGTGAGTTCTCGTGCAAGTTGAAAGGTAAATATCTTTATTTGAGATTAAATTGGTACTTCAATAGTTTATTTGAGACAGTCCACTCTAAACTCTTTTTTTGAGAAAACGACCTCACTTCATACATTTATTTGAGATTAAGTTGGTCGCATCATGTCTTTATTTAAGACAATGTTCGCTTTAATTTTTTTTTTTAAAGAATAACAATCTTATGTCAATTCCTTATTTGAGATTAAGTAGCCATTTCAAGCCTTTATTTAATACTAAGCTAAGAAAAAGCCTACTTTGGGTCATCTTTTAAGAAAACAACCTTACTTCATACCTTCATTTAGATTTTTCCCCTTAAATCTTTTGCTCTTTATTCATTTAAATATGTAAACCCCTTTTTTTCTTCAATTAGGTGGCTCGATTCCTCAAATAGAGGCTCAATAACAGGCTTTCATGGATGAAAGTGTGCTGATCCAATATTAATTTCATTAAGATTTCGTTTAGGCTTTATCTGGGAAAGAAGGAAGAGGGAGAAAGTTAGAAGTAGGTGTGCAAAATCTAAACTTGACAACACAACCTTTGATGTGAGAACATGTTAAGCGACCACAATCTGCTGGCGGCCACGAACTCCATTGGAGGTTGAGAGAGAGAGAGAGAGAGAGAGAGAGAGAGAGAGAGAGAGAGAGAGAGAGGGAGAGCACCAAAGGTGGTCATGAAATCGATCGATTGACCTACGGTAGTGACACCAATGGTGAAGGCGGCAAGGCATGATGGATTCGCGCCCACAGCGACCATAATGGTGATGGTCGCCCATTGATGATAGAAGAAGAAAAAACATAAAACATCAGAAAGAAAAATAAATGGAAAAAATTCATTGTCTTGGTTGAGCTGAAAAAATAAAATGACACGACAGCCCACACCACAAGTTTTTGTTTAGCCATACTTGTCGTCACCTCATATTTTGCCTCACTTTTCTAAAATCAAGCAGTTGACCAAGCGTTTGGCAAAAAGTTGACCAAGTTTTGATAGATGGAGCTCCAGACGTCCAAAAATTGCGAGTAATACGTCATTCGAAAACTCTCTTAATGCTTCTTCTAAACGCATCAATTTTCAAACCAGAGAAGATCCACAGAAAATGTGATAAATTATCGAAGTTTCGGCCTCCGAAATTAGGATTGTCAATTACTCACAACAGTTCACACCAAAATTTGTTAGGCATATTCATGGGTATCACATCTACAGGCATATGATTTTCGAGCTTCAAAACAATGGTGAACTAATTAAGTTTTTTTAAGATCAAAATTACATGAAAAATAATTTTCTAACCAGATAATTAAAAATATGGCGAGATCATCTAACAAAAATTTGGAAATTAACCCACTAGTTCTGGTACCAACAAAATAAGCGCAGATATAATTCACATAATTAGCTCATCCCGTGCCTACGTCAACATCTGGTAAATTTCATCGATGGGTTTGGCACAAACCGCACGGAGTCATGAACGCATTTGATTGACGATTTACTTTTACTCCATCTAGCATCCACAGACGGAGTATAATCACAAAAAACAAACTACATACGCCTATCACAACCAAAGAGCCTTCACTACATTTGGTCATTTGGAATTTTAGTTAGGATAGGATTTGATAGGATAGAATATAAAATTTAGAAATTTTATTAGATCATATATATGGTTTAGTGAATTACAACATTGAAGCTTGATAATTTCATATATTATCATGTCTATTGTTTGGTATTTATAACATATCGGGGCAAATGAACTTGAAAATGCACAAACGGAGATTGTAAGAATCTCTCATAATCGACTGCCAAATCTAGTAAGAGAGAAAAGATATAATCATTCACTTTTGCAATCACAAAAGTATAATTTTTCGACTTTCTTATTATTTTTGTAAAACTTCAACATGAACTATAAAGCTATGGAAGAGAAAGAGTTTCAACTCTCTTATTGTTTTCGTAGACTTTTGACGTGAGTTGGAGAGCTATGAAGAAGGAGTTGACTCTTTTGCTATTTTCGTGGAGCTTTGACATGATCTGAAAAATTAAGGAGTCATAATGTTTCATGATGAACCAGAGACACATAACAGAAGGAGAAGGAGAGAGTAATTTTTTTTTTTTTAACAAATTTCATTACCCATCATTCTTTGAAAATTAGAAAGATCTTATTTCAGGTTTGAATTTGTTCATTTAAAATCTAGGTTCTTCTATTTCATTTTTATTTACTAATTTTTTTAATTTATTTTCCATCTCTTTTTTTCTTTTTTTTTAAATATTCTTTCCATCATTCCTTAATAAAAATATTATCAAGTAATAAATTATTTTATTATACCTAAAATAGTAATAATATAGATACTATATATATATATATATATATATATATATATATATATATTCAAAATATATATTATAGAGTAGGAAAATTCCAACATATAAATAAAAATAGGAATGAGTAAAAAAGTATTTTTTTTCATTTGAATTTGATTTTTAACATTAGAATGCAAATAGTATTCATATTTAGTTATTATTTTAATTTTATTATTTAATAAGTTTATTATTTGGGAAAAAAAAACTTTTACACTATAAATATAAGAAATCATATCCACCTTTATTTCATCTTCCCTAAGATAATTTTATCCAAATTATATTTTATTTATATACGACTCTATCCTTTTTTTTTTGGTAGGAATCAAACATAGGATAAGATAATTTTATTCTATCTCGACTTTTATCATGACTATCAAATATAACCTTGTATTTTTACGTAGAAACCGTGGAAACAACACTCCGGCTTTTCTCTCATGCCCTCACGTGTGCACAAATTTAGATGCAAATATACATATTCAGATATGCATCCCTAACAACCACGATATCAAGCAAAAGATAAGGTTATTAGGAATGTTGCGACAAATTCAGGTACGATGATTAACTCCAGAATCAGATAACAGTCATCTTATCCGATTAATTATCAAATCTTTGAATTGGATCGGGTCGACTCAGAATGAACGCTCCCAAATATTATCCAAATTCCATCATTAGTTAGAGGTAATGTCATGCTAATCACCTCAACTTTCTTTCTGCTCATGATTGACACGAAAACTCCTCCGAACCACAAATCCTCAGTTAATTCCTTAATTCAAAATGATCAGATGAAGTTATGAAATGGGACAATGTCCAATGCGAAACCTCCCAAGTGCTGCAACTGCGGCTAAGTCGACCACTTCGACCTACTCTCGAAACTTGCATATTATTTGTTGAATTTCCTTTCCGTCCCATTAAAAATCAATCCCTTTAACGCACCATTCCTGGAGTTTCGAATTGTAGTGACAGAAAAATGTAATATTCTATACATTGTTGATGAATAATATATGAGCCTATTTATAGGCTTTAAAGGTTAACCATCTAAAGTAACAAAATATCAATTACATCAATTCAAAATCAATCAAGAGAAATCTCCTAAATATATTTATATTCCTAACATCCCTCTCAAACTCAAGGTGATTTGAAAAGAAGTCAACCTGAGTTTGGAGAAAAGATCCAACGCCCAAGTGGATGTATCTTGATAAAGATGTCAGCAGTCTGTTCAGTGAATGAAGTAGAGATAAATCAAACAATGCCACGAAGAATATGGGACCAAATGAAATGACAGTTTATTTGAATGTGCTTGGTTCATTTGTGGAAAATATCATTATGTGTTATTTGGATGACACTTTGGTTGTCATAATGAATTATTGTTCCATTGTGGTAATGCACTCCCATGTCTTCTAGTAGCCATCATAACCATAGTAACTCTGATGTTCTATAAGTAAGAGCTCGATATTCTACTTTTGTACTATAGTGAACGATAGTAAACTGTTTCTTACTATACCATGAGATAAGTAAGGTGCTTAAAAAGAAACAATAGTTTGTAATGGAGCGATGATCTTGAGGGTCACCAGCCCAATTAACATTAGAATAAGCCGTCAATTCCAAGGCAAATTGAGAAGAATAGTGAAGGTCATGAAATAATGTACCCTTGATGTAGTGATGAATTCAAAGTACTACAGCATAATACGTCGTGTGAGGTGCTTTCATGTACTGACTAATATTATAGGCAACATAGGCAATGTTAGGTCGAGTAATAGTGAGATATATACGACTGCCGATAAGCTATCGGTAGAGTATAGGATTTGAAAGAGGAACCTCATCTTTGGCATTATTAGTACTAAAAACCTTAATATGTGTGAAAATTGTGTTTCCATCATGGCAACAAAATCATGGTAGATACTAGTAGATTCAGATCGATTTTTCATAGGATAAAGCCATGCATAACGAGAATGAACATCCACAAAGCCCATAAAATATCAAGAGCCTTCCATAGTGGGAGTTGGAGGTGGTCTCCAAATATCAAAGTGAACAAGATCAAAAGGAGCATGAGAGACAGATTCACTAAGATCAAAAGGCAAGGCAGTCAATCAAAATGTTTATTATCAACTGAAACCTAAATGACCATTTAAAATTAAGGTAAATCCAGATTCTTGTCTTTGATCTACCTTGGATCGTCTTTGAGTCGCTGGAATTCTAATGCTCTTTGGCTATGGATTCGGTAGAGACATTGCCTTCAAGGTGTCCAGATTTTTGTCATGGCTGTATTGATGGTTAATCTTCACAATGTTAAGCGTAAATATGATGAGCCGCAAGGGAATATAAGATTCTTCATGCCCGGGGCTGAGTATGACTCTGTTGCGAGAGTTAAAATTGAGAACGAGATCGCCGCACTGCGTGAGATGGTTTGTAGCCAATAGAAAGCCATACAGAATTTGATGGTAGAGCTCGAAGAAGAGAGAAATGCCATTTTATCTGCGGCGAGTGAGGCCATGTCGATGATTTTGAGGTTGCAAAGGGATAGGGCATAAATCCAGATGGATACACGACAATTCAAACTGTTTGCGGAGGAGAGAATGGAACATGATCAATAGGAGATATTGGCTTTGGAAGACCTCTTGTACAAGAGAGGGCAAGCGATACTTACTGTGGCAAAAGCCAATGGTGAGCATAGCCACCAGCACGCCGATAGTAATGGCATGACTGAGTATCTTGATTGCCGATTTGAATTTCTATTTTATGAATATCTTTCTTTGAAATGCCACTTCAATGAGACATCTGGTCCATGGGAGGGTAAGAATGAGGTGGCTGATGTTGAAAAGTTTGCACATAGTGAGACTTCCCATGGCCGTAATGAATTGAAGGATTTGGAACACTGAATTCACCAAATTGCGTAAGATCCAGCAACAATCAGTTGGATGGGGATTTTCCTGGCCTTGAGAACATCCGAGAGGAACATCCAGAGAAAGTTATAATAGGTCAATCTCCTAGGCAACCGCGATATTCGAGGAGGTCTTCGAATGATGGTTTTGGTTCAGACTTGCCTCTTGAATCATCACTCATAAATAGCTTCAGGAAGATGGAGTGTGTTTATGAGACGGAGAGTTTCCATCAGGTTAAAAAGCTGCACGTTGTCTGAGCCGCACAGAGAGTATCCATCAGTGAGAAATTTGGTTCCTTTCGATGCATATTGCCATCCTAGAATTAGAAGCTAGATGAAAGCCGCATATTGTCCGGGCTCTCCTGAAATTGGCGATCACTCCCTGCCTTATAGAACCAGGAAGACCATAGACTCCACCCGAATCACCAAATCACCCCCTTACTAGAGATATCCTGCTTTGATACCACTTGTCATGGGTTGATCAATTTAATGTTTCCTAACCCATGTGCGTTTAGAATTTCTCCCAAGTCAGTCTTACCCATACTCAACTCACAAGGATCGTAACGAGGAAGTCTTGAAAGAGAATTTCTTAGTTTATTTCACTGGTAAATGAGATGATACAATTCAAGGGGAAAATGATCCTATTTAGCATTAAATAGATGTTATAGAGCAATCATCAATGGATGCTCTGATACCATGTGAAAATGAAGATGAAGATGAAGAACTGAACCAAGATACTGAGAAATCAGCAAAGGAAATACTTTGAATCACTCTATTTCAATATGATTGTAATACAAAGCTTCTGTATATCGAATCAAAGCTTATGAATACAAATCCTCTGTTTTCTATCTCTCTCTACAGCACTTATCAACTATTCTATTGCAGAGCATCCATTGATGATTGCTCTATATGCTCTCTCTCTCTCTATCTCTTCTTCTATTATTACTTCTATCTTCGCTCAGCTTACTCAAGGAAGAAGAAGACTACTTATATCAGAAATTCACATGGTATTAGAGCAGGAGATCATATTTGCTGAAGAAATTCATTCAGCAGCTATTCTTTAAGTCAAGAGTGAAGAAACTGAAGGTGCAACAGATTCCAGTATCACGGTAATCGTGTTTGTATTCATAGCATCTCTGTTATCTTCTTTCTCAAGCTGAGAGATTACAACAATGGCAATAAGAACACCAAAGTATCCCTTCCCAATACATGTGAATATCTCTAACTTTGTCACAATCAAACTTGCCGAAGACAATTTTCTTTTATGGCAAGCACATATTCACAGGTTCCTGAAAAGCCAAGAACTTTTTGGCTTTATTAATGGTGATTTTTCATCACCTCCTTGAATGCTGCAAAATGAAGTTGAAGGATGTGAATCTGAAGTTGTAAATCTAGATTATATTGACTGGACAAAAACTGATCAGCTGGTATCATCATGGATAAGTGGAGCTGTCACCGAAAATATTTTGAGCCTGATAATTGGCCTAGAAACATCTCATGAGGTATGGCAAACACTTCTGAATCGTTTTACACAGAAGTCAATTGCTAGGGAGTTTGAACTAAGAGGGAAATTACAAGTTTGTCAGAAGCATGATCGATCTCTTCCTATCTATCTCAGAGAATATAAGTCCATATGTGATCGATTGAATGCTATAGGAAAACCAGTGGATGAAATAACCAAAATGTCTGGCGTGTTGGAAGGCTTGGGTCTTGAATATGAAAATTTTCGAACCACTATATATTGTCTAAAGCCACAACCTGAATATGATGAAGTGATTGCACAATTAGAAAGGTTCGAATCAAGACTGCAGAATTACTCCAGGAATTAGTTTAATCCCAATTTAGCTTACTTTGGGCAAAGACAATCTCAGATACAACTTAAAGAAAATACTGATGGAGAATATATCCCTCAAACCTCTGGCTTTGTAGCTCAAAGAGGAAATTACAGAGGAGGCTATAACTATGGTCGAGGTAGAACTGCTAATAGTAGAGGTCGAGGCTTTGGATATTCTGAAAGGAATCAGAATTACAGAACAAATGCCTCGATGCAAGGCCAAGGAGATCAACAATATAGACAGAGAAATGACTTCTCTGGAACTAATCAAGGGTTTCAACCCTATGCCAGTCACTCTCAGAGGTACCAAACCACCAAAACTTATCCATCTTTGACATTAACCTCAAATAAAAATCTACAGGATGAGAAAGAAAAAGGCAATGTTCGACTGGAATGTCAAATATGTAAACGTCCAGGACATGATGCTCTTCGTTGCTGGTATTGTTTTGACAATTCCTATCAAGCAGAAGACATTCCAACAGCATTAACAACAATGCATATTGAGGACCCAAAAGGAAGTGAATGGTACCCAGATACTAGTGCTATAGCTCACATTAGTGCTAATCCTGGTATTCTTCATACTCTTTCTAAGTATAAAGGAACTGATACTGTTATGATTGGAAATGATCTTGCTTGCCTGTTACTCACATTGGTAATACCTGGCTAAATACAAAAGATAATACATTACCTCTCAATGATGTGCTGATTGTTCCAGAAATAAAGAAGAACCTCCTTTCAATTTCTAAACTCACAGATGACTATCCTTGCTCATTTGTTTTTGACAAAACTGGTGTTTATGTAAAGGACAACTATACCAAAGTAACAATGAAGCTCGGAAGGAAAATTAGAGGACTCTATCAAGTGGATACACAAACCACAGAAGCCTTTTTCACTTAGAGACAAAGAGCTGTAGATGAAGATACATGGCACCAGAGATTGGCTTACACAAATTCACAGATAGTGAAACATCTGTAGCATCAGAAGCTAATTCACTATAATACAACAACCAAGAATATATGCAGTAGCTGTCAAATAGCAAAAAGTACAGCATTATCTTTTCCCTTGTCAGACTCTACATCAAATGTTCCTTTAGAAAAGATACACTGTGAAATTTGGGGGCCATCACTAGTAAGCTCCTTTCAAAAATTCAAGTATTATGTGATCTTTGTTGACAATTTTTCACGATATAGCTGGTTATATCCAATGAAGTTGAAATCTGAGTTCTATGATATTTTTGTCAAATTCCAGACACTAGTTGAAAGACAATTTAATCATCGAATCAAAATTTTCCAGAGTGATGTCAGTCATAGATTTCAACATCATTTAAAGAACCGTGGCATAAAACAGCTCATGTCTTGTCCACACACACCAGAACATAATGGAGTTTCAGAAAGGAAACATCGACATATAGTTGAGCTTGGATTAGCTATGTTATACCACTCTAAAGTCCCACTGAGATTTTGGGTAGATGCTTTTATGACAACCAACTATATTGTGAACATACTCCCTACACCAAAACTAAAGATGGATACACCTTATAACAAAATTCATCATAAGCAGCCAAGTTATGAACATCTACGGGTGTTTGGATGTGCTTGTTATCCATGCTTGAGATCATATACACAACATAAATTTGATCCTAGATCCCTTACTTGTGTATTTCTAGGATATAGTGAACTACATAAAGGGTATCGCTGCCTTGTCCCCACTGATAACCGTATATATATCAGTAGACATGTTGTCTTTGATGAAACATTTTTCCCATTCACAAAGAAGCTGATCAATGAGTATGGACAGTATACAACTCTATACAAACAATGGATTGAAGAAGTTAAATTGTTTGAGTCTCCAAGTCCTGCTATGGCAGATCTTACAGACAGTGGCCTTATTGACCAAACAACTAAATTTCAATACCATCCTGCTATGGAAGATCACTACACTCATAACTCATATAGTGAAAATATGCCACAAACTACTTCTCTCACACAAATGCAGACTGTCTCAACAGCAGAACAACCAGTACTTATCTCAACAGATGTTATGCCTCCTGACATCATTCCAGATCAAGAGCAACACAATCCTAGCTCTTCTTCTTCTCAAGGTAATACTGTTGTTCATCATATGAAGACTCGACTGAAATCTGGGATTACAAAATCAAATCCCAAGTATGCATGTTTAGCAGAATATCAAGTCCCTATGGAACCAAGATCTGTTAAATCAGCATTAGCTGATAAGGGATGGTATAGAGCAATGCAAGAAGAAATGAATGCTCTATATGAAAATCAAACCTGGACATTGGTTCCCAGAACTGACCAGATGAATGTGATAGGCTATAAGTGGGTGTTTAAGACCAAACTAGCACCTGATGGCAGTCTTGACAGGCTAAAAGCTCGACTGGTTGCCAAAGGTTTTCATCAAGAAGCAGGACTAGACTTTACTGAAACATTCAGTCCTATTATGAAACATGCAACGATCCGTATAATACTATATGTGGCTCTAATGAGATAGTGGCAATACATCAACTTGATGTCAAAAATGCATTCCTCCATGGAGACTTGAATGAGACTGTATATATGGAGCAGCCACCTGGATTCATACATCCTCAAAACTCTCAATATGTTTGTCTTCTCAAAAAGTCCTTATATGGTCTTCGACAAGCACCAAGAGCTTGGTTTGATAAGTTCAGTAACTTTCTCCTTGAAAATGGGTTCTTCTGCAGCACAGCTGATCCATCTCTGTTTGTTCTTCATACTGGTTCACATACAGTCTTCTTACTTCTTTATGTAGATGACATCATCTTGACTGGCAGCTCAACACAACTCTTGGCTACTTTAATTCAGAATCTTAGTCTTCAATTCCATATGAAAGATCTCGGATATCTTCACTATTTTTTAGGAATTGAAGCCAAACGTACTACTCAGGCTCTCTTCCTATGCCAAACAAAGTATGTTGTTGACTTGCTTAACCGTGCTCATCTAGCAGAGTGCAAACCTATTTCCACTCCTTTGCCACTTAGATCAGTTCCTATGACAAATACTGATATTCAACTAAGTGATCCTCTTGAGTATAGAAGCTTAGTTGGTGGTCTTCAGTATTTGACCATCACTCGACCAAATCTTGCCTTTGCCACAAATCTGCTCTGTCAAAAGATGCAACATCCAACAGTGGCCGATTTTCATCAATTAAAGCGAGTTCTTCGATATGTTAAAGGTACAATACATCTTGGAATTTATCTCCACTCTAACAGTTCCATACGCCTTTATGGCTACTTAGATGCTGACTAGGCAGGATGTATTGCTACTCGACGATCTACTACTGGATTTTGCACTTATCTTGGATCTAATCTTCTTTCTTGGTCAGCCAAGAAATAGCCCACTGTCTCACGATCTTCCACCGAAGCTAAGTATCGTGCACTTGCTTCCACAACTGCTGAACTCGCTTGGATCAGTTTTGTACTACGTGATATTGGTATCTCTCTTCCATCATAAACTCTCTTATTCTGTGATAACAAATCAACCATTTCTCTTACAGCCAATCCTATACTCCATGCTCGAACTAAGCGTATTGAAATTGATTTTCACTTTGTTCGCGAGAAGGTCTCTTCTGGTTCCATCCAGGTTCGATATATTCCCAGTCATCTTCAGCTCGCTGACATCTTTACCAAGTCTCTCTCACGGTTGGCTCACTTTACTCTTCGAACCAAATTGGGACTAGGATCTTTAACCATTCCCAATTTGAGGGGGGATGTTAAGTATACAGGAACAAAGTCTCACTCAGCCACTATAAATTCAGCAAATAACACCGATGCTGGAAGAGAAAAGAACTATGACAAAGTCTCACTCAGCCACTATAAATTCAGCAAATAACACTGATGCTGGAAGAGAAAAGAACTATGAAGAGAAAGAGTTATACGGAGCAGCAAAGTGAAGCAAAGAACACGTGGGAAAAACAAAAACAGGAAAGTAACAATAAGCTGATGATCAACGGTGAAGAGCTCGTGATGAAGGCAGACATGGATTGTTATCAATGATTAAGAAAGCCTGAAATAAAGAAGATGTGGATCGCCAAGTCATGTAGATCTCAACTGACACGTGTGCTGTTATTCGGTTTAGAATGGTGAAACAAATTAAGAAACAGTTAGTGTTATTCTGTTAGAGATTCTATTTTGATATAAGTAGTCTTCTTCTTCCTTGAGTAAGCTAAGCGAAGATAGAAGTAATAATAGAAGAAGAGAAGAAGAGAGAGAGAGAGAGAGAGAGAGAGAGAGAGAGAGAGAGAGAGAGAGAGAGAGAGAGAGCATATAGAGCAATCATCAATGGATGCTTTGCAATAGAATAGTTGATACGTGCTGTAGAGAGAGATAGAAAACAGAGGATTTGTATTCATAAGCTTTGATTCGATATACAGAAGCTTTGTATTACAATCATATTGAAATAGAGTGATTCGAAGTATTTCCTTTGCTGATTTCTCTGTATCTTGGTTCAGTTCTTCATCTTCATCTTCATTTTCATAGATGTAACGGTGAGGTTTAAATCTCCCAAAATCATTCATTATCACGTAGATGTACAATTACCACATTGCCTCTTTCCGAAGAGTATTTTAGAACACCCTAGGACTTTAGGAAGCTAGAGGGTTGCTTGGTCATGGATGGGTTACCGCCCTTTGTTTGGGAAACTTCTCGAACGTATTAATTTATCGGGCAGTGAAATATGCCTCTTCCAACTTCTCCCCGCCAACCCCCATCCCCTCCTCTCTCTCTCTCTATGTATATATCTGCCTGCTTGACTATCGATCCCAGTTTGCAAGACCTTCGGATAAATTCGATTACTCCATGGACCACGTGTCGAATTTAGGTATTCCTGTACTTGGGTCATCTTCTTGGTTAGGCTGGATGCTTGATGATCGGCTTTTCATTTGGTGGGAGCGAAGGGCTGGTTACAGAGAGGGGCCATTCATTAGATGGTTCTATGCCAATCATTATTCTTTGCTGAAGTTAGCAAGCAAAAAATTTAAAAGTTACTGCAGGAATTCTTTTACACGGATTTTCTTTTTGAGATAAAATGTCAGTTTTGGGTTTAATATTTGACTATTGGCTTTTATATTTTTTTACTATTCAATATATTTTTTGCGAAGAAAATTGCATTCTTAAAGACATAAATAATAGCATCTGGATTTTTCTCTTAAAAAACCATTTTTATTTGGTCGGAAGTTCAAATGCTGTAGATTGGAAGAGCTTTTCCCCCAAGCAAGGTATAAGAGAAGGCATACCAAATAGCCGATCAATCTAGTTTAATAGACCAGTGCAAGAGTTTGTACGCTTATTATGCATTTTAATGCAATTGTAGGATTATTGCAAAATTCAATACACTTGATTACTATCTTTTACGCTATTTTATTTTACGCGTTTACTTTCCTCGAGAATATAGACCTTAAAGTGAAGAAAGGTATCTGTTCCTCTATTGCAAACACCATGAATATCCCTTGTTGAAAGCCCAAATGGGCCTGCAAACCACCCAGTGATCATCACTAGTACTTGGGTCAAGGCATGTTAAAACGAGCGAAGGAAATATAGATGACGTCACCTGTTTTGAAAAGGAGAAGAAAAGAAACCCGTGGTATAAGGAGTAAATGCTAGGTAAAAAGGCCCGCGTAGAGCGGATACATATAACTCGAATCAAGAAAAATGTTTGGTCGAAGCAAATAATGATCGACATATGATGCGCGTGTGTTCTGGGCCTCTTTCCCCTAAAAGGAACCTTGAACCTAGCTTACTTTGGTACATAAAAAAAAGTCTTTCAGACTGAGGAACTCCGCATGGTTGAGGAGATTCGCTGAATCCCAACTGGAAGAAACAAAAGCAAATGAAGGTGACAGGAACAGTTTCGATGATCATAATTTCAAACCTGGGCGCGGGAGCTTGAGCCTTTGGATCCTTGACAAGGATCATCTTCTCTAGAACCCCAAAGCCAAGTGTGTCATGCCTCGATCTTCCGAGTGTGTGCCCATCCCTTTGCGGTCGATTAGATAGTGATGTCCCAGGACGCATCGCCGACCTATTCATTTTAATGTACATACGAAAGCGAATAATTAACCCCTAGACAACAATAAGATGGGATAGAAAAGTAGGGCCATAATTTTTTCGAACTGAAACTCGAACCACACATATATACATATCAAATGAGTCATTTACAAGCCAGCCAATCTATGAACAAGGTTTACAAAACAGGGAGAGGGGTAAAGGCTATAGATCCTCTAATCAGTCAAGCCTTTGATTGAGTACTCTAGGGTTCTTGGATCTGACAGGTCCGGGTCCACCACTGATCCTTCTGGTGGGTCGGCCGTGCCTTTTCCAAAAGCAACTTCCAACTCATAAAAAGGAACCTCGGACTTTGGTATTGGTCCATCTCTCTGTCCATTCCACTCTTGGTGATACCATGATCTGTATTGATGGGGCACCTTTTTGGGTAGACCCGCATCGACCCAGACCACAGATTTCACTAACTCATATACCCATCCCCTTGGGTCACTATGAAGAGGAATGAAACACTTCTGCTCTGTCACATTCTTCGGCTGTCCAAAATGCTTGGGAGGAGCTGCCATCTATGGACTTGAAATGTTATCCCACAACGGGGTAAGACGATGTCTCAGCAAGTTCACTCCTTAAGACCCGACTAGGAAGGAAATACGCCATAAGGGCTGCCTAAGCACAACCACAAGTCAGATGACTTACCTTGGCCTCAATCTATTCCCGCAAGTTAATACAATTCAATCATTCATTTCAACGAATCAATTTATCCAATCATATCGAATTATCGATTAATCGACCCAGTCGATTCCATGTCATCAGGACCGTCTCTCAGTCCACTCATTCAATACTATCTATCCAGTTCGATTATATCAGAACTGCTCACCCTAAGTTAAAGATAGATAATATAGCTCACCCAAAGCTGATAATAGAGTATATTGCTCACCCAAAGCTGATATATCCAAGGCCTACATGCGGATATAGTATACTCACAATGCTCACCCAAAGTTAATAAGGTATACTGCTCACCCAAAGTTGATATATCAAAGTCCGTAGACTGATATAGTAAACTGGTATACTGCTCACCTAAAGTTGACATATCAAAGCCCATAGACTGATATAGTATACCTATGATGCTCACCCTAAGTTGATAAATCAAAGTCTGTAGACTGATATAATATACTTATTCTCACAAACTGAGAATGCCACCATTTTTATCATTCTCGATAAAAATACTCGTGTATAGGTATATAGTCGGCCTTAGCCAAAATACAATATTTTCTCATTTGAAAATCTCACTATTTATTATAGTCGATAAGAACATTTTTGGCGCTATTAACCGATGCTCGGTAATTTTCTAATTAATTATTGAAATTATAAATTTTGGGATAAATACCCAAAATTACAAACAACACCCAATTTGCACAAAATAACAGTCAATTAAATAAACAGATCACACTACTACAATTAGCATAAAATTCCGGTCACCGACTATCCCGGTCTAATTTTTGAAAAAAAATACTTAATTAAATAATTTCGAAAATTAATTATTAAATACCCAAAAATACAACTTAGGTCGGAAAAGCCTAATTAAATACCAAAACGGGCCCGGAAAAATTTCGAGACTTGTTAATTAAATACTATGATCTTTCCACTTGCTAATTACTCTACTCTATCGACCTAACATGCAATATCGATTAACTAAATTGCTAATCCATTTTAACTAACCACATAATCCCTAATTAACTTAAACTAATCAACCCTTAAACGCCATTAGCTTCTTAAGCGAGGATTAATGAGTAAACTCACTTGATTAACGATCCGCTTGGATCACAACGATGGGGACGCGGAGATGATTGATAAACTCCAAAGTGGTGGTGCCAAATGGAGGCTGGGCCAGGCCAAAAACAACCAACAAAGCCCGCGGTTGCTACAGGAATTTCCATGACTACTAGGCTAACTTTGAGTGGTTGCTTCGGTGGGGATGAAACGGACCGGACTTGCGGTTTCGAGTGGGTTGTTGGCATGAAGAAATCGCGGAGTTGGTCGGACAAGAAAGCCCGAAGGAGTTGCTGGCAGAATCGGAGTGGAGAAGTTAGCTTCGCGGGCTTGCTTGATTGACGGTGGGATGTCACAAATGAAGATGGTGGGATGTGTGCAGCTGCAGGGAAATTCGGTGGTCTTCGTTGGGTGCTGGAGTTGACCGGTGGAGACAAGCGGAGATGGATGGCAGCAGCTTCGGTGAAGTGGAGCAGTTGGCGTGGGGATGGGGAGAGCTTCGAAGGAATGAAAACACAAGCAAAGAAGAAGCAAATGAGGTCGGGGTAGCTAGCGACATGCGAAATAAGAGAGAGAGGAGAGAGAGTGGTGTCGGCAAAGAGGAGAAGGGATAAGGAGGACTTCAAAAAGTCATAGAGGGGGAAAAGGCTGGTGGAACATGGCAGAGGGGTTGTCAAGTGGTGGGATAGGGTCGACAAAGATAGCAAGAAAGGGAGAGTGACATGCGGAGAGGCAGAAACTGAAGGGAAGGAAAAAAAAAAGAAGAATTAAGTTTAATAAGATATTTCATATTCCCAAATCTTGGTCCCATAAGCTCTCACATGATTTCCTTTTGTCCCTTAATTCATTCTTGATCAAAAATTTCATAATTGACCAAGTTGATGTCCACAAGTCACAGCCTTTGTACCAACCTCCGAATTTTACAATTAAGGCTTCAATTCCTTCATCAAATTTCCTCAATTTGATGTCCAATTTGGTAGAAGAAAAATTCCATACCATTTCTGCAAGTCCCCTTCAACAAATAGCTCGGCTTGAAAGTCAAAACTTCCCTCAATTCCGCCAATCCAAATTTCCGTTCTTTTCCAAAACGTCCGTATCGATTTTCTGTAAAAATCCCGAACTCTCCGAAAATTCTTCCAATGATGAGTCAACGTTCCTAAAATGACTTGTGACACGACAGAACTTTTCAATTTCTGAAATTGGATTCAAATTCGTGGTTAATTTCGATCTGGCATAGTTTTAGCATGACCTAAGCTACCGAGTAGCTTTTAGAAATTTTTAGTGTAAATGACTCGTGGTCAATTTTCTTTGAGCCATAATGAACCTCTTCGACACATTAGCGACTCTCGATTGTCATGAAAATCTCGAGATTTCAAATACGAACACAGGGTACTAAAACGACAGAAAAATCAACTTAGTGTCGATTGACGAGAATTTTTCAATTTGGTGGAATTACCCACGTTTAACCACACATCTCAGTCGAATTGACCTATCTCTGATTTCTAATCAATCTTTACTATGCCAAAATGATATCT
Source organism: Eucalyptus cloeziana (assembly GCA_014182715.1). Lineage (NCBI taxonomy): Eukaryota > Viridiplantae > Streptophyta > Magnoliopsida > Myrtales > Myrtaceae > Eucalyptus > Eucalyptus cloeziana. The sequence continues at coordinate 2,295,923 of CM024637.1, read as the reverse complement.
GCAAATGAGTACGGTCGAGTAGTCGATTCCTGGTTGAATTCTCAAGTCTATTGCGTTAGAATTCCTTAATGACTTCCCTAGATAATTTAGTTACCTCAGGAGTGATCAACTCTGAGAATAGCACTATAGGCGTGTTGATGAAATGCCCGATTAATTAAATTTAAAGCAGAACTGAAAAATTCAGAATGTCACAAAGTGTATGTTACATCTCTCAAAAAAGTCCATTCTGATGAGGGACAGTTAGTTAATACGATCGATTATCACCCATCTTACTCGGACATGCAAGTTTTCGAGTCTATTTTGATCTTTTGAGGAAGATTACCGTTTCGAAATAACCAACCTTAGCCAACATCAAAATTTTCAGCAAGACTAGTTTTGTCTAGGATGATTTGAAAGTGGCCCTCGACAGAAACTCTGACCCTTGATTTTGCGAGAGTGTTGAGCTTGCATTGTCCCCACGTTGACCCCTTCTACTACTCTCCTAGACTAACTGGACATTACAAATTGAATGATCAACTAGTAGAGTTTAAGAAAGATAGAGATGATTGGTAGAAGTTCGATCGAGCTTCAACTGCCAAAACTTTGAGAACGCTTCAAAGATCCATGTCGCAACAACCAAAGGACTGCTAGACACCATTGAACCGCCGATTGAGCTGGTTGAGTATGTTGGACTGATCACCACTGAAGCGTAAGTGAATTGATTTGATGGAAATATGACGTTGATCGGAGGACTTTCGGCTAAAGATTGCGGCAACAGATGTTGCGATCGGTTAGAGGGCAAGCCGGTGGTTGTTGGGGGTGAGGTGGATCGCCGATGAGGGGCGATTGGCTAGTGAGTGGTTCGGTTGTGTAAGAGGGGAAATGGACGGGGGGAGAGAGATATGAAAATGAGGCCCCCCTCAAATTTTGGAGGGAAAATGCATATATACTCCCCCATGATGATATCTTAGCCCTTGGTTTGATCTAAGGGTTGGGATTTGATCTTTCAAGAAAAGATCAAAATGCTTAATGGCTAAGCTTTCTTATTATTATAGGAAAATTAAGCACATGCCATATTAGATGGCTTGGACGAAAACCCCAATGAATGGCCAACATTAATTTTTTGGATTAGTGATTAATTAGGGTTATTCTGGTAACTTCCTATCTCTAGGGCAACTTTGTAATTTCACTAGGGTATTTTTGTAATTTCATGCAAAAAGGGGATGGGGTTGGTCAGCCAAGGGACTTGCCACCCCGTGGTGGTCACTAGCCGTCTCTAGGCTCAAATCTAGCAGAGCCATTTTCCCGTTGGAAGCTGGTCGGACTAGTCTAAACCAGTTTTGACTAGTTTTTTTTTTTTTTTGGGTCAGAAACAAGAGACTATATTAGAGAGGTGAAACCATTACAACCGGCAGCTATAGCATCCGTGCAAATTAGACAGAGGAAAAATGATCATGGGCCTTTGCAGCCCAATCAGCAGCAACATTGGCCTCCCTTCTACAGTGCCCTAGCGAGAGATTAGGGAAATTGGAGAGCAAGGAGGTGGCTTCGAGGAAGAGAGACCGAGCTTCCCATGGCGGCTTGCAGCGACGCTGGAGGATGTCAACCCCTAGGAGGCTATCGGATTCAAGGACAATTAAAGCGTCTGATAAGCCATGGTGTTGTAGATGTTGGAGAGAGAAAGACACAGCTTGGATCTCAGCTTGAAGGGCAGAAGATGCAGCAAAATGTTTTGAAAATCCATCGGTAAGTCTTCCGTGATGATCTCCGCATATGCATGCCTTTGTGCCTTCTCGCGAGCTAAGTTGATACGACCTATCTACATTGATCTTCAAGGTACCTGGATCTGGAGGCCTCCAAATTGTTCCCCTGCTCAGTAACGAGTGGCCCTTATTTGTCAGCGACGAAGCCGTTAGACGAGCTACATGGGAATCAGCTAGTGCAGCCTCAGCCACTTGAGACGGTTGAAGGCGTTCTCGCCGGAAGATAAAACCATTTCGAGCACGCCAAATCTGCCAAAGAACTGAGGCCAAAGTCTCCAAACCAGGTAAAAAAGATCTAGATTGAACTAGTTGGACGATCCATTCATCTATCCTGTGAAGCTGCATAGGAGAAATTTGAATGTTGAAGCTATGGTGCGCCCAGACCTTTTGAGTCCACGTACATAACAAAAATAGATGTTCAAGAGTTTCAGGGAAATTTTGATCACAAAGTAGACAGCACGGGTTATTAATGATATGTCGCTGAAACAAATTAGCCCTTGTAGCAAGAGCATTCGACAAAGCGACCATAGGAAGGCTCGAATTTTTGGGGGGAATGCATTTTCCAGATTCTTTTTCATAACCAACTTGGATTACGATAAGATGAAGAAGTGTTACTTACGGCTTTTTGTGTTGCTGTTGTTGTGAATGAATGATAGGCAGATTTGGATGGTGAAATAACCATCTTTAGTAGCAGTCCAAATAATCGATCACTTTGTTAGAAAGTGGTCGCAAAGGGATAGTGGTGATTTGGTCGATAACTTGATTGTCAAAGAATCGTAGCAAAGCTAGCATTCAGTATTAGTGGATTGATCAATAAGATCAGCCACCAAAATAAGTTCTTCACGGATTGAAGGGCCACTTAAGATTCCAATAGAGAGCCAAGGATCACCACGTATCCTGATTGATTTACTATCACTTACAGACCAACGTATGTTGGGTAGGATGGCATCCCGACCAATAAGGAGATTTTGCCAGCCCCAAGATGGGCGAGAGCCTCTGTCAGCATATAGAAAAGACTTGGAATGAAAATACAAACCTTTAAAAACTTTGCTCCAAAGAGATGAAGGCTGATTAAGTAAATGCCAAGCTTGCTTGGCCAGCATAGCTCTATTAAAATGTAGAAGATCTCTAAATCCTAAACCTCCATCTGCTTTGCTTTTTTTCAGAACATCCCAACTTCTCCAATGAATTCCTGATTTGTTTCGATCATTACGCACCAAAATCTGGCTATGCTTCTTTCAATAGATCTACAAATAGACACGGGCAACTTGAAAGTAGACATTGCATAATGAGGAATAGCTTTGAATAACGTTATTGAGTAGGATCTCTTTCCCACCCTTTGAAAGTATACTAGCTTTCCAACTCTCCAATTTAGAATGAACTCGGCTTAATATCCATGAAAACATGTCTTTTTTCGAACGTCCCTAATCTGAAGGTATCCCTAAGTACTTCCCACACTTGTTTAGAATAGGAACCCGGAGCTCCGAAGCCAAATTTTGCTGTAAACTAATTGGGCAATCTTTTGCAAAATAGATACCTGATTTATTCCGATTGATTTCCCCTTGTTGCTAGACAATACTTTGTTGTAATATATTCGATAGGTTTTGGCATTCATTAACAGGTACCATCAAGAAAGAATATGGCATCATCCGCAAAAAACAAATGAGTTAAGGAAGGGCACCACCTATTAAGTTTAATACCTTTAAGATTTTCAAAGCCAACAGCTTTCTTAATAAGTGTAGAAAGGAGATTAGCCAACATAATAAACATATAAGGGGAGAGAGGATCACCTTGTCTAAGACCTCGAGAAGGACAGAAATAGCTAAGATGTTCTCCATTCAGTTTAACACAGGACGATTGGGTGGAAATACATTGCATAGTCCATTTCACCCAAGTAGGATGAAAACCCAGTTTAAGGAGATAATCTTGGAGAAAATCCCATTCAACCCTGTCATACGCTTTCCTCATATCCACTTTCAAAACAGCTTGGTAAGTAGACCTTCCTTTCTTGATTCGAAGCTGGTGTAGAACTTCCTGGACCAGTAAAACATTATCCTGAATTTGTCTGCCCCCCACAAAGGCCGACTGTTCCTCTGAGATAAGGTCTGGTAGGATGGGTTTTAGACGATTTGCAATAATTTTAGATATGACTTTATAAGCATAATTGCACAAACTAATAGGACGATACTGATCAAGGCTTTCCGGGTGAGGAATTTTAGGAATCGAGCTATCGAGTTTTGTTTAAATAAGAGGGCATAACACCGTAGTAAAAAACTCATGAACAACTTCAAAAGGTCGATTTAATAATGTCCCGTGCGTCGATAAAATAAACCATTAAGACCATCAGGGCCCGGAGCTTTGGCTGCGCCTAATTGAAAAGTGGCCTGCTGTACCTCTTCCAGGGTAACAGCAGCTATTAAATGAGTATTCATTGCCTGATTTACCAAAGGAATGCACTGATCTAAGATAAGAGCATAATTACGACATCCTAATGAGGTATATAAACGAGAGAAGAAATGTGTCACCATCTCCTTAATTTTAGTAGGGTCTTGCTCCCAAGAGTTATCATCATTCTTAAGCATAGTAATACGATTGTGCTGGCGGCGCTGAATAGTTGTTGCATGAAAAAAACTGGTGTTCTTGTCTCCCCATTTCAGCCAATTTAGTCTGGAACGGATAGCCCAATATTGTTCTTCAAGACTCCACACCCTCTGCAGTTCTTCCTTCAAAGCTTTAACCTCAGTCTGATCATATAAGACATTTTGTTGATTTGTAAGGTGCTGCAGTTGGAGCTGCAACTCATCAACCCTGATTCTATTATGAGAAAATTTAGAACGGCTCCACTTTGTTAAAGCATAAGAAACTGCTTGAATCTTACTATTGAAAGATGGTTTCTTGCTGCGAACAAAATTCCAGGAAGTAGTAATAATATCCCGACACTCCACATCCTGATTCCAATAGGATTCATACTTAAAGTAGTGCTGTCTAGAACCTCTCACTTGGTGAAGTGTTAAGGATAAGAGGGCTATGGTCTCGAACCAACGCGGGTAAGGCATAAACCTCAGCCCGAGGAAAAAGTAGTCTCCATTCCAGTGAGCACAGTGCTTGATCTAGACACTCCTTAATTAACTCCTCCCCCTGACGATTGTTTGTCCACGTAAACGCACAACCCTTAGCTTCAATTGACATTAAAGAACAATCATTGAGAACAGATTGAAAGGAAGCCAACCGATTAAAATCTACCGGTCTACCTCCGTACTTTTCCCAGTGAAAAAGAATCTCATTAAAATCACCAATGCAGGCCCAAGGAAGAGTATTTGCAATGCTGATGTTAATGAGATCCTGCCAAACATCAAGTCTCAGACGAGCAACAGCAGGGGCATGAAGACACGTGAGGCGCCAGGTAATGTTTCCTGCTACATCTGTACACATCATATCAAAGTAATCTGGTGTTGAACGCTCAAAAGAAATAGAAACCGAATCATTCCATAAGACTGCTAAACCCCCTGCCAAACCTACCAGGTTGTAAACACGCATATGTAAAAAGCGCAACCTAAATTGCAGCTGACTAAGAACAGCTTTACAATTCTTAGTTTCCATAAAAAATAAAAGATCAGGTTTTTCCTTAAGTACCAGGGCCTTTAGTGCTTGAACTGTCAAGGTATTGCCCAAACCCTGACAGTTCCAACTGATCAGTTTCATTTGTGATAAGGGGGCTGTTGAGGGCCAGCCACCTATGCCCTAGTTCCATCTCCAGGAGCTTGCTATTGGAGTATCCATCAATAAGGATTCATCCAGATCTTCCGGTGCTACGCTGCGTATATCATATGGGTTATACCTCTTAAGCTTCTTAACAGGGCCACTTTTGGTTATATGGCGAGAACTTTTCATCCTCTTGTCCTGAGTGACGAACTTGTATTATACTTGAACCCCCTTTTGCTTTGCGTGCGGGAATCAAAGCGGTATGAGAACCTCCATCCAGATGCGTGCGGGGAGGAATGTCGACACAAAGGCTGCAACAAGGGAGAGGCTCGGATGTAGGAATTGGCGGCAATAGAGGAAGGGGTGGAGCAAATCTGTAGGGGAGTTTCGGTACCACTTCTTCCACTATATCCTCCACTTCTTTCGTTTCATAATAGAGTTTCCAGTAAGGACTATGTTCCTTGAGCTCAGCGCGCAACCATTGTCCATAAGGCAACTTGTCATTCCCAGTTAATACATCAACATTAACAGATTTCTCTGGACATGAGGTAGTATAATGCCCCAACTTCCCACATATATAACAATAATGGGCAAGATGTTCATATCTAAAATCTAGCCAAATAGTCTTATCATTGATTCTAATCAAACGGCTGTGTCGCAGAGGATCTTTGAAAGTCGAGTTCAACTCGGGCACGCCTTGATCTCATGGTAAATGTGTCTTGACCATCGGCCCGACCTCCAAAACTTTTCCAAGCTGTCTAACTTGCTTTTCTAATAAGCTATTCTCATGCACAATTCCAGGGGAAGGCCAAACACTTGCACCCAAAATGCGCAAGTTGAAAAATCATAGCAATGCAGCGGTGTGTTGGGAATCTAAGGCTTAAAGACGACCAATCAACTAGAAAAAACCCAGGGTGCCCCCTCTAAAATCCGATGTTTATCAGTAAGTAATTTAAATTTTGCTGCATAGAGACCATCCTCTCTCTGAGAGATATCCACCTGTTCTGTACGCCACACCTTTTTCATACTACTCTGAAAAGCCTGAAAACTGATAGGAGAATCAGCAAATACCTTGCCAATCAGAGTTCACTCATTCAATTTCGCAGGAGTAGGCTCATCGTTCCAGACCTCCAACTCATGAGGCGAGCACAATCGTCCCAAGCTCTTACACAGAGCAGCCGACGAGTGAAACTTCTTCATCTACATGTGCCGATCTGGCTTTGAGGACGAGTGATGGCAAAACCAAACAATCAAAGAGAAAGTCAGCAAGTAGGAAGACGAGGGTATGTGAGAAAGACCCGATAGAACAGCCGATAGACCCAAAGGAGGATCGAATCACACATGCAAGCAATCGATGAGTGTCCGAGAGAGAGAAGCATTGCGAAGACAGAGAGGACCGGTAAAAAGGAGAGGTGAAGAAGCGGAGCGGATAAAAAGCTCGAGGTGGAAAGATTACAAAATACGGACATGCACCGAGAATAACAGGCTGATAGAAGAGAGAATCCATTGAGAAAACCCAGGTGAAACAAAGAGATTAGGGTTTAAGATGCCATGAAACCGAAAAAAGAAGCTCTGCATGCGCGAGAGAAGAAACTATCCCTGATGGATAGAGAGAAAACCCATAAGAAACTATCCCTGATGGATAGAGAGAAAACCCATGACTAGTTTGGTTGGTCTTTGAATGTGGCCAATTATCATAAAGAATTATTGCCCAATTGAAAGAGAAATGGGCTAAATTGAAAAGAAATAATCTAATTTCGTCCCAATTAAATCAATCGAACCTTTTAGCAACATCTCAATTGATTTAAATTGATCCAATTATCTCATGAATAACATCAATTGCGTTTGGATTTAATGGGCACACAAATTCGCACTTTCTAACCAATTAACGCAATTTCCGCAAATCTCATCCCCAATTGCCAAATCACAATTGAATACAATTGATATAATGAAATATCAATTGGTTCAATCAATTAAACTTAAGATAGCCTAATACATTCAAATTGACATTAACATGATGATAAAAATTAGACACTAAAATGGAATTGAAGTTCAATGTTCAAATTGAACCTCAATCTATCAAATTAAACATTAGTCTAAAATGGGCTAACTTGAATTGCATTGATTGAAGCATATTAGCTTGACTTTTCAAAGTTCAAGTAAGTTAAATCCATCAAATTGAAATGCTCCATAGTAAAATTGACAAAATCAATTTCGGATTTGGATTATCACTAAGAAAAGAAGTTCATAAAAGGTGAAATCTCTCAAAATATGAAGAACTCATCGGGATCCCTAATGAGGGTTAAAACTGGAAATTATCATCCCCTCATGCCAAATTTCAAAATTGGTTCAATGAATAATTGAGAAATGATTTCTAGATCAAATGTTGTGAAGAAAACTAGGCTAAAATATGACTAGAAAGAAAGTAATTTTATTTTTAGTCGATTTTGAACCTAAATCTGAAAAAGAATCGAAAAAATAAATTCTTCATCGATTTTTGAGAAATTTTTGTAGCCAAAGTCAAATAGAAACAAAAATAAGATAATTTTTTTTTTTGATTAAAAGGTTGACCAAAAGTCAACATTTTAGTGATTAATCACTAAAAGGTTGATTAATAGGTCAAAACTTTGATTTTTTTGAAAAAAGTGAAATTAGAACTATTTGGGAACTTTTTGTATAAAAAACCAAAATTTGAACTAAGATTGACTTTCTAGTCAATGGGTTGACAAAAAAGTTAACCTTTGACTTTTTAAGTTTTTGATGAAAATGACTAAGAAATTAATCACAAATGAAGGGCCAATGAAAAAGAAACAATTTTTTTTTTTTTTTTGTTTGAGAAACGGATTCTGTCGCGACTAGAAACTCTAATATTAAATTTTCATTTTAGTGACGAGTTGGCTAAAAGTCAAGTGTTAATAGCTTCTTCTATAAATAAGGCTAAAAATATGGTGACTATAGAAGAAGCTAAAGAGATGGTGTGGTCTAATGACTTGGTTAGTGATGTTGGCATGGGATATTATGTTGATGCGGTGTCCAATGGAAGTTAAAGATATTATTGCATAATCGAGTTCATTGGTGACCAAAATTTCTACTTCCAATTGTTAAGAGAGTTTGTGATTGTAAAGAAACTTCTTGCGACAGATAATCTTTTGGCATGTGGACCGAGTTAATTTCTCTCGATAGTTTTGAGCACAACTTGGGCGAGCTAGACTGTGATAGTTGAGCGCCCATATGGGGATTAGGATATGTTATATGCCAAAGTTAATTTAGACTTGTCTTGAGCTAAGAAACTTTAGAGGACTTCAAAAATACAATGCATTTCCTCAAAGTTATACAAAAATAATTTGCTGAACGTCTTCGCTATTCTTTAGAGGTCTAAAAGGCAATTGGTAAAGTGGTTGCCAAATGCAACCAAGCTAGACATCAAAGGGAGTGTCATCAAGGGAGTAAAGTAGGACGTCAAAGTAAGTGGGAGTTTCTATGAACTTTACTTTTTTGCCTAACTCTTGTTGGCCATTTAGGGCGCGCTTAGTAATGCTTGTATTTCCAGGAATAATTTTTAATCAGATTTAATTCTTTTTTATTCTATTCCCGGGAATAATTTCTAAACATTTTAAACTGTTTGTTAACTGTCCAAAATTTCAATTCTCAGAATAAAATTGTGTTTTTGTACCGTGTTCAAAATTTCTATTCCAAATAATTTTCTTTTAATTTTTAAATAATTTTATTACTTTTTTTCTTTTTTCTTCTTTTCTTTTTTTCCTTTCTTTCTCCTATTCTTTTTCTTCAAGTGGCCGATCGCCGACCTTGGGATGACTGGTGACCGGCTAGACGAGGGCTGACGATCTCACTGGAGCGTTGCTGGCCCTCAGTGAGGCTGGCCTTCGTCAGCTGAGCCTCGCTGAGGCTCGGCCTTGTCGGGGGCCAGGCGAGCCTCGCCAGGGCTGGGTGAGGCCTGCCTGGCCACCAGCGAAGCTGGGTGAGCCTCACCGATGGCCGAGCTTGCCGGACCTCGCCTTGGCTTAGCGAGCATCTAGCGAATTCACTGAATCGGTTGCTAGCGATCGGTGGCAGTGGGCAGCAGATGGCGAACTATTACACATGTGCCACTGCATCAGCCAACTTTACCTTCTTGCCTTACTTTTGTCGGCCATTTAGCTCGAGAATCTTCTCGTTGCCTTCTTTATCCTAGAGGAGTAAGTTTTGGGTGAGTGTTACACATACCAAGCTGCATTAGTACAGCCATTTTTAGCTGAGTTTTTTTTTTTGTTTTTGTGTTTGCTTTTTTGCTTTTAATTATCATATGAATAAGTTTTCTAAGCTAATGCTACGTGCGCACTTAAGAAAATAAACTAAACTAAGCTCAAAAGTATCATTTCCAGTAAAATATCACAAATGACCGCCATAAAAAAGTACAATTATGACCTCAAAATTCCAATTTTCTCCTATTAAGGCTCCATTCGTTTCGCGGAAAATAATTTTCAGGAAAATGTTTTCCAGATTTTCCGACGTTCGTTTTATGGAAAATGAATTCATTGAGGAAAATGTTTTCCATGAAAGGAAAAAAGTATTTTTAAATCAAGGAAAATGTTTTCCACTTTTGAAAAGTGGAAAACATTTTCCTCACTTGATTTCTCTTATCTCACACTTCTACAAATCCTCACTTCTTCCTCCCCTTTCTTTTCTTCTTTTCTTTTTTGTTCAAATTATTTTTTAATTTTAATTTTCTTTTTTAATTCGAATTATTTTTAATTTCCCTTTTCTTTTCTATTTTTTTTTTATTTTTTATTACTATTTTTCTTTGTTTCCCATCTTCTTCTTTCTTGGCTAATCATCGGCCGTTGCCAAGCAAACCTCAAGCTCGTCGATCTTAAGCTCGCACTCTGCACTCTTGCTTATCATTTTATTTATTTATTCTATCATGTAGTTGTACATTGCTCAAGCAAATGGCTCTACATGCTTTGCTTCTTTTTTTCTTTTGTTTATTAGAACATAAAAGACACAATGGGAGAGCAGGCCACTCAACTAGAAGATTCTCATGAGAGCTGTACATGCTTTGCTTCTTTTTTCTTTTGCTTCTTTTTAAAATGCATACAAACATCTTTGAGAGTAGATGAGTGTTTGACAACAATGAGGGAACAAAGATATGAAGTAAGTTTGCCTGGATTTAAATGCAAGTTCATATTTGATGGATTTATAGGTCAATAAGTGATGCATGCTTAAGTGGTGAAGTCTTAGAAAATATTTTCCTTACTGAACACCGGAAAATATTTTCCAAAATATTTTAAGGTTTTAGCCAAACACCAGAAAATATTGTCATTTTCCTAGAAAATTACTTCTAGGAAAATACTTTCCAGAATTGGCCCATTTTCCGCGAAACGAATGGACCCTAAGTGTTTAATAAATTTGTCATCCGAAGTAGTCGAGCATCTAAATTGGCACTACGTGTCTTAGAAAAGCAATAAAATAAGGTATTTTGACATTTTTGATTAGTCAGTTAGACGAAATTAACAGAATGACTTTATTGAATCAATTTGATAAATTTTAGAATTTGAGTATACTACGTGTCTTAATAGAGATTTGTGTGAAATTATCTCTGATTTAAAATTTATTAATGATGTGAACTAATTTTGATGCTGTTGTGATATCTTGGATTGCAATAGATGCTTCGATGTTGCAGTTAGATCTCTTGTCTGAGCTGATCGCCACCTGTTTGATGAAATCCCTGGATTGCCTCAGTATGAATTTAGCTTTGAATCTGATTGAGTTCATCTTGTCTGCTTGAATGATTCGCTGTACTAGATGTGCAGGTTGCATAAATCTAATTGAGTCATTTCCGATGACCTTGGCCTTGGTACGTTTTCAATCCTTCATGTAAAAATCTCGATTCTACAAAATTAGCTGATATTGTTGATGTGTTAAATTAAAAGGACATGTTGATTGCTGCTGACACATCCATTAGGAGTAGATGGAGGTAAGGAATTATGCCTTTCGTGTGAAAGAACGAATTCTTGTGATTACGATTGCCGAGAATGATAGTGCACGCCAATTTACCGCGTTCTGTAGTTTGTGTGTATCTATGACCGTGAAGTACAGAGTTGGTTCGATCAAGTGTTAGTATGCACACTTTTGAAACACAGTCATCCAACATACAAGTTAACAATGTGTCTCAGGTCTAAGGATTTTATACAAGACCAAAGCATGAACGGGTCATGTTGCTAATCATTCTATGCATGTCATGTTTAGTGAACTTATCCGAGACAAGCACTTATGTTCTAGCTCAAGCATCAAAATACCCAATGACTTGTAACTCATCATCCCTTGAGTTATCTAATATTCAATTGCAAAGTTTAAGACACACGGATCTCAACAACAGGATCATCAAGATCCTCTCAATAATCCATTGACAGGAAACCATTTAAAGACTCGGTTTAATTGTAAACTTGTTACACATATTCTTAAGAACTTAAGTATAGGTTCAGTCGCAACTGATCTTATGAACTCATTCATATATGTGGGACAATGAATGAATATTTCTTTACTATTAAATAAACAATGCAACTTAAATCCCTAACATGTACCTATTATATGGTTGTTTTAGTGCATATAGCTAACAATTGTCCTTATCCAAGTTGAGTCGAATTCAAATTGATGAAGACTTAGATCTTCTCACTAGAATCGTAGAGACTCATATGTAGATATATCCACTTTGTCTGTAGCATGAATTGCTTTTGCAGAACAGTATTCCAAACTTCTCAGAAATTTTCGTTATATGGTTTGTTGACCTTCTGCAAATAGGTTGTTCGAAGCAAATTTATGTCATCAAATTCTACAAACATTCACTTTCTATTGGTCCATTCAAGCTTCAATGAAGCCTTGTTTGACAACTTGTTCTATGTTTACAAAGGTCGTTCCAAACTTAGACACATTTCATGATCAATAGCTTGTTCTCCTTGTACCTGAAGCCTTTCCATTGCATGTATTGCTTTGGCAAAAGGATCCTTCCAAACCTCTCACAAATTTTTGTTATATGGTATGTCGACATTTGGTAAACCGGTTGTTCTAAGCAAGTTCATGTCCTCGTATTCATAGACATTCAATTTCTATTGGTCCATTCATGCTCTATCAAAACCTTGTTTGACAATTTGTTCTATTTTTACAAAGGTTGTTCCAAACATAAGACACATTTCATGACCAATAGTTTGGTCTCCTTGTACAGACCCAAAGCCTTTCCATGTGTTAGACTTGTTTATACAATTTGCATATGCTTGTGTATATAAGAGTTCTTCATTCTACACACTCAATTACACATATTGGTAGCCTTTGATTATTTTGTCATTTTCGAAATAGAGAATTTTCTCAAACCACAAAACACTAAGTAACACATTTACCCAAAATTTGTCAATGAGTATCATTAAATAACTGCCTACATGGACGCTAGAAGTAATGTGCTAGATAGCACTAATACTGACACGCGATGCGACACGACATGATATGCCGACACGTCGTTTCTCAAAAAATAAAGAATTCTGATGCATTGGGACATGTTGTATGTTAAATATATATGATAAATTATTATTTTTATGACTAATTTAATTAAATTAATTTGATTCAAATTCATAAAGAAATAATTAATAAAAAATAGCTTAGAATAAATTTATATTAAAAACATTAATCCAACATTTGTTAATATCATTTATTATTTCAATTTGATAAATTCAACTCCTCTTCATTAATGTGTAAAACTTGGAGGAAAGAAAACAAGCAATCAATATTCTGAACTTGTGTGTTAGAGCATGTCGAAAGAAAAGAGAAAAAATAAACTTGGGGTGAATTATGTATCATGAGAATTGAAGAGTCAGCAGAGAATAAAATGTTAGGTTTTTCTTCCTTCCCCATTTATTATTTTTATTAATTTTTTTCTTACATAATTATATTGACCCTTCATTTATTGCAAATTTTTAAAATTGACCCAGTACAGGTCAGAATTACGTGTTGGAATTCTAAACTTGCATGTTGAAATTCTCGATTCAAGTGTCAGAGAGTATCGGGAGAGTTGATTAGGTGTTGGATTTTCTGATATATGTTGACTAAGTATCAAAGAGTGTATGATACATATCGAAGTATCAACATGATACGAAAGTTTCCATAAAGTGTCGGATGTCAAGGGGTATTTGGTGGTATTTTCCCTAAAAAAAGCAAAAAGAATATTTTTGCTTTCCCACTAAAACTTTAAAATATCATTCAAATTTCAAATTATTACCATAATTATAGGTGAATTTACGTGTTGATATTTTCATTTTGTGAATGCTTTAAGTCTTTTAAATTTATAAAATATCAAATTGTTTGAGCCCGAGGATTTTGACTTGGTAAGATGTAAAAAGTAATATTCCATGCAAAAAGACATTTATTCACGTGTCTCCATGTCTAAACTATCATCACCAAGATCTATTGTTTCATATCTCAGTTAATAAGAAAAATTCCATTTTTATACCAAAGCTTCCTTTTATACTGTGGAAAGCACGATTGAAATTCTATCGCATCATCAGCCTCTATTGCTGTTCTTGCCAATTGTACCTTACCATTTCTCATCGATAAAAATGTTTTGGACATTAGTACCATTTGCAATAAAGATGTTGTGGGGGCAATGGGCTTTTAAATCCACAATGCTTGGCTGCTTACCGATGGGAACCGAATTTTGGACCCTCTAAAGCGGATTCAATTGTAGCATTTCCCCGTTCCAAACTTTCCCTAGATTGTTCTCATCGTTCACTTTTTGATCGCGTTGGGTTGTTCGCAAACCTAAAAAGTCAATCAGCATTCCTAATTTGTCATGTGTCGGTGGGTTTCTGAGATCCTTTCGACATTGGTGTCAAGTAATGTTGACATATTTATATGATTACAGCAAACACAAAACAAGGAGGCCGTGGTATGATGAGTCTTCGCATTGCTCTTTGGTTATGCTGAATCAAGAAGTCGATGATTCCTTCCGACAAATGAATTCAAGAAGACTTTTATCATGCTTCCTATGCATCAAAGCAAGGCATAATCGAGACACATGCCCTCAATGATCTGTGGGGGCTCCTTAAAACTCGAACAAAGCTGCGTACATACTTGTCTAGACCTAAATCCACCATGATCGGGTCTATCATGGCCGTCAAATATATGGGTGGCACTTGTGATTCTCATTTCTCACACGATCAATGGCCATGATATGTTTGGATCCGTCCAATACTTATTCACAGGAAAGGAAATTCTTCTGCTGGCCTGGCCGATGCAAGTCTTGTCCTGGATTGGTACACACAAAGTTCACTAACTCGCCTGGTTAATTGTGGCGTTTAAACCACCCGATTTTGTCACCGTCGCTCGCAAATATCTCATGGCTTTTCTTTCATGGGGAACCCACCTTATTAAAGTGAAAGAGACTTGTGTGACTTTGTATAGTCCAACCATGCATTTCTTTTCATAGCTTGGTTAGCCGTCATCAAAGCTGTCCCGCGTTATATTCCCCTTCCGTGTGGTCCATCCATGATCCAACACCCACCAATTCTCCTAGCAATGTCGGAAGCACTATCTCCCAACAAAAGGACGAGAAAGAAACAGTATGCTAATGTCGGTCGTTACAAAGAAATCATTTCATTACCAATAAGTATAGAGTAAAGAAAAAGTATTTCGCTGTTACATATGATTGCGGAATTACTATGACATACTATCTTATTGGAGCAATCACTATTCATCAAGAACTTCTAACTAAATCAATCGAAATGAAAAGACAAAGGATTGCCTCTTTATTTTGGCAGAGAAGGGATGCTTTGCTCGTTCCTGAAGAAGTTGCTGGGATCAATCGCAGTTTTCACTTTGACCAACCTCTCGAAATTGTCACTGAAGTACTTGACCCCGTAGACTTGCCCTTCTTCGAAGCCGTTCTTGCCATTGGTGCTAGTCCCAATGTCCAGGTCTCTGTAATTCAAGTATGCACTCCTTGGGTTCTTTGACACGAACGGAGTCATGTAACTGTACAGCCTCCTGATTTGCGCCAAGTAATTCTTCTCCAGTTCCGGGTCATCCTCGCTCCAATTGATGGAGTACTGAATCTTGAACAGATTTCCAGCCCGGTGAGGGAACGGGGTCGCCGACGCTGGGATCTCGCTCATCCGCCCTCCGTATGGATTGAACACGAGCCCCACTTTCCCCAGTTCGATCATCTTCTTCCAGAGCCAATCAAGATTGGTCTTCGAGATCGGAGTTTGGACGTAGTCTGACTTCCTCTTGAGGAAGTTGGTGGAATCGGCTCGGCTCAGCAAGGTCTCCAGGGCCGGGAGGTTGCCTTTGTCGAAGCCGTCCCACCAGAGAACTGACTCGATCCAACTCAACTCCGTGCAATTCTCCTTCTTTAACCCCATTTCGGGTAACTCCTTGTCAGTAATTGCCAGGAGCTGATCTGAATTTCCTAGGAACAATGTAACCACAGAGGCCCTCAACGTTTTCTGTCCCTTTTGGGTCTCGGAAGTGACTGGCTGCAATAAAAGCCTCATGAATAGGCCGTGGTCAGTTCTCAGAGCCACGAATTGCCATTTGTACACGAGATCTGTTGCGTTCTGATCGAGCGTCTTTTCCACCCGAAAGACTGTGACCTTCTCCGGGACTGGAACTAGCTTAATCTGATAAGCCAGAATGACTCCGAAGCTCGCCCCACCTCCCCCGATGATCGCCCAGAACAAATCCTCTCCCATGGCTTTTCTATCGAGAATCCGCCCTCGGACGTCCACCATCCTCGCGTCAAGGACGTTATCGACCGACAGGCCGTACTTCCGCAGCATGTTGCCATACCCGGCGCCGCTAAAGTGGCCTCCAACGCCGACCGTGGGACAAACACCAGCAGGGAAGCCGTGGAGCTTGCTCTTCTCCCAAATCCGGTAGTACAACTCTCCCAAAGTCGCGCCAGCCTGGACCCACGCGGTCTCTTTCTGGATGTCCACGTTGATTGACCGGAGGTTGAACATGTCGAGGATGAAGAACGCATCGTCGGAAATGTACGATATGCCCTCATAATCGTGTCCGCCACTGCGGATCTTCAGGTGGATGCCGAGGTCCTTGGAGCACAGGACGGCGGCCTGCACATGGGACTCCTGCTTGGGCGTCACGATGACGAGCGGCTTCGGCGTCGACGACGAGTTGAAGCGGCGGTTACGGATGTAGGACACGAGGATGTTGGCGAAAGAGGAGTTGGCCCGTGAGTAGACGATGTCGGAGATGTGGTCGGACGGTTGTGTGCGGTGGGTGAGGCACTGGAGGAAGGTGTCGTACACGGAGTCCGAGGCTGCCCATGAAGGAGAGAGATGGAGCGAAACGACGATGAAGAGGAGGACAGCAGAGAGGGCAGAAAGAGATGTTAATGGAATTCATTCCGGTGTTGTCTTTCTATGTTTGCGGTTTTTGATGGAGAAAATATTGGATGGGTTTTACCCTCCACGTAGGCATAGGGTAAGACCATTTAAAATCCGACACGTGGCTCCACGTCGGCGACGGGTCAAAGGTTCAAAATTTGCGCAGCGCGCTCCTGGGGCCCACCACTCTGACGCTCTCTGTCCTCTCAACGACCCAGCGCTTCTTCTCTCTCCTCTCTCTTCTCACTCTCTCCCGAATAACTCTCAGTTGGTGGCTCGGCTCGGCTCGGCTCGGCTGGCGGAAGAAAGGACGGGCGAAGGGATGATAAATGCGCGCTTAAAATTTCTCTCTCCTCACTCGAATATTTTTGGGTTCTCTCCTCGTGGAAGAGCAGAGAGAGAGAATGAGCTGCACTTCCTTCTCAGCGCATCCCACCGCCTCTGCCTCCCCAAAAAGCCTCACCGGTTGCCTCCGTCCGATTGCCTCCCTCCGACGAACTCGTCATCAACTCCGACTCCGAGGAGCCGCCGCCGCCGTCGCCGATGGCGTCCTCCGTCTCTGGCATCTGCTCGTCCTCCCCCTCCCTCAGGCCGAAGATGCCGCCGGCCTCCGCCGCGGCCGTCGACCTCCGGCGGGGGGAGGCGGCCTCGGTCTCGTTCGCGGCGGCGCCAAGCTCCCGCCGTCGACCGGGTGTTGTCCACATCGCTGGCCCGATCGGTTGCGAGGAGATCTCGGTGGACACAGGCGGGGGCCGATGGCGTGGCAAAGAAGGAGAGGCGCGGGCTAGAGGGCTGGAGAAGGATTCCCGCGCTATGGACGAGGTACGTGGACTGGCTGCACCAGCACCGGAGCTAGGGCTTTTCCTTGGACGTGAGCCGAATCGGGTTCACGGACGAGTTCGTGGAGAAGATGGAGCCTCGGTTCCAGGCCGCGTTCAAGGCGATGGAAGAGCTGGAGAAGGGCGCGATCGCGAACCTAGCCTGGACGAGGGCCCCATGGTCGGGCACTACTGGTTGAGGAAGTCGGAACTCGCGCCGGCCCGATTCCTAAAGGCGCAGATTGAGAGCGTCTGCAATTTCGCTACCGACGTGGTCGGCGGTGAGGTCGGTTCTGGAATTCGGTCGTTGTTGCTCTCCGTGTGGTAAGAGAGTGTGGTTCCCTGCGTTCTTTTTTTTTCTTCTTCTTGGGAATCGGTTTGCTGTCGTAGATGCCTGTGTCGGTTTTACGGTAAATGCCAGCATTGTCTTAGGGTGTGTTTGTTTATGTTCTTTTTTTTTGTTCTTAAACAGTTTTTCTGTTTTTTTTGTTCCGGGAACAAGAAAAAAAGCAAACGCGTTTGTGTGCGTTTTTGTTCCAAATCATTCTTTTGTTCGCAGGAACAAAAAGAAGCAAACAAAAAAAAAAGTTGTTTCTTGTTTTGGAACAAAACAAAAAACACTTCTCTTTTCTTTTCTTTTTTTCTTCTTTTCTTCTTCTTCTTGCTTTGGCCGGTCATCGGCCTCGGCCATGGCCGGCGACCGGCCGACGAGGGCCGGCGGCCTCGCCCCCACGGCGAGGCTCGCCGGCCCCAGCGAGGCCGAGCCTCGCCGTGGTTGGGCGAGGCTCGGCCTCGCCGGATCTGGGCGAGCTCGAGCTCGCCCGGCCCGGCCGCGAGGCTCGCGAGCTCGGATCAGGGCGAGCCCGAGCTCGCCCGGCCAAGGCGAGGCCGAGCCTCGCCCAACCACGGTCGAGGCTCGGCCTCGCCGGGCCGGCGAGCCTCGCCGGTGGCTGGGCGAGGCGGCGACCGGCCAAAGCAAGAAAACAATAAAAAATAAAAAGAAAGAAAAATAATGAAAAATAAAAAAAACATTAAAAAATTAAAAAAAATAAAAAAAAGAACAAAATTTACCAAACATATTTCTGTTTTTTTTTTTTATTTTAGGAACAAGTTTACCAAACGCTCATTTTGTTCAAAACTGTTCCCGAATGAAATAGTTTTTCTATTTACGTTCCAGGGTGAAAAACGAATCATAAACAAACGCACCCTTAGTAGCTCGAGGAAGCGCGAGCCGGTGATAAATTGAATTGGTTTTACTGGTCGAAGAGATGGAGAGCTCGTTTACGTATTATTCACTTGAAATGACCATGTATGGAGATTTCCGACTCTTAGACTCGGTAATTTCAAAATTTTCTTCAGGTTTTCCAATTAATGTCAACATGAAATTCGGTTTTGATCGTTGGTTTTCTTTTAGTATGCTTAGCTGATTGCATTGGACACGAGACGGATTGATTGACTTGATAATGTTTGACGCTTAATTTGCAGATAGATTAAGCCCCCTCCTACTTCTCCCATGGATCGCTTTCTCTCTCGCCGTCATCTTCTCTCGCTCATCCCTTGTCTTGAGCTCATAGATATCCCTGAGGAATGTATTATTTGCTCTTGGATCGAGATGAATCGGCTGTTAAATTCTGGAGTTCGTAGAAGTTTTTCAGTCTCGAGCTTACATGGCAAGCTGTAGCTCGAGGCTTTTGCCCCGAGTACTTAAGAACAGTCCTGACACTCAGAAATATTATAAAGAACAGAATTCAGTAGCCTTGGAGGTCCCAAAGACTATGCCTTCTGCCAGGAACAAGCTAAAATCTGAAATTTCTTTGGATTGGTATTCATCGAAGAAGAAAGGAATTGATGGGGTAATATATTGTTAATTGCTTTGGCATCACATGCCACTTCTGTTTATTCGTAACTATGCTGTTTCTTAAGTTGTGAGGCACCTTGTAGTTTTCCTTTATATTTACACTAACCCTTGTTGAATCATAACAGTGACCATAGGCAAAATTTTGTCTACAGGATAAAATTTTATCCTCTTTTGTGTCAATTAGATGTCTTGAGAATTCATATCATTTCGATGTTGAGGACTTTTTGAGGACCATCTATTGTTCTGTGGTTTTTGTAACATTTCGTCTTGCAGTATTACTATGAAGGCGTTATTTGTGATCTTGGAGGCAACTTGTTATGTTGTGATAGCTCCCCAGACCTTTCATATTGAGTGCCTTGATCCTCCTCTCAAGGTAGTTCATAGCTATTTGAGGGGTCTTTGCCTTGAGTTCGAAGTGTTAATTGCTGTCATTTGTCTTATCGTACTTGATTGAGATAATTTAGTTGTCTAAAAATGGGGAGGTTCTCAGTTGAAGATGCTCTCCTCTCTGTCCTCTTATCTGAGATTTACTTTTGATCCCAATATGCTGTTCCCTAATGTGGGTTACTTGTTACTTTCCTTGAACTGTGATTTCAGACTCTTCAAGCTCCAATGTTGGAAACTCCAAGAGCAGACCCGAAGAGTGTTGCTTCAATTATACTGGGAGGAGCTGCTTTGGAACATGACTGTTTCCACTTACTAGCGAAAGGGCCAAGCGAGCGGGCGGTAATTATTTGTATGTGCCCATTGTTTACCCACATAGCACTCTCTCAACTATATAATCAATTATGTGGTTTTTTTAAATCTGCAGGTTCCTATAAGAGGATGCTACCGGTTGATTGATATCCCAATGAGCAATTGCATTAACAAAGGTATCAGAAAAATATTCATCTTAACGCAGTTTAATTCCTTTTCCCTCAATCACCGCCTTTCCTGGACATACAACTTTGATAATGGCGTTAGTTTTGGTGATGGATTTGTGGAGGTATAATTTTTTTCTGATTTATTATTTTGGATTCCTGATGACTTAACTCAAGAAACGACTGAAGTTAATATGAAAAAAAAATTGGTAACACATATAGGTCCTTGCGGCAACTCAAACTCCGGGTGAAGCTGGAAGGAGGTGGTTCTAGGGGACTGCTGATGCTGTTAGGCAATTCATATGGGTCTTTGAGGCGAGTGCTTAGGGTTTTGATAATTACTTGTGCAAAGTTTTTGGAGTTTCTCTTGAAGTTGAATGTTGGTTTCAAATTATTTCCGAGGATGCCAAGAACAAGAATGTGGAGAATATCTTGATTTTGTCTAGTGACCACTGTCTTGGATGAATTACATGAATTTTGTGTAGGTACTTTGAAGATTTCATCGTAAACTCCATCTAATATGTTTGTGAGTTTAAACTGACTAGTTGTGGCTTGATTGCGAAGCATATTGATACAAATGCCGATATCACGGTTTCTGTGTCCCAATGGATGACGAGGTTCTTATTGTGGTTAAATATATTGCCTTAAAAGATTTAAGAGCATATAAAGCTCAGTTCTCCTTGACATTCCACTTATGGTTGGGAAGAACCAAATTTTTGTGATTATATTGTTTCTTACGTCTATTTTCAGTTGCACTAAATTTAGAGCTACTAATGAGTTTTGCAACTAACCCTTTCGGTTTTTGTTCTGCGGTCGTGCTTTGGGTTATGAACGTGAAGATTGACAACTGGGACGGATTATCCAATTTGCCGGAAAACCGAAGGGCAATGAGCTGAAATCAATGGTATCATTAATGCAATAAACACTTCCTATCATTTGACATGACTGCTTTGGCTGTTTCCTTAGCAGACAACATCTCTGCACATCATGTAATGCATCAACTAGTTACTAATCTTATTTGGATTCTCGTCTCCTGCACGCACCTCTGCCCACAGCAAGTTGATAGTACTCTTCTTGGGCTATCAAAGCAAGATGCAGTGAACTTGCCATACATTGCCTCAATGGGCGTCTATGTATTTAAAACCGACGTGTTACTAAAGCTTCTGAGATGGAGCTACCCCTCATGCAATGATTTTGGCTCTGAAATAATTCCGTCAGCTGTTGCAGAGCATAATGTCTAGGTCAGTACCTTTTCTTTAACATAGACTAAGCTGCGGGCTTTCTCTCTGTCTCTCTTTGTCTCTCTCCCCTTCATTAGAGATGTGTGTTTATATGTAACTTGTACTTGCAAGCTACCTTAACAGAAATGCTGACTTATCTGGATGCATTGATTTGTCAGGCATATCTGTTTAATGACTACTGGGAGGACATTGGAACAATCAAGTCATTCTTTGACACTAATTTGGCCCTAACAGAGCAGGTGTGTGTGGTATTGCATCTTCTGCTCGATAACTCAAAATTGGAGTTGTCAATGTCATCTGCTAATTCAGTCATCACCTTCTATAGTCGTTAATCACTTGATATGCTGGCTTAACCTTAGGGCTGGAAAAATACTTACTCTTTAGATCTTTTTGGCTACAATTTCTATGTCAATCTGGGGCCTGATCTCAATCACGTTCTCAGAAAAATCATAGAAGCTTCGAGTTCAAACTTTGGCTGTCATAAAGCGATACTATTGTCCTTTGGGAGACAGTGGCTTTTCTAATAGTGGGTTAATTTCCTGTAATGCAGCCTTCAAAGTTCGAATTTTATGATCCGTAAACACCTTTCTACACGTCTCCAAGATTCTTACCCCCCAGTAAAGTTGATAAATGCAGGGTAAGCTTGTCAACACGATAAGTCTCTGTTTTTGTTATGGTCTAAATTGTCTCTTGTTTGAACTGTTTCTGCAGATTGTAGATGCAATAATCTCTCACGGTTGCTTCTTGCAAGAATGTAGCATTGAATACTCCATTGTTGGTGTGCGCTTGCGTCTAGACTATGGTGTTGAGTTTAAGGTGTGCTGCTTTTGTATACATTCTTTGACCTTTTGAAGATCATAATGGTGATTGCTTGAGAAAATTAATTTTCAGATTCTCGGATGATTTGGTTGGAATGTTGACATTTTCAGCTTTCAACTTTTGGGTTAATAGCTTTACCAAAAAAAAAAAAAAAAAAAAAAACTTTTTGGGTTAATAGATCCCATCGAAACATTTTGAGGTGGTGGACCCAGTTTAACGGGGGCAAATGATGCCATTCAATTTGTTCATATAACTTTGGTGTACAGTGATCTTTTTGAATTGCTGTATCTTCATCTTTTGGTTGTATTTCCTCAAGTTGAAGGTATAGTGGACTTAGAACAAGTCAGGATGCTTCTAATACAAGTCTTTAGATTACTTGATGGTCGTTTTACGTGTCATTTTTTATAGACACTAATTTCCTTTGTCAAGCTAATGTACTAAGCAAGTCATCGGTATAGACATTCCAAATTTGCTAAAAGTTCACAATCAAGGTTAGTTCGTGTGCCAATTTCTGTAGCAATGGCAACATACTTTAATGGGTGCTGGTTTTTGGGACACGTTTTAATTTGCAGGATACCATGATGATGGGTGCAGATTAATCAGACTGAAGCTGAAATCACATCTCTTCTGGCACAACGAAAGGTTCCTATTGGGGTTGGACAAAATACTAAAATCAGGTAATTATTCATTCTTTGAATAGGCATGTCTACAGGAAATTCTGAATCGACAACTTGTTAATAGAATCGTTCACAATCCTTCCACTGACAAATTCCCTTGCTTTTCCTTTCTCAAGGAACTGCATAATTGACAAGAATGCCTGGATAGGGAAAAATGTGGTTATTCACAACACCGATGTAAGTATTGCCTTTTGCAATCCTGATACTTCAATTCCATCCGGATTTATGACTAGATGTGATCCTTCTATTTACAGGGTGTTCAAGAAGCAGATAGACCAGAAGAAGGATTCTACATCAGGTCAGGGATAACAGTCATACTGAAAAACGCAACAATCAAAGATGGAACGTGTGATTCAGAAGAAAGCTGGCTAAATCCATACACAACCTTGCTGTTTTCATGGCTTTTCTGTGTCCAGAGAAACTAGATCTTTGTCTTTGCTCGGTTGTGAAGTAGGTCTCGGTTATGTGACTAAGCTAGTGAGAGGCATATAACCTGAATTAGCTAGTGGGATGCATATTCTGTATAAGAGAAGATACTATACATTTGAGGGGTGTGCCATCATGCGGGAGGATGTACTGAGCTGTACATATTAAGTGTAGAGAGAATTGGACCACATGAATATGAGACAGTTATAGTACTCGGTGTAAATGCTACCCCCTCTCTCTCCCCTAGTCCTTATTTTTCTCATGCCTAACATGCTGGTGCTCGTCGCGCCATTTACGCTGCCAGAGAATTTCACCAGGTAAATCTACCTACGACCAACTTTGTTGTTTGATTCTGGTGATCAATCTTAGAATCCATCTTTAATTCATTTGATACTTTTTTGCTTTTCAAGTTGATTGGGTTTTGGGCTGTCATGTTAGAGGTAATGATGCAAGTTCATTGTTTTACGTTTCTGTATGTATTGTAGACATCTTTAATTTTGTTAGTTTACTTGTTCTAGAGAAGCAGGACAGACATCGACATAGTACTTCCTGGCGAAATCAACTTAGATGCAGGAGACGGGTGGACTTGTTGATGACAGAAAAGCTTATATAAGCATTGACAGTGATATCAAACTGCACAATTGTTTTTCAGTGGTTAATTCTCTTATCAGCTGGAATTTTAATGGTAAAGCTGGAGGAAGAGTCGAAAACTGTAAAACTTGGTTGACAACATTTCATCTTTCTTCTATTGAGGTTGAAAGACGTGATTTGAGCAGGTTCGTCAATGTAGACCTGCTGTGTATAAAGATTACTTACCGGGTTTAGTTCAAATGCTTTACTGTTCCTTATATTCTCCTCTGTTTTTATCCTCTAATTTTGCAGGAGGAGCCCCATATCCATTGCAGCAGCTATTATTTACATTACCACTCAGCTCTCTGATGAGAAGAAGTCTCCCCAAGGTTTTAGTTTCTCCAATCCTATTCAATTTAAACAACTAAAGACATATTGGTGCATATGTAAATGGCATTTGAAACAACGCATGCATATAAATAACCGAATGTTTGTGCAGATATATCACTTGCTACTAGAGTCACCGAGGGGATGATTAGGAACTCCAAGAATCTGTATCCTCACATTTCGAAGATAAATACCAAGCCGGTATGCCAAGGAAGAGGATCTAAAGAATTTCTACAGCTTTTGAGTGTGTGTAGATATACAAACAAAATTGATATTAGTTAATTATCAGTTACTTTTGGAAATCAGAGCAATCTTGAATTTTATTCTTGTTATAAAGAATATAGTGGTTCTTAATTCTCACTCTTTGTATTGTTGGAAGATATCTTGAAAACTTTGTTATTCAAACATCGAAATGCTATGTTCGAGTTCTTTTTGGCCCTTGACTACAGAATACTAGTGTCATACAAAATACATTGTTTCAATTTCGCATGATAATGTGGGTGAGAAGACACAGCATTGTTCAATTCTGACGAGATGTTGGTTTAATAAGTTATAAATCCGTTCACTTTGGTCCTTTAAGCTCTCAATTTAGCTAGTTAAATCTCATTAGTAGTCTCCATACCCGTTCCTTCCTTTGATTGGTCATCATAGTAAAACTCAATTTCACTAAGTATGTTTTTGTGCCTGAAGAGATATAACTCTACACTCTACAGTCTCATAGTCCTAATTTTGATTAATATGAATCTATAAGAAATGATTCACAAATTAGGTAAACTATATGTGCATTTCCCCTTTGTCCTCCTGAAAGCTTGGCAGAGTTTTAACAATGGCTTTTCATGGTTGCTAATACTGCTCATTATGCAAAAATTCATTAAACTACAACTTGAAAATGAACCCTTATTAACATAGAAAATTTGTGATATTTTGACGATATAATAATATGATACAAGCTTTTAGTCTCATACAAAAGAACCTTCTAAAAGCTTGGGGAGATAGAACAAGGCAAGTGAAGAAAAGAAAGGTAAATGCACCGGTTAGACTTGATCTAAGGGTGATGTATTGGATAGAGCCACTCAGCAACCTTACTCTGGTTAAACGCTTGCACTAACTCATCTTTATGCTAATCTAGCACTTGCAACATTTGAGTAAGATGAATGTACATCGACTAACACTAATCTCATTTTCTATAACAAAAGCTTTACACAGGGGTGTCCTAATTTGGCTAATCGTCCCTATCTTTGCAATTTCATTGCTCACCATCATTGCTCAAAGTCTACAAAAAAGAATTTATGCCACCATTTGCAAAGCACCCTAAGGCTTCTAGTCCCATGAAAGAATTGTGATTTCCATATATTGTCACTCCTTTGCCTTGAATTTACGGATCAGTGTCACTCTCGGGATGACCCGAAACAGTCTCCTCATATGAGACTTCCTCTGCATCAAGATGATCAGTCCGAGAAAGAACCGACCAAGTCTTACTGGAAGAATTCCCACTTTTAGGCTGGTCTAACTTTTGGGGATTTGCAAGCCCATCGACGGGATGTGATTGCTCCTTGCCTCTAGCATGATTTGGTTCAGAATTGCTTGTAGGGTCAAGACTGTGTTTCATTAAGGATACATCGCTTCCAGGGAGATCTAAGCTTTTCGCGGGCAGAAAAAGGGCAAGCTGTTGACCTGGACCAATGCTCGACGCAACCAACTGAAGTACTTCAGATGGTTGGGACAGTTCTGCATTCATTTTCTCCCAAGAAGGTTGACGCATCGCTGAAGTTGATGTGTTAAGTGGAGCCTCCTTCTGAGCAGGACCTGTCATTGTGACCACCGATGGTGGAAATGCATTAAGCTTAGGGATCAGAGGGATAGAACTTGAAGCAGCATCATCACCTAAGAAATTCCGCGGAGGGAGTTGCCTGCTCTCCTGGACTTCTGCCTGGATGGGCCGCATTTGCTCTGACTTCTTTCTCTCTTTAAGAATGAGTCTCGCATCCTCAGTTCGAGAAGGAGGAGGGCCTAGTATCACAAAAGGAGGAATGGTAGGATTATCTTCCCCATTTAACAGTCTCACTAATTGAGCCATTGCAGATACAGTGGGTGGTAGCTCAGGATCTGGTGGGGCAGAGGAGCAGTCACAACTTCTCTTTCATCAACTGAATAAGCATTGGCATCCCTTTCATCAATTGAATTAGCAGCAAAAAACTTACACTAAGAAGAAAAACATAAAGAATTGTGGCACTTACTATTTTTCCTTTAGAGCGCGTCCAGCAGGTGTATACTCCTGTTCTAGCTCTTGCTCTGGCACCCGTTCCTCTTCGTCACCACTCTGCTTTATGTTTCAAAGGTAAACCAACAAATAATGAAATTATGATGCTATATAAGTGCAAGTCAATGCATGAAAACCTCAGCACCATTGAGATCAGGAACAAATTTGATTTTATTGCCCATAAATTTTCTAATGGAGCAAATAGCTTAATATACTCAGTGAAGAACTCAAAATACAGACCAGCATCCTACCTTCAAGGATGTCAGCAATTCAAGCTAAAAGCGACATTAGGACAAGATGAAGAGAAAAAATATATCTTTCAACAGGAATTTGAAAGCAAACTCATGCATGCACAAAAGTTAAGGAGGAAAATAAGCCGTATGTTCAATGCATGAGTCCTCCTTACAAGTGTTTGTGACCGAACTTTCCTTCATTAGTGGAATAATAACCAATTAAAAAAGGAAAGACATTTGCAACTTCATAATCCAAATTTCAACTCCCAGGACCCAGAATAAATAAAGAACAATGACAAAGGGATTTATTTAGTTGCCCTTTCCATAAAAGGAGCATGGTTAAAAGTGGATCCATGAAGTTGCTCTTCAGCACAACAGAGAGTTTCTTCAGCATATCAAAGAAATAACCATTACATCACCATCATAATCCCTTGGTCAATATTTAACACCATCAGGTGCACTCTTATTCTAAAGTTTCTAGCCCTAACAGCATAAGAGAAGGCAATTTAGATAAAATACCTCGTTGGCCATTTCACTTGGATGTGCTGCCTATGATTCTTTGTAAGAAACAGCTTTTCTGACACGCTTTCCCCAACCAAGAGCCGCTTCCTCCTCACTTTGATATTTCTCCCATCTACAAAACACAAGTGATCATAAAAAGCATTAAGAGCAAGAATCTTGAAAGATGGAGACCCATATTTTCTCCTTACTTATAGTTACAGAACAGTCATTCTGATAAAGGATTTACTCCTACCAAAGAAAAGGAGAAAGAATCTGGAAATGCAGCAGGGTTGTTCTTCACCTGGAAAAGAAACGAGTTATTTTCGCTGCACAGGACTACAAAAGGCAAGAACCATCCTTTTATCAGTATCAGTAGAGAAGCCACTCAGACAGCCACGGAAAACTACTGATACTGCTTATGTTGTAACTTCTTCTTTTGTTTTTGTGTGTGTTGTTATTTTCTTTTTTCGCGCCTGCCGGGGGTGTGGGGGAAGGATGATAGGGACTGCGCATCAGGTATATGGCTTTTGGTCACTAAAAGTCATCACATGCTTCATTTTAGAAGTAAAATTATCCAGGAATCCGAACATCATTGTTTAAGGTTCAGCATTCAGTATTATTAAATTTTGAAAATGAGCCATAGTCATTTTCAAGTTAGAAGTTATGTCTTCCGCCAACTTCATTTTTGTAAAGCCAAAAACTCAAACCCACAGCTAAAACTGGAAAGGCAAGCTGAAACTCACAGCCAACCCAAACAGACCTTGACATTTATGTTTGTGATTATTTGACGAAAGTAGTACAATGATAAGTTACTTGCCAAAGGATTTACAATGTAGGAAGCACAAACAATGTGGACATGCTAAGTTAATCTATAGTCCTTACATCAATTTTCTGTGAATCTTCTTCTGACGCAACATACAAGTTAGCAATGTCTTGGACAAGGAAACAGAATTAATTCCCAGACTTACATTGGACTGTATCCTTAAAGAGAATTTTATTTGCTGCCAGATTTAATACTGCAAGCAGGCAAAGGAATCACAATCTAGGAATGCAAACAGTGTGGATATGCTCAGTCCCTAAATGAACGTGTCTATGGTTCTTTTTCAGACAACCTACAAAATAATGGATATCCTGGACAAAGAAACAGAATCATCTCCCGACTTGCATTGCAGATTTACTCTGCATCCTGAACAAGGATTCGAATTGCTGGGAAATTTGATACTACAAGCAGGCAACAAGAGAAGGCACAAATCAAAGTGCATTGTACTTTGATTCACTGTAGTGTGCATCGGCAACTAGAAATGAACATGCCTTGAAGCAACTAAACGACAACAACAGCAATTGCTAGCAATTGCCAGCTGTGAGCTTAAATGGATCAAATGGATCCTCTACATTTTATTTTACAATGAATTATACTGTATGGCATCCTCTAGCACATATACTACAAAATCTTCTCAGCGCACAATGACTGGATACAAGTACGATTTTGCTGCATATAAGTTCACAAGTTACTCTCGCATACATCACAGTGCATACCATTAGAGACAACCATTCAACTTATTAGCTGACATCCTTTAATGCCTGATTAGCTATCTATAATCAAGACTGATATCTCGACCATACTTAGTTCATTCTGGCGACTCAGCTTCCTACATCATAAAAGTGCACATGCAGAATCCTGAGCACTACACACTGAGCAAGATTTTACACCATAAGTTGCCCCACTGATACCAAAACTAATTCCTTTACTGGACTTGGGTAACAACAGAATGTTCCGAAGAAACACCAAATAACATTAGTTGACAGCAATGTTACCACTTCATCCTGGTAGCCTCATCCATCAAGGATGCACCAACAAGCATTTCTCTGATATCGATCCCCCGAAGTTGGATTCGCTAATGAATATGCTTTTCGAGTCAAATCAGAATATAACCACAATGAGATTAGAAGTAAGGCTTACGAACTTAAAGGGCTGCTGGAAATAGACCAACTGCAGACATGTCAGATGTTCTGCTACCCACCCCATCAAACATTGGAAATCTAGCCAACCAGCCCTCAATCCGCGCAGTATTGTCCAACAACGAGTTCTCGTGTTATGGGGACACCCTGCATTCATGATGGGAAAAATAGTGATCAATGCAATATCTGCATAATTGAAGGTGCCAAAATTTCACTTAAGCAAACGACCGAAAAGATTAATTTTGACATAACTTCATGCAAGTGTACCATCAGTATGACATATAAATGAAGACATCCAGTAACCCAAGATTTTGTTATACATCACAAGCAATAACTTTTCCACGCAAGACTAACAAACTGACTAAGCCTCATTAGCAATAATGACTTTAAAAATCCACTAAATTGGATAATCCTAATTATAAAATACATGCACCAAAATAGAGTTCAACCCGAGACATCTGGGAGCTTGCCCTAAAGAAAATGCTCAACCAGAAAAGAAAGCAACAGGGTGTTTGATTTATTATTATTATTATTATTAATTTTTTATTTTTATTTTTATGTGCAACAACAATAGAAAGGCCATGGACCCTACTCTGTGATAACCACATGAGCACATCAACCAAGATCAACTAATTTCTTTGCAATAAAAAGTATAAGTCTGATATTCAATAGCTTATAGCTCTTGCACGTGACAAGAAGCTAATAATTAGTTGTTAACTCTGCTCTAGTTAGTATCTTTAAAGAAAACATGAAACTCAACGACTTGTCGGTGAAACTTCTATAGGCAGGGGAAAAAACTGAGAAAAAGGATAGATTGTTGTCACCCTATCAAACAACAACGGTTGGTGGAGTATCAATTCCTTGAATCATTGAAAGGAAAATTTGAGATTGAGAAATCAGATGTATAAAGAATACTGCTAATTGACAGCTAAAACTACAGGCAACCTGTTCTAGGATGTGTCAATTCCATGGCAAAAACCTAGTACCAACCATGGAGGTCTCAGTTACAAATGATCTGCAACTGGCCTGGACATGAGCAATGGAAAATAACATACAATATGTATGATCTGATTTCCACAAAAGCTCTTTCTAGGAATTGGGTGATTCATTTCCGAGGCTGGAATCAAGAACCGAGTCAATTACACTTGGCTGGTTTCAGGCCGTTTTCCAGTACTCAAGAAACAGGTTTTTTTGTGAAAATCAGGTCTAAAATATCATTGATCATCTTTTATAGCTGTCGTCAAGCAAACTCTTGTGAGCTTAGTGGTGTTATGCATACACCTCATACTTGAGGTTACGGCTTCCAATCCCTCTCGGTTGCAACTTGCTATTTCATTTTTTTTTTTTTTAAATAAGGTGAAACATGGGTTCTGGATTGGTTCGAGCCTAGAACCCCTTGGTTGGTCGGTTTCAAGGTCCAATAGATGGTTTTAGTATAAGAACCAGGAGACAAACCAGAAAAAGGCCGACTCTACGGTTTCATTATCAAGAAGTAGACCAATTTTTTTGAGAATTGACCTGGAACCGGACTTCATCAGGATGGCTCTACCCGGTTCTTGGCTTGAACTGGACTTGCTGTGCACCGCTAATCCAAGCTCTCCAACTAATTTCACGACTATTAGATGACAAACAATAATATGTAGTCAACAAGAAGCCAGTATTGAAGTCGTAGAGCAATATGTAACTCTTTTATGTGTCCTTAAGCCACCTACGACTAAGCAATTATCAGGAGTATCAAATAATAATTTTGGGGCTCATATTCTCATCTCTCAACACCTTTCCCTGATACTAAAAGATTATTATGAGCGTCAAATGTTGAGCAACTTAACAATTTGAAATGAGTATTGGGATTTAAGGTCTTCTTATCCAGTGGATATACATCCTCTGTACCTCGCTTTATTTTAAATGTGATTAACCATGAAAGTTTTATATTATTATTACAATTAACCATTGAAGTTACTTGAAATGCGATAAAACAGGTAGCAAATTTTGATTCTGGCAATTAAACATGAAGCTGTAGATGATGTGAATGGAAGTAATTTAGATAGATCACTTTCTTTATTAAACTCTAAACTACTTCATTGAAGGAAGAAATAAATAAGAGAAGTATAAAAGAAGTTCATTTGGGACATGCTGAGAGCATAGACATGATGAGAGTAGATCTTCTACATGCCGTGTCCATGATACGGAATGATACTTTGTGAGGAAAGATATCCTAATCAATTGCAAAAAAATGCAGTGAATTCAACTCTAGAAGTTTAGAGCTCATCGATTCATGTGGAAAAATTAAATACAAGAAAAACATGGTAATGTCAGATATCATAAAGAATTTAACACCAAAGCTCAAATAGGGATTCTCTCATCGATCTATACATCCAATGATTTGAACGCAGATTCACCTTGAACATCAGTTTCGTCCACTTCTTTAGCATGGAGCAATACCAACTCCTGCAAGGCTGCTTCCTAATAAAGACAATAAAACTTGACATACGGTGAAAAGCTAGGTTAGGTGCTGATTTAAACCACCAAATAGTGCACATATTTGTCCATGCCATAGATTTTAGAGGGACTCTTTTTTGTTGAGGGGAAGGAATGCGCTAAGCAGAAAAACAGAGTCTGGCTGCACAATTTGCCAATAAAACCGAAGGAAGTGAGCAGCTCAGCTTGCATTGAAAAATAGGATGGAGTATAAGTTACCAAAAAGAACATAGTGTGGTTTGGTTTGGTAAACCGTATTAATGCAGTTTGTTTGGTTCAGTGCCCAACTGAATGAAAAAGGGCCGTGCTCACCTCCACTATCAGCGGTGCAATGTGCATCGACCGACAACTTAAATGGATAGATCAATGAAGGTATAAAACATTACAAGAGCAGAGCAGCACAATCCATGAAGCTGAATACCTGAAGGGTAGATTGCGAGAGGAGGATGGACACTCCGATCTTTAACACTTCAATGGAGGATTATCGGGAGTCAATGCCTCTGCAACAAACTGTGGCCCAAGAGCTGAACTTCCTATTCCAACTGAAAGTACTTGAGTAAAGCGATCCATGGGAAGAGTAGGAGGGGGCTTAATCTATCTGCAAATTAAGCGTCAAACATTATCAAGTCAATCAGTCCGTCTGTGTCCGATGCAATCAGCTAAGCATACTAAAAGAAAACCAACGATCAAAACCGAATTTCATGCTGACATTAATTGGAAAACCTGAAGAAAATTTTGAAATTACTGAGTCTAAGAGTCGGAAATCTCCATACATGGTCATTTCAAGTGAATAATACGTAAACGAGCTCTCCATCTCTTCGACCAGAAACCAATTCAATTTATCACCGGCTCGCGCTTCCTCGAGCTACTAAGACAATGCTGGCATTTACCAGAAAACCGACACAGGCATCTACGACAGCAAACCGATTCCCAAGAAGAAGAAAAAAAAAAAAAAGAACGCAGGGAACCACACTCTCTTACCACACGGAGAGCAACAACGACCGGAATTCCAGAACTGACCTCACCGCTGACCACGTCGGCAGCGAAATTGCAGACGCTCTCAATCTGCGCCTTCAGGAATCGGGCCGGCGCGAGTTCCGACTTCCTCAACCAGTAGTGCCTGACCATGCGGCCCTCGTCCAGGCCGGGTTCGCGATCTACGGGGTCAAGGTTTGACTTGTGTCTTGAACACGACCTCTCGACAATTTATATATCGAGCATTTACTACGCCATAGGAAAAAACTTTGTGACTTTAATATTTCGAGCATGCAATGACAAATTTGTCAATCTCGGATTTCGAGTTCTGAATGAATTAGTAACTAGCTATTTAGCTGAAATGACAAATTGCAAAAATAACTCTTTCCAAGAGTTTAGTTTTAATAAGCTCTTCAATTTTGATGTGAGATCATCGCCAAATGATTCGATGGATCATGTGCCTTCATCATTGAAAATGTGGCAACTATAAACTACGACTCAAATTGAAACCAATTCAACCAAGTGAAAATTTATAGAGGTTAATGATTTTTTCACCCATACTTTCTAATTGATGAGAACACTCACAACTAAATGAGAAAATTCCAAATAGGAATCCAAAGCGCTCTCATTTTCTCAAATAAGGGCTTGAAGCGGACATTATTTCGAATAAGAGTCCCAAGTGCCATTATTTTCTCAAATAAAATCCCAAAGTATACCTTATTACAAATAAGAGTCTAAAGTGGCCATATTAATCTCAAAGAATGGCCTTAACTCATTATTTGATAAAGGCAATTTTGTCTTTTAATTTTCGTTTGTTTTTCTACAAAGAATAGAACATAGACAAGAGGGAGGGCTCCCTCCCTCCTATGGCTGCCGCCCCTTCGCCAATGGAGCGATAGGGATGGCCGATGGGGTCACTAGCACTTGAGCAAGAGCCAGCGACCCTCATCAACATAAGCGAGGCCCTCGCCCAGATCGGGGAGAGGGTTGTTGCCCTCTCTTACCTCTAGTGAGGGCCTACAGGCCCTCACCTTCGATCAGCAAGGGTCGTCGATCCTCACCCAAGCGCCGGCGACCCCGTTGGCCAGCGCTAGTGCCACCACCCCATTGATGATGGGGCGGTGGCCATAGGCGGGAGGAGCCCCTCCCACCTCTTCTTCTTATTCTTCTTCTTCTTCTTTAAAAAAAAATTAAGTTATTTTTAAATTTTTGATCCAATTTAATTTAAATTTAAATTGTATTTTAACGAAAATACCTCGATCGATTGGAATTTTTGCCGACCAGTGAGTTGGTGATGCTAAGTCTTTATTTGAAACAAATATAACCACTTTAGATTTTTCTTTGAGATTGATATAATCACTTCAAGCTCTTATTTGAAAAAATATCAATTTCAAGTTCTTATTTGAGAAAATGAGTGCACTTCGAGCCATTATTTGGAATTTTCCTCAACTAAATTTAATTAAGTTTGCTTGTGGGTAATAATCTCATGATCAACCAATTGGAGATATTGTTGGAGAGATAAAGGAAAATATAATCTATTTATAAATGTTTTATGGAGAAAGTAACTAGCTCCTCGAATCTCATCAGTTGATCTTTCTAGTTTGGATGGCGACTTCTTAACGAGGCAAATGAAGATGAACCTAATCCTGAAAGCAAAATCAAATCAATCCTCTGATGGAGCACGACAGCTTCTTATACATTTGATATGGAAAGTATGCGGAAAACGTGGTGGGAGACGATAATTTGAGGGCATTTAAACCCTTCTTTAAATAGTGTTAAAAATTGTGGGTCATGATTTAATTAGACGAGGTAATTGTCTCAATTCAATCGCTATGCATTAGTTAACAATGAAAGGACATCATTTTTCTTACTAAAAATACTCACGTGATGCTTTTTGATAACTTATTCGCGAATATGTAATTCATTTCAACTTGAAAGATTTACATCATAATCCAGAGCAACGAATAAACATCCATAGAACTTCTATAAACATATTTTATGGGTCAAAATAGACACATTGAAAATGACCAACGTGAAGAGCTAAGTAAGCATAAAATTCAGATAGCTGTATCTATGCATGGAAAAGTCATCTCACCACATGATGATGAACAAGACAACATATAATACAGAGGAGATGGTGCACTTTGGATTTCATCTAAAAGCCAATTGTTTTTGTTAAATATGTACCAAAATAAAAGCACTCAAAGAAACGACAAAATTAGTTGGTCTAATAATGAAGGAATCATCCAAGATTTTTCAATTCAAGTCGTAATAAAATATCTAAACTGTTCATGTTGCGTTATTTAATTATGACATACTATATGTGAAAAAACTTTATAACTGCCACTATTTTGGTGTTGTTCTAGTAATGAATTTTTAAATGTGCGAAATGGCCATAAGTCAAATTGAATATTTCGTAATCAGTATGAACCCTAACATAATGGTCCAGAAGCTCGATAGCAGCCCATCTTCCGACCCTTTAATTATCCAAGAAATACATACGAGGATTCAAAGAGAGGTGGTGACTCGTTATGGCGTTACAATGTGAAATCTTTTGGGTGCCTCCTCTTGTACTTAATGCGAAAGCAGGCGGCATCTTTTTTTTTTTTTTGTTCGAAAGTGCTTCTCCTTTTCATTTACGTAGAAAGGTTCGGGGCAATTACATAATATGCATCAGCGCTTAGTAAATCAAGTAATCCTATCGGAGGGTAGGTTACCCAGTTTCGAGGGAGGGAGTGCTGTCGTTGGGCCTTTGCAAGCCAGTCAGCGGGCCGGTTAGCATCTCTGTTACAGTGGGCCACAGTCAGGCCCGAAAGTCTTCTTTTTTTTTTTTTTTTTTTTTTTTTTTTCTCACGGATTCGGTCCACCAGCCCTGCAACTTCCCAGTTCGGTTGTGCTTCCCCCTGAACAGCTTGCACGAGCGAAAGTGAGTCAGAGTGTACTTCGAAGACTTCAAGCGGGTTGTTAGAAAGGAAATCTAGGGTTTCCATGAGAGCAATGGCCTCCGCTTGTTCTGCTGAGGAAGCTGCTATCGTCTTCGCGAACCCATCCACCAGGCAGCCCCGGGAGTCACGACAGATGCAGGCAATGGCGCTCCTGTTCTTGGTTCTGTCTCTGGTTTCTCCAAGATCTGGTGCTGTTCGACTCAATCGGGTCTCGGTGTCTCCATGGTACTCCAGATCTGGTAAATTTCCTTCAATCTCGACAGACTGGGCTCCGTTTGTGCTGCTGTTCTCAGTCCCTGCATATTGGGCTTCGCGATTGTGATTCGTGCAATATTGACCCTCCTCTATTCTTTCTTCCAGATCTGCGTCGCTAGCCAAGACTTTGATCGATGACCCTGCCCAGTCGTCCGCAGTCGCTAATGTCCTGTGATTCTGGTGCTTAGCTCTATCAACTGCCGAAGCCAGATCTTGAAGTTCTTCCCCAACAAAACAGCCATCGTTAGCGCCCCTGTTCACAGCCTCTTCTCGGTCCTCTCTGTTCTCGTCCATGTGGTTCCTCTCCAGGTTTGGTGTTCCCATTCCATCCCCCACAAACGAAGCATCTATATTTATGCTCA
The DNA here is from genome assembly GCA_014182715.1 of Eucalyptus cloeziana. NCBI lineage: Eukaryota > Viridiplantae > Streptophyta > Magnoliopsida > Myrtales > Myrtaceae > Eucalyptus > Eucalyptus cloeziana. The sequence goes on along the minus strand of CM024637.1, from coordinate 2,259,468 downwards.
GAGCATTAATGGGTGGCGGTTTCCAATTTTGCTTTTGAGAAGTATTGTTTGTTGCTGCAGCTTGCTTTCTGTTGCAATTCTTTTGGTTCTCATGTAGAGCGATTGCTGTGGATAGGGTTTGATGCGGAGACAGGGGATGGTGCTCGAAGATATACCAGTTTTGGGCTTTCCAAATGCACCACATGGCCATGGCAATTAAGTTAAGATCTCGATCTCTGTTTGGGTCTTTGCTTTTCAAGTATAGCCATTCATCAACTCTTGTTAACCCAATTTTGGAAATCTGGATATGCAGGGGACTTGCTCACCGTACCTAAATGGTCCAAGGGCATAGCAATAGCGCGTGTTCGGTAGTCTCAACTTCTTGCTTACAAATTGGGCATAACGGATCAGGTGCAATTCTCCTTCTGTATAGGTTTTCCACTGTAGGAATGGCATTCTGGCACACGTTCCAGAGAAATTGCTTAACTCTAGGCAGAGTATTTGATTTCCAAATTGAGTTCCATAAGTCTGGCTTTGTCTGATATGAGGAAGATGCTGATGTGTTTATTGTTGAGGCTGATTGCTTTCTATTATGGATGTATCCACTTTTCATCGAGTAGTCCCTTGATTTGTTACTCATCCAAACCCGCTTGTCTGCTGTAGAAAGTAGTCCAATAGGGGTTTCTAGGATTTCCTTGACTGTGTGATCATCGAACAACTCCCGCAACAAAACCTCATTCCATTTCCCATCTGGTTGTTCTATTAAAGCCCCCACTTCTTGAGGTTCATTTCTTGTTGCTGGCCCCCCGATGATGCCACTTTTTAGCCATTTATCATCTCTGATTAAAATAGACTGTCCATTGCCAATAGCCCACATTACTTTAGGAGCTATTGAGTCTCTTCCCAAGACGATGCTTTGCCATCCCCAAGATGGTCTACAACCTTTCCCAGCTTTCCAAAAGTTGCCTTGTGGATAGTAAAGGCCCTTCATTAGTTGGCTTATAAGTGAATTTGGCTGCTGAGCCATACGCCAAGCTTGCTTGCCTAACATCGCCTTATTGAATTCTAAAAGATCTTTAAAGCCGAGCCCTCCTTCCTCCTTTCGAGTTTTAAATTTTCCCATTTTTTCCAATGAATTCCAGCAGCTTTATTTCCATTTCGCCACCAAAAATTGGCAATTTTCTTCTCAATGGCTTTGCAAATTGACACAGGGAGTTTGAAAACAGACATAGCATAGTGTGGGATGGCCTGCACTACTGATTTAATCAATATTTCTTTCCCAGATTTGGACAGCAAGTTATCCTTCCAGCTTTCTAACTTCGTGCTGACTTTTGCAAGAATCCAAGCAAATATTTCTTTTTTCGATCCTCCCCAATCCGATGGAATCCCTAAATACTTCCCTATTTTCTCTATTTCTCAAACTCTTAGCATCTTAGCCATATTTCTTCTCAGATTCATAGGGCAACTTTTACTGAAATGGATACCGGATTTGTTAAGATTAATGGTCTGTCCTGAGGCGAAACAATATTGGTGTAGGATAGCTATCAAATTTTGACATTCCACAACAGTGGCATGTAGGAAAAATACTGAATCGTCCGCAAATAACAAGTGTGACAAGCTAGGACAACAGTTGTTTAACTTAATACCACGTAGAGTTCTATCTCTAATTGCTTGTTTCATAAGGAAGGATAACACATTGGCCACTAAAATGAAAAGATATGGGGAAATTGGATCACCTTATCATAGTCCTCTAGATGGTTTGAAAAAAGGTTGGGATTCGCCATTGAAGTTTATGCTGAAAGATACCGTTGACACACATTGCATCACCCATTTTATCCATTGTGCACTAAATCCCATCTTCGTCAAGCAATCTTGCAAAAAGTCCCATTCTATTCGATCATATGCTTTTTGCATATCAAGTTTAAGGACTGCATGAAACTTCCTTTTTCTATCTCGAGTTCGCAGCTTGTGTAGCACCTCTTGAACAATCAAGATATTATCTTGAATTTGTCTTCCCCCCACAAAGGCACTTTGCTCTTCAGCTATGAGGTTGGGAAGTAAGGGTTTTAGTCTTTTTTTTTTTTTTTTTTTTGATAACCCAGAAACCCCGTAAGCCGACAGCCGGCGGGAAGAACACAGGGCGACGCAAGCTGGCCACCACACTCACGCCAGAGGGTTTTAGTCTATTAGTCATTACTTTGGAATTGATTTTGTAGATGAAATTACATAGACTGATAGGCCGGAATTGTTCAAGCTTTTCAGGGTTTTGGACTTTGGGAATAAGGGTGATGTGGGTTCTGTTTAAGTCTGGATTTAGTTGTCCTGTTTCAAAAAATTGCTGGACTTCGTTGAAAATCCCCTGACTAAGATCTGGCCAATGCTTTTTGTAAAACAGCCCATTGAGGCCATCCGGTCCTGGAGCCTTGTTAGCTCCTAATTGCTGCATTGCCTCTATTACCTCCTCAGTTGTAACAGATTTTACCAAACTTTGATTCATTCTTTCATCCACTAATTTTGGTATTTGTTGAATGATAGGCTGAAAGTCGCGCGCCCCCACAGACAGGTAGAGGTTTTTGAAGAAAGCTTCGATCATCTCCTTCAATGGCTGATCACCTTGCACCCATTCATCAGTTGCATTTTTTAATAAGGTGATTCTGTTTCTATTTCTTCTCTGGATGGTTGTTGCATGGAAAAACTTTGTATTTCTGTCGCTCCATTTTAGCTAGTTGATTCTTGATCGCATCCCCCAAAACATCTCCTCTTGTTGCCAAAGCTTTTCTATTTCCTACTTAATCCCCTTTGCTGTCATAGTTTCGTTTTGTACATCCTTTGCGTTTGTTAGCCTTTGTAGTGCACTTTTCAGCTCATCAATTCTCTGTTTGGCATTGTAAAATCTTTTGCTGCTCCACTGTGCTAGCTGTGTAGCCACCATTTGCAACTTTTGCACTATGTTCAGCCCCTGAAATGCCCCTTCAGCCCATGCCTTTTTGACTATGTGCATGCTTTCCTCATGTTCTGCCCAGAAGGCTTCATAGCAGAAGGCCTTCCTTTTCTTATCTTTCCGCGCATGTAGGGATATGATAATAGGGCTGTGGTCCGACCCTATCGCTGGTAGTGCTATACTTTCTGCATTAGGATAAGATATTCTCCAATCTAGACTGCATAGTCCCCTGTCAAGTCTCTCTTTGACAAGTTGATCTCCTGTTCGGTTATTTGTCCAGGTGAATGCGCAGCCTTTGGATTCCAAATCCATTAATGAGCACTTGCCAAGAAAGTCCCGGAAGGCTGTTAGTCGATAATTTTCTGCTCGTTTGCTGCCTACTTTCTCCCAGTGATTCAAAATTTTGTTGAAATCCCCAACACAAAGCCATGGTAAGTGGTAGCTTCTACTTGCTCTATACATATCCTCCCATAGTTGTACTCTTTCGCTGAATATATAAGAGGCATGTATAAAGGTGATCTGCATTTGCTTTCTGTTTTCCACTACTTGACATTGAACACTTATATAGTTCTTTGAGAATGATTTGATTGATAGCACTACCTGTTTATCCCAAAAAACAGCCATACCCCCTGTTATTCCTTCTGGGTTCACTACAAAACATTTCTGAAACTTCAACCTCCTCCTTAGCTGATGAACCTTTTGCTCCCAATTTTTGGTCTCCATTAAAAATACGATACTGGGCCTTTCTTGAGTCACTACGACTCGCAAAGACTGAATTGTCAGGGGTGTGCCCAACCCCTGACAATTCCAACTTAAATATTTTCATGGCTCTTTCGGTGGCTTATTAGGGCTAGCCATCAAAGCCCACTGACATGACTTCTCTGCTACTTCAATCGGTGTCTCTATCAACTGAGTACTGTCTAACTCTTGTGTTTTCGAACTTTGCACGCCATATGGATAGAAGCGCTTTCCTTTCTTAGCTGAGTTGTGCTTAGTACCTTTGGATTTTCGTATGATCTTCCCTTCTTCCTTTGTTTCTGCTTCTAGCATATCCACTTCTACTTCCTTTTGCTGTTCTTTGTAGAGGACCATCATAGATTCTTCATCGATGCATGAGCTCCCTCTCTTTTGTGGGCTTTTATCTCCCATAAGTGGGAGCGCTAACTGCTGTGTCGATGATTGAGTATCTTTTTGGGGCAATTGTTCTGTAATGGTCAGTCCACAGGTTATATTTAAGTACTGATCTTGCTGCTGGTTATCTGATACAGAGTGCATGGGAGTTTCTGGCACGCTTTCTGGTTCTTCAAGGATTGGTTCTTGTTTGCCGTAGAAAACTTTTCCATACGGGCTTAATTCATGCACTTCCGCTCGGAGCCAATTCCCAAATTTTCCCGATAAGTCATCTGGTAGCCCTGACTTTTCATAAGGAATATCCTTGCATGCAGTAGCGTAATGCCCTATTTTGCCACATGAGTAGCAATAGTGGGGTAGTCTCTCATATTTGAACTCAACCCATAATTTCTTCTTCGTTAAATTCACAAGAACTCCCGTCTTTAATGGATTTTCTAGATTCAGCAACACCTTTGCTTTACCTATTTTGTAATGGCTATTGCCTCTTGCTTCTAGTTTCACCTCAATGACGTCCCCCAATTTGGAAGCAATGTCCCGAATTACTTCATGAGTGACTCTTCCAAACGGTAAACCATATAAATTAACCCAAAATACACAATGGGTAAACTCATAACAGATTTCAGGGGTGTCAGGGTCACATTCTTGTAGTACTAATAGATTGCTAGAGAAACACCATGGTCCGGTAGCTAGCACTCTCTGTTTATCTTCTTCCGATTGGAATGCGAATGAGAAATATCCTGGTCCTAGCTGAGTACAATTAACTTTGTCGACTCTCCACACTCGTGTCATAGTACTCACGAAAGCTGTGAAATTCACATTTGGTCTAGAGTACAGCTTTCCAAATACAGTTTTCCGGCATTCAATCAATTTTTCTTCTGAGATGGAACTTTTTATATCAACAACATCATTTTCAGACCATAACTCACCTAAGCTTTTGCACAGGGCAGCTAGACATCGTTCATCCGCAAGATGGCCTTCCATCTATTGTTCCCTGGATTCGATTGAAGGGAGCTCTGACTGAAAACAGGCAACAATTGGTTGGAAGCAGCAGTGTGAGGAAGAGATGGATATTAGGGTTTGTATGGGGGGAATAGTTAGTCGGTGATTTCTAGTGGGTTCTGGTTGTATAGAAGTCGATTGTGTGATGGGTTGGAGATGAGGTGATGTAATGGAGTTGAGGAGTGAGGGAAAGGTTAGGGTTTATCAGCAAAAGAGGAGAATCGGATCTTGGGAGAAAGCTACCCATCTGGTAGAGGGGGAATCGCCATTCCACATCTCGAGGAGGGGAAAATGGAGATTGTCAACAGATAAGTCAGATCTGAGCTTGAAGATGGGGGGACTACCCAGCTGGTAGAGAAGGACTCGCCATTGAAGGGAGAGGGGAGCTCGAAGACGATGGAGAGAGACTTTTTTTTTTATGTTGCACCAACTTAAGCAGGCGGCATCTGGAGCGTGAACATTTAGCATTGAAACACGAGTAGAACTTGTGGGCCCCCATGGACTACACTCATAATTGCGAGGTGGCAAATCATAGACTGAGTCAGCTAAAGAAGAAGCTGAATTGTCTGACACCAAAATGAAAAGAAAATTAAAAACTCGGAAGGATCAAATGGCATCCGACCTTCCTTTTATGCCATTTCACGTGGATTCCGACTTTTCTAAACTATCATTTTTAACCTGGGATGCGAGCTTTCTAAGGAACGTAGTTTTTATCCCTCCATGACCGTGGGACGGAAAAAAAAAAAAAATATCACGAAATTTTTTTAATCAATATGTTTTTGATAAATTTATTTTAAATTTATTTTTGACCATTAAAAATCTTTAATTAATACGTTCGTGACAAAATTATTTAATTATTAATTTTTTATCATAAAAATCTCAAATTAATATATTCATGTTACTATATTTTTTATAAAAATTACAAAAAATATAAAGAGTTGAAATTAGTCATGATTGGAGAATCTATCTTTCGATATAGATAGTAGAAATGTTTGGATTGTGCATGTTTACTGTGGACGTTGCGGGCTTTTCTTTCTTTAACTTATCCTTTCGTTGTTCGGCTAAGAGGACATAAAAAAATAATAAATTTTCACTCTTATTGACGTCATTGGATGCGCGTCAATGTTGAAATTAGTCACGATTGGAGAATCTATCTTTCGATATAGATAGTAGAAATGTTTGGATTGTGCATGTCTGTGGACGTTGCGGGCTTTTCTTTCTTTAACTTATCCTTTCGTTGTTTGGCCAAAAGAACATAAAAAAATAATAAATTTTCACTCTTATTGACGTCATTGGATGCGCATGGACTGACGCGGGGCACAACATGGCTAGGACTTTTGGGCCTAATTTTCTGCAGCTTCAACTTTCTAGATAGCATTCTGTTAAAAAAAAATAAAAAAACTTTCTAGACGGCAGAGGCTGACTATTTCCTTTATATATGCGTGTGTATATATATATATACACACGCATACATGCAGTGACTACTGTTGCCACTCGTTTTCGGTCAACTTTTGCGACAAGTGTACACGGACCGAGGATGAACCACCCCTAAACGTATTCTTTTTCGACATAGAAAACGACGTGGAGCGGCCATCGTCACCGGCGGCCCTTCCTGGACCGTTCTTCGAGTGCTTCCTTAAAAAGAAGTCTAGTAAAATAAGCATATCAGAAATTCTAAAGTCGCAGTCAAAATGTAATCAAGTCATAGAATCATGAACAATCTAGATCTATTAAAATATATTCAAAATCCATTTATAAAATCATATTTACTTTAATGGGTTGTAAATAGATTACTTCTTATTTCGTGGATAAATCATAATGAATTTTAAAAATAAGGATACAAAAATATATGGGTCTCATAGGTATAATCTCACTCATTTGCAATCCATTTTACTCATTTCCAATGAAAAGCTCGGCTCACTTCTTCTCTATTCTTTTTCACTTAGGCAACTAATGGTTTCACTTCTTAGATGATCTTCTCTTTCCTTCTTCACTTCCATGAATCTAACTCGCTGCCGCCTCCACTGCGTATCATCAACTTCATTGCCACCCATCTTCAGTGGTTGCAGTTATCCGACAACTCAATCATCATAGTATTACCTGTCCTACACTCTTCAAAAACCGTAACCTCTGTTTCTAGTGAATAATTATCTCCGGTCACCACCAAATTCCCGAGACCATTTGCCATGAATCTTACCGCCCTGAGTACCACCAGCGTGTGCTCACAAAGTTTGTTCTCCTGATGATAATTGAGTACTTGGTCTTCGTCTCGTTTGGCTCAACGAACTAAGTCTCGTAGCTCAAAGGGGATCAGCGGGTACGAGCCGAGCTTCTCGGACTCGGTGGGGTTCGAAGGGATTGGCATTTTTTGTCTCCGGGTCTTTTCTTTATTTGCTTACTTTTTCTTGTTGATTTTGCCTAGAATTTTGTTTTTGAGGGGTGAGTTGGTGCCTTTAGCTGGTTCGATTGTGGAATTTGGATTTTGATAGCGTAAAATCAGCAAGAGTTGTGTCTTTTCTGCTGTTATTTGTGGAATGTCGACGTATTGGACCTACTTATGACTCATTATAGTGTTGGGGCTTGAAGAATGGTTGTTAATTGCATATGCAACAACGAACCTCTCTCTATTGAAGTTTAGAAATAGCTTATTGATTATGTTAATTCACGAGTTTTGTGATCGCTGCTGTTTCGACATTATATGTAAGATAGATCGTTATGCTGAAAGGGGCTAGTGAATACACCTAGAGGGGGGTGAATATGTGTATATAAGAATTTTCGCAGGACTTAAAAATATATTTTTGGTTTCAGTATATGTGGACAATAAGACATAATTCAACTTTTAAATGAATAAACAACTAATAAGCATAAATAAGAAGTTCAAGGATAAGAGAAAATAAACAGAGTTTATAGTGGTTCGGCTTAATCCAAGCCTACGTCCACTCTCCCGCACTGATAGCCCACCGGCTGGATTTTACTATGAATTAAAAGAGTCGTTACAGTATGATGTCCTTGATTCCACAGTGTAGAAACTTTGCTACACTTCCTCAAGATCTCACAAGTATCTAAACTCTCTTTTGAGTATAAATTTCTCGCTCAACAATTGAATCAACAAAGAACAAGTAGTTTCAGACTTTGGAATTTCTCTATCATGCACACACTCAAATAACTAGAGCTTCTTTCTTATATACTCCTTCATGCCTTCATGTCCGTTGGCACATTCCAAAGGAGTTCTTCCATCTATCCGTTGGACGAAATCAATTAGGGAGATCTTCAAGTTACTTAAGGAATGTGATGATAGCCCACCAATCCTGCTCGCCCATACAATCAGGATCTAAGTTTCCATATGTAGAACATTCCAAGTATACATTGCCAATCAACGAATCCAATTTACTCGTATCAAACTCAAAACAAATAAAAGATCTTGAGATGCTATCTCCAGCCGTGAGAAACTTCTCTAGCCGTTCGACTCAAAACCTTAAATAAATACTCAATCTTGGATAAGTCTTCTTCGTTGGTCTAGTAACTGTCAATGAGGGCAGACTTTAAAACTTGAATCTGGCGGTCTTTAAACTTTGACGGAAAAGTTTGCAAGTCTTCAAATTAGACTGATGGAAACGTTTTGTCAACTTCAAAACACATAAGAAAGTTTTCTCCAATAATCTCCCCCTTTTTTATGGTGACAAAACTTTCCTGCAGATTTGGAAATTTTTGATCTGCAAGACAATATTCAAGCAAACAAGGATATCTCATAAAAGATAAATGAGTTAGGATCAATTTCGAATCTGCATTCACAGGAAATAGCTTAGTCCTGTAAAAATAACTATCTTTGTCATGAGTACCAACAATGCTTAAGATATTGCAATGCAAACATTTAAAGCAAACATTTAAACGGTTTACGGTTAAACCACAATCCAAAAACCACAACAATCCAAAAGTCACAACCTCACAACCAGACAAAAGTTTAAAGTAAAAAACAAGTCTGTTAAATGAAATATGCACTTCTCCCCCCTTTTTGTCAACATTAAAAAAGTAGAGACGAAAACGAGAATTAATTTAAGATTGTTTTGGAATGCGAACAAGTTGGAAATCTTCAATTGACTTGACAGTCTCCTCCAGCTTTCTTAAATCCTCCTTCAGTTGTGCTAATTCCTCACCCTTAACAGTTGCTTGAATTTGAAGATTAAGGGCCTGAACTTGATTGAGCAAAGATTCTGAAGAGGCTTGATAAGCATTCTGCATATTTTGAAATTCGTATCCCAATGCATAGATTTGACCTCGCATTTCCATAAGAATATCAAGCAGTCTTCTAAAGTCTGCTGAATTGTCAGTTTGAGTGCTTGCTTCAGCATGATCGGATTGTGGAGTTGATGGCACATCAGCATGAGCATCCATATTTGGAGATGATGCCTCATTACCTTTTTCAGGGAAGTGAGAAGCATATCCATCTTCTAGATTGGCAGGAGAACGACTGACATCATCACTAGTAAAACCAATTGAAGGAGTACCTCTTTTCTCAGCAGCTCCCCCTGTTTCAGTGCCTTCAGGTGGAGAGAAATACTCTTCATGTTCTGTTTCTTCTTCAGTGACAGGATGGCCTTGTTCTCTTTGTTGCTCCTTGTCTGCATCTCCTTTTTCCTCCGTTTCCTTCCTCATCGATTCCCTTTCTTCACTCCTCTTCTCTGTCTCTTCTAGGTCTTCTTTATCCTCTGTTTCTGGAATAGAACGCTGCAACTTCTTTAAAGCAAGAGCGGAGATGGTAACATCATCATCATCATCTTCTTCATCCTGCAAGATGATCGCTCTTCTTCTTTTAGATGGAGCTGTCACGGGCTCCTTTCCTTTCCGCTTTGCAGCAACAGAGTCTTGATGAGATTGGAGAGGAGTCTTTTCCTTGAATTTCTCTAGAGCCTTATTTAGCTCTTTCAGACATATCTTGGAAACCATCTTTAGCCCTACCACCATTTGATCACATGTCCGAACACACAGAATTCTTGGAGGCTGAATGTTAAAGTGTCTGAATAGCTTAATAACAAATGCTGAATAGGGAAGTTGACCCTTGTCCTTCACCATTGATCTATACATGTGAAACATGATAGTATGTGGCAGAGAGAACGTTTTACCAGCATTGATAGAGTACATCAGTTTTGCTTCTGAATTGGATACGTCAGTGTTTGACGTGGATTTGGGTCTAAGACAGTTGATCACAATCTTGTGAAGCAAGATATTCAAAACATTCATCCTCGAATAGGAAATTCGGCCTTCTGCCATTCCCTCTCGAACAAGCTCCACTGTTGCGTGACCAATAGACACATTAATTGATTGAAATAATCCTCTTTCTACTCCAATCACACAAGCCAGAGTGTCCATGTCAACCACATAATCTTGGTCTCTAACACTGAAAGAAAATCTATTCGCATTCAAAAAACTTAGATTGTAATAGAAATAAGCAGAAAGTTCTAGATGGGCTATAGTAGAGTCAGAGCAAAAGCGTTCAAGTTGAAGTAAAGTCAATTTTTCCCACAATTTCACATTTAGAGAGTCAAGAAAATCGAAATCCACACTTCTTGGGTTCATCACCCCTCACTTTAACAACTTAGAGTAAGTTTGCTTGTGTTCCTCAGAACAAAACAGATCTAATTTTGTTCCTCGAATGTTCGCAGCAATACCCATTCTAGGCTTAAAATGAGTAAACATCTTTTCATCATCATTTCCATCAGGTTGACTAACTCCTCCAAAACGTGGATCACTTAGGAAATTTGCAAAGGTCCTATCTGCAGAACCAGCAGGAGCAATCCCCAAACGTTCCATCGTTTGCAAAAAGTGGGTTTCATTTCTGTACCCCTTTTCTTTCAAAAATTCGTCAATAATGGTCATTGGAGAGCCTCCATCCTTTAAGGCAGAATAAAGTTTGAAGTTAAAGGCAGGCTTTTGAGTTCTTACGAGTTCAGTATCTTCGATAACTTCTTCCTCCGTTTGTTGTTGAACATTCTGTGGTCTAGCCTGAGGAGAATGGCGCTGTTGAGAATGTTGTGGATTCTGTTGTTGCCTTGGAGATTCTTCTTGCTCGGTAAGATCAAAGTGCGTAGGACCCTCACTCATATGCTGTGGTCCCCTGCTTGCAATCCTTGAAGACTTTCTTTGGAAAGACATTCTCACGGTCTTTGAGAGTTTCCGAACTTGATTCGCGAGAAAAATGAAAACTTTAAGGATTAACTAGGGAGAAAAAGTAAGAAGGTGAAGTTCTGTGATTTTAGGGTTTGTGAGTAAAAAAGGAGAAAAAGAACAATATATAAAGCAATCGAACCGAGGTATACGAATTGTCATAAAAAAAAATGCCTTTTCAAAAATAACTGCATTTTTGAAAATAGATAATTGCCATAAAAAGATAACTTCTTTTTCAAAAAGGAATGATTGCTGTAAATACAAAAACTTAGAAAGATAATATCAATCAATTACAGATTAATAGACAAACGTACCTTTACGAATGATAAATTTCTAAAATTGAAATAACTTAAAGTCGAGATCCTTGATCTTCTGAGTTTGAACATCTTTTGGCTTTTATTCCTACGTCTGAGCTTCTTTAGACTCTATAATATTAAGCTTGTGTTGAATAGACTCAAATTGACTTTTCTTCAATGGTTTTGTAAAGATGTCCGCCAATTGATTCTTTGAGTCAATAAATTGAATCAGGATTTCTCCATTTTGAACATGGTCTCTTATAAAGTGATGTCGAATCTCTATATGCTTTGCTCTAGAATGAAGAATTGGATTCTTGGTAAGATTGATCGTGCTTGTGTTGTCACATTTAATCTCGGTGCATGAGTCTTCGATTCCAAAGTCTCTTAACTGTTGTTTTATCCATAAGATTTGAGAACAACAACTTCCAAGAGCCACATACTCTGCTTCTGCTGTTGAGAGAGCAACCGTACTTTGCTTTTTTGAGAACTAAGATACTGTCCTGTTTCCAAGTAATTGACACGTATCTGAGGTGCTTTTTCTATCAACTCTGCATCCAGCAAGATCTGCATCTGAGTATCCAAGGAGAGTAAATTCTCCCTTTTTAGGATACCATAGACCTAACGTAGAGGTTGTTGCAATATGTTTGATGATGCGTTTCGCAGCACTTAGATGAGATTCTTTGGGATCTAATTGAAATCTGGCACAGATGCAAACACTAAACAAAATGTCAGGTCTAGAGGCAGTAAGATAAAGAAGTGAACCAATGATACTCCTGTATAACTTCTGGTCAATTTTCTTTCTTCCATCTTTATCTAGCTTCGAGGAACTTGACATTGGTATATCAGTCTTTTTGCAATTCTCCAAGCCGAATTTCTTAACAAGTTCTTTAGCATATTTTTCTTGATGAATGAAAATTCCTTCCTTCAATTGTTTCACTTGTAGTCCGAGAAAGAAAGATAGTTCACTCATCATGCTCATCTCGAATTCATCTTGCATAGACTTAGAGAATTTCTTGCACAGATTTTCGTTAGGAGATCCGAAAATAATATCATCAACATAAATTTGAACAAGTATAAAATTTTTACTTTCAATTTTAATAAATAGAGTGGTGTCTACCTTACCTTTCACAAAGCCACTTTGGATTAAAAACTTACTTAACCTTTCATACCAAGCTCGAGGTGCTTGCTTTAATCCATATAGCGTTTTTTTTTTTCAGTTTGAATACATAGTCTGGTTTCCTTGGGTCTTCAAAATCAGGAGGTTGTTCCACATAAACTTTCTCTTGAATGAATCCATTTAATAGTGCACTTTTGACGTCCATTTGAAATAGCCTAAAATTTTTATATCACTTGGCCACGAGTCTTGCTTTGTTCCTTATGACTTTTCCTTTTTCATCAATCTTGTTCCTGAAAACCCATTTAGCTCAAATAATAGATTTACCTTTTGGTTTAAGAGTTAATTCCCAAATATCGTTAACACTGAACTACCTGAGTTCTTCTTGCATAGCTTCAATCCAGCTTTCGTCAGATAAAGCTTATTCTATGCTTTTGGGTTCTATTTAAAAAATAAGAGCCACAGCGCTAGACTCTTCATGTCTTTTGGATCTTGTTCGTGTCCCTTCATCGATGTCACTAATGATGAGTTCTTTGGGATGACTAGACTTGTGCTTCTAGTTGCTGGTTGGTCTGACAGTCTGCTCATCTTTTTCTTCATTTGATTCTTCAAAATTCGTTCGTTATCGACCTTTTGTAGTCTGAGCTGCTTTAGAGAAATTAGACTTTGTAGAGTCTGGAGCAGATTCAGATTCTTCAAGTTGAGTCTGAACCAATTGACTTTGTATAAAGTCTTGAAATTTGACATTCATTGATTCTTCCACAGATTGAGTCTTCTTGTTATATACTCTGTAGGCTTTGCTGGTGGTTGAATATCCAAGGAAGATTCCTTCGTTTGATTTTTCTTCAAACTTATCAATGCAATCATTTGCATTTTTCAAAATAAAACATTTGCAGCAAAACACATGAAAATATGAAACAATTGGCTTTTTTCCTTTGAAGAACTCATAAGGAGTTTTCTCCAGAATTGGCCTTAAGAAAACTCAGTTAATGATATAACATGCTGTAGAAACTACTTCAACCCAAAAACGATAAGAAATGTTACTTTCAATTAAGAGATTCTTGCCATTTTTTGCAAAGGTCTATTCTTTCTTTCCACAACTCCATTTTGTTCTGGAGTATATGGCGAAGAGAAAACATGCTTTAAACCACATTCATCACAAAAATTTGCAAAGTCTTGATTCTCAAACTCACCTCCATGGTCTGTCCGAATGCTTGTTATAGTATGTCCTTTCTCATTTTGAATTTTCTTAGCAAATTTTGAGAAATGAGAGAAAGCTTCAGACTTACTTGATAAAAAGAATACCCAAGTATAGCGATAATAGTCATCTACGATTACCAAGCAATATTTCTTCCCACCAATGCTTTGTGTTCTAGTTGGTCCAAAGAGATCCATATGCAAAAGCTGCAAAACATAATTAGTTGAAACTTGATTTACATGTTTAAAGGAATTTCTTACTTGTTTTCCCAAAAAAAATGGTGTGCATAACTCTGACTTTTGAAATCTTAGGTTGGGCAGTTCACAAACAAGCTTTTTGGAGGAAATTTTGGCTATCTGCTTCATATTGATATGGCCAAGTTTTCTATGCCAAAGATTCTCTTCATCTTGCATAGAAATTAGACACTGAGAGCTTTCTAATTTGATATCCAGCAGATAAATGTTTTCATGTCTTCGACCAGTAAAGGATTGAGACAAATCCTTACTAGTTCCTGAAAATATGTATTCTTGAAAATTGATTTTGAATCCAGTGTCATACAATTGGCTTATACTGAGAAGATTATAGTTTAAGCCTTCCACGAAGGAAACATTATTGATTGTGAGACTCCCAATCTTGACTCCAATAATTCTTCATTTGACATTTCCACCAAAAGAAACTTTTCCACCATTTATTTGGGTAAGCTTTATGAAGCAATTTGAATCTCCTGTCGTGTGTCTCGAACAGCCACTATCCAAATACCATTTGATCTTTTTCATGATAGTGACCTGCAATTACGAAAGAATTTCAAATTCTCTTTGGTAACCACATTTTCTTGGGTCCAAGGGAGTTAGTTCCAAAAATAGTCTTTGCCCAGTTTCTCTTAATAGGTTTCCAAATTTTAGGACAATCCTTCTCAAAATGTTCCGAGCTGTTACACTTTGAATATTTAAGAGCACTTCGACCAACATATTTTACAAAAACTTTTTGAAAATGATTTCTGTAAAAAGTTTTAGTAGGTCTTTGTTTGATCATTTCCTTTACTTTTGGGAAATCAATTAAAGTAACAGTTTCCGGTGTCATTCCCAAACTTGATTTATAAAAATAAGGTCTTTGAATTGAAAGAATTTTATCAAGTTTTTCAGATCCATTTGAAAACTTTTTTGAGATATTTGAAATGTCTTCTTTCAAGAGAATGTTTTCTTTTGAAAGAGAATCTTTATTTTCTTTTGAAGTTTTAAAATTGTTGTTCAGACTTTCAAATATTTCATTCCAAGAAATTTCCTATTGCCTCAGTATATAATTTTCCTTTTTTAGTTTGGAAATCCTTTTAAGAGATACCTTAGGGCTAATATAGAGTTCATCAATATACTTTGAAACTTTAATAGGAATTTTAAAGTTACTTACCTCAATTTCCTTGTTAGAATCTGAGTCTAAGTCTGTTTCAGACACTGAGTCTAATTCTGAGTTTACCATCAGACAAATCTTGGCATATTCTTCATCACTCTCTTCACTTTCTTTGTCACTCCAAGTCTCGGCTTTGAGAGCTTTCTTGAATTTCTCTATATTTCTTTTCTTTTTCTTCAATAGAGGACAGTTGGGTCTGATGTGTCATTTCTTCTTACGTTCGAAGCAAATCACATCTTTGTTGAACTCATTCTCTTCAGTTGCTTTATTATGAGATCTTTGAGTATTTTGCTTCCTCCAGTTGTACTTTCTTCTTTTTCTGTTTAACTTTCTGAACTTCATTATCATGAGTGCTAATTCTTCATCATCTAGATCATCTTTTGTATTTGTAACATTATAATCATCATTAGACTTTAAAGCAATTGACCTTTTACCTTTAGGACCTTCTTCTTCATCGATTTGCTCTACTTCGTAAGATTGAAGTGTGCCCACTAATTCATCGACAAATAAAGGTGTGATCCTTTGTGTTTCTCAAATGGAAGTCTTGATGTGATTCCAGTCTTTAGAAAGTCCTCGCAGCAACTTGTTGACTTTCATTTGCCCTGAGATTGATTGACCATGATATGCAAGACCATTTACAATCTCTGTAAAACAGCTAAACATATCAGTGATGGTTTCTCCTGGCTTCATTTTGAAAGCTTCATATTGCCCAAGAAGAATGTTGATATTTGTTTCTTTAACTCGATCAGTTCCTTCATAGGTAACGTGCAACTTGTCCCAGACTTCTTTTGCTGTTTCACAAGATGAAATTCTGTTATACTTAGCAGGAGATAAGGCACAGTATAAAGAATAGATAGTTTTTGCGTCAAGAGCTTGTCTCTTGATTATCTCTTCTTGTGTCATCTCTCTAGCATCTGTCACTTCCTTCCCTCTTTCTGAAGTTGATGTTATTGTAGGGATAACTCATTTTTCCACCAAATCCCATTCAAGGGCATATTTTGATCTTAGGAAAGCTTTCATCTTGTTCTTGCATACGTTGTATTCCTTCCCATCAAGGTAAGGAGGTCTGGTGTTGCTTTGACCTTCAACCAGTCCTGGAGCCAAAATACTAGCCATAGATCTTTAGCTTAAGAAGTAAACACTTCAATAATAAGCACGCAGGCTTTGATACCAATTGAAAGGGGCTAGTGGATACACCTAGAGGGGGGGTGAATAGGTGTATAAAAGAATTTTCGCAGGACTTAAAAAGATATTTTTGGTTTCAATATATATGGACAATAAGACAGAATTCAACTTTTAAATGAATAAACAACTAGCAAGCATAAATAAGAAGTTCAGGGATAAGAGAAAATAAACACAGAGTTTATAGTGGTTCGGCTTAATCCAAGCCTACGTCCACTCTCCCGCACTGATAGCCCACCGGCTGGATTTCACTATGAATCAAAAGAGTCGTTACGGTATCACGTCCTTGATTCCATAGTGTAGAAACTTTGCTACACTTCCTCAAGGTCTCACAAGTATCTAAACTCTCTTTTGAGTACAAATTTCTCGCTCAACAATTGAATCAACAAAGAACAAGAAGCTTCAGACTTTGGAATTTCTCTATCACGCACACACTCAAATAATTAGAGCTTCTTCCTTATATACTCCTTCATGCCTTCATGTCCGTTGGTACATTCCAAAGGAGTTCTTCCATCTATCCGTTAGACGGAATCAATTAGGGAGATCTTCAAGTTACTTAAGGAATGTGATGATAGCCCACTAATCCTGCTCGCCCATACAATCAGGATCTAGGTTTCCATAAGTAGAACCTTCCAAGTATACCTTGCCAATCAACGAATCCAATTTATTCGTATCAAACTCAAAACGAATAAAAGATCTTGAGATGCTATCTCCAGCCGTGAGAAACTTCTCTAGCCGCTCGAATCAAAACCTTAAATAAATACTCAATCCTGGATAAGTCTTCTTCATTGGTCTAGTAACTGTTAATGAGGGCAGACTTTAAAACTTGAATTTAGCGGTCTTTAGACTTTGACGGAAGAGTTTGCAAGTCTTTAGACTAGACTGATGGAAACGTTTTGTCAATTTCAAAACACATAAGGAAGTTTTCTCTAACATATGCATTGTACATTGTTCTCCAGGCGACATGTAGTGCAAGCTCAATTTGAGTTTGTGCTCGAGAAGAGGGTCTTTGGTGTTTTAATTGTGAAGTTCGTCCTTGAGATGGATTGCGTAGATTTGAGGTTTTCATTATGTGTTTTGCTGAGGGGCATAAGAGGAAAAAATGAAGGAAACTTTGGGTTTCATAATCCACTTCATGATTTGTGGATGGCTTGAGCCAAACTTTCAACATCACCTTCACGCCCCCGTCCATAATCTAGCCCCCAAGTTCTCTCACTGACTCAATGAGCTAGTCCATGTAGCCATCCATTCTTTAAAGGCAATAATATAGAGAGAAAGATGCAAAAAATGAATATCGAGATGCGTTGGGTATGAATTAGGTCAATAAATTTGCATTACATGTAAATAAGTCATAAATGAATTAATTGATTAATTTGGATCTGATCATTTATGACCCAATCCAAACTCGATCCAACTCACATATTTGACGAATCTAATGCAATCAAATCGTGAAATTTATACTAAAAGTACAATCAAATATTTCTATTAATTTCGTTCAACTTATGAAAAGAAGTT
This sequence comes from Eucalyptus cloeziana, assembly GCA_014182715.1. Classification (NCBI taxonomy): domain Eukaryota; kingdom Viridiplantae; phylum Streptophyta; class Magnoliopsida; order Myrtales; family Myrtaceae; genus Eucalyptus; species Eucalyptus cloeziana. The sequence goes on along the minus strand of CM024637.1, from coordinate 2,241,547 downwards.
TTTAATGCTTTCATGAAAATGTGGCGCATTGTACTTGAAAGAAGAACAAATTTGTTTAGAAAAATGAAAACAAAAGCCAAGGGAGGGAGGGAGGGAGGGAGGGAGGGAATGGGGCAGCGTGAATATTTCTCCTCTCTCTAGCGTCATTTTTTGTGCTGTATATTTATGGTTTCTTTTCTTATTTCATACTTATTTATTACCACATCAACGTCACGTGCCCTGAAAAATGATTTCCTTTTTGAAAGAATCCAAAAAGGTTTTTCAAATTATACTAGGTATTAGTACTTGGATCTAAAACTTTACGCTCAACATAAAAACCCCATGTTGATTCCTGGGTCCCGACATTTAGGACACGGCCAGGCTTAGTTAAATCAAGGGTAGGCTTGGGACCCCAGTGCTTGGGCCTAGGCCCCCGACACCCATGCTCAGTTCCATCAAGGCCAGGCTTGAACCCTGGGTACCCATATTCGATGCTCCCACAATTGAGCTCGGGTCCCCAATGCTTGAGCTCTAGTCTTGATCATCAAACCCAAGTCCATAAAGGCCATGTGCAAGTCTTAGCATTCGGGCTCAACTTAGTTAATGAAACATTTGTTCTTAAAAAATATTTTAAAAAAATTTAAAATTTTAATTATTATTATTTTTTAAAACTTCGAATTCTTAATTTTTTAAAAACTTTTTATATATCTTTTTCCTTTTATTTTTCTCTTTATTTTTTTTTTCCTTTTTGCTTATTCCTTGGCCAGTCGTTGGCCATGGTGACGGTCGGTGACTGGCCCCATGCGAGCTTCGGGCTCCCCATAGGTGGGCGAAACTTCTTGCCTAGTGAGGTTTTGAGCTTGTCAACTTGTGGCAAAGCTTGAGCTTGTCAACCTTGAGCTTGCTTGTGGCTAGTTGTTGGTTGTCATTGTGGCTGGCAACAAGCCAAGGAAGATGAAAAATAATATATAAAAATAAAAATTACTTTAGAATAATTTTAAAAACTAAGATTTTTTATTATTATAATTTTACTTATAGGATTTTCCTTAACAAACAACAGAAAATACTTTCTAGGTCTTTTTTAGGTTTCAGCCAAATACCAGAAAAAGAATTCATTTTCCTAAAAAGTGGCTTGAAGTGGAGGAAGATATGCTCGGAAAAGGATTCCAAAGGATAATGTTTATTTTGAATATTGAAGTATCGTTTATATTATCTTAAGTGGCTATTTAAAAAGAGGTCGCCCTTTAGGAAACAATCAAATAATTTAAATCAAATAAGAAAATTAAGGAATAATATATTAATAAAAGGGAAAGTCTTTAAAACACATCCCAAAAATCTGCAAATCATGTTCAAAATTTTTGGCGGCCCAAAATCAAGAATGAGTGAATTTGCAGATCAAACATTGCCCAAATCAGCTTAACCCATTTGCAGATTTAGAGATCTCACTATCTTCTTCGATTTGATATGCATCATAACTCCTCTTGAATCAAAAGTTATGATCATTTAAAGTTGACTCGTCATATATGGCGTGGGTGAAGACTACTAGCTCTTATGATGCTCAAAGGTTTCATATGAGCATTTGCCAATTGTTCTACATTAGTCTCCTCCACTTCATAAGAAATCAACCCCTAGTTATTGTTAGAATAAAGGGGAGTATTCAGAGAATGATACTCAAAAAGGTCTGCCACATTGAATGTCAGGGAGATGTTGAGGTCACATAGAAGAACAACAACGTAGGCATTGTCATTGATCTTCTTCATGATTCGGCAAGGGACAACTTTCTTGTGCTTTAACATGTTAAATGTGTCAACAGGGAAGTATTCTTTACGGAGTAAGACCATCATTTTGTCACCCTCAACAAATACTTTGAGGTGCAGTGTTTATTTGCACCAGTTTTGTAGAAAATGGTGAAAGCTTCCAACTATTACTTCACACCCTCTTGTATCTCTTGCAATTTGTTCTTAATTACTCAACAACAACACTATATCTTTGGACTTTGGGTAAAGGCACAAGATCTAGTATATGTTGTGGAGTTTGCACGTAAATTACCTCAAATAGAGAATTGCCTGTGGAGTGGTTGGTGACATTGTTAAAGGTGAATTCAACAAGAGCAAGATATCGGTCTCATTACTTTGGCATTTTTCTACAAAGGCAGCGAATTACGATTGATGACTTTAGTTTGACTGTTAATCTGGGGATGAAAGGAGCTACTATATTGTAAATTTGTGCCAAATAAGCACCATAGGATCCTCCAAAAATGACTAAGGAAGTTGGCATACCATGCAGGTAAACTACTTCTCGAAAGAATTAGCTTGCCACATGGGAAGCACCGGAAGTCTTTTTGCGAGTAATGAAGTGTGCCATCTTTGTCAACTTGTCCACAACCACAAAAATAGAATCTATACCTCATTAGGCTCGGGGAAGGCCAGATGCAAAATCCATTGAAATGTCTACCCAAGGTCCAAAAGGAATAGGTAAAAGGGTGTAGAGACTAGTGTTTATAGAGTGGCCTATGGCAGTTTGACAAACATAGCACTTTTTCATAAATCGCCCAACATCCCGTTTTAGTTGAGATTAATAGTACTGCTTTTCAACCAAGGCAACAACTTTGTCTTGCCCAAAATGTCCTTCAAGGGACCACCATAGAGCTCTTGAATAAGGTGTTCCCGCAAAGAGTTGCGAGGGATGTACAACCAATTACTCAAAAATAAGAATTTGGCTTGAATGATCATGTCACTGTGAGAGCCTATTGCAAAACACTTCTCTTAAATGCCCTGAAAGTCATCATCCTCGCCATAAAAGGGCATAGAGGTGGTCAAAGCTCACAATATTAGTGCGCATGGTGACTAATGTTGCAGCACGATGACTAAGTGCATTAGCAACTTTGTTCTAGTGGCCCGCCTTGTGTTGAAGCATGAAGTTGAATTGCTCCGAAAAGGAGACCAAATGTCCTTTCATTTGATTCATATGCTTCTAACTCTTGATATACTTGAGTGTCTAATGGTTAGTGTTAAGGACAAACTTGTGTTGATAAAGATAGGGCTGCCAATGCTTGATGACTCATGCTACAACAAAGTATTCATGCTCATAGGTAGACTATCGCCTACGGACATCGTTAGGTTTCTTGCTAAAATAAGCAATAGACGTACGTTCTTAGAATAGAATAGTGCCAATGCCTACGCTAGAGGCATCATGGTCCATTTCAAATACCATTCCAAAATTTGGGAGCATTAATATTGATGTTGTGGAAAGTTTTTCTTTGATGAGAGCAAAGCTAACTTCTACTTCATCGCCCCAACATAATTTTCTCTTCTTCAAAAACTTAGTGATCAAGGCCATAATGGTACTGAAATTTTGGACAAAGTATCAATAAAATGTCAAGGCTCCGTGGAAGTTGCACGCCTCCCTAATAATCTAGAGAGCTCGATAGTGACAACCTCTCTACATCAACTTGAAGGCCTTTTGCTCCAACAATATACAACAAGAAGAACAGTTGGTCTATCATGAAGCCACATTTTCTCAGGTTAATGTACATTTGGTTCATCTGTAAGGACGACAAGACATCCCTTACATGCTCCATATGTTTCTTGTCATCTAGACTGTCTATGAGGATGTCATTAAAGTAGACCACCCCAAACATACTGATGTAAGGTTTGAGGACCTAAGTCATCAAACATATGAAGATGCCAGGTGCATTGATGAGGCCAAATGACATGATAAGCCATTTGTATAAACCTTGTTTTAAAGGCTGTCCTTCATTGGTTGTCGGGGTGGATACGGACTTAGTAGTATCCACTATGCAAATCAATCTTTGTAAAGACCTTTGATGTAGCAAGCCGATTGAGCATGTCATCTAGGCGAGGGGTTGGGAATCAATACTTAATAATAGTCCAATTAATTGCTTGGCTATTAATGCACATATGTCTGCTCCTGTCTTTTTTTTTTTTCCAGAGTGAGGAGTGCGCGGATTGCACAAGGGCATATGCTCTTGCACAACAAGCCTTTTCGAAGGAGATCTCCCACCTAGTTTGATATGGTTCTTCTTTGGAGTCATCTAGTAGTGCGGCGAATTAGGGATCGAGACCCTCAAAGGAGTTAATATGATAAGTAAATCCTCCGAGATGATGTCGCTAAATGCTTTTAACAAGGGCTGAAGAGTCTCAGGAATAGGAATAACAACTTGTTGATCATCTTTCTCCACAATCATCTACATATCTTCACGTTTATGGATGGTTAGCATAATGCCCATACTCTGCTTTTTAGGGGCTTGGGGAGTATTTCTCTTCGACTTCAAAGTAATCTTTCTTTTCCCATACAATTGCTAAGTGGAAAGGAAGTAGACAATTTGTTACAGCTAAGTTTGGAGTGGTGATTTGGCTCTCAACTTTGTTTCTTCTTTTTTCTTGATTCTTTTGGACAAATATTTTTAGCGTTAACAAAAAAAAAGTGATTTAAATTTCATTCAATAGAAAATACTCAACCCTCTAAACCCTTGGCACAGCAAACCTCGAAGATGATCAACTTACCTAAGAAAACCAATTACTCAATTTACCTAAAATAATTTTCGACCAAAAATAAATTTACTACAAAAATAAAAAAGTCAATTTTTTTTTTTTTTTTAATTTTACAAATTGTAAAAGTTGTTCGCATCAGCGCTGGTTATGCCATATACGATGACTGGCGTCTAAGTTAGCAACTTCCAGCAAAAATTGGCTAGAATGACTCAATTAGTAAACTGTTAAAAGTTTTAGGATTAAATTGACTGTCGCGACCTCACTTCGGATGAACCACCTAGGATTTGGCTAATGGACTACTAAGTCTAAACTTAGCTCGGGCTCGGGCTCTCCCAAGCCCATATCAATTCGCAACTTAGGTTCAAATATTTAGCATGCAAATGAGTTTTCGATTAGGAGTCGCCACTAATATATTTTTGGTGGGTTGATTAGAAATCCAAATAAAGTAATGGAAGATTTACTTTACTCCTACGAACTAGAGATTGTGGGTTTGGGGACTTGGTTCTAACGCCCTTTCGGTACATTTCACTTTTATTTTGAAAAAAAGTATTTTGCAAGCAACTTGAGTTGATTTTAATTTACTTTCCTAACATGTGAGATAATCATGTGGGTGCGCAAACTACCAATTTAACACTTAAGAAAACAATGAATAAATTGCAGGACTTACCTCATAGCAACGAAAGCATCTGCAATGTTAGATCAGAATTCACATTAACAGTCCTAGATATGATTTCTAATTAACACACAATCACTCAATATTTTTTTAAGAATTTTCTCTTGTTTAATAAAATCTAATCTACATGCAATGCAATATAACCCTAATGATGGACAATTTTTAACTAAATGGATCTAGCAACAATCATTAAATGACATGCATTTCATGAACCTAATTCTATATGACGTGCACATGATATTTTTATTCTCTTAAAAAAGCATGCAATCTATCCTAGAGAATGAAATTAATTTACTCTAAGATAATTTTTTTGGTATTTTTCATGAAATTTGAAATTAAGAAAAATGCGAAAATTATCTATGCAGGTTAAGATATCATCCAACTTATATTAGGAATTAGGTTAGGCCAAATTCTAATTTAAACTAAAATTTTACCTTAACTTGGTAATCCTTAACCTAAAATGTAATCTATCTAAAGAATTTATCTAAACTTATAGTAAATTAGAAAATAAAACCTACAATCTTATCCTAATATGCAATGACGTGCAAGGAAAGCCCTAACTCTAGTTTTTTTTTCTTTTTTTCTTTTTATGAAATTCGAAATTAAAATTGTCACATGATTAAACGCACAATTTAAATTAATGAAACGAAAATCTAACACCCTAAATTAATGTTTTTATTTGGATTTTTTTTTAAATTCGAAATAATTAAATCTTCTATTCTAAATAGGGAAAATTCCAAATAAGGACCTGAAGTTGACCAATTTTCTCAAAGAATGACTCGAAATGAATTTTGTGTCGATAAATACCTAAAGTGGGCCCATTGTCTCAAATAATGACCCGAATTAGTTGAATCAATTCCAAATAAGAACGTGAGCTTGCTGGTTAGCCAAATATTGCATGTGACATTTCCGATGACTAGAGTTTGGGTAATTTTGTCCAAAAAAAAAAATATAGGGAAAATTAACAATCCTAAAACAAAAACAAAAAAAAATCCTAGGTTTTCTACGATCTCCCGTTCCTTGTACCCAGCCTCTGCAAAGTCAAAGACCGAAGTTCTCCCCATTTCTTATACCCATCCTCCGCAAAGTCGAAGACCCAAATTCTCCGTTGGTTGAGGCACGAATTGAAAAACAAGAAGAAAACCATATGCTTCTTTCTTTGTTTGCGGAGACCCAAATTTTCCGCCGGTTGAGGCACGAATTGAAAAACAAGAAGAAAACCACATGCTTCTTTTTTGTTTGCGAAGACCCAAATTCTCCATCGGTCGAGCAAGGCGAGAGCGAGCGACGAGAATTGAGTCGCGACAATGATCGGCCAGCGATTTGGTTGAGGAGTAGTGGGGGAGAAGAAAAAGGAAATCGTAAACATCTAAATGAATAACCTAAACTTAATTAATTTAGAATTTTCCCCTTTTTTTCCAATCTCAAATTTCTGACAAAATTGCCCCTATTTTAATCACCGGAAAAAGGTTTGCCGACGAACTAAGGTCCTTAATAGAGATTAATTTGATCACTTTGGGTCCTTATTTGACACAAAATTCACTTCAAATCCTTATTTAAAACAATTGGTCCACTTCGGGTCCTTATTTGATACAAAGTTCATTTTGGGTCATTATTTGAGAAAATAGATTCACTTTGGATCCTTATTTAGAATTTTCCCTTCTAAATATGCAAAATAACTCTAAAACAAGAAATATTCTAAAATGACCCTAATCTAACTCAAATATATTTTTTGGGTTTTCTTTTACGGAAACAAAATTGATTTAAACAACATGACAGCAAATCATACAAGATATGATTGATATCCATCTAATAAATTGAGGAATTGTATCTTGCGCATGAGATTGGATTAGCCAATTTTTAACAAAATCATGAATCGTATCTTGAGCGTGAGATCGGATTGGTGATTTTTCCATGCGATTGCGAGTCATATTTCGAGCGAGTATTTCCTCATCAAATCCACAATTTGCGGTGTCATTTTTGTGAGCATTTACGAACAAGAAAATTCTAATTTTAATTGCAAGAACTCAAACAAAAAGGAAAATCTAGTGGTAACATGAGATCATATAGCATGCAATACTACAAAAGGAGAAAAAAATTGGAAGGAAATAGAACTAAACTCACATTGTCCATTGGAAGATTCGTCATCCTTGATTGCGTAGCTGTCTTTTGGGGCTCAATTCGTACTGTCAAAATCTCTTTGATGTATCAACTCCCAACTCAATTGCAATAGGCTAAAGCTCCCAGATTATCTAATGTATGCAAGGAGTGAAGAACTTAAGAAATGCTATTAAAGATAGGCAATTCCATACCACTACTTTAGATGACAATAATTGTTAAAACAGATATAATCAATATAATAAACATTCAGTTTAATCTACCTTATCATCGGTTAGCCTCTCAAATTTCTCCTTAATCTTTGATGTTGTAATTGCCTTACTCTCTTTCCATCGACATGCACGGGGAAAAGTCAAAGAGTTAAATCGAATTTTAGGTTGAGCCACTTCTAAATGCTCAAAAGACATATCTGCACAAATTAGTAGAAATGGAGACGTCAATCATGCAAAATGGAAAAAATTGCACACTACGTATTAGTATTGAATAAAGAATAAAGAAAATAATGCAAGTACTATATAGATAATAATGATGTGATAAGTATTAATGTTCATAAACTTTCATATAGAAAGCTTATATGGAAATATACCTGGAGGAATATAAGACAACCTTCAACGTACGTCTTATTATTATTCTTTCTCTTGGTTATCCACATAGTCAAATGCTCAAGTAAAGTCAAATCCTATGCATATTCTTTTATAGTATTTAAATTTTTTAGGTACGACATATAACGCCCATCGACCACTCGACCCGAATTTGGGAATAGAAACACGTCGAATATATAAAAAAAAAAACGTCCTTATGAACTTTGCTCCATCATCTATCCCACGATTAAGCTCCCCCTCAAGCGTATTCATTGCAATTTTTCTCTTACTGGGAGAATTGAGATATCCATCCTCTAAAATCTAATAAAGCCTTATCTTTTCCAATTGTTAACGACTTGACGGGAAGGCCCATGATTAATGCCACGTCCATGGGAGTGATGGAAATCTCACCACCAGCAACTAGAAAGGCCTGCCTCCTAGAGCTCCATTCTTATCTATTAATGCCTTGTTGATGCTATAACTAGGCATGTGTAGCAAACTTCCAAACCGTATCTTCTCTATTTTTCTACCCACATAGCAAAGGCGGGCAACGAACCTAGTAGACAAGGTAAAAGTATCTGCATATTAACAAAAAAACTATGCTTGAAACATTTTTTTCCCTCTGAGCAAATTTAGAACACATTTATGAACATTGATCAAATCCAACCACTTTCTAAATTTATTTAAAAGGTAGTGGCATAAAAATTGAAGTATTAAGCGAAGGCAAGAAGTCAGATCTCAAAAGGGCTCTTGACCTTCTTATGATTCTCATGCTCCTTTCTCAAGTTCTAACTCCGTGCTCCTTTGCCTGGTGATCTCGTCCTAAACATTCTAAAAACACAAGAAACAATATGCAGATATTTACTACCTTGTCTACTAGGTTTTTGTTGCCCGCCTAGAGTTGTGATCAACCAGTTGTAATAGAGAGGGTAGGGTTTGGAAGTTTGCTGCGCATGCCTAATTATAGCATCAACAAGGCATTGATGGCTGAGCTAATAGAGAAATGGAGCTCTAGGAAACGGGCCTTTTTAGTTGCTACTGGTGAGACTTCCATGACTCCCACGGACGTGGCATTAATCATGAGCCTTCTGTCAATGGAAAGCCGATAACAATTGGAAAAGATGAGGCTTTATTAGATTTAGAGAATAAGTATCTCAATTCTCCTAACAAGAGAAAAATTGCAATGAGTACGCTTGAGGGAGAGCTTGATCGTAGGATAGGCGACGGAGCAAAGTTCATGAGGACGTTTTTGTTTTAGCTATATACTTTCGACATGTTTCTATTCTCAAATTCGGATCAAGTGGTTGATGGACGTTATATATCGTGCCTCAGAAATTTGAATGGTGTAAAAGAATATGCTTGGGGTTTGGCTTTGCTCGATCATTTGAGTACGTGTATAATTGAGAGAAAGGAGAATAATAAAACGTATCTTAGAGGTTGTCTTATATTTCTTCAAGTATTTTTCTATTTAAGTTTTCTAGTTAATCCTATATGAAAGTTCATGAACATTAATACTTATCACATCATTATAATTTATACAACATCTACGTTCATTTTTTTTCTTTGTTCTTTATTCGATAATACATCTAATCATCTTATGAGTAATGTGCAATTTTTTTCATTTTGCACAATTGACGTCTCTATTTCTATTGATTTGTGCAGATATGGTCTGTATTTAGCCGTGGCTCGGCCTAAAATTTGATTTAACTGCTTCACTTTTCCCCATGTATGCCGATGGGAAGGAAGTGAGAGAACTACATCACCAAAGGTCAAGGAGGAATTTAAGAGGCTAATCGTTTATCGTATTGTTTATATCTATTTTGACCTTTATTATCATCTAAACTAACGGTATGGAATTGACTGTGGTGATAATTTCTTATCTTAAATGGCATTTCTTAAGTTTTTCACTCCTTGCATGCATTAGATATGGGAGCTTTAGCCTACTGCAATTGAGTTAGGAGTTGATATCATCAAAGAGGTTTTGGCAGTAGGATTGAGCCTAAGAGATGGCTACGCAATCAGGGATGACGAATCTTTTAATGGACAATGTGAGTTTAGTTCTATTTCTTTCCATTTTTATTTTTGGGTAGTATTGCATGCTATATGATCTCATGTTACCATTAATTGTCTCTTTTGTTTGAGTTCTTGCAATTAAAATTAGAGTTTTCTCGTTCGTAAATGCTCACAAAAATGACACCGCAAATTATGGATTTGCAGGATATCAATGCAGAAATAGATAAGATGGAAAGAGCACACAAAGCTTACTCTTCAATAGCGAACGTTGATTATCCATCTCAGCAAGAGATATGAGACTAGCCTTTTAAATTGCCTCATATATCTTGCTGTTTTTTTTTTTCTCTTTTGTTTGAGTTCTTGCAATTGAAATTAGAGTTTTCTCGTTTGTAGAAGCTCATGAAAATGACAGCACAAGTTGATATCAATGCAGAAATGGACTTTGTTGTAGATAAAATGGATAAAGTACACATATTTGATGCACCGAAATTTTCCTCTTCACCAACAGACGTTGATTATCCATCTCAGCGAGAGATACATGATGTGCATTTTGAATTGTCATGTACAGCTTGCGACTCTCCTAGGAAATTATCAGTTGACACATTTAATTTCTTATTTTTTATGTCACTATATTCACTTTGTGTAACTTTCCAATTTCTTTGATTTATAGGAAGGGGACTTGCTGCAGAAAAATGGAATAGTTGACGAGACTGTTGCGGAATTGAAAAAGGAGATGAGTGAACTGCATCAGCAACCATATTTTGAGGCTGCATCCATAGCTAGTGGTTTTGTAAACGTGGACACTTCTATTAATTTAAAACCACCTAGTGTGGAAGTTCACAAAGAACATGTTCAATATCTATCTAAAACTTTAGAAAATTCTTAGAAAAATGCTGATCAGGTAAGCGACTAGACATCCTACATACAATAACTAATCATTTTGTAACAAAATACTTGGAGCAAGTTTTTCTTTGTCACCATAAAAGATATATTTAGTGCTTTAATAAGGGCATTTTTCTATGGATTCTTTTCCTTGCCCTATTTCTCTTTTCCATGGGGATGGTGGAAGTGTGCTAGTAACCTCTGTTTGTTTTTCTTCCTTTTCTTTCTAACCGGCATTAAGACTACATGTTTCTTTCAACCAATATGATAAAGTACGTATCTTGTGAAATTCTTGTGTGTTAATTAGCAGCCCAAGTAACTATTTAATTTGCTAGCATTCTCAGGGATATTTTTAAGGGCATTGAAGGCTCTCTATGTGACTAGTTTTGCATGATGGTACTGCTTTTCCATTGCATGATATGAATGCATTGTTAGTTATGCTATCTGTACTTGGTACTGTTCCCATCTTTCTCTTTCTCACTTCCACAAAAATTCATATGGTTTGCTGTGTTATTAATTGTCGGAAAAATTACGCGAAAAGCAAAAGCAAGAAGTTGGATAGGCTAAAAGTCCTTGTGACAAGAGAGACACAGCTCTTCAAGTATCGTTCGTTTGCCTAATTATCATTGAGTTTTATCTTTCATTTGTTTCTTTGGAATAAGTTCTTTAGTCTTTTAGGGTGCAATCTCATAGAAGAGGAGCTTGGAAGCAAACTTGTTTGAGAAGAAAGATTTACTCATAGCAAATAATCAGTTATGGCGATATTACTCTAGTTATGTACTAAGATCCTACTGCTAGTTATTATATATGAATTGTTATGGAAAATGGTGGATATTATAACTAGGTTGTACAAAAACTTCAAGAAGAGCTAAAAGCGCCTTGTGAGTATGCACATGAAGTAGAAGAAATCATGAAGAAAGCGGTAATTGAAACGATAACTTATAAGCAGATAATATCTTGTATGGAGAGAGAAATTGTTGATAAGGTGACATCTCCTATAATTAGTCTTAGCTCAACCACTATGATTCTTTTTCCTTGGAAGTTGTATTGAATAATTCCTGCAAATGCAGAGAGAGTCCTAAAAGCTTGGGAACTCGAGGAATTGAGAGAGATGAAAGAGGTAATCTAAAGAAACATAGAGTTATTTTTGCCCAAGTACTATTCACATCGTCTCTTTCTAGTATAACTTCTTTCTCCTGTCATTGAATCGAAAAGAGATTTATTATTAACAATGATGCTCCATCTTCCAAGATATTGACAGAATGAATGAGCAGGCAGCTGCCATCTTGAAGATGTAAGGGGCTCGATTCGCTAAGTTGTAAGTCCTTTGTAGAAACTTAAAGAAGAAAGTTTGAGGAAGTGGTATTTTAACACCATTACTCAGTTTGGCTTAAATATCTTTATAATAGTTTTATTATAAGGAAAGTCTTGCGACTTTGTTACTCATGTGTTATATGAGAAATTTCTATTCATTGTTGCATGGCGACAAGAGAGATGGTGGTTGAAAGAGGGAAATATGTCATTTGATGTGTTGTGACCTACCCATGGGGAGAGGGAATAGGTTTAGGAGTAATGCCTAAAAGACGAGCCTAATGGCCCATGATTTAGACCTGAGCCCTCTCAAGCCCACCTCGCACGATGTTGGGTTTTAAATTGCCTTTAAATTGCCACTATGAGAATTTTCTAAAAATGAGTTGTTACTAACCTGTAGGAGTCGGTTAGAAACCAAATAAAGTAGGAAAGTATACTTAACTTTCTACGCAAGTATATAATTTAAGGTTTGGGACTTGATTAAACTAATTAATCAATTGTGCTCTTTCGGTACCTAATCTTCATTTTTAAAAAAAGATTTCTATTAGGCAGTCTGGATTAATTTTAGACCAATCTACTAACATATAAAGTGAAGATGTAGGTGCTCAATAATTAAAATAACAATCAACAATCAAATGAAGCATTAAATAAATTGCAAGGGAAAATAAGCATCTAACACCAAGAGATAAACAAATGCCAATCTTAACTAAGCTAAAGGGAAGTCATAATCATATCGATGGGGCACAATCAATGGCATTTATCTCTAAGGACCATTGAAACCCTAAGGTAGAGCCTTAAGGGCTTGTACAATTTTGAGCGGGTAGAGCCTTAAGGATTTGTACGATTTTGAGCACAATCTTATATCAAAAGGCTCCCACTTTTTAAGAGAAGATTACTTGAAAACTATTGTTTAAGCTTTTTAGGAAGTCTAATTTTTTTTTTTTGGAAATTTTCTTGATTTTTTTAGAATTTTTAGGATTTTTATATTTTTAATATTTTCTAATTTTCTAAAGAATTTTATTTTCAGAATTTGTTATTATTTTTATGATTTTCGGAATTTTTTAAGTATTCCTTTTTAATCTCTTTTTTCAATTTTATGATTTTTTAATTAATAAATTTTTTTACGAATTTTAATATTATAAAGAGAATTCGGACCGGGTCTCTTGACCGGGTACGACCAAACCGGCCCGGATCCTTCCCTAAAAACGGGCCATCTTTAAGGCCCAATCGGAATTAACCGAAAAGGCCCACGGAAGTTTTCTTTTGAGAAAAAGCCCACTCCATTCTCTATTTCTGCTAGCCCATCCTAAACTAAGTGAAGCCCAAACGCCCCCAAAATAAACTTTCGAGCCCAAGTATCACAAACAGCCCCAAAACGATCAAACCTAATTGGGCCCAACTCCTCATCTTGGTCTCTTGCTAAGGGTTGAACGCTCGGGGATGAACAGAGATGAATAGTCCTGAAGCCGCTCGCCCCCAACCACACCCGATCGATTAAAACCCAATTTTTTTATTTTTATTTTGTTCTTTTCCTTTTTAATTTTTTTTTATTAATTAATTTTTCTTTTTCTTTCTTGTTCTATTTTTTTTCTTTACTCTTTTTCTCTTCTGGACTTCTTCTCCTCTACCCTTGCCCCAAGCTTCTTCCTCATTTTGCACCATCTTCACCTAACCAACACCAACACCACGGCGAGCCCTCACCGGCGTTAGAGGGACCGCCAAGCCATCATCCAACGCTGGTCGTTCGGTCCAACCGACGCTGGTCACCGCTGACCACTAATTGGCCGGTGGTTTCTAGTACCGTCGAATCTACTCCGACGAGGAGCAAGCCGGCAACGGCCAACTCGAGCGACACGAGATACGCCACAAAAAATCAAGAAAAGCACCAATGGCAGTGTCGGGGCAACAGGTCACACGGATATCAAAGATCAGGGCTTCGGTTTGGAGACTCGAGTTTGACCATCCATTGGAGCAATTCATCGAACAGTTGGTGTACACTATAGAAATAAGGGACTTCCGACTCGTCCGCGACTCAACCCCAGGCCGAGACTCCTAACAGGCATACTAGAACGCATGGCAACGTTAATGGGGGACCGTCGGTGCCAGAGTTCGTGTGAACCGAACGGCCGCGAACTCCGGCCTGGCGTGCCCGAATCAAAGCACGCACAAAGAGACTTACCTAGTTCAGCACGATGGTGTCAATCGAAAGAGGTCGTCAACGGGGTTCGGGCGCGGCTGAAGAGTCGGCTGAAGCTCTCCCCCTCGCCCGGACTCTTTCCCTATCGGTTTCGAGCCTCTTTCCCTCTCAGTTTCGAGCCCTCTTAGTCTCTCCGCCCTGCTCTGTCTAGCCCCGAGGAAGAAGAAGAAGACTAGTCCCTTTTTCCGAGCTCACCCTCGCCCTCAAGGTCGCTCACTTTCTCTGGAACCTCCTCTCTCCAGCTCACTCTCACTCTGGCTCGCTTTCCCCAGCTAGCTCTCTCTCGAGCTCGCTCTCACAGATTTTGCTCTCTAGAACCCAAGCCTCCCCCGCTGTCCCTCCTCCCCCTCCTTTTATGTACCAGCGCGCATGGGATGTGGCGTGCCGGCTGCCTCTGGCCAGCCTGCCTCCGACCGAGCATCTCGCGTGATCGCTACCCCGTTCTCCCTGTCCTCCATCGCGCGCATCGTCCTTTCTGTCTTTCGTGTCGTTCCTCAGCTAGCGTCCAAGAGAAGGTAAAGGAGGAGGAGGGAGGGGCTGGGCTGAGAAAGAAAAGAAAAGGAATGGACTGAGCCGGCCCAAATGGGGAGAAGGAAATGGAAAAGAAGAAGGGGCCGGGCTTGGCTGTCTCTAGCCCGGCCCTGCTACTTTTTAGTATTTTTTAAACTCTTTTAATTATTTTTGTCGAATTTTTTTAATACCAGTAATGCAAATGTTCTAATGACTATATGCGATGCAATTTAATGAAAACACGACACATTTTAATGAAAATTATATATTTTACTTTTTACTTCTTTTTTTTAGAGACTAATTTTCAATTTTCTATGCAATTAAGTCCTAAGTAAAAAGGCAAAATTTCTGTGTCAACATGATGTCCCAACATGAAATGTATCCTTTCACATGCGAGCAGGTCCCATTGCTTCAAGACCCACGTCCACTCATGCAATCTTTTATATCAATTTTCGCCCACACAAAATATTCGAAATCGATACCTTTGACATGCTTGCTCCAAGTTATTATTTTTTTCTCAAAAAATCTCATACCTTGACCCAAGTCCATGCTCCGTTAAAATATGTAGGTGTTGACACGTTTGGATTTATCATGTTAGATCCATCTTGCAATTGTTTGCTTTGTGTAGCTACGCACACATTTCATTGATGTATTGGATGAAATTCTAACCCCCGGTAAATTTGGGTCGGTGGTTACTTTTTTGTGAGACAAAACTTAATTTGAGGTGAACGCATCTTAGGTACTGATTCGTAATTTTCTTGTAAGACAGTAATTAGTTTGAGATAAATGCATTAGGGAGTGTCAACTTGGTAATTATACTGGAATTAACACCATAATAAGTTATAAATCCAAGGTAATAATTTTGAATGTACAGAAATATTGAATCCGCATTTTCTTCTCCTCGAACGTGATCCTACCACTCCGAATCCAATTCCCCGAGTCAGTTAAGTTTTCTGCACATTAACGTATCTCTAACTCTAATCTCTAATCATTGACAATAGGCACATCACATGTCCTCTTCTAGATCAAACCTTCGGTGGGGGGAAGAAAGACTCTATTCCACGATGCCATTGCATTGTTCCCAGGATTATTTGTCGAGCCTATGTACCAACACCCCGCCTTGTCTGTCCGAGCTTATGTGCCGATTCTAATACAAAATCAAGTGGACTCTCCTACCGTAGTTGCTTCCTTGCATGGCAACGGCGGTGGCATGGTGGTTGAGCAATAGGGCAGCGTGATGGCTACTAGTGACCATGCACATATAACTTTGTCTCATTATAAGAAAATTCCCTTCATCACTCGTACGTCTTTCACTTGATGAGTTGATAACTCATGATATGGAAAATCTTATGATAAACGGGTGGCTAAATGTTTCCAGACGTGCTCAGTAATTTCTCAGAACATAAAGTAATCGACAAACTATCCAACTCCTCAGATTCTGTATGGGAATCTAAAAGGGAATATCCAATCTACTGTGAACGACCATGGATTGTATCGCTGCTGGATCATTGGAGGAAACAGGCGGCTGTCATGAGAAGTGAAACTAGAGACGCCGAGGTCGAGGGCGTAGCCACCCAGCTGGTGGATGTGCGGCGAAACGTGGCATCTATTCACGTGCGTAATTGGCTATTCATGTTCACCTACATGAGCTTCCATCCGACCAATCGCGACAAACGATCCTGTGCACAGATTAGTATTGGCCATCTGCCTCTCCGTGACCTCAATGAAAGAAGGACCCATCCTATCCCACGCCTTGCCCAAATAAGCCCTATCCGACCTTAACGCATCGCCTTTCGTGTCCATCGCCAACATATTCTTGTGGTTGCCCTCATCAGGCATTGCCGCCTCAACACAGATCCTCCACCGGAGCAACTCCGGGGAGAGGAGCCCACCCTTGGTCGCCGACTCATCATCCTCCGAACCTCAGCGAGTAAATACTCGCCCCGCTCATCCATCCGCCTGTGCGGGAACCTCACTGTGCACTCTATAACGACAAAAATAAAGTCGGACCATTTTGGGCCAGGCTTCATTGAAGAGAGTTCATTCCCTGGCCCGTACAAGTGTTGGTTGAGTTTGGTGAGCCATGACTCGATCCAAATCCAAACTCTCACTATGTTTGTTGCCATATGAATGGGTCATGTGTATTATTCTATAAAGAATAAAATGAAGTGCATAGTGCTATGTATAAAATCAGAAAAATAACAAAAGATTCCTTAATTTTCAAGTCAAGTGAAAGATAACTGTCACTTAAACTTAGATCTGTCAAATGAGCGGGTCGGGTAGAAAATAATTCAAGCCAAATAGACCATGTTGATCAATCTTGGCCATTTTCCATGCAATACAAAACCCAACTCATACCCATCATTGACCCGTATTATTAGAACACTTCCATTTTAAATCCAATTTAAAAAAATCCGTATCCAAATTGAGATGAAAGTACAAAATGAGTGAGCGCAAGGCACGCGAGGGCAAGAAAATGAAGAGTTACAGGAGTAAGTTGAGCCCAAGTAAGTTATAAACCCATTTATGTTCAATTTAATACCCATATTATGTTTAAACTTATTTATGACCCACTTACTAGATAAAACTAATGCATATAACAACTCAGCCCATCGTATGTGTTAAAAGAAGGGTACACCACTTATATTAACAGGCCTACTTAAACTAAATGTGAAATGTTCCATTAGATGAGTAATGATATATGACTTAGGTACAGATACAAAAGACTCGCTAGAGTAAATCTACATGCAATTTTATTCTCATGAACGTAGCTTAGCGGTAGTTCACGTAGGAGCTTTTTCTGGGCCTGATCTTGATCGACAGTCCCATGGAATGATAAGGCATGAGTTGGTGAGGAATGGCCTCCTCCGGCTCCAATTGCGACCAGTCTTTTCCTGTCGCCAGGTTGTGCACCACTGTGAGCGTCTCCAATCTCGAAATTTTTTTTGCCGATGTACGATGCTTTTGTTCTTCCTTAATGACTTCACTGATTGCCCCGTAAACCTGTAAGGCGATGGAATGGGTAATGTCAATGGTCTCAGACGGTGATATCTCATATTGCCAGTAGGATTGTCTACTGGGCTTCAAGCGGCTGGAAGTTGAACCTATGTGCAGTTTAATTATATTGATAGTAAATCCTTGAGGTACTGCAAAACAAGGGCACATTGTTGCTCTCTCGATGATTGTTTCTCATGTTTATTATTATTTTTTTTTGTTCAGAAAAAGGAAACTATATTAAGATAAAAACCCATTACAACTGGCAGCTATTGCATCAGCACATATAATGTCAATCAAGTAAAACGGTGGAAAAACAGCCCAGTTTTGCAAGGGACAGGCACAGTCGTGGGCCTTTGCAACCCAGTCGGCAGCCACATTAGCCTCTCTTCTGCAATGGGAGAGTAAAAGATTAGGGAATCTAGAATACAGAGAGGCGGCTTTGAAGAACAGAGGGCGATCCTCCCATGGCGGTTTCCATCGTCGATTCAACGTCTCGATGAGGACTGAGCTGTCCGACTCAACCATAATCTACGTTTGGTTTAAGCCTTGGCGTAGCAGGTACTGTAGGGTGAGAGTAAAGGCCTGGATCTCCGCCTGTAGGGCTGAGTTTGCAGCAAAGTGTCTTGAGAAACCATTGGTAAGTCTTCCGTGATGATCTGTACAAACACAAGCCCTTCCCTGGTGCCTGGTTGATGTGATCCGTCTATATTGACCTTCAGGGTACCTAGATCTGGTGGCTTCCACAGGGCCCCCTGTTCTGGAGTGACCTTTCTTTGTTGGTCAGAGAATGAGCCGCCAGCCAAGCAACATGGGTTCCAGCAAGCGCTGCTTCAGCCACGCGAAATGGTTGAAGCCCTTCATTTAGGAAGATGAAGCCATTTCGAGCTCGCCAAATCTGCCAAAGCACAGTAGCTAGTGTCTCCAAGCCAGGTAATGAATTATGCTTTCGAGCTTTCTTTGTAATCCATGCGTCGATTCTATTAATATCGAGAGGTGAGATCTGAATATCAATTTGGGGATGAGACCAAACATGTTTAGTCCATGAACATAGTAAGAACAAGTGTTCTAGGGTTTCTGGTGCTTGCTGATTACATAGAAGACAACTTGGATTTGCAATGATATGTCTTTGGTATAAATTTGCTTTGTGGCTAAAGCATTGTGACATAGCAACCATAGGAATGTTCGAACTTTTGGGAGGGTATGCATTTTCCAGATTTTCTTCCATAGCCAACTTGGATTTTGGTAAGATGTGGAAGCTGTATTTTCTGTCAGAGTTGTTGCTAAATCTGTGAGTGTATGATAAGCAGTTTTGACAGTGAAATATCCATCTTTCGTAGCAGTCCATATAATCTGATCCTTAATAAAATTAGGCCTTACTGGGATGGTAGTGATCTGATCTATTACCTGCGTGTCAAAGAGTCTGTTCAGCAGATTGATATTCCAGGTGCTGTTGGTTTGGTCTATAAGGTCAGCCACCAGTTGAGGTTCTTCGTGGACTGTAGGTCCGCCTAATATGCCAATAGGTAGCCACCTATCTCCTCGAATTTTGATTGATCGCCCGTCTCCAACAGACCAACAAATGTTGGGTAGGATAGCGTCTCTTCCGATAATAAGACTCTGCTAGCCCCAAGATGAGCGAGAGCCTTTTTCTGCATTATAGAAGCTCGTTGAATGGAAGTAAAGTCCTTTAAAGACTTTACTCCATAAAGATAATGGTTGATGAAGTAAACGCCATGCTTGCTTGCCTAGCATGGCTCTATTAAAATTCATCAGATCTCGAAATCCCAAACCATCATCCTCGTTTCTTCTTTTCAGAACTTCCCAACTTTGCCAATGAATACCTGATTTACACCTGTCATTCTGCCACCAAAACCTTACAATTATTTTCTCAATAGCTTTGCAGATAGACAAAGGTAACTTGAAAATAGACATGGTGTATTGTGGAATAGCTTGTACTACAGTTTTAAGAAGAATCTCCTTCCCACATTTCGAAATGAGATTTTCTTTCCAACCTTCCAATTTCGAATGAACTCTCCCCATTATCCATGAAAACACGTCCTTTTTTGAACGCTCCCAATCAGATGGTATCCCCAAATATTTTCCAGACTTTTGCAAAATAGGTACTCTCAACTCTGTGGCCATATTCTCCTGTAATCTAGCAGGGCAATCTTTACCGAGAAAGATGTCGGATTTATTTCTATTAACTTCTTGCCCTATCGCTACGCAGTACTGGTGTAATATATTCGCTAAGTTCTGACATTCACGAACAATACCATCTAGAAAGAAAATGGCATCGTCTGTGAAAAACAGATGTGATAAAGTAGGACACCACCTGTTTAGTTTAATACCCTTGATATTTTCCATGTTGATGGCATTTTTGATAAGAAAAGATAAGAGATTAGCCATCAGGATGAAAAGATATGGGGATAGAGGATCACCCTGTCGAAGACCCCTGGTAGGATGGAAATATTGTAGATGTTCTCCATTGAATTTGACGCAGGATGATTGGGTTGTGATGCACTGCATAGCCCATTGGACCCATATTGAGTGGAATCCTAATTTGAGAAGATAAGCTTGTAGAAAATCCCATTTCACCCTGTCATATGCCTTCTTCATGTCCATTTTAAGAACAGCTTGAAAATGACGCTTCCTTTTTTTTTTTTCTTGAGCTGGTGGAGAACTTCCTGGACTAGTAAAATATTGTCCTGTATCTGCCTACCGCCCACAAAGGCGCATTGTTCTTCTAAGATCAGATCTGGTAGGAGAGGTTTCAATCTGTTGGCAATGACTTTGGAAATAATCTTGTAAGCATAATTGCATAGGTTGATAGGACGATATTGATCTAAACTTTCGGGGTGGGGAGTTTTAGGAATCAGTGAGATAATAGTTCTAATTACATCAGAGGGCATAACTCCTGATATAAAAAATTGCGTAGCGCTGTAAAGAGGTCATCTTTAATGATGTCCCAGTGCGTTTGATAAAATAAACCATTTAGACCATCTGGACCTGGAGCTTTGGTGGCTCCTAATTAAAAAGTAGCTTGATGCACCTCTTCGAGGGTTACCGTTGCTATTAAGACATCGTTCATCTCCTACGTAACCATAGAAGGACACTGATCTAATATAGGTCAATAGTTGCGACTTCCCACTGTGGTATATAAGCGTGAAAAGAAAGCTGTCGCTATCGCCTTTAATTGTGTAGAATCCCGCACCCAAGTGTGGTTATCATCCTGCAACATAGTAATTCTATTCCGTTGACATCGTTGGATAGTAGTGGCGTGAAAGAATTTTGTATTCTTATTACCCCATTTTAGCCAATTGATCCTAGATCTCATTGCCCAATATTGTTCTTCTCGATGCCACACTTTTTGTATCTCCTCTTTCAAAGCTGACGCCGCCAAGTTGTCATAAAATCTATGCGGTTGGTTTGTGAGCTGCTACAGTTGTTGTTGCAAATTTGCCATTTTGAGTCGATTGTGTGAGAATTTGTTGCGACTCCACTTTGCTAGAGCACCCGAAACTGCCTAAATTTTACGCATAAATGTTGCATTCTTCACCTATTCAGAATTCCATGAAGTATTAATAATTTCGCGACAATCACTATCCTGGTTCCAATAAGCTTCAAACATAAAGTACCGCTGTTTTTTCCCAATAGCAGCTGTGGTATTTAATAAGAGAGGGCTATGGTCAGAACCCATAGCAGGGATTGCATGAACTTCAGCCCCAGGAAATAATAGGCACCATTCCATAGAGCATAGGACTCTATGAAGACATTCCTTGATGAACTCATCCCCTTCTCAATTATTCATCCATGTAAACGCACACCCATTTGCTTCGATATGCATTAAAGAACAATCATTCACAACCGCTTGAAAAGATGTTAATCGATTGAAATCTGCTGGTCTTTTCCCTTCCTTTTTCCAGTGGTAAAGAATTTCATTAAAATCTCCTATGCAAACCCATGGTAGATGATTGCCATTGCCGATTTGAATAAGATCCTGCCATACCTGACGTCTTAAGTGATTGACAGCAGGAGCACGGAGACAAGTAAGACGCCAGGTTTGGCCGTCCTCTTCGTCATGTCAGAATAGTTCGAAGTAGAGCTGAGAAAAGTTAAAGTAATGCGAGCATTCCAGAACACAGCCAAGCCTCCTGCTGAGCCAACCAGGTTGTATACATGAAGATGCAAAAAATGTAAACAACATTTCATTCTATGAAGAGCAGCTTCTTTATTCTTAGTTTCCATAAAAAATAAGAGATCGGGCTTTTCCGTTGCCACAAGGGCTTTTAGTGCTTGAACTGTCAAGGGATTGCCCAAACCTTGATAGTTCCAATTTAGGATTTGCATTTGTGAGGAGGTGGCTGTTT
This sequence comes from Eucalyptus cloeziana, assembly GCA_014182715.1. Lineage (NCBI taxonomy): Eukaryota > Viridiplantae > Streptophyta > Magnoliopsida > Myrtales > Myrtaceae > Eucalyptus > Eucalyptus cloeziana. Next base: position 2,219,405 of record CM024637.1, on the reverse strand, counting down.
AGGGCCAGCCACCTTTACCCAACTTCCATCTTCAGTTGCTTCCATGATGGGTGTGTCCATAAGTAACGATTTGTTTAAGTCGTCTGGAGCTGAAATTCGCATGTCATAGGGGTTGTAGCGTTTGAGCTTCTTGGTAGGACCAATCTTTTATGTATGGCGAAAGTTCTTTATTTTCTTCGCCTGTTGTAAAATGCTTGGCTGAACCTGAACACCCTTCAGCTTTTTTGTTGCAGGTATCATCGCTATATGAATAATGCTACTAGACAGAGTACCTGCATGTCCTTGGTGATCCTTCAGAGCTGTTGAAACAGTGGTAGTTGCTACCATAGGCTATAGCAGGGGAGCTGCTTCTGTGGTAATTGTTGGCAGCAATAAAGGGAGATGGTGGGTGGTTGTAGGAGGTGTTTCAGGTACTATCGCTTCCAAAGTTTCCTCCTTATCCTTCGGTTCATAATAGATCCTCCAGTAAAGGCTATGCTCCTTAAATTCCGCATGGAGCCATTGTCCATAAGCCATCTTCTCCTTTCCATCAAGTTTCATTTCGTCAAATGGAATGTCCTTACAAGACATGGCATAATGCCCCAACTTCCCACATGAATAACAGAAGTGTGAAAGCCACTCATAACGAAAATCCAACCATAATGTCTTGTTATTGATTCTAATAAGTCGGCCTGTCTGCAGAGGTTCCTGTAGATTAATTTCAACTCTTGCGCGACCCGATCTCATGTTAAAACATGCTTTAGTTTCTACTTTTACTTTTAACACCGTGCCAATATTTTTGACTGCCTTGGAAATCATTTGTTCAGTGCACCACTCCAATGGCAAGCCAAAAACTTGCACCCAAAAGGCGCAGGTGAAGAAGTCGTAGCAATGCAACGGGGTATTTGGAATCCAAGATTTAAAAACTACGAGATGTCCAGAAAATAGCCAAGGTCCGCCCTCTAGAGTCATTTGCTTATCTGTCTCCGATTTAAATTTTGCCACATAGACACCATCCTCTCTCTGTGAGATGTCAACCTGTTCTGTTCTCCATACCCTCTTTAACGTGCTCTGAAAAGCCTAGAAATTGATAGAGGGATTAGAAAATATTTTACCTATAAGAGTTAATCTGCATTCCTCCAATTTTGCAGGGGATGGCTCGTCATTCCAGACCTCTATTTCATGTGCTAAGCATAATCTTCCCAGACGTTGACAAAGTGCGGCAAGTCAAGAAGAATTCTCATCTTCTTCATGGTCCATGAGTTCGCTAGACAGAATCGAGAAAAAAGAAAGGGAAATCTAGGTTAGGCCGAACTTGTTAAAGCAAAGGTGAGCGAGACTGGTGTGTGAATGTTCCTGGGTAATCTCGAACATGGCCAAAAGGGGACAAGCAAACAGCAATTGGAAGGTCCATAGATGAAAAACGAACAGAATTGAAACAGAAGCAAAGAAGTGGTGGTGAAAGCGTCGGTGGGGAAGGAGGAAGAAAGCGAGGTTCGATCAGTTGTACGAAGCAATTTTGAAGGTTGACGAAGCTAACTGCAAGGGAAAATGTAGATGAGACTTCCTGGAATTTGAGATTCCATGGCCAAGATACGGAAATGTTGACGGGAGGGTATTAGAGTTACAACTACCATGTTGGTAGAGGAAAGCTCTACATAACGAGAGGAAATCGCCTCGCACTTCAATTTTTATGAGAAGTTGCATCGGAGAAAAATTGTGATTGGGGTATTTGATAGGGAGAGCAATGTTATTGTTTCTCATGTTGAAAGTACATATTTTTCACTTTTTACTTTTGGCCTTTTCTTCAATTTGCTTTTTTGGGTTTTGAGCTATGAGGAATTGCATACCGCCTGATGGTTGTAGTAAGCTGGGGATTATTGTAGTAAGTTTCCCTAATTCAATGTAATGTGAGAATTAAAGCACAAAGCTTATATCCATGATACTTCGATCAATTAATCAATTTTTGGCATAAAGGAGAAAATAATATTGAGGGATAGATAATCACTAGCTTTCTATAAGTATTGTGCAAATGCCCACTATTTTTTTACGTGATCCTGATTTTTCAAGTTTCTTGCAGCAGTACCTCACTCATCAAACATCATGCTGGCAATTTTTAGTATAAAATTAACGTTAAACAAAGTAATCAGTCTCAAGCAAAAGATTATACAATATCTCTTTATGAAGCACGAAGAAATGACTCCCAACCCATAGATGTTTTTCATATCCAAATTTGCAATGCAAGATCAAAAGAACTCTTTGAAGAAGACGAATACCCAAATGACAAACTGGTTACCCAGAGACGTTCACATGCATAAGGAGAGGTATCGGGCTGGGGGGTCGTGCGTGCTTGCATGTGCATACAGAGAACCGTGCATCTTTAATAATCTGTGGAGCAGAAGAAAAGTTCAAGCATCAAATTGGCACTACATGCTTGTATGGATACAAAGAAATTTTCCATTAGTTTGCTATTGTGACTTCTCAGGTTCAATCCTATGGTAACGCAAGGTTGAATAGGACTTCAAACTTGATGGAGGGATTACCAAGCTTCAATCCTATGGTGACGCAAGTTTTCTCTGGCATAAAAACATCAGCCAGAACTTAGCCCTTAAAAGGGACCAAAAAACAAGCCAAACCATATTTTCACGATGAGAAATCCAGAATCTAATGAATCTGTTGCCAGTAAATTTATACACCCTTGAGTCATTGATGGTTCGATAAGAACTCCATGAGCGGGACCAATCCTCAGGATACTCTCTTGATGCTTGGACGGTAAAATCTTTATTGTTTTCCAAATGCTTTAGTGTTGCAGAATTGATGATTGTGAGAGGGGTTGAAAATTTTCTGGTTTGTTTCAACAGGTATGCTGGTATAAAGATTCTTAGAAAGAAAATAATGTAGATTTAACCACTTAGCTCTCATTTTGTTGTGCCAAAAGGAGCTCCTCGCTTGCTTTTCTGCTAATCCGCTAGCCATCTACCAGTATTTCCTTTTCTGATCTTTTTTCTGTTTTTTCTTGTCATATGTACTTATTTCTTTGACAATTGATGCAATTGTCATTAACTTTCACTTGAGTGTGAAGCCAAAAGAAAAAATCTCACTTAAATAATCACCAACACACACATTGACACATCCAGTCATCCGTCCTAACTCTTAAGGGAAAATGGAAACAAAAACCAAAGCAGAAGAAACCCAACAATTAATGTGGTACCATTCTCCCATCAGAAAGGCAATCACAATGTCTTGGAGAATCCTGTCTCCATCATAGACTTCTTCAATTATAAGACTCACAAAGGTAATTGCCAGCAATATCTCGATCCTCATGGATCTTTGAATCCCTCACCCAAAATGTATTGCCGGGAAATATGTTAAAGTCAGCAAGAGTAGAAGATTCCCTCTCTATTTTCGTGTGCCCTTTGTGAATTATCTGGTTTTATTTCACAACCTGCACGTGTAATCCTCACATTTAATGGGGAGAACTACAAAATGTAACTGCGAGTGGTTATCCATAGCTTTTGAGTTGAAATTGGAAAAGAAGAAAAATGATGCAAAGATGTTTCTACTTCATCACGTAAAATTGGCTGCTAAATCTAACTAAACTAACATTACTTCTCCAAATATATCAAAACAGAGCCAATCGCAAATTAATTTTTACAGTACACCAAAATCCGTTTTGTTAGCCAGCCTTTCCACCAATTGTCTTAAAACTCTCAATAATAACAAGGCAATAAGTGGATAGCATGAGCCATCAGCATTATCAGCATTTGAAATTTATAATGGGTGAGGGGACGCACATTGCTACGCATGGGTTGGGTATCTAAGATATTAAAAAGGTAATAAATGGACGCACCCTCAGAGATGCAAGCACAGAAGGATGAAATATTTACTGCTAGTATTCTATTACACAGAAGGGGCTCATGGGCTTGATTGCTCTGATTCGCATGTCTTCTCTCTCCTGCTCCGCTCATAATCAGAGGAGGGCATGGGCGAGAAAGACCAAAATACGAAAAGGACTATTTCCTGTTGTTTTCACTTTGTCCATTTCCAAGAAGATGTCTTTTCCAGAATGTTGGGCCCGTTCAAGGTGAAGTAAAGTCGTGTTGACCAGTCAACCAGCCATCAAAATAACGAGGGGGGACCTAGTTTGTTTGACAGGACGAGAAAATAGCTCCGCTCATACCTACGAGGTATTTATGGTTGCTTTTTGCTTTGCCTCTTTTTGCTTTTTCTCATTTTTATGTGCATATGCGAACGTGTACTTTTCTCTCCATGTCTCCGTCTCCTTCGCGCATGAGAGCTATGGCGTGAATCATATCACCATTATGCAAATTAATTTGTTGTCAAAACTCAGCGTTGTTGTGCACATTGGTCTGTCTAAATAAATTACTCTTCTTCTGGGTAAGATGCTTTGACAGCGTTTATGCACCGATGGTATGCCCTGCATATTGTACATTAATGCCTTCAGCTAAAAGAATGGGCGATTGCTTCTAGTTATGAGAAGAAGAGAATGTTCACTTTCAGGTCTTGAAGATAATTATTAAAGCATGGAAAACAAAGGTCTTTCAATCATCTTGGGCTTCCCACACTTCTTGACCAAAGTGTACATCTTTTTGTTAATGGAAAGATGTATCTGTTTTTTACTTTCATGTGAACAATGAGTTCACCATAAAGTATACATATCTTTATTAACAAAAACATTGAGAAGACTTCAGACCCAAAGGAAACTAATGCCATAATTTAAGCAAAGACCCAATTTCGTGATTTTGGCATTACTGGACACAAAATCCAGGCAGGTCGCAAAAAAATTAAAGTGTATCGCAATTATGGCTTTTCTCATCTCGAGCCGCAAAGGGAGATTTCTAGGGCAAATTATCATAATATAACCTAGACGTAGACCAATACATTAATTCAACTAATACACCATGATCCCATACAGAATTATCGAAAGCATCTGCGATAGTTCCTTTTAATATAAAAGCACAATAACATTAATTTGTTACTGGCATCATTATCATGTCAAATCTTAATCAAAACTACGGATATCCGAAAGCATGTTAAACCAAGAACCCGCCAGCCATAATTAGAAAATCAAGCATGCAATGCGCAATGAGAGAATTATCGATGCCCGACATAGAACTTGAGTTTCATGGTACAAGCCCTTCAGGATTTTCAGATGTAAACGCCTATCAATCAATGTACAAATAAGAATCTACACGGAAAGAAAAATAACAAAATAAACAACAGTAATTTCCTTTCCATAAACACTGGAAAAGGACCGTACTTTCCTTCCATCTGTTTTCGCTATATGTCGATATCAGAGGGAAATCATCGTTTACATGCATTTTGTGATGCTTACAAATTCCAAAACGGTGCAATAGCTTCATAAAATAGGGTTATTCCATGGCCAAATGAAAATTGCCTTGTTACATATGTGTCTGCTTTCAGGAATGAAGCACTAAATTATCCTTCGTCATAAACATGATCATTATAAAACAAAGTGAGGTTTTTTTGCTAGAAAGAAAACAAAGTGAGTTACTACTATCATATCGTTAAAACAAACGTATTAAATTTCCCCAAAAGACCATAATAAAGAAGAGGGATCAGGCATCCGTACACTTCTGCATCGGCAAGAATTAATCAGCGTTGAGAGTGCCTACTTTCCATGTTTACGACTATATCTCACTGCTTCAAGAATCAAATAAATGATTAGATATACTTTAAGATTGACATGGCTCCATGATGCCCTTATTTTCATGCCGGCCAACTTACAAATATAGTCATAAATTAATCCAAAGGATTAAACTTTCAGCAGATCGAAGCTATCACCACCTCTATCTTCATCAATGTAAGATGACGAAATCCTGGACAACTAATCAAAATCTCCAAACGGATCGAGAAATTATATGAAGAGGGAAAGAACAGGACATGATATACTGATGAGTGAAGCAACAGTATCGAGGCTGTTTTAGTAAAGATGTGGATTTCTTCAAAGATTGAATCAATTGAAGAGCTAGCAAGTATTTCCCTAGGAGAGATGTATAGCTTCTCGATCAAACACTCAATTGAGAGAATGAGATGATAAACGGATCAGATAGGTCACCGACTACATATGTACCATAATTTGCATGCCTCACAAATTCGACATTACTGGCTAAAATGTACCCCGTTAACCATAACTACATTAATTAGCAATAGAGACAGCTCAAGACCAACTGATTCAGAGTTATTATCCCTCAAGTACCAGTCTGTTTTGGCTACAATAGAGAAATTAATATTTTATTATAAATGCTTGAGAAATAGTTCGTAAGTTTGCCTCCAAAAATAAACTCATCAATCTTCGATTCCTAATTCTTAGTTATTGAGAAATTTGACTTCCATTCGGTGCGTATCAATTTCTGAATGCAGTTACTTTTTCTGGTGCTCCTCTTTCTTGTACATCGTTTCCATGTGCTGGGATTTTATTATTTTCCACTAAATTAATTACTACTTACCAAACGAAGGCACTCCACTGAAATTCTAAATCTCCTCTGTACACGTCATGTCTGCACCACACATCATACTTCCTTTTATCTCACGATGAGAAATTTCCAAGTTTCTATACAGAGGTTGAATTGATGTTTTGGAGGTAGGAACTTATTAACAAAAAATTCTCGATAAAAGTTACAAAAATGGGGAAAGACGAAAGGAGCGGTTCAGGCCGAACCCTTCAGCATCCTCTGTGTTTGATAGCACTTAATTTCCACTCATCGTAGAGATAACCAGCAAGGATGATCCTGAATCTAATGCAGCAAGTATGTTCACATAATCTATGAACATTCTTATGACAAGTAGATGTAATTCTTCTGAATCTGCAGAGACCTTTAAGTCTCCATAACTAAAAAATAATAATAATAGAAAAAAGTTACAAAAGATTAAAAGACCCTTGCTTTCCATGCTTTAATAATTATCTTCAGGACCTGGGAATCACCGTTCTCTTCTTCTCACAACTAGAAGCAATTGTCAATTCTTTTAGCTAAAGGCATTAATGCAAATAAGCAGGGTCATACCATCGCTGCATAAATGCTGGCGAAGTATCTTACTCAAAGGAAGAGTCATTTATTTAGACAGACAAATGCCCACAACAACGCTGAGTTTTGATAACAAATTAATTTGCATAATGATGGGATATGATTCAAGCCATAGCTCTCATGTGCAAAGGAGACGGCGATATGGAGAGAAGTAAAAGTTCGCATATACACATTAAAATGAAAAAAAGCAAAAAGAGGCGAAGCAAAATGCAACCATGACCAAATTTAAATGCCTCGTGGGTACAAGCAGACTATTCCTTTCAACAAGCTAGGTCCACGCTGGTAATGTCGATGGCTGGTTGACTGGTCAATGCGATTTACTTCACCACCTAGAACAGACCCAACATTTTGGTCAGGGAGGCATCACGTGCATTAACATTGTCGCGACCAAATTTTCGGGTGAACCACCTAGAGTTTGGCTAATGGATTGCTAAGCCTAAACTTAGCTCGGGCTCTTCCAAGTTCATACCAATTCGCGACTTAGGTTCAAGTTTTTAACATGCAAGTGGATTTTATCACAGAGTTGCCACTAATCAATTTATGGTAAGTCGATTAGACACCTAAGTAAAATAATGAGAGAATTATTTTACTCCTACAAACCAGAGACTATGGGTACGGGGACTTTGTTACACTAGATTTCTTTAATGTCCTTTCGGTACCATTCTTTTATTTTCAAAAATGTTTTTGCAGGCAGCTTAAATTGATTTTAAATTTATTTCCCTAACATGTGAAGTGATCATGCGGGTGCGCAAACCACCAATTTAACACCTAGATAAACAATGAATAAATTGCAATAACTTACCTCAAAGCAACTAAAGCATATGTAATGTTAAATTATAATCCACATCAACAACCCAGATATGATTTCTAATTAACATGCAATTTCTTTTTTTTTTTGTTTTCACTCGATTAATGAAAATCATGCAATATTAACTAAATAAACTAATTCTAATGATATGCAATTTCTAATTAAATGGACCTAGCAACAACCACTAAATGGCATGCATTTCATGAATCTAATCCTAATGACATGCATATGATATTTTTTTTTTTTTTCCTAAAAGTGCAATTTATCCTAGAAAATAAAACTAATTTATTCTAAGACATTTTTTTTTTTTTGTATTTTTTATGAAATTCGGAATTAGGTAAAATGTGGAAATTACCTAGCTAGATTAAGATCCTATTCAATTTGTATTAGGAATTAGGTTGAGCCAAATCCTAATTTAAACTAAAATATTATCTTAACCCAAATAATCCTAAAATGCAATCTATTTAAGAAAATACCTAAACTTATAATAAATTAAGAAAAATATTATCTAAAATTAAACTAAGTGCAATTTTACCCTAATATGCCATGACGTGCAAAATATGCCCCTTAATTCTACATGACATATGCATGATGATTTTTTTTTTTTTTGTGGCTTTTCCTTTTCTCCAAAATAAAAATTTAACATGCAATTCAAATTATAATAAAACTAGCATCCTAAATGAATGTACTTTCTTTTTTTTTTTCTTTTTCATGATTCAAAATAAAATCCCTATTCTAAATATGCAAGACAAGAAAAACAAACCTAATCCTAATTCAACATTTTTGGGATTTTTTCTTTTTATTTCGAAATTAACAATTGCCAAATAATTAAACATGCAATTCAAGTTAAAAAAAAAAACTAACAACCTAAATTAATTGATTTGATTTTTATTATTTTTTATTTTTTGAAAATTCATGATAAATAGAATGTTTAACCTAAATATGCAAATAACCCTAAAACATGCAATATTCTAACTCGGACATATTTCAAGATAGATAAAGCAATCAAGACCATTCAAAATTACCCAAAAAAATCACACATTGTTCAGATCAAGGGATAATATTTCGCTAGTAAAATCAATAAATTGATCTTAAGCCTTAAAGATCAAAATATCAATTTTATTCCCACTTGATTAATTATTTCATCTAAAGCCTTATAGATGAAATAAAAAACCTGGCTGCGCGTTGCGAATCGGGTGATATATTAGGATTTCCAATTATGCATAGATAGGTATTTCAACCAAAGAAAACAACATATAAAGAGATAACAATAATAAAAAAAAAAAAAAAACCTAAACTTGCCTAATAAAGTAAAGCAAAAATACCTAATAAATTTTTTTTCTTTTTTTTTTTTTTTTTTTAAGAAAATCTTGGCCGTCGGTTTTGGGGGAATCGCCCGGCAAGGGGGTCATCGGTGACGGAACTCGGCAAAGGGCGTGATGGCGGCGAGGCAACGAGGAGCGTTGCGGGTCAGGTTACGGGCGTCGCGGGCGAAGGACTCGAGCAAGAGCAAAGGCAAGGCAAAGACGGCGTCGGGGCTCAACGAGATCGGCGGGCGGCGTCGTGGGTAGTGGGGCATCGAAACGTCAGATTGTTGTCGGATCTCGGGAGTTGCGGGTGATGGGACCAATCTGGCTTTGGGTCGACAGTGCCGGGGCTCGTGGGCGGAGATGCGGCGGCGAATGGACGGGCGAGACGAATCGGCGTGCGGATCTCGGATCGGTGAGTGAGGCTCGGGCGTGGCTGTTGCAAGGGATCTCGAATCTGGCTTTGGTGTCGGGGCGAGATCGAGGTGCGGCTGCCGGGCGGCATTGATGGAGACGCGGCGGGACCCAGGGCACGATCGAAGGCCGGCGTCGACGAGAGAGGCGGTGTTACGAGCTTCGGGCGTCGCGGGGTTGCGGACGGAGATACGGCGTCGGCGCGGCGCCATAGGGTCGGGGGACCCTCGGGAAGATGAACGATCCGATTAGGGTTTTCCCCTCCCTTTTTATTTTTTATTTTTATTTTTGCAAAATCTCTCCCCGTAACCTTTTTTCGAAATTTTACTCTAAAAATCAACCTTTCACCTATTGCTCTCAAAATTTGCTCTCCAAAAAATTTTCTGTACCCCATCACACCTTTTATAAGGTAAAAAATTGAATCCTTATTGCATATTTCGTTTCCAATTTTGCTTGTGCAATATTCTCTTTTGCATTTGCCGCATATTCCATCAAAAAATAATTCCATTTTCACACAAAATACACCCCCAGTGTATATTACCTGAATATGTGAAAAATCTGAATGGAATATGTGAAAAATCTTTCCCTCACCGGCGGTCTAAAATAAAACAAAATAAAAATAAAATGTTTCTAAACTATATACCATGTGTGTGTGTGTGAGTGTGTGTTTTTTTTTTTTTTATTATTTATAAATTTGGTAAAAATCGACCTCAAAATTATGCAAAATTTAGGTGTCAACAAAGCTGCCCCTCTTTGAAGGTGAGCTCGCAGAGGTTGCCTTCAAAGATAAATTAAGACCTAAATTTTGATCATGTGCATACAATGAATGATTTTTTTGTTAGAACATGAATTCCATTTTTGAATGCAATTTATATGATGCATGGAAATGCTAATGTAAATGATAAATGAACTTACTTGGAATAACTTACCTTCAAGGAGGATAGAGTAGTTCGAGGTAGTTGGTTTTACATGTCCAGGACCTGTACCATTCTACGGTCGCCTCGAATAATAACATGACTTTACAAAGAGACTGCTTTCCTAGGACCCGTACCATTCTACAGTCGCTTAAACATGGATTCACTTTTTAGAACCCGTATCATTCTACGATCGCCTGAATAAGGAATAGGTGTTGTCGAAGACCTGTATCATTCTACGGTTGCCTTGACGAAAAATTGATTTTTTAGGACTTGTACCATTCTATGATTGCCTGTTAGAGCAATAAATGTTGTTCAGGACCCATATCATTTTACGATCACCTAAACAGAGGTTTTGCTTGGCCAGGACCTGAACCATTCTTCGGTCGCCCAACGTTGCAACCTGGAGAAAAATCTTTGGGGACAACTCAATCAAGTGTCAGTGTATTCAAAAGGGGAATATCTGTGCAACGACAAGCATTTAAGGTATGAATAGAGATATACTTACCTAGTGACATCTTTGTTCCTTGGGGACATGTCTCCTGCAAAACATGATCGTAGGAGAGGCAATATGCATTTGTAATCACAGACAGGCATTAATTCAAGTAAGGTTCATGCGTAATGATTTCTATCAACCAACCATCATCCTAATTTCAATATGAATGATCTCGAATGATGATTCCAATCTGAACGCATGAGCGTCATGGATGTGTCAAATGAGGGATCCTTCAGTTAGAAAGGACTTTTCACTCATCCTCTTTAAACGGGGCTGTTTTATCCTGACCTTTGATGCAGGATCTCGACAATCATTCTATCTCACCATCGTCATGCCAGACAAGGATTTGAGCAATCTCGCAAGTGGTACGACCTTAACAATCTGAGGGGTCTTTAACACGGACCGTATTGTCGGCTTGGTCAACAAAGGGGACTCTTTGAGTCGAGGCTATTGAAAAATGACATTTTGCAATTGTCTTGAGATTTACAAGTCAAGAAACACACGAAGTGAGGCAGAAATTATCTTACTCGCACTTCTTCAAGCGATGCTTTCAAGCATATGAACTCTTACGTCAATTCAAGTGCCCTAATTTGAAGAGACTTTGCAAGGGACGTAATGTAGGCTTGGTTCATGGGTTGAGAAATGAATGGATCATTAGACTCAAAAAGGTGTTTAGGGGGTCAAAAATTCTTAAGTCAGCATTTCGTGCTCGGTATGGTCATTACGAGTTCACAGTGATGCCATTTGAGTTGACGAATGCTCCAGCTACCTTCATGGATTTGATGAACAGAGTATTCAAAGAATATCTAGATCAATTTGTGATCGTGTTCATCGATGATATTTTGGTGTATTCGAGAAGTGACGAAGAGCACGAGAATCATCTGAGATTAGTGTTGCAAAAGCTAAAAGTCCATCAGTTGTATGCCAAGTTTAGCAAGTGCAAGTTTTGGTTGACTAGTGTTGCTTTCTTAGGACATGTTATCTCAGGTGAAAGAATTTCTATGGACCCGAGCAAGATCGAAGCCATGATCAATTGGCCAGGACCGACTACAGTGACGCCAAATCGGCGTTTTCTGGGTTTGGCAAGTTATTACAAATGGTTTGTGGAAAGGTTCTCATCTTTAGTGTCACCTCTGACAAGACTTCTAAAGAAGGAAGAAAAGTTTGTATGGACAGACAAGTGCGAGCGTAGTTTCCAAGAGCTAAAGGAAAAGCTTACTACCGCACCCGTGCTGACCATTTCATCTGGTCCTGGAAGATTCGAGATCTACAGTGATGCGTCATTCAGAGGGTTGGGTTGCGTGCTGATGCAACATGGCAGAGTTGTTGCATACGCTTCCCGTCAGTTGAGATCTCAAGAACAGAGTTACCCGACGCATGATGTAGAGCTTGCGGTAATTATTTTTGCCCTGAAGATTTGGAGACATTATCTATGTGGGGAAAAATTCCAGATCTTCACGGACCATCAAAGTCTCAAGTACCTGTTCTCTCAGAAGGAGTTGAACATAAGACAACGCAGATGGATGGAATTGTTGAAGGACTACGACTGTGATATTTTATATCACCCGGGAAAGGCGAATAAGGTCGCCGATGCTTTGAGTCGAAAGTCTTCAGTTGCTCATTTACTGATTAAGGAGTAGAACCTAATTGAGAAAGCTCGAGATTCGGTATTCAAATTTGAGGTAGGCCTCCTTTCAAGTCTTATGGCCACCCTCAGAATTGAATTGGATGTCCATATCAGAATCAAGCTACTCCAACCAACAAATCTAGATGTGTAGAAAATTCTTCAATAGGACACTGCGAAAAGAAAGGCTGATTTTTCAGATTTTTGATGTTGGAACACTAAGATTCAGAGGACGTTTGGTTGTACTTGACGATGTAGAACTTAGAGAAGATATTTTATCTAAAGCGCATCATAGCAGTTACAACATTCATTCTGGAAGTACTAAAATGTATCAGAATCTGCGTCAACATTATTGGTGATCAGGTATGAAAGCGGATATCGCCAAGCATGTCGCCAAGTGTTTGACGTGTCAGTAGGTTAAAGCTCAGCATTGCAAGCCGAGGGGACTTCTGCAACCTCTCGCGATCCCAGAATGGAAATTGGAGCATATCACGATGGATTTCGTGACCAGACTACCAAGGAGTCAAAGAGGAAATGATTCAATTTGGGTGGTAGTTGACAGACTAACAAAGTTGGCTCACTTCATTGCAGTTCAAAAGGACCTCAGTCTAGATAGGCACACAGACCTGTACATGCGACAGGTAGTTCAAATTCATGGAGTGCCAGTTACGATAACCTCAGATTGAGACCTAAGGTTTACCGTCACTTTTTGGAAGAGCTTGCAAAGTGCTTTAGGTACCAAGCTATAGTACAGTACGGCATATCATCCTCAGATGGATGGCCAGTCTGAGAGGACAATTCAAACCCTCAAGGAAATGCTGAGAGCTTGTGTACTAGACTTCAAAGGAAGTTGGGAAGATCAGCTTCACCTGATGGAATTTGCCTACAACAATTGTTATTAGCAGAGCATCTAGATGGCTCTATTTGAAGCATTGTATGGCAGAGTGTGTAGAACACCAGTGTGTTGGGATGAAGTTGGGGAAAGGAAGATCATAGGCCTAGAGTTGGTCCAGCAATCAGTGGATGCCGTGGCAATAATCAGAGGTAGATTAAAGACTGCACATAGTAGACAGAAAAGTTATGCAAATAAGTACCGGAGGTTATTGGAATTTCAAGTTGGGGATCACTTTTTTCTGAAAGTGTCACCAATGAGGGGAATTTCTCGCTTTAGAAAGAAAGGAAAACTGAGTCTGAGATACATAGGTCCATTTGAGGTTCCTGAGAGAATCGGGACCTTGGCGTATCGTCTTGCGTTGCCACTGAGATTGGTGCAAGTGCACGATGTCTTTCACGTGTCGATGTTAAGGAAGTATGAGCCTGACCCGACTCACGTGCTCAATTTCGAGGAATTGGACGTGGGTGATCGTGTGTCATACGTGGAAAGCCCGGTTCAGATCGTGGATTGAAAAGAACAAGTTCTACGTACAAAGACCATCCCATTGGTCAAAGTGGTCTAGCAACACCATTGTACTAAAGGAGCAACGTGGGGACTGAAGAGTCAATGAGATAGTTGTACCCCTACTTTTTTGCTTAAGTATTGTAATGGTTTAAATTTTGAGGATGAAATTTTTATAAGAGGGGAAGAGTTGTGACAACCCAGATTTTCAATCCTGTTTTTCATTGAATAAATCAGGCATTTCATTGACGCGCCTATATGGCTATTCTCGAGATGATCACTCTCGAAATAACTAGACTATCTGGGAAAGCCATTAGGGAATTTTAAGGCAATAGACTTGAGAATTCGACTAGGAATCGGCTTCTCGACCGTGCTCATCTTTAGAGGTCATTACGGGACAATTAAAAATATCGATTTGTGGCATCCCAAATATTCGAGATAAGCCCTAGGATGTCCTAAAGCTCATAATTAGGTAATGAAATTACCTATGGTTTATGCTTTAGCTATTAGCCGTTAAAACTAAGTGTTATGCGCCTTTGTTCTTAAAATTTTCTTAAGATTTGTACTATAGGTTTTTTTTTTTTATTTATTTTTTATTTATTTATTTTTTTTTATATAACACAATTTATGCTTAGCTTTGCTTCACATAGATTTGTTTTCCTATAGATTGAAAGTTACAAGTTTTGACTTAGTGAAATTAGAAATTTGAAATCAACTAAGAGGGGAATATAGTGGTTTTTGCTAAAAAGGTAAAAAGGTAAAGGAATAAACTTATGAAATGGACTTTAGGCCCATGGATAGAGGGCCTAAAGTGGGCCATTTTGGCCAGGCCCATGAGGCCCATTCCGCCATTCGGCTGAGCATGAAAGGGGGGGAAATTCGAATGCATGCCCCCCGGGCGTGTCCTAGTGAAATGGCCACTTGGCACTCATGCTTAGAGTCAATTAAGCAATCATTAGGGGGGAAGAAAAGAGAGGAAAGCAACCGGATTAAGGAGGAGAGAAGGGGGAGAGTGTCGCACGGTGAGAGAGAGAGAGAAGAGGGAAACCGAGAGAAAGAAAGGAGAAGAAGAGAAGGAAGAAAGGAAGAAAAGGAAGAAGAAGAAGGAGGTCCGTGCGTGCAACCCTTCGCCGTCCGTGTGCCGTCCATAGTTCGATCTCTTGAGGCAAGTTAGGATCCTTTGGTGCTCTTGCATGTGTGTTATGGGGTGTTTAGAGCCTAAGAAATCGAAGCTAGGATGTCTTGTTCTTGAGTAATGTTGCTGTTTTCGCATGAACCGCCTGAGTCAGAATCTTGTGAGAGCTTGCATGCATGTTTTGAGTTCGATTTTGACTTTGATTTCTTCATGAAAGTTGTAGCCAACATCTTAAAATAAAACATACTAAAATTTCGTGCAAAATGATAAAGATTTAAGGGGTCAAACCCTCATCCTACGGAGACACTAGATCTGGAAAATTTTGGCTGACTTTGTGATAGATTTGTGGTTGCATGTTGATTTTTATCAAGAATCTCTCTTCGACTTCTTCATGAAACATCTTTTCCTATGTGTTAACTATAACATAGTTAAATTTCATGATTTTTGAAGGTCATTTGCCTATTTAATGGACTGTGATGTGATAACCGTGCAAACCGTGTGTTTCGGACATGAGAATCTTGACATGCATGACCTATAACTTTCTGTACAAGCCTTATTTGAAGAAATGTTCTTCATGAAACATCTTTTTCTATGTGTTAAATATAACATATTTAAATTTCATAATTTTTAAAGGTCATTTGCCTATTTAATGGACTGTGATGTGATAACCGAGCAAACCGTGTGTTTCGGACATGAGAATCTTGACATGCATGACCTATAACTTTCTGTACAAGCCTTATTTGAAGAAATGTTCTCCATGAAACATCTTTTTCTATGTGTTAACTATAACATAGTTAAATTTCATAATTTTTGAAGGTCATTTGCCTATTTAATGGACTGTGATGTGATAACCGAGCAAACCGTGTGTTTCGGACATGAGAATCTTGACATGCATGACCTATAACTTTCTGTACAAGCTTTATTTGAAGAAATGTTCTTCATGAAACATCTTTTTTTATGTGTTAACTATAACATAGTTAAATTTCATGATTTTTGAAGGCCATTTGCCTATTTAATAGACTGTGAAGTGATAACCGTGCAAACTGTGTGTTTCGGACATGAGAATCTAGATATGCATGACCTATAACTTTCTATGAAATTTACTTTTGGAGAAATTTCCTTCATATGATATCTTTATCTATGTCTTGACTGCAACATAGTTAAATTTCATGATTTTTGAAGGTCGTTTACCTATTTAATTGACTATGATATGAAAACTGTGCATGCTGTACAATTCCGAAATTTATGATATTGAGTTGTATGGTCACTTCTATGCTGTGATGTGTGGTTCATATGAAATGTCATGCAAATTATGAGACTTTGGATTTGTTTTCATGTAATGGTGTAATGACTTTCATGCATTTCATATGTGATTCAAGAAAAGGAAAAATTTTACATGATTTCAAAGAAAGGTTTTATTTAATCAAAAAGGGAAATTCCTTTAATGCATACTACATGATTTCAAAAGCACAAATTGAATCAATTGCATTAGAGATTTCAAGAGTGGAATTGGAAAAGAAAGGTATGAGGATATGAATGACTGTCGGAGGTGTGAGCCGGATGCCCGGAGGTGTGTGCCGGATGCCCGGAGGTGTGTGCCTGAGGTTCCTCGCGATGCCAGGTTGGGTGCGAGCAATAATTTTGGGATGCAAACATTGGTCCCTAAGAAGAAAATTGATGAGATCCTTGTGAAAGCTAAGAATTGAAAGTGAATCATGTGCATGGATGTATGCATGTGGCATATTGCATGTAAATAGATGCAAGTATGTGAGATATGATGACATGTGTATGACATCAAGATAAGTTATGTATGCATACTTAAATGACATGCTATGGATCTCATGGTGGTGTATGCTTGATAGCATGGATGATGAGTGTACAATGTATGTGCACTTTTGGCATGATGATATGTGTTGTGATAATGATGAATGCATGTATGCATGATGGGGATGACGACCATATGATGGCGCATGTATGTGAGTGCACTTTTGGTATGATGGCACATGTGATGTGATAATGATGAATACATGTATGCATGATGGGGATGACGACCATATGATGGCGCATGTATGTGAGTTCACTTATGGTATGATGACATGTGATGTGAAAATGGTGAAGATGATGACTATATGATGGTACATGTATGTGAGGCATGATGGCATGTGATATGATAATGATGAATGCATGAATGCATGATGAGGATGACGATTATATGATGGTGCATGTATGTGAAATATGACGACATGTGTATGATGTCAAGGTAAGGTGTGTATGTATATTTAAATGACATGTCATGCTATGATTGTATTGTATGATGCTTGAGTGATCAGTGGACCTTTACTTGTTGAGTGGTTGTACTCACCCCTTCGGGGACCAACATTTCAGATTAGTACGATGCCGCTTCCTATTGTCACGCGGGATGTCTTTTACGGCCTTCCTTCTGACGTGGAGGTCGAGTTGACGGAGATTGACTGTCCTGCCGTCCCGAGTCTGACGTTCATACGGATCCGTATGTTTGTGAAGTATGATGTGGGCCTGTCTGGGGGCTCGGTCGTTCAGGAGTTCGTATCTGTCCACGTTTGCCGAGATGGAGTGATGATGGGGATGCTGCCACCCCCACCGCCTGACGTACCGAGGTGGGTGTGATGGCCCGCGCGTGAGGAGTAGGAGGATGACACTTTTTGGGAGCTAGAGCCGACACTTAGATGGAAGGTTTTTCATGTCATACTATAGGGGGTCGACTATCTCACTAGAGATGCAACCGAGTTTAGTGAAAAGTCTCGGTTTTCTTTTTGGCTATACCGACCCAAAGATGTCTATCTTATTATGTAAATAAAAGTGGTTCAGCCTTGTGTTTTCTTTCATTTCATAGTTGGTGTGCATTGTGCTATCGCTAAGGAAGTAGAGAGATGGTGAGACTCGCCTCTAATTTCCGTTGTGAGCTGCGCTAATCCCTAAGTCATTTCAAAAAAAAAAAAAAAATTTACGCCTAAACCTCGGCCTTAATTACAACTCATTTTTTACTAACGTCAAATAAGTTGTTTTTGCTTTAGATTTAAACGCTTAGTATCTGTGGCGACTCTATTGGGTTTGGGGTGCCACACGATTTGAGATCAGAGATAGGTCGATTCGACGGAGATGTGTGGCTAATCGTGGGTGACACCACTAAATTGGAAAATTCTTGTCGGTCGACACTAGACTGATTTTTCTATTGTTTTGATACCCTGTGTCCGTATTTGAATCCTCGAGATTTTCACAGCAACCGAAAGTCGCTAATGTGTCGAGTGGGTTCATAGTGGCTCGAAGAAAATCGACCACGGGTCATTTGCACTGAAAAATTTCTGAAAGTTACCCAGTAACCTAGGTCACGCTAAAATCGCACCAAATGGAAATTAACCGCGAATTTGAGTCCGATTTCAGAAATTGAAGATTTTGTTATGTCACATTAATTCTAGGAGCGTCGACTTAGTCTCAGAAGATTTTTTGAAATCCGAGACTTTTTGGGAAAAAGTCATCCTAAGGCCGTTTTGTCCGGAAAAAAGGCCGAGACCGTTTTTTACCGCGAAATTGTGAAGCAAGTGGGATCAATTGGTGAGGAAAAATACCAATTTGATCATTAAGGTACCAATTGAATCCTTGAGGTAAAAATTGTGTTGATTCAATAAGAAATCAAGGTCCAATTGAAGCCAAAATTATTGAAATTCATAGCTTCCCCCTTGCCTAGCCAAAATGGACCAATTCAAAGGTTGTAAGAGGTGCCTTGGTGGCTGAATGGCAGCCAAGGAAGACAGCCTTGGTGGAGAGTGAGTCAAGGGGACAAGAGAGAGGAAAATTGAGGCAAGTGGCCCCCTTGGTTCCCCATCTCTCCTTCCTCCCTTCCTCCTCCCCATCTACTGGCCGAAACCACCATTCCCCTTCTTCATTGTTCCTTGCTCGAGCCCAGCAAACTAGAGAAGTTGCCCATCCACGTCGCACACCGCCATGATCGCCGGAATGTCATCCGCGCGCGTCACCGCCCCGCACACGTGCCTTGCTGTGCCACCGCCCAGCCCAACGTCCCTACTGCTTCCAGCCCTCTGTCACGTCGTCCCAGCAACTTCCTCCGCCTGTGCCGGAGTTGTTTGGCCCGCCTCCGACCTCCGTGAGTCCCCACTTGAACTCGATTTGGTCTCTTTAGCCGTTATTGGTCCATTGTCGCTTCATCCAAGCCTTTGGCTTGTCATTTCCAGCCAAGATCAGAGCAAAAAGATGTGGGTATCTCAGCGCTGTTTTGGTCCGTTTGGAGGTGGTTCCGTGCCTCAAAAGTTTGGCCCGCTTTGAAGGAAGTCGGTCCCTGTTGCGTTCCCAATGTTTTGAACTGGACGGATTGCGAATCAAGTGAGTTTAACTCACTAATCCT
The DNA here is from genome assembly GCA_014182715.1 of Eucalyptus cloeziana. NCBI lineage: Eukaryota > Viridiplantae > Streptophyta > Magnoliopsida > Myrtales > Myrtaceae > Eucalyptus > Eucalyptus cloeziana. The sequence goes on along the minus strand of CM024637.1, from coordinate 2,199,866 downwards.
TGCTTAGTAGTTTAATGATGCTTAGGGGCTGATTAGATTTAATTAAGTGTGATTAGGTGGTTAGATTAGAATAGAGCAATTAATTTAGTGCTTTATTGATGCATGTTAGACAAATGGTTAGTGTAATTAGCAAGTGAATAGACTCTAGTATTTATTGAAGGAACCTCGGAATTTTTCCGGGTCTGTTTCGGTGTCCAATTAGGCATTATGGGCCTAAATTGGATTTTTAGCATTTATTTAATAATTTTCATAATTTTCATAATTAATTAATTATTTTTCGAAATTTTTACCGGGATAGCCGGTGACCAGAATTTTATGCCGATTATCATGGCACAATCTCTTTATTTATTCGAGCTTTAATTTGAGCTGAATTGAATTAATTGTGATTTTAGGATTTATTCCTAAATTAATTAATTTTGGTAATTAATTGAAAAATAACCCGGCGTCGGTTGATAGTGCCAAAAATATTTTTATGGACTACAGAAAATGGTGGGATTTATGGAAAGGGAATTATAGTATTTTGGCTAAGGTCAACCGTGTGCCCACACATGGCTATTTTAATCGGGAAGGATAAAAATGTTGAATTGGTGGTATGATTGGGATGGTATACTATATCAGCCTACAGGTGATATGTTAGCTTAGCAGAGAGCAGTATACCAGTATACTATATTAGCCTACGGGCGATATGGCAGCTTAGCAGAGAGCAGTATATCTTATCAGCTTAGATTAAGCAATGTCGGTATATTATATCGGCCTAAGGGCGATATGGCAACTTAGATAGAGAGCAATATACTCGATCATCTCAGAAATGAGCTATACTATCTATTTATTAGTTTTGCAGTGAGCAGTCCTGATATAAACAGACTTTATAGATAGTATGAGATTAGCCAACCAAGAAAGGGTCGTGATGACATGTAATTGACTGAGTCGATTGATCAATCAGTCGATCCGAATTGATTGATCATTATGATTGCAAGTGTATGAATTGAATTGACTTGCAGGGAGGAACTGAGGTCAAGGTAAGTCCTTTGACTTGTGTTGTGCATAGGCAGCCCTTAGGGCATATTGGCTTCCTAATCGAGTCTTAGGCGGTAGAATTCACCGAGACGTCGTCTCACCCCGTTGTGGGATAACATTTTAGGCCCCTAGATGGCAGTACCTCCACCTCCTCGTCCTCCCATGCATTTTGGTATACTCAAAGAGATTACTAAGATAGAATATCACTTTCCGATACACCCCCACTTTGAAGGCTTGGAATATGTACTGATGAAATCCATGATTGGGGTTGACGTGGGTGGATCTAATAATGTACCCTTATTCGTTTTAGAGGAAGCATTCGGGAAGGGGACGGTAGACCCTGAAGATAGATCGGTGGTGGATGCAAAGGATCCCAAGCTCGGCGATCCTAAATCTCCGGTATACTCTGATGTGAGTTCCAGCCGGAGTGTCGAAGAAGGAGTAATTGAGGAAGAGGAGGAGGAACTTGAGGAGGAACCTGAAGAGGAGGACCCCGAAGAGGACCCTGAAGAAGAACCTGAAGAGGAACTGGAGGAGAACTTTGAGGAGGATCCAGAGTATGACCCGGATGAGGATTGAGACCCCCACCCTGTTTTGCGAACCTAAGTTGTGAACCTATGTGTGATAGATCCGACTTTTGTTAATAGTATTGTATTATATACTATGAGGTTTGCTTTGTATAAAAGTGTGGTTGTAGTTTTTCAGTTGTGAAAAATATGGCCCTACTTTTCTATCCTATTATTTTATTGTCTAGGGATCTATTTATATGCTTCCGCATGCGTATTAAAATGAGTGGGTCGGCGATGCGTCCAGGAACGTCGCTATTAATCGACTAAGCAGGGATGGGCATGCAGCCGATGATCGGGGCATGACATAGCGAGTATGAGCACTAGCAAAGTAATCGACACGGATGGTGCTTGTAGCGAGGTGGAGCTTATAGAGCCAATGGTTGTCGTAACTATTGAAATTAACAAGGTATGTATTCGATCTCTTGACAGATATGGATGCAACAATGGTTTTGCTTTATTTGCGATTAAGGAAGTTGCGTCGGAAAATCCTTGCGAAGTAGTTAAAGGTGCATGTGGAGTTGGTACTCTGATGAGGTCCTCGGTTATGGCGAAGTGCAAGCAAAGCTTGGACTTGGATAATATCTGTGGCAGTTGAGCCAATTGGGGGCTATGGAAAAATAGCAGTAGAGTTTGAATTTTTGCAAAGCGATTGCAATTTGGCTCAAACGTCGAGCCAGGTAGAGATTTTCTCAAACACATATTAGTGATCTTTAGCCAAAATTGGTTGAATAGACTAAATTAATACAAATTAAATGGTTTAGAACTCAATTAATAAAAATATTGTTTAGGACTGAATTAATACAATTATAATATGTTGATGATTTTTGATAATTTTCCCGAAAATGAGCCATTCACACAATTTTGCACACTGGAATATCCCATTGTAATCGTTATTGTTACTTAATTTATATTTATATTTTTTTTGCTTTTGGGGTTTATGCGTAGAATAACATCGACCTAAGGAATGACCTCCCGGTCTTTGTATGACGAGGAAACCAGCACAACCCTATATGGCTCCCTCAAGTCCAACTATTTCTTGGACGACTTTGCATATGTGAACATGAGTTGACTTTACTAACAAAAATATCTCGCAATTTAAGAAAACAAAAAAAATTATAAAAAAAAAAAAGAACTATTATAGGAGTTAGAAATGACGTATTTATTAATTCGAAGCAGGTGGTGATGGACACCTTCTACAAATCCTATGCTTGTTTGGCACGAATTGACAATCAAAACGAGCTAATTCCAAAAAAAAAAAAAAATCCAAACATTAAGCTCAGTCCCAAATTTGCCCTGAATTAAAAAAAAAAAAAAAAAAAACTCCAAACTTTAGGTCCGGTCCCAAATTTGCCCTAAACTTTTTTTCTTAGAAAAAACCCTAAATTTTAAGTCCAATTCTAAATCTATTCCAAACTTTATTTTGTCTAAAAAAAGGGGTTAATACCACCAATAACCCGAAATTGATAGACATGTGGCAAATTTACCCCAAATCAATTTTTCGACCATCCTTTGTTAGTTTCCGTTAAATTTTACTGTCAAATTGTTGAGTTAAATGACACACGGCAGTTGATGAGTGTATTAATTTGGAATTTTACCCTCCATTTATACAAAAAAAAATCATCGGCTTTTAATATATTCTATAATCTACCTGGTGGTCTAGTCTCAACTTAAAGTGGCATTTTCACATCAATAATAAATACACATCGGCAAGGCGACAAGGAAAATTATCTTTAAAATAAAACCGTTTTAGGATATAAAAAAATAGGATCTACTAACCGTGACTTTTGAACAGAGGGCTAACGGGGGCAAATTTAGGACTAGACTAAAAATTGATAATTTTCTTTTTGACAAAAAAATTGGGGTAGATTTGGGATTTGAGCTAAAGTTTGTGGTTCTTTTTAGACAAAAGAAAAGTTTGGGTATATTTGGAACTAGATCTAAAGTTTGGGATTTTTTCTGAGGCAAAAAAAAATTGGGGTAGATTTGTGATTGGACCTAAAGTTTGGGATTTTTTATGAGACAAAAAAAAAAAAAGTTCGGAGTAGATTTGGAATTGAACATAAAGTTTGGGTTTGTTTTTGGAATTGACCCCAATCAAAACAACCTTCTTCTCCAATAATTCAAGTTCAGACCTCCATTTTCCTTTTCCTCGTCTTCTCCCTGAAGTGGCCTTTTCCAATGTCCTGGGCGAATCACACATCCTGAGGCTTTTTTTTTTTTTTGAGCACTTCGAAACTGTACGGCCAGGACAGCGTGCCTCCATTTCCGGCTGCACGATCACGTCTTCTCTAGTCCGCTCGTGTTACACAAACTTCCTCTGATCGGTTCCTTATGGAGGACTCTGAGGGACTGAGGCTGCAAAATCCGTTGGCAAAGACTTTGCCTTTGGTTAGTTCCTTGTCTTCTCGGAGCCGACGACAAGGAAATGGCAAGAAAGGCAAGATGTTGGCGCAAGAAGTTGAAACTTTACCGCTCAATGCCGGGAGAAGCATTGTAGGTTCATCACGAGGCAACCTGATCCAAGCAAGGAAGATGAAGGATGAGTCCTGTATCGTCAGTCTCGAAAATTTTGTGAACGCACTTGTGCCTCGGTTGATAGATAAAAGAGATGATGGCGCCAACCTGAGAGTGATTTCGGTGGTTAGCGAGGAAGCCATTGGCAAAACAGCTCTAGTGAAGAGCGTATACAACAGAGCGGATCTTAAGCATCATTTCGACTGCTGCACTTGGGTCCGGGTTAGGCCGAAGCCTAACCTGGTTCATCTCATGATCAACTTGCTCAAGCAGCTGAGGGTCCCGGAATTGCGAGATGTGGATCGTATGAATGAGGAAAAGTTGTCCGACGTGCTACAAGGATTCCTGATAGAGTGCTGTTATCTGACAGTCGTGGATGACTTGTGCGATCTCCTTCTCATGGACAAGCTCATAATGGTGCTTCCAGACCTGAGGAATGGGAGAAGAGTAATCGTCAGGACTCGTAACCGCAACATACCCTCTTCTATCAATCCGTGGTATTCCACGCACCTTGAGTTGAGCCCCCACGACCAGGAACAGAGCGAGAAGTTATTGGAAAAATGCAGCCCGGCTTTGAAAGGTCAATCCACTAGAACTTCTGTGATATCTCAAAATTTAGCCATATTTCGAAATATATAAAATTAGCCATATTTCAAAATATATAAAATGGTTAATTTATTGATGCGCTTGTGGTTACTTTACTCTGAACTGATCACTCATGAGTTAACTAATCTATTGGGCGATGTCGTATATGGCTAAAATGTGAAAGACCAAAGAATTCGACTAGGGATAGACCGCTCAACCATAATGATCAACAAGGGCCAATACTACGTTGTTATAAATCAATTAGTGAACGGATATAAATCGATTCGACAAAAGTACATAGTTGATTCGCGAGTGATTCTGTACGATTATGATATTCGCGTCGAATGACAATAAACTGATTTTCTATTGATATTATATTCAGGGTACGCAATTGAACTATCGCGATTACATGACAACCGAAGGTCGACCACGATTCGAAGAGGCACAAACGTGGATAAAAAATTACCAACCGCGGGTCAACTACACGAGAACCTCTAAAAGCCACCCGATAGATTAAGCCGTACTAAAGTCACATTTGATCGATTTTTAATCACGAAATTTAATTCGATTTCGGGTATCAAACTTTGAGAATTTTGTGATTAAATTACTAGACGTCACCTCATCGCCCGTTGAATTTTGGCAATTTTGAAATTTTCAAAAAGATGAATTATCGAAGGAAAATTTTGGAACCGAAAAAAGGAAATTCAGATCCAGTGACCAAAATCTTGGATTTATAGAAACAAATAAAAAATAAAAATAAATTAAGGGACAAAATACTTGGTATAGAGAATTTTGTGGGGAGTTGATGTGGTGAGATGAGTGAATTTTGGGTAAAATCTTTGTTTTCTTTTTGTTTTTCTTTCTCTCCCTTCTCTCCTTCTCCTCTTCCCCCTCATTTTCCCCCTCCTTCTCCCGAATTCGTCCTCCTCCCTTTTCTTTTCTTTTTCTTCTCTCTCTCACACTTTTTCCTCCCCTTTCACGCCACCTTCTGCCACTCCCCCATCTTTCCTTCATTTTTTTTATTATTTGTCTCTCACCTCTTTCCCCTCCCCCTCATGGCACCATCTTCTGCCCATATCCTGTCCATTTTCTTTTCTTTTCTTTTTTTCTCTCTTCTCCCTCTTCTCTCTTTCTCTCTTCTCCCATCACACCATTTCCTTTCCCTCCTATTCAGATCGCCCACCTCTTTCTCCCTTGCTTCATTTTCCCTCAAGCTTTTTCATCTTCATTTCTTCTTCTCATTCTTCTCTTCTTCTTTTCTTCTTCCATTTTCCACCCCGTCCACCACCCTCATCACCACCGCCATCTCTCACCACCACGAAACCACCATCTCCAATGCTGAGCTCCCAAGTCATCGTCACTCGAGCCGCCTATCTGTCGAGCCACACGCGTCACTGCTTGCTTGTCCTCACCACTGCATGCCACCCGTCCGCCCAAACCAAGCCCCCCTTGGCCGTGAGCTCAACTTCCCAAACTGCTGCTGTTTGTGCTGCCGTTCGAGCCACAAGCGTCACGTTCTCAATGCCGTGTCGCCGTCGTCATCGGAAAAAAGCGTGAGTTAACTTTCTAATTGTGGATTATAGCGTTAATTACGTTTAGGGATAGATTAGTTTAGGGATAATAACAATTAGTATTAGTTAATTTTAGTTTAGCCTTAATTACGATTAAGGACGATTTAGATTAAATTTAATTGCGATTAGTTTAATTCAGCGTGATTAGTTTAATCAATCGTGGTTAGAGTAATTAATTGAGTTTAGTTTAATTAATCGTGATCTATTTGATTAATCGTGATTTATTTTTATTTAATCATAATTTATTTAATTAATCATGATTATTTTAATTAACACCAATTAGTTTTTAATTAATTATATTTAGGTTAATTAATCGAGTTTAGTATAATTAAATACACTTAGCTTAATTAATCACGCTTAGCCTAATTAATCGTGATTAGCTTAATTAATCGTGATTAGTGTAAATTAATGACAGATTACCGTTAAGTAGAATTTTATGCTCGTTTTTCTAGATGAGATTGTATCTAATTCCGATTGTTTGAGCTTGTGATGCTATGTTATTGATTGTCCGATTATAGATTTTATTTATTATTTCCAAAAAAAGGGTTTATGGGCAAGAAAATAGAGAATTTTGAGGTGTCAAATTTGGACTCCAAATTTTACGTGCTAAATAAAATAGTATGATTTTAAAATGGAAGTGTGCAAATTTTGATGGGTTGATTTCAACTACATAACCACGTACGAATATTTTACTGGGATTTTACTGATATTGACCGGTAAATTCGGATAGCCATTTTTAAGTGCGCTTTTGGCATCCAAGATGGATCATTTGGTGAGGAAAAATATGGAATTTGATGTGGGCTTCCTCCTTGGCATTTTGGCCATTGATTTTAGGCCAAATGAAATGAAATTGAGTTGAAATTAGAGAGGAATGCCACAAAATTCCTATGCCTTGTGGGGTGCAACATTTCAGCTCATTCCATGGCTTCTTGAGGAAGATTTGGAGGGGATAAGGCAGCTGAGCACAGCTGTGGACTTTGGGGACATGACACTTGAGTGTCTAGGATGTTTTTTGAAGACCTTAGTGGCCTTTGTCCCCCTCAAGCCAACAACAGCAACCATCTTCTTCTTCCTCAGCTTCTTCTTAATTTCTTCTAGCTGAAACCTCCATTTCCAGAGCTTTCAAACCATCTCCAGCCCTTTGCTGAACCAGCAGCAGCCCGCAAGCCACCGCCTAGCCCCCTCGCCACCCGTTCGAACCAACCCGGAGCCGCGACCAGCTCCTCACGCTGGTCGACCAAGCTACCGGCTCAGCCGGGCCAATTGCTTCATCCAAATTCAGCAGCCGTTTAGCTACCGTCCGAAGTCCAACCGAGGCTCTAGCAACATCGCACCGTCCGACAGCACCTCCACCGGTCACTAGCACCTGTGCCGTCCGCCAACAGCCATCGAGACCAACCCCAAGTAGAACCGAACAGAACCAGGAACTCCAGCTCAAGTAGTGGGCTTGTTGGTGGTTTTTCAGCGCCTTCTGGGCCTCCTTTGGGGCTGCCATAGACACGAGTCTTCACCGCCTTCGCATTGCCATCACCATGAACCTGTCGGCTCACTTTTCCGGTGAGTTTACTCCCTAATCCTTGGTTAGGTTGTTAATTGCACTTAGGGGGTTAGTTTAGTGCTAATTGGCTTAGTTAAATTAGTACTAAGTGAGATTATCCTTAAGATGTATTAGTGTTGATCTAATTGGTGAGAATAGCACTAATGAGGTTGGATTAGTCTAATTCAGTGGACTTTCTTCAGTTTTGGTTTCTGGACCCTCGCCGTTTGCCATTTTTGTGGATCGAAATGTGTTAAGATTTTAAGGTTGATTCCTTCTTGAAAAATGCTTTATACATCTTCAACTATGACATATATTTTACTTAAGATTTTTATGGATTTAAAAGAATGAGATATAGCTTCATCATTTACAAACAGAACCTCTGTTTGTGCTGAAACTGGTGACCTTTTGGGATTCAAAGGACTTTTATCAACTCTTAGGGTTTGATTTTCGAAATGGTTTCTTCATGAAAGTTGTTTTTCACATCTTCTAGTTGAACATAGTCAAATTTCAAGTCAAATGGACAAGTTTTGGGTGTCAAACCAAATTGATTTCGGAAAACAGACTTTCTGGAAACGAACAGAGCTTCTGTACTAGATTGAGCGATTTACTGGGCTTAATCGAGAAAGATCTGGGTTAAGGTGTCTTCATGCAAAATGTTCATCTATATGCTTTAAAATATATTCAAATTTGAGAATTTTCCGAACTTGTTTGATTAGGTTTAGGGATTTAAACTCGAAGACGCGCGAGTTGACCGTTCTGCTGGTTAGGACCGGTTATGGTTTTGTGGTGTTCTTGGTGCAATGCTTGCTAGTTTGCGCATATTTGATGATATGGTTGGTTGTGCCATGGCAATGGTTTATGGTCATGGCAAAAGATGGCGGTTGAAGGGCGATGTGTGATTATGTGATGACTATTGAAAGATGATGACATGTGTTGAGGAAACCGAATGGGTTGTGAGCACGTAAAGGACTAAGTGTTACACGATAACAAAACATCCTGTGAGCCATGTCTAGTACCTTGTACCATTGCTTATCGTAGTCAAGGGCTAAGTGCCACCTGGTGAACTGAGTCACATGGGAGCCCCATCTAGAACTTTGCACTACTGTCTTGTATAGTCGAGGGCTAAGTGCTACATGATAGCGTGGCTTCGTGGGAGCCACCTCTAGTACCTTGTATTGTTGCTATTTGTGGAAAAATGACTAAGTGCTACACGACAACATGACTTCGTGGGAGCCACCTCTAGTACCTTGTAGTGTGGCTGATTGTGGTTAAGGATAAGTGCCACACGATAACAGAAATTCGTGGGGGTTACCTCTAGAATCTTGAGTTTGAATATTGGATATGGAATTTGGATATTGAGTTTGAGTATTGAGTTTGAATTTGGAGTTGGGATATTGAGAGCCAATATCCGGTGTGGATTGAACCGCCGATATGAGTTATCCACGCCTGATTATGGGATGAAATTGTGTGGCACGGAATGGGACATGTCATAACGATTTGGTTTTATAATTGGGACTTTTGTGCATATTTGATGAGTGATGTGATGTGTTCCAGTCATTGAATGCATTTACTGTATGCTTGTGTTTTATGAGGTGCACTAAGGTGCAGAAAGGTGTTGAGGCGAGGTAAGTCTGTGTGTGGTGCATGTTTAGGACGTCTCTGAGTGAATTCTCATCCTAATCGGGGTTTAGGGTGTTGACTCGCTGAGATTTATTCTCTCCCTGTCATGGTTCACAATTTTTTTAGGTCCCTAGTGTGGAGAACCTAGAGCCTAAGGTTGAAGGGTTCGGAGCATAGGTGGCTTAGTAGTTTCTTTCTAGAAATAGACTGGTGTGTATAAACCTGAGATGTTTTCATAACATGATTAATGAATTTGGTTGTCTTACTTTTCTATCCCATGTTTGTTGTTGTCCAGGTATATGTCATGAGTTCGCTTCCACATGTGCAATAAAATGATTGGGTTGGCGACGCGTCCTAGGAATGTCGCAAATATTAGTTGACCACGGAGGGATGTTCGCGTGCTCGGGGTTCGGGGTGTGACACGTCATCACGTGTAGTTTGGGCCAAGACACAGGCGTGCCTGGCATCGCTTTTGGTTGGCCTTGTGCTAGAGAAGTTAGGTTAACCCTGATCTCAGTAGATTTTTGAGTTAGTCGGTAGGAAGTCACCCTTTGAAATGAGCTTGTAATTATTAAACTTCTTAGGGTTAATAGTTTATAAATGAAAGGGTTGTTTTGGGAATGTTGGTTGTGTTTTTCTACTATCCCTGTTGTTTGTTGGTTGATTGGTGTTTATATTCAGTATTTCCACATGCGTTCAATTGAAATATAAAAAGAATGTGTTAACAATGCGTCCTAAGATGACGCAATTTAATCGACCGTTGTGGGATGTTCGTGCTCTCGAGGTTCGAGATGTGACAACTCCTCCATCTTAAAAAGAGGATTCTTAGAAAATCATGTGGTTCTCCCCCAAAGATCCTTCTGCTTGGAGGACTTTTATCCACCACCACATTGGATGGTTTGACCGGGCTTCTCGATCAGCTTCCCGATTGTCCCAAACTCCAAGATGTTATGCGTTTGAGTGTTGATGATCTTCCAAGATTGTTAAAGCAACGTGGTCTGTACTTGGCTTTGTTCCCTAAGGAATCTGAGATTCCCACAAGGAGGCTCTTCACACTCTGGTCAGCTGAAGAACAAGTATCTTCAACATTGGAGAACGGAGTAGCCAGAGTCGATGCAGAAAAAGATTTCGAGGATTTGGTGTCCAGAAACATGATCCTTGCAGCTTGACGGAAATGGGACGGGAGTGCCCAATCGTGTCATCTGCCTGGAATGTTGCATGATGTCTTTTCGCAGATAGCTGAGCATAGAAGATTCCTCAAGATCTATGACTGTTCTATTCACAAAAGATTAAGTGATGGAGCAAAGTTTGATGCCCCGCGTATTGCAATGCATAGGCATATTTCTGGAAGTAGAAGCAAAGGTGCAACAAAATGTGCCGGAAGTAGGACGCGAGGGATCAGTAACAAATGCATAAGAACCACACATGGAGATCACTCCCGCCGAGCCACATCAAAGAATACCTACCAGCGACCATTCCACACCATGCGGCATCAAACAACTTTGTTCCTATGTGTCTTTCAACACCATGAAGCTGGGAACACAGGCCAAAGAGATAGACGCCTTGCTTAAACCGCTAGTGCGGAAGAGGGACTCGAGTTTGCTGAGGGTACTTGATCTTGAGGGTGTCTACAAGCCTTTGCTTCCGGAGGAGCTTGGCAACATATTGCCGAACCTAAAATACTTGGGACTCAGATGGACTCTTCTTGAATCGCTTCTGAAGTCAGTGGTGCGATTGTCTTTCCTGGAAAGTTTGGATACACTAACATAACCCAGGTGCCGGTTTCTATTTGGGAGGCAGAGAGTCTGCAACACCTAGACATGAATGACGTGTCCTTTGACGAGTCTGTTCATCCTCAACTGCATTTCAAGAAATCCTTAAACTGCGACATCCAAACCATTTGGGGCTTATACATAGGAGTTGAAAGTCCTGCCTTGAATGTGCTGCACAAGTTGACAGGCCTGAGGAAGCTGGCTTTGACGTGTGATCCCTTGGAGGTAAGGAAAGCGACCGAGCAGATCTCAAATCTGAATGAGCTTAAAACCCTCAGATTGCGATCGAAGGATATATTTGGTCAGCCTTTGGATCTTAAACTAAGTGATAAGATGAGCCGGCTTGAGTCTCTTTCCAACTTGTACCTGCTCGGAGTATTGTTCAAGCAAAGCTTGTCGGAGTCGCACATTCCTCGGAACCTAAAGGTACTAACATTGTCCATGTCGGGACTAGAAGTCGATCTGATGGGAGTCCTGAAGAAGTTGGAATGTTTGACCACTCTCCGATTATTTGCCTCGTCATACGATGGGAAGAGATTGAGCATCTCAAAAGGAACATTTCGGAGCCTCCGTGTCTTGAAACTGTGGAAGCTGGAGAACCTGACCAAGTGGACTATAAAGGTAAATGCAATGCCGTGCCTTGCAGACTTGGAAATTAAGGACTGCAGGAAGCTGAAGAAGATTGGCGGACTGCAGCGGATCAAGACCTTGGAAGAAATCACATTGGTTAGAGTGCTGGCTGAACTCGAGTGAAAGGTTAGAGATATGCAGCCGGATGTGCCAATTATAGCGAAGGAATTGGTAATATGTTTGCCACGGGCAGTTCTCTTACTTCTTTTTTTGCTTTACATGTTTGTTATGCATTTTAGCCACCATCCGCAGGGAAAATCCCTTCATTGTGCGTATATGAATTTGCTTGATTTAACTCCCACTACTTGCATTATGTAGTAGAACCAAGAAAAGTGCTGCTTTTATAACTATAAGGTGTTTTCTTTCTGTTAAAAGAGGGGTGGGGGGTTTCATGCGCGTGCGAATAACAGATAGTCGTGGAATGTATGTGCGTGTGTGTTGGATTTTGCCTCATAGAACATGGTTAAGCTTTTATAGTGTTGGTGGTATTGGAATTGAGAGTGTCATGGCTCACTGTGAATACATGTTAGTGTTCTTGATCATTAACAGAATGAAAATAAAGAGGAGCAATCAGATGAAGAAACAGCAAAATGGGAGATGAGGAAGATGACTATGGCAAAGACTTTCCACTCCTTTTCGAGGAAGTGATGGTGACTTAGATTTTTGCGAAGAAGAAGAAGAAGAAGCAAGGAGTCACATGAGGAAAAAAAACGGAAGAAAATTCTAATTTCGCCATTTTGTTTGGGTGTGCTTTGGAAGGAATGATGTAGACCTTAGAGGCAAATGAAAATTCAGTAATTACAATCACGTTGGCATCTGTCGCACGTGTTAATATTTTTTCAAAAGCAAATATCATAAAAGAATATCAAATTATGCCTATCATGATATAAACACTTGTGTCACAAAAAAACTTAAACTTGCTCACTACGATACAAATATCCAAAACTTTTTTTTTGTGTCAAGAAAAACACAAACTTATATATGTGTGATATATATATATATATATATATATATATATTATCTATTTTGATTTTATTAGAAGCATATTTGTTACATTTGTATAAGTTCAGAGGTTTTTTTTTTTTTTTTTTAAAAAAAAGTTTGGGGTATTTGTGTCACAATAGACAAATTTAGGATTTTTTAATGACACGGAGAAGTTCAGGGATATTTATATCATAGTAGACATAATTTTTAGTCTATTATGATATTAACCTATTTTCCTAATATTGTACAAATTATATCATATTGCTAATTATTTACAATTATCTCCATGTTGCATGTGGCCATTCTTAACTACGACAGATTGGCGAAGGTGCCACCTCATTTCCAAATGAATCGTTGGGACCGCACAATGTGCACTGGAGAGACTTTTAGGTATGCTCGACACATCACGTGGCCATCCACCTAATTAATTTTGAAATAACAAGCATTATAGGCTTTCTTATAGCCTTCGTAGATAGATAAATAAAAAATATTTTGTTGAATTCAATTGTCTATGATCAATTGGGCGGAGTATGACACGATGTTTTGAAAGACCTAAAAATATTTCATGTGAAGAAGGAAGGTGGTGGCTGCCAAATTTTAATTTAGCTGAGTAATAGAGAAATCACGTGCCCCCTTCATGTCCATTTCACAAATGGGAAGGATGCGGTCTTTTTCTTTCTTTTAAAATTTAATTTGGTCGGTCTCTCTTTCTCTCTCACACACACACTTACACTTTCTTTGTTTTTTTTTCAACGGCACCTCTTTTATTTAGAGAGAGAGAGATGCACGGTGGTGGCAGCGGCGGTAGCTGGCCTTTGTGGTGAAGAAGAAGAAGAGAAGCGAAATCGGGAAAGAGAGAAAGAAAAAGTAACACAAAGATAAAAAAAAAATAAAAATACGAATACACTTGGCCAAAAGTCACCAATACTTATGTTGATTACCAAAATTTTTTGATTGCCCACATATTACCAATAGTTCTCATGAATTATCAAGTTTTATCCTCCTAACTTACTAACTTAATAATCGTACTAATTTTCATATGAAGTACCAACTTTAATTTGACTGAGTTACCAACCTTTTTGCGATGATTAATTAATTTTTTAGTATCAACTCTTATTAGAAAACACCCACTTTATTGAAGTTACTTACCAACTTTTTTTTCAATAAAATTACCAACTAATCTCTTATGGGAGCCACCTACCAACATTTATTTGACCGGTTCCAAATTACTGGCTATTTTAATAACTTCCACAATATTTTGTTGAAGTCGTCTGCTCTTATAGGAAATTACTAACTTTATTGGCATTACTAACTTGTCTAAAGATAAAATTATCATTTACTTTTACATCACTAACTCTTATTTGATACACTTTTACCGAAATTTTAAAATGAATTCAACTTATATAACTCACTCACTTCGGAATTTCATACCCATCATCGGATGAAATCGGTTGTCTTACTGTCTCCTATACATAGCGCGGCCCCCTCCTCCCTCCCTCCTCCTCCTCTCTCTCATTTTCGATTTTCAACTTTTTGATTGGGTTACGAGACGGTTTGTGCTGAAGAGACGGTCCATCTGTCCATCGAGGACAGTGTATTCAACTGCACACCATGCTTACGACTGGTATGTCGCACAAATCAATAAGAACTGAAGGCGTTGAATGTGGCGATACTTCTCAATAATTAGCTCAGTATCTAATCATTCACAGTCTATTTTATCCCTTCTTCGCATAGCTAAGCCATGAATAGCATTTTGCTGGTTAACCGATCGTACTTGCCCTCTATTTACTGCTATAGGCTGCGAAAGCTTGCTTTGTTTCATGCTCGAGTCATTAGGTTCTATGTCTCCATTAGGCCTTAGTTCTCACGTCTGAATCATCATTCAGCATCGGCTCATTTGTTGTCGGCGAACATGTCTTGTAGTTGTTACCGGCTTGGTCCTTATGAGGGCACGGAGGCTGTCAGAGGTACTCTCCCCTTCGAGCGACGTGTGGAAGGAGTGGGAGCTGAGAGGTGCGGTCTTCTTGAGCCTCGTCCTCCAAGTCTTCCTCATTTGTCTTGGCAGCCGCCGCAAGTACGTCCAGCACGCTTGGATCAGGGTGGTCACCTGGTCGGCCTACCTATTGGCCGATTCAGTTGCGATCTATGCACTTGGCATGATCTCCAACATGATCGGGGAAATCAAGTATGGCAAATCGGTGAACAAGATGGACCCGCACGTAGAGCTAAGCACCTTTTGGGCGCCATTTCTATTGCTGCACTTGGGGGGCCCCGATATGATTAGCGCCTATGCTATGGAAGACAACGAGCTCTGGCTCAGGCACTCGCTGACGCTGGTGAACCAGACGGGGTTGACAGTTTATGTCCTGGTAATGGCATGGACTCATCCTATCCTATTATTCCTTGCCATTCTTATACTGCTCTCAGGTTTCTATAAGTATGGCGAGAGGATTTGGGTCCTCCGCGCTGCCAGTAATGAGCACTTCAAGGACTCCCTCGCCAAATCCCAACCCCAATGCGAGTATTCCAACAAGATTGTAGGGGAATGTGAGTTGAAGGTGGCCGAGGGCTACAACATCGTGCCTCATCGAGTCATTGAGGTACGGGATGATGCAATTGCGGATCTTTTGTCTCAGAAACTTAGTTTTAGGAAGGGCTCTGAGGACCAAGAATGCGAGGGCGATGTGGGCGAACTTCTAGTGGCCTGCAACCTGGTCAACACTATTCAGCGCCTTTTTGCAGATCACTTGTTCAGCTTGGAGTCGAAACTGCTGAACTTGAGCAGGTCTTTAAAACGTTTAAGGGAGCATGACAAGCACAGTGTAGAGGTTTCAAGGGAACTACTGCATGGCAAGCACAAGGTAGAGGTTTTTAAAGTCATTGAAATTGAACTGAGCCTCATCTACGACATGTTCTACGCGAAGGCGAAGGCGGTCCATACTAGCTGGGGCTTTATTTGTAGACTCGCCATCTCATTCTCGATATGTGTCTCCCTGGTGGTCTTCACTTTGCAAGACAAGAGACGATACTTGAAGGCAGATCTATGCTTGACCTTCCTATTGCTTGGATCAGCCATTTTCCTCGAGTTATACGCACTGTCTCTCATACTTTTCTCCGACCAATTCACCTGTTGGCTCATAAAGAACAAGCAATCAACCATCTTCAATTTTGTCAACCGAATCCAACCGTTGTCAAAAAGGCGCAGGTGGTCCAATTCAATCGGCCAATACAGCCTAATGAGGTGCTCCATAGAAAATGACTCCTATTGGTGGAGATTCCTTAAGCTATTGCACGTTGACGAGATGGGGGTGAAGTTTCTCCACCATGGCCACGAGGACATGACAAACTATATCAAAGCACTAATTCTTTGGAAGATCGAAGGTAAGGAAAACAAGGATGAGCAGAAACCTTCCTTGTGGATTGACAGGGGAGGCGACGTATTGAGCACACATAAGTTGCTGGATCAGTTGAAATGGAGCATCGAGTTAGAATTTGACATGAGTATCCTAGTTTGGCACATAGCGACGGAGCTTTGCTACTACTCTGATAACACACATGAGATAGATAGGAATAACCACGACCATGTTATTCCCTATTCCTTGATGAGTTTGCACTTGTCTCGGTACATGCTACATCTCCTAGTAATGTATCATTCGATGTTGCCGGTTGGAATCGGAAGTATCAAATTCCGAGACATTTATAAAGAGACCCAGAAGTACTTTGCCATGCGTGAATTCACTCCGGAGAGACCTGATGATGACCACAGTAAGGGTGAGTGCTTCTGCAAGTACTCAGGGAGAGAGTGTAATCCCAAAATCAGAGAGGCTTGCTATGTATTACGCAGCCAAGTGAAGACCAAATTCAATCTGAGCGTGACTAAGGAGGACAAAGTCAAGTATGTGCTGCTCAATGGGTGCCGGCTCGCATCGAAGCTGGAGAGCATCCCATCCGAGCCTACAAAATGGGATGTAATCAGGCAGGTGTGGGCAGAAATGCTAATCTACGTAGCTAGCAAGTGCAAAGCGATGGATCATGCTCAGCAGATGCGGAGGGGGGGCGAGCTCATAACCCATGTCTGGTTTCTGATGGCTCATTATGGGTTGACCGACAACTTCCAGATGCCACATGCCCCAGCAATAGCAGAGATAAGGGTGAATTCTTGGTGAATAATGGTGATTGAGGATCTGCAAATTAGTAAGATTTTGTTGATGTATCAAGACCACACCATCTGTTTTTTCTTTGTTTTGTTTGGTCAGTTTGTTGATGTCCTGTTTTCTAGGAGTTAGTTAATTGTTGTTTTACTTGGTCAATCTTATCTTGTAGGAGCAATTACTGCACGTTTTTTAGCTATTCTGTTAGTTTGTTGCTGGTTTGTAGACCAAGCAAGCTGTTAGTGGGCAACGTGGGTTTATGGTTAAGATTTAGTATGTATTTAAGCACTTTCTTTCAGTTTTCTGAATAACATACAAAGCTTTTGCTGTCAACTCCTTCTCTATTCTTTTGAAAACAACAGACTTGTTATTTATGGATTATTGGTGTTCCAATTTGAGATGAGAATTGCTGTTTTCAGTGTCCTGTTGACATACAAGAGTAATATTCAAGAATTGAAGAGCACATAACAGTTCAACAGAAAATGTTGGACACCAATATCATCTAGTGGATATGTTCAGTCTGTTGAAGAAAACTTCTTTGATGTTTTGAAGCTGACAAAACTTATCTACATTATGTTCTGAAGATTTCCAGACTTCTGTGTCAAAGTTTGAAGATTGCCAGACTTTTATGTCAAAGTCTGTTTTACATAAGAAGTCTACCCACTCTGATGAAGATCCAGATTGAACACAAGTACAAAACATGACAAGGTCCAGAACGAGACACCAGTTCCGAACGTAGTAGATTTAGAATGAAACATGTTCACAAACGAGACAACTTGACAGAACGTAACATAAGTCTTAATGGTTTGGATTCTATATCAAGATTGATTTGATTGACTCAATCTAATTGATTGACAATTGGATCTTGAAGACAATAACTTTCTATACGAAGAAGCTCTACTTACGGAAACCAAGATTCTGTTTGTATGGGCAATCAGAATCAATTTGGGATTCTACTTCTATCACTCAATGGTTACCAAATCTTCTTGATACAGATCTGTCCAATGGGTAGATTAGAAGACGATCCTCTAGATACTATCCAACGGCTAGTTTGGAAGTAGAGGAGTACTTAAGGAGACCAAGGACTGATGAGCAAGTAAGAGACGGAGCGTAGAATTTATAATTCCAAAGTCTGAGCAAACTTTGATTATACACTTGTCTTTGGTGAGCTTAAACGTTTATGATCGTGAGAGAAATACCAAAAGAGTGACTTAGTGAGATAATGTGATCTACCACTAAGTGTTTGCACTCAAAGTTGTAATCTCTTGTTAATTGCATAGCGAAATCTGTGACATCCTAAATTTCAGGTTCTATTTTTGATTGAATGAATTGGGCCTTCATTGACGCGACTATAGTGCTTTTCTTACTCGGTTACTTGATTGATGCATTAAATTGGGTTGAGAAATGTATGCTATGCTTATAAGTATGGATATATCATGGCTTGAATGAAAATAATGTACTTCTGTCACCCATATGATTGTGCGTGACGATGCCCCTAGTGGAGTTTGTAGGATGCCTCATTGGTTGGGATGCCCCTTGAGTCTGGATGCCTAAGGAGAGTTTGGGAGGAAGAAGTATTAATGAATAAAATAAATTACCATGTATAGAACCAAACATTGTTTAATTTGATTATTTGTGTGAAACATGGTGTGCCATATACATGAGATTGGATGGAAATATTGTTGGGTAACGATTACTGATGTAAATGAAAATGACAAAGGTAAAGTCTACTCATATTTTTATCACACTTGCTGGATTATTATGTATTCCCTTGGCTTGTACCAGGTGAAGTAGTAAAATGATTTTTCTAATTTAAAATTAGAGATTTTATTTATTGGGTTTCGGCTCATTCCTTTGTTTTTCATACGTGTATGATTGACATAGCAGAGGGAAAATCTATCGATCCATGACTTCGGTTTGGACATTTGTACAGACAAACTTTTGGAGTGTAGTATGGAGATAGGTTTCCCAAACCCATACCCAATCTTTTGTATTTTGCTCGTAATGTAGAAACGTTGTGAGCTTAAAGTGTGGTATAAATAAAAGAAATACAAATACATTATCTATACTCGTATGATTTTTCTTTATAAAGGGATTCTTTTTTTAAAACGTTAGATTACGCTTTCGCATGCTAAAAGAGAATAATATTATAAGACGCACGTATCACGGGTGACATTTTGGGCATCACCAATAGCCTTGAGATGAGTGTTATGTGTGATGCATGAAAAAGGGATATGACGATTGACAACTATCAAGATAAATTTAAGACTACATAGCGCATGTAATCTCTCTACTTTCTTTTCAAAAAATAAAACAGTATCCTTTCACTGAGCGATATAATGTCAATAGAAGATTGTAAATCGTCTTATCTGAATCCAACAAATTACCCCCTTTGATACAATTTTTTGCTCTTAGGAATGATCTTTGAGGTCACACACCCATTGTTCAAGCAATGAATTCTTATAAAGGCTTCGTTCATTACGCAGAGAATATGACGTTCCTAAAAAATATTGTCTAAAAAGTCATTTTTCAGAAAAATGACAATGTTTTTCGATGTTAGCTTGAAACTTGAAAATAAACCACAAAATATTTTTGCCGTTTTCTAGGGAAAAATTACCAAAAAATCATATTTTTATTTATTTATTTATTTCTTTTTCTTTTTCTTTTTCCATTTTTCCATTGGCTGAGAAAGAAGGAAAAAGAAAAGAAAAGAAAAAAGAATTTTTTTTTTATAAATATTTTATAGGAATAAACATTTCACTAATCAAGAACCCGAGCTTGAGCATCAATGGCCCGTGCATGGCCTTTGAGGACTAGAGCTCGAGTATCATGAACCTGAGCATGACCTTTATGGATTCAAGTTAGGGCGTCAAAGAAACGAGCACAGGCATCAGGGGTGGGTGTTGAGTGCCCGAGCTCAGCCTGAACACCGAGATCCAGGAACTAACGTTAGAGTTTTTGTTCCCAAACGTAGAATTTTTCAAGTCCAAGCATCGATATTTAGTCATATTTTGGAAGATACTTTCCAGTTTTTCAAAGAGGGAAATCAATTTCCTGAATTTAAATATAGATTTTCTATTTTCGGCTGACTAATTTTTTAAAATGAATCAAATGTTAGAAAAAGAGGAAAATCTTTTTTTCAAAAAATGTTTTCCGAGAAAAAACGAACCAAAATTTACGTGGACAAAGTCATATGGAGCATTTGCACGTTGAAAAGGGAACAAGGTGTTACCTAGTTACATGGACCACTTAAAGCTTGACCTTTAATGCCACCAAATTAATCAACCACTCAACCCCATTTAGGTGGAGAAAGAAACACGAGCGTCGTTGTCTATCAACAAATGTGAATGAAACCAGGCACAAAATGACGGAGAACGTGAAACACACACATTGAAAACAACTTAATAAGCTGAGGAAGGTCCATCTACATTTGGATCCCTGAGGATGAATCATGAGGTTTCGGCAAATATGGACCAAAACATAACTTGAAATGAGGCTGAATTAATTATCAGATTTCACATTTGAAAATGGTTGTCTAGCTAAATATTTCAGTACTGACTGTCATTGTGAATGCCATCATATTTTTTAATATCATCTTTGGGTTAACAATGTTCAACTCTTTGCAAACCATCCACTTAAGTTTGAAGATTTTTCTGACTTTTGCATCTTGTTAATTATTCGAAGCCATTATCTCGAAAAACAAAAAAGGGTGAAGCCTAAGGAACTAAAGTTCGGGAGCACCTAGCCACCTCGAAAGTATGTTTACCACGTAGAGTTAACCCTTCCATTTTATATAAGTGGAAATTTAATAATGTGTCCTAAATGAGAGTCACATTCTGACCTTCTATGACATCAGGATTTTTTTTTTTCGTAATAATATTTATGTGATGTTGAGAAATTGTGGTGTCCATTAATTATATTTTGGTTGTAAGGCTAGGGACTATGTAGCTTAAGAATTAGGTAGATACGTAGAAATAGTAATTTAATCATAAATTTAGTGAGGTGTGGAGGATGACTTTTGAGGAACGTAATCGTCTTGAGTCCAATGTGTTGAATCGGATTGATAAATGTTGATATGTGCTTTAATAGTAGTGGATTAATTAACTTACCGGTCAAATTAGTTGTTAATGAGTAGCATTGTTGGTTTAAAATCTAGTTAATTAGAGCTAAGTTAATTAATTTCGTTAATGGCACCGAAGGTAGGAGGATTATGTATTCATTATGGTTATTCACAAATTTCTTTTATTGAGACACCCAACACATCACGTGGCTTTTCAAGAATAAGTGCATGGTCATGAATCTGATATGGCTAGATCTATCACCTAGAAGGGGGATGACTATGTGATTCTGCGGAAATGAAACAATTTAAATAAATATTGTAGCGAGACAACTTCTGATGAAGTGGTTAGATTTACCGGTGTACAATTCTATCACAAATAATAAATAGAATAAGGGATAGCGAATTGCACACTTAAGATTATAGTGGTTCGGCTTTTGTAAGCTTACGTCCACTCTCAATCACTACAGCCAATTGGTTGGAATCTACTAATAAGAACTGATAAGAGGTTACAAGATCTGAGCTCTAAACACTCAAGCTCGTGTGTATAACTTCTCACACACACTCAACCTCTAAATGGTTACACAATAATGCTCATGGAGATGAAAATAAAAGATCACAAACACTCTTCAGACTTTGGAATTAAAAGCTTCAATTCACGTGATTGGGAATTATGTCCCTTCTACTTCGAGACCTCCTCTTATATTCCTCCTAGTGCAAGCTGACCATAGGATATATCACCAAGAGGATCATCCAACCAATCTACCCGTTGGCCTTGGATATGGTTGAGAAGATCTGATTGCTTCAGGATCACCAAGGATGAAACTTCCCATAAGATTTGCTATCCATATAGCAAGTTGGGTTTCCAAAAGTTGAGTGTTTATGTTCAGGAAGAACAAATTGCCTTTGATAAGAAGTTTGAGGAAAGTTCAGATTTTGGAAGATATTATGAAAACTTTCCTTTTGAAACTCATAAAAAATATAGCAAGGAATCTAGTCAATTTTCCACTAGTCGTTTCACGAGTGATTTACTCCTTCCTAGCTATTTCATAAAATATTCGACCAAGAAAGTATAATCCACAACTCTGATTTTGATTTCAATCATCTGATTATATCAAATCAGACTTTCCTCCTGCAAAATACTTTTAATCAAAAAACAAAGTCTCTAAGTGTTGTCAATCATCGAAACTACTGAGGGAATGTTTTTTCAATAATCTCCCCATTTTTTATGATGACAAAACTTGCACGAGCAGAACTTTTAAAAATATGAAAGAAGTGAAATTAAATAGCTCTTAAGTAAAGCCAGTATTTAGAGTGAGGCGCAATCTCAAATTATAAGAATATCTTCATAGGAAAAATTGATTGAAAACTCTTATAGTTAATGCTCTGAATTTAAAAGATAAGGGATAAGAAAATTTTACCCAATTCCCTTTGCTTTTACAATGCTCAAAGTCTTAGAGAAACTACAAAGAAAATATTATTATAGTAAAGCTAGCAACTTCAGTTCTGCTGGGCCACCACTTCTCCCCATTTTTGTCAACAATCAAAAAGATAAAGTTCCATACATAATACTATTCGCAAGTCAAAGTACTAATGTCAATTTAAAAGTTCAAACATAAAAGTTCAACATCAGTCCAGAACCATAATAGACGAAACACAAACCAAACTTCAAAAAATAACGCAAACACAGAAAGTTTTAGAAGAGAATGGTTGGTGAGAATGAGGATTTGGAATGGGTGTTGGAGATGGAACCGGAGCTGGAGAAGGCAATCTGTGTTCTACAAGAAACAAAACAAGAACATAATATTGCATGTTTTTCAGAGTCCGCTCCATTGTTGTCATTATGCTATTTAGTGTTTCAACTTGAGTGCGGAGGATGACAGATAAGTTCTTTAGCTCTTTTCCCATTTTATCCTTGTGATCCATCATCATGAGTAGAGTCCACAGAAATAGCCTATCTTCAATGCTATCCAAATAGGGATTCTCGAAGGATTAGTCTCTACCCCAATTTTCAACACCATATCGATGTCCTCTTGCCTTTATGTAGCAGCTTCAGACTCCCCCTCAATGTTTGCAATTCATTTTCCTTTATCCTACACAACTGGGTCAGGAGAGTGAGTAGGATCAACAAATGGCTCACACGTTATGCCTTCAGTTCCAGCAAGGATTGAAGGAAAGACAGCAGCTGGAGTATCAGCGACAGCATTTGCTGATGGAGTGTCTTGATGGAACTAGAGGAGTGTCTTCATGGATTTCCTGAGTGTCTAGAAGATCAGATATAGCTCCAATCACCATGTCAAGGACTTCTGGACTTCCTTGAGCATTTGCAACACCAACATTTGCTTAAGCAGAATCCTCTTTGTCAGCATCATCAGTGATCTCTATGGTAATGTTTTCAAGAAGAGGTTCCTGAGGATCTTCTTCACGATCAAGCTCCCCCTGCTCCTCTTGAGTAGATGCTACAACTTGAGATGAATCAGCCTCAATAACACCTATATGCGAGGCAGGCTCCTGTTCTTCAACAATGATCTGATCTGGAGTTGGTTCCTCATGCTTAGTGAGTCTCATCCATGACAAGTTTTTGATGGATAGCAACATGCTTAGCACTCTCTTGATCATGAGTGGGAACAACATCGACCATACTAACTTGATCAGTAGTCTGTCTCGGTTGATCTTCAGCATTCTTTTGTTGTTCTTCTGCAGTGATATCCTCTGTCTAATCTAACACCACTCTTATCCCTATTTCTCCTTCTACTTCAATGTCCTTTTTAGAATATTATTAGTGTTAGGCTGATATGCATGAATGATATCATCCAAATCGACTGTGTCTTATTCAGATTTAGACTGCATTTCTTCATGAAGCCTTTGCAAGAAGGCTCACAAGCTTTGTCTTTGTTTAGCAATCCTCCTTCACTTTGTGGGTCGATCAACTCGTTTGGGTGCAATCTCATCCGTATCAATTTTCAAAATCCCTCTTCTTGTGTTTTTCCAGCCTTTAGAGGTATGCTTGAGACTCATCTTTTGCATCATCTGTTCATCTATCTTCAATGGAGGTAATTGATATTTATTTACATTCCTTGTGTGACATCCTGATTTTCAGATTCTGATTTCGATTGGATAAGTTGAGCCTTTCATCGACGCGCCTATAGTGCTTTTCTCTGAAATGGCCACTCATGAGAAAACTGACCTATCAAGTGAAGCCGTTAAGGGATTTTAACGCAATAGACTTGAGAATTCGACCAGGAATCGACTGCTCGACTATGCTAGTCTACAAGGGTCATTACGGCACAATTAAAAATCGATCAGAGATCGGAGATAGGTTGATTCGACTGAGATGTGTGATCAGAGTGTGGATAATTCCACCTGATTGCAAAATTCTTGTCAATCGGCACTAGATCATTTTTTTGTGGTTTTGGGTACCCTGTGCTCGTATTCGAAGCCTCGAGATTTTCATGACCACTGAGAGTTGCCAATGGGTTGAAGAGGTATGCTTTGTGGCTCGAAGAAATTCGACCACGGGTCAATTGCACCAAAATTTCGGAAAGCCACTCGGTGGGTTAGGTCACGCTAAAATCACGTTAGATTGAAATTAACCGCGAATTTGAACCCGATTTCAGAAATTGAAAATTCTGTCATGTCACGATTTATTTTAGGAACGTCGACTCATCTTTCAAGGAAATTTTGGCGAGTTCAGGGATTTTTACGGAAAATCAATTAAGACAATTCAGAAAATGAACGGAAATTGAATTGGTCAATTTGAGGCGATTTTTGGCCTCCTGTGTGAGGTATTTGGTAAAAGGAAATTTTTTGGGCTTTTTCTTCAACAAAACTGGACATCAATCAGAGAGATTTGTTAAGAAATCAGATTTCGAGAAAAAGGAAATAGAATTCGAAATTGAGGGAAATTGCCATTTTTGCTACTCAAGACTTGTTATTTTGGGGGAATTATGGTGCAAGAAAAGCGAGGACCAAGCATTTTACATGGAAATTTTTGGGGCCAAGATTGAATAATTATGGAATATTTTATTTAGCTTTTCTTATCCCCCATTTTCGGTCTCTCCCTCTCGCACACCCCCTCCCCCCCCATCCGACAATCCCCTACAAATTCTCTTCTTTGGTTTTATTTCTCTTGACCGTGTGGGCCCATTCTTATCCCCCATTTCTCGTACGTTACTCTCTCTCCCCTTTCTCTATTTTTGCACATTTCTTTCCCTTGGCCGACATCTCTCTCTCTTCCTCTCTTCTTCGCGCATGTCCAGCTGCTTCCTACTTTTACGGCTTCTGTTGCAGTTTCATTTCCCTTTCTCACGGACCGACACCAGCATCCCCACCCTGCAGCAACATCTTTATGCCAGGTCATCCCCCACCTTCGACCGTTTCTTCCTCTTCCAGCCCCACCGACACACACCACTTCACGTGCAGCTCCTCACCGAGTCAACGGCAGTGTCCATCAAGCCCGAAGTTGACTCCAGCAACGTCCATCCTCGACCAAATCTGCTACTCCATCGTGGCCCATCTCCACTGCCCGGAATTGCTCTAACCTCAACCCACTCCAGCCCATCTTCACGTGCAACAACCCCACCGAAGTCACCCTCGGCCAGCCCATTCAAAGCCCCTCAGCTCAGCCCTCCCCTTCAAACTAGAATTGGTAGCCCAATCGTGAGCTTTGAGGCCGATTTCGGCCCGATCTGGGCTCCCGTTGGTGCCGCCGCTTTGGAGTTTATCGGCCACTGTCGCGTTGTTGTCACCGTGAACCAGTTTTCACATTAATTTAGTGAGTTTACTCACTAATCATCGCTTAGGGAGTTAATGATACTTAAGGGTTGATTAGTTTAAATTAAGTATGGATTAGGTGGATAGTTAGAAGAGATTAGCAATTTAATTAACAAATATTGCATGTTAGGTAGCTAGAGTAGTGTAATTAGCAAGTATATGGATCGTATTATTTATTTAACGAGTCTCAAAATTTTTCTGGGTTCGTTTTGGTATTTAATTAGGCTTTTCCGGCCTAAGTTGCAATTTTTGGTATTTATTAATTAATTTTCGTAATTATTTAATTAATGATTTATTTTCCAGAAATTAGATTGGGATAGTCGATGACCAGAATTTCGTGCTGATTTCAATGATGTGATTGGGTTATTTAATTGACTGCTATTTTGTGCAAATTGGGTGTTGTTTGTAATTTTAGGTATTTATCCCAAAATTTATTAATTTCAGTATTTAATTAGAAAATACCGGGCATCGGTTTACAACATCAAAAATGTATTTGTGGACTATTGGAAATGGTGGGATTTATGAAAAGGAAAATATTGTATTTTGGCTAAGGTCGACCGTGTATCCACACATGATTATTTTTATCGGGTATGATAAAAATGATGGCATTCTCAGTTGGTGAGGATAAGTATACTACATCAGCCTACGGGTGTCGATATATCAACTTTGGGTGAGCAGTATACTTTATCAGCTTATGGTGAGCATCATAGGCAAACTATATTAGCCTATAAGCGTTGATTTATTAGCTTTGAGTGAGTAGTATACCGATATATTATATTAGTCTATGGACCTTGACATATCAACTTTGGGTGAGCAGTATACCTTAGTAGCTTCTGGTGAGCATTGTGAGTATACTATATCAGTTTACGGACTTTCATATATCAGCTTTGGGTGAGCAGTATACTCTGTTATTAGCTTTGGGTGAGCTATACTATCTATCTTCAGCTTAGGGTGAGCAGTTCTTGACATGGTCGAACTTGATAGATAATATTGAGATGATCGACCGAGAGATGGTTTTGATGACATGGAATCAACTAAGTTGATTGATTGATGATTCGATCTATTTGGATGAATTGATTTGTTGATGTGGTTCGATAAATTGTGAATTGTACTAACTTGCAGGAAGGGACTAAGGTAAAGGTAAGTCCTCTGGCTTGTGCTTGTGCCTAGGCAGCCCTTGGGGCGTATTTTCTTCCTAGTCGAGTCTTAGGGGGTGAGCTTGCTGAGACGTCGTCTCACCCTGTTGTGGGATAACAATTTTAGGTTTGTAGATGGCGAATCCCTTTGAGCGTCATGGCCGTCCCATGAGGGTTATCGAGCGGGTCTCTAGTTTCCCTGATCTTGAAAGTTTTTGGGTATACGAGCTTGTCGTAACCATTGTCTGGGTCGAGGAGGTTCCACATTAGAAGATACCTAATCAATTCAGAGCGTGGTTCCATTACGCTCCGAATGGTGTTAGGCTAGGTCCCATTAGGACTTTTGACATCCCAGCTATGGTGATTGATGCCGCTTTGGATGAGGACCCAGCTGACCCTCCTAATGGCGTAGTGGAGAACCCGCCGTCCCGCCCGGCTCCTGTGGATGCGGAAGAATCGACAAACGAGTCAGACTAGCTGGTCATAGGACAGCTTGTGTCGAGAGTAGACCTTTTTGTAGACCTTGTAAATATTAGCCAGTAATGTATGTGAATTAGTCTGGTATGTATAAAGGTGTGATTTTGTTTTCAAAAATGGTGGCCCTACTTTTCTATCCCATCTTGTTGTTGTCTAAGGGATTTATTTATTTGCTTCCACATGCGCATTAAAATGAATGGGTCGGCAATGCATCCTGGGACGTCGCATCGTTAACCGACCACCATGGGATGGGCACACGCTCAAGGATCGGGGCATGATACCTTGGAATTTTGATGACCAATTCATGAAAAATCTTCGTAATTAGAGAACCATAAGGCAATTGCCCCTTGTTCTTTAGCACTGTTCTATACATATGCAGAATGATAAGATGAGCAATGGAAAAAGAATGACCATTCAAGATGGCCCACATCAGCTTGGCTTCATACTGAGAAATATCAGTTGTGGAAGATCTTTTTGGTCTCAAGCAGTTGATAATAATCTTATGAAGTACAATCGGTCTTAATGGAAACAATTGATGAGAGACGTGTGATTTGTCATCTCTGGTAAAATCAGGGATACCGGAGAGTTGTCTATACATAACATCAGGATTAATGTCAGTCGGCTCAAATTCTGAAAACCTAACCCCCAAAAGTTTAGCCAGATCCCATGCTTGAAGCATATATGTTTTGTCAAATACTTTGAACTCAATTGTATCGACTGAGCAAAGTGAAAGTATTGAATAGAAATATTCAGTCAAAGCAAGGTATGTAGGATATTTAGTCACACACAATGCAATGAGAAGTTGATCATCAAAGAATTGCTTAACATGTATAATAGTAGACTTGAAAAAGTCAAAATCGATCGTTCTTTGTTTAATAACTCCTCTGTTCATCATCTACTTCATACTTAGTAATTCTTCTTCGGAAACTAGCATAAAGCTTTTCATAGTTATCCCCTCTTCTGCCATCATCATTAGTTCTTTTCTTAGTGGCAGAAGTCTCGGCCACTTTCTCCTTTCCCGTTCTAGTTCTAACAACACTAGAATCACCAGCATTAGTGGGATGAATGCTTTCGATGGGATTAACGAACATTAATTTGATTGCCTTTTCGTTTTCAAAACCGTACTTAGCCAATAACTGAGAAATCACTCTCACTGTCTCCTAAAGCTTTAAGAGTCGCAACAGTCGATCTTAATTGAGAAAGGTCTGAAGTGGCTTCCGTACCTTCAACACTAGTGGATGAATCGGACAGATAAAAAAATTCTGGACTTTCTCTGACTTTGTAATGCAAACCCGCAATCCGGTTCGATTGTCGTGAACGAAGAGTTCTAAAAAGAAAGTCCAAATTTTTAGGAAAAGAAAAACTATAAAATGGTTTTTGAAAATAAATTACACAATTTCCTTAAATGTAATTTATTCAACAATAAATTAAATAAGGTACTTCATATGCTTCCTAAAATATTCTTACCGCCAAATTTTGAAATTTGCAATAGTGGATCTGCTCAGCAACCTCTGATGAACCCTATTCTTAATTACTTGAAGTAAAAGGGTTAATGATACCAAGTTTATTGCAAATTAAATCAAAAGGTTCTTGTTAAGAGGTTTTGTAAAGATGTCAGCGAATTAATTTTGAGAATCAGCAAACTAAATGTTCATTTCACCTTTATTGACATGATCGCGTATGAAATAGTGCTTGATTTCTTTATGTTTAACTCTGGAGTGTAAGATTGGATTCTTCATCAGGTTGATGGCACTAGTATTGTCGTAGTTGATGGTTATATTTAAGTCATCTACTCCATAATCCTTTAGTTGTTGTTTCATCAAGAGGATTTGGGCGTAGCAACTTCCCAAAGCGACGTACTTAGCTTTAGCGGTTGATCAAGCAACCGTTGATTTCTTTTTGGAGAACCAAGAGACAACCATGTTGCCTAACAACTGACAAGTTCCTAATGTGCTTTTCCTATCAATCTTACATCCTGCAAAATTAGCATCGGAGTACCCAGATAACACAAACTTTGATATCCTAGGATACCAAAGTCCTAGAGAATGATAAGTATTAATATACTTGATAATCCTTTTTACTGCAGAAAGATGAGACTCCCCAGGGTTTGATTGAAATCTAGCACACATGGATACACGAAAAAGGATATCAAATCTTGAAGCTGTGAGATAAAGCAGGCAGGCAATCATGCTCTTGTATAGCTTGTGATCAACTTTCTTGCCATTTTCATCTTTGTTGAGCTTTGAGGAGGAAGACATAGGAGTTTCCATTTTCTTTGAATTTTCCATGTGAAATTTCTCCACAAGCTCTTTGGCATATTTTTCTTGGAAAATGAATGTCCCTTCTTGTGTTTGCTTGATTTGCAATCCGAGGAAAAAAAATTTAATTCTCCTATCATGCTCATCTCAAACTCGTCTTGCATTAACTTAACAAATTTCTTGCAAAGATTTTCATTGGGAGATCCAAATATGATGTCATCAACATAGATTTGCACTAGTAAAAATTCCTTACCTTCTCTCTGAATAAATAAAGAAGTATCAACATTACCTTTCTTAAAACCGTTCTGAGTGAGAAAAGTTGTTAACATTTCATACCAAGCTCGAGGGGCTTGCTTTAGACCATACATGGTTTTCTTTAGCGTGTAGACATGATCGGGCTTTCTTGGTTCTTCAAAGCCTGGTGGTTGTTCTACAAACACTTTTTCTTTTTCTTTAATGTATTCGTTCAAGAAGGCACTCTTCACATCCATTTGAAAAAGTTTGAAATCATAAAAACATGCGTAAGCGAGTAAAAGTTCGATTGCTTTTAACCTTGCTACTAGCGTATATGTTTCATTGCAGTCGATTCCTTCTTCTTGCAAGTAGCCTTTGACAACCAATCCTACTTTGTTCCTTGTGACTTTTCCTTAATCATTAAGCTTGTTCCTGTACACCCATTTTGTTCCTATCATGGGATGATCCTTTGGTCTGGGAACCAGTTCCTGTACTTTGTTTATACGGAATTGTTGAAGTTCCTCCTGCATTGCTTGGATCCAATTTTCATCTTATAAGGATTCCTCAATACTTTTAGGTTCAATCTCCGAGATGAGCGTTAAAGTGCTTACGGCTTCTTTTAGAGTTAATCTTCTTCTAATCTTATCATCAATGTTTCCGATGATCAGATCCATCGGATGACTTGACTTGTGCTTCCGGTTTTTGTTGAATTTGTCATAAGATGTCGTGGGCTTCTCACTAACTTGCTTGTTAGTCCTTTCTTGTTGCTGAGGTCACTCATCTGATTTTAATTCCATGCTTTCTTTTTGTGCTTGAAATTCGTTAGATGACTGCATTCCTTGATCAAAATCTTCATGAGTTTAAGGGTTTTCATCAAACTTCACATTGATGGACTCCTCCACTATGTGAGATCTTTTATCGTAGAGTTTGAAAGCCTTGCTCGTAGTTGAGTAACCCAGAAATATACCTTCATCTGGTGTTTCATTGAACTTACTAAGCCGATCATTAGCATTTCTTAGAATAAAACATCTACAGCCAAAAATTCTGAAATATGAAATGATTAGTTTTCTACCTTTGAAAAGCTCATAGGAGGTCTTTTCTAATGAAGGCCTGAGAAAAACTCGATTTATGATATAAAAGGCTGTTGAAACGGCTTCAGCCTAGAAGTGAGATGCAATTTTGCTTTCCATAAGAAGGGTTCTTGCCATGTCTTGCAAGGACCTATTTTTCCTCTCTACAACACCATTTTGCTCAGGTGTATAAGGAGTCGAAAACTGATGCGCAAAATCGCTTTCTTCACAAAAATTTTGAAAACTCTGATTTTTGAACTCTCCCCCAATGATCAGTTTTGATGCAATAAATATAATATCCTTTTTTCGTTTTGAATCTTTTTGGCAAATTTTGTAAAATAAAAAAATGCTTCATGCTTGAGCATAAGGAAGAAAACCCAAGTATACCTTGTGTAATCATCAACTATTATCAAGCAGCACCTTTTACCTTCCAGACTCTACATTCTTATAGGTCTGAAGATGTCCCTATGAAGAAGCTGCAAAGCTTTTTTAGTACTGACAAAGTTGATGGGTTTGAAAGAGTTCCTTACCAATTTACCTAGGGCATAGATTAAGTAGACTTCAGATCTTTCAAATTTAAGATATGGTAAACCTCGTACCAATTTCTTTGAGGAGAGCTTCGCCATTTGCTTAGTACTTATATGCTCGAGCTTCTTGTGCCAAAGGTTTGATTCGTCCTTGACAAAGATCAGACACTGAATGTCATTAGTAGTGATATCTAGTAGGTAGATATTTTCGTGTCTTCTTCAAGTAAACGATTGCTTCAGATCTTTACTTGTGCCTGGGCATTGGTCTTCTTGAAAGCACATTTTGTATCCAGCATCACATAGCTGGCTGATGCTAATGAGATTATAGTTAAGATCTTTGAAAATAAATACATCTTTTATAGTTAGATTTCCAATTTCAGTTGTTCCTTTGCCAATGATCTTTCCTTTGTTGTTCCCTCCAAAGGAAACACTTCCTCCATTAAATCTTGCGAGCTCAACAAAGTTGCTCGGATCACTTGTCATATGTCTTGAGCAACTGCTATTAAAGTACCACTTATTTCTCTTTTTCTTTGGTACCTGCAAAGATTAGGACAAGTTCATGTCTACTTTGGTACCCATATTTGTTTGGGTCATCTTTGGTTAGAAGGATTGACCATGCTTAGAAAGTTCCTTCGAATCAGCTTCTAATTTTTGGAATAGTCATTTTCATAATGATCATGATTGCCACATATTGAACATTTAAGAAGGTTTTTACCAATATGCTTTACAAACTATTTTCCAAAATGATTTTCATAGAAAACTCTATAAGGCTTTTGCTTCTTCCTCTCTTTTTGACTTGGAAAATCATTTTCAAAACATTTTTATTTTTACATCCAAGTCCTAATTTGTTAAAATACGAGATTTGGATGGACAAAATATGCTCCAAAGTTTTTGAACCAATCGAAAACATTTTTGCAACATCTGAAATTTCATTTTTCAAAGAATCGTTTCCTTTTAAAACAGAACCATGATTTTCTTTTGATTGAAGAAGATCCTTTTCAAGACAATCAATCTTTTCTTTTTAGAAAGAATCCAGTTGTCTCAATCTTGAGTTTTCCTTTTTCAATTTTGAGAATTTTTTAAATGTGGCCTTATAATCAAAAAATAATTCTTCAATATAATTAGATACTTCAACCCAATTGTCAAAATTACTTACCTCAAATTCTTCTTCCGAATCAGATTTTGCTATGAGACAGATATTGGTGTACTCTTCATCACTTTCTTCGCACTAAGTGTCACTCCATGTCTCGGCCTTTAGTGCTTTCTTTGTTTTTAGCTAATAAGCTAAGGAAGGTCCACCCGCATTTGTATCACTGAAGATGAACCATGAGGTAACACCAAATGTCCTTCTATCATGGGCCATTATAATTACAACCAATACATGTTCAAAAGGCCAGGGTAAACCTTAGCTCCTATAGCGAGACTGCAACTCCCCCATACCTATCATTTGAAAAACAATGGGGTGAATCATGGACTTAGTAAGTAAAACCCCTAATTCTCTACTAGGAGGACATCTCGTCATCAAAATCTAGTAGGTACAATACTCGCAATGCAATGTTGATGGCAGATTAATAGCAAACTTTTACTACACACTTGCAATGCAATGTCGATGATAGATCAATAGCAAACTTATTACTACCCTTGACTACATGCAGATGTGTAACATCCTCGATTCCAAGCCCATAAGAATTGGCCAAAGGTCCTACATGAATCAATCATGGGCCATTGCCTATCGAATTGATCGGTTCGATTGGTAAGGCATTAAGGATCGATCATGGTTCGACAGATCGATTGACCGACCGACCGACCGACTAGTCACAAACTGGTCGAGGTGTCGGTCATGAATTTTCTACTGACCATACCAATGGGATGTGATCACTAGCTTATAAGATAACTTTTGATCACAAGAATTAGTCACTGGATGATTTTGGATCGACAGATGGTCACGACCGGCCATAGTGCCCAGCCGCGGGTGATTCCGCCTGGTTATGCACTAATACATGGACGATCTGACTCAATCAAATGCTATCGTGTTCTGATAAGAAAATGCATAATTCCATATTTAATTCTTAGTGATTGAAAAGGAATCTTGAATTGGTGGTGTCTGATTGTGGATCGGTAATGCACCAACCACAAACCCTATCGGTGGATCGGGTGCCGACTGGAATGAGCTCAGGGATAGACTCGGCTATTCCGTCATAAATTCTAAGGTCCATGAGTGCCTTGGCTTAGTGTTAGGCCATGGATAGCCTTAAAATTGGCCTTGAACTGATCCAAGCACAATAGACCCTTTTGGTCGACTCACCGTCCAAAGGAATGGTTTGGGCGAGCATGGGGTATGATGACCGAACCTCGAGTATTCATGATTCTCTTTTTTGAGGTGTACCTAATGATCCCTTTCTCAGCTCCGGAATCAACTTCGACGATAGAATTCTCTAGATTGCCTTGTTGAGGAAGAAAAAGACAAAGTGAAGAAAATTCTAGAACACCCTCATTTAATGAG
This sequence comes from Eucalyptus cloeziana, assembly GCA_014182715.1. NCBI lineage: Eukaryota > Viridiplantae > Streptophyta > Magnoliopsida > Myrtales > Myrtaceae > Eucalyptus > Eucalyptus cloeziana. Next base: position 2,165,878 of record CM024637.1, on the reverse strand, counting down.
AAGGATGACTCACCACTTTGGATAGATATTTCTAGATTTGGTAATGATTACCAAAGATTCGCCTTGGAAATTAAATAAGGGACTCTTGGACAAATGGACTAATCAAGAGAAGACATATAGAAGATTCTATAACGCTTCATTAGCTAGGATTTCCAGAAGAAGATGCCATTCTATTTGTTGAGAAATAATAAGGAATATCGAAAAAATTAGTGGCTGAAGCTGAAGCAGCTACTTTTGAAGTAACAGAAAGAAAAGCAACGGTTGGAGTGGGAGAGTCAGAGTTGAAAAGAGGATTCCTCACTTCTTTAGTTTATCAGAATCAAAGTAAAAATTCTAAAGAAGACTTTCTTTTGGATGAGTCATCCGGCTTAGGTGTCCCTTGAAGATTTTGTTATGATGGCTCAAGATTTTCCTTGGGGAAGAAGCAAATGACTTAAGGGCTTAAGTGGACCAATAAGAATAGAGCTTGATGGAATATTCTAGAAGGCCAAAACTTAGAAAGCAAGTTCTTGAACTTAGGCATGTGCTAAATATATAAACCCCATGATTAACTAAATCTAAGCATTTAATGAGAATGATGAGTCATTGGCTTAGGTGTCGATGAAAGATATGGTCATCATTACCATAAGATTTTTCTTAGGAAACAAGTAGGCCAAGTCATGATGGTATTGTATAAATGGTCCAATAGGAATGAAACAAGTAAGCCTCCAATCATTACATTAGGCCATTAGGTGTGCCACCTTTTAAAATAGGTATGACACCTTACAACTTAGGCTTGCCACCTAAGTATTCTAGGTAGGCCACTTGGAAAAATTTGAATGGGCTGCTTGGCTTGGTAATGATGACACCAAGTAGTATAAATAGGAGGTCCCCTTCCTCATTTTCCTCACTTTGTCACCCATTTTCTCCTCCCCCTTCTCCTTTCTCTTGGCCTCGCATCTTCAACCCACAAAGCTATCTACGTTGGTTCTCAAGTTTGCCAATGTAAGTAAGGTTCCTCTTTCTCCTCTTGGAAGGTAGATTTCGTTGTTGAGGCTAGCTAAGTGCTCACCCGTCAAGCCGTGGGTGGTGTGTGAAATCTTTTGTTTGGTTTTACTTGCAATTGTGCTTGGCCATGTGCTTGTGTCGTGTACGTTTGGAAATGAAGCCGAGGTTTGCTCGGATTGAGTTCATCACAAGGCAAGGCCGTCCAAACCATAAGGCCTTGAATCAGCATAAATAGTGTATCGATTCTGAATCTCACTTGGTGCGAGAATCGCCCAAGGCCGCAAGGTCCTAGATCGACATTGAGGCGTGTCAATTCTACCCCTTGATTGGTATGGGGATCACCCAAATCTACGAGATCTTGGTAAGGCACAAAAGGGTGCCGATTCTAGGGTTTGGTTTGGTGCAGAGACCTTGTGCTGGATGTTGAATCAAACCAAGAGCCGAGGGTCATTCACGTTACATGGTATGTTTATATCAGGTTGGAGCCGAGGTCCATCAAGCTTGGGGTCATCACTAAAGCGACGTGTACCCAAGCCTTGAGGTTTTAGATTGGCATGGAGACGTGTTGTTTCCGAGTCTTGTTTGGTGCAGGGATCGATGCTAAGTGATTGGTTCAAGTTGCGGACTAAGGATCGTTTCCCGGCATGTTTATTAGTTTAGTGCGAGAACTCATGGTACACATGAATGAATGAGCACACCTTCGGGCCATGCATGTGTCGGCTAAAAGAAAATATAAGAATCGACTTGTGTGATGCACTTGTGTGTGTGCACTTAAAGAGGAAAAATCGCTCGTCGTCACATAGCGTTGGCGGCGATGCCTTGTTCATAGAATGGGATGCCCTGGTTGAGCTAGGAAGCCCCTGAAAGTATGTGATGCATGGCTTGATAGCCGAATGCTCTAGTTGAGCTAGGAAGCCCCTGAGAGTATGGGGTACCTGGCCTGAGACCGGATGCCCAGCCCATGGCTGGAAGCAACTGAAAGTATGGGAAGAACCATTTATACGGTTAACAAACTTATTGAACATGTTACTATGTGTTGTTGATAAGCTTGTTTGGTAAAATGACTTATTTGGTAAGTTGAAAGTAAATCACATACAGGTAGTCGAGAGGTGGTAGTAGACTTGCGTTTGATCTGCCATCGACACTATTTGTGAGTGCTCTACTTGCTAGGCTTTAATGATAAAATGCTTTCCTAGTAGAGAACTAGGAATTTTACTTATTGAGTTTCCCCAAATCTCACCCCTCATCTTTCAGTCTTGTAGGCATGGAAGTCTCACGTCAGTTTTGGGAGTTGCAGTTACGCTAGAGGAGATAGGATTTCCCTTGACTTATGTGGAAAACTTATACTGTGATGTGAAAAGAAAAGAGGGCCCATAGAGAAATTGCTTTTAAAAGTACTGTTATAATATAAATTAATGTGTTTTGCTTGATGTAGGTCCTAGTCTTCCAGCTGTTGTTTGTCCGGGGAATTGTTTATTCACGTTTCCACATGTGCATGATACAAAGTAAAAAGAATCGGGACAGCAACGAGCCTGGGACGTCGTGGAAATAACTCTTGTCGCTCGTGACCCTGGAGATGGAATTGGGGTCGTAACAAGATGTCCATCACAACATGCTTCAATGCATATTTACGTTTGGCTTATCAAGAAACATATCGACATACAATACTCATGCATAACCTACACTTATGCAAATTCATTTACCATTGTCCAGGCTCGACCAGGCTCTCCCCACTTGATCGAGGCTTCTAGCTTCATGCTGGGCTTCCTACCTCAATCAGCGCATCCCGACTTAATCAAGGCATCTTGACACTAGCTCACCAAGGCATTTGGGCTTAACCCAGGGTATCCTGAGGCTAGCTTACTCGAGGTATCCGAGCTCAAACTCAAGTATCCTAACTCAACTAGGGCATCCAGTCCAATGAACAAGGCATCATTGCCAATGCCATATGGCGACGAACGCTTTTTCCCTTTTAAGTGAATCATATAAGTGCATCACACAAGCCGGTTCTTTGTCTTTCATCTTAGCTGATGCATACATGGCCCAAGGGCGTGCTCATTCAAGTGAGTGTACCATGGCTCTTAACATCATGCTATGTCATATGCTGAGCATGATTTTTGGTTCGTGGCTTGAGCTGCACGCCTAGGCTGATGTTTGCACCCAATAAGACTTAGAATCGGCATGCTTCAATACCGATCTAAGGCCTCACGGCTTAGGCCATTGCAAATTGACGTTGATTCAAGCCGAGCGAACCTTGACCTCATCTTGGAGCATGAACACACTCAAGCATGCAAACATGAGCAAACCATACAAAAGAGCATTACAACATACACACAGCTTACACGGGTGAGCACACCACTAAACTTGACGACGTAGACTATAGCCCTAGCCGACAATTAGAGATTCTACTTACCTTAGATAAACCTCGATGAACTATAGGTAGTTTTACTGAGATAGGGTTATCTTGTGAGGTAGTGGGCAAGCAAGGCCGAGAGAGGGAGAGGGCATGTAAGAAAGGAGGAGGAGGAGAAGTGAGCCAAAGGTTAGAGAGAATGGAGGGGGTGGTTCCCTATTTATAGGTCAAGCTTCATTTAATGGCCCTAACAAGTGGTCCAATGACCTTTCTTGGAGTGGCATAGCTAGTTTGACGGTGTGGCGCCTTAAGGTTCTAGGGGAATGATTAAGGACAAAGGGCATCCTTCTCATTGGTCCATTTGTACTAATGAGTCATCTAGCATTTATGAATTGGCTAACTTGCCCTCCAAGGCTCATATTAGGGTCGTGATGACCTAAGTTTATAAGGACACCTAAGCATATGACTCACCTCTCTCATTAATTGGCAAGATTTCATGCAATCATTAGGCTTAGATGTGTACACATTAACCAACTTGCTATCCAAGTTTCTTCTCTTTAACACACTAAGGTCCAAAAGCATTTAATGTCTTCTTACTTTCAAGCCAAGAAGTCTCCATATTGCCTTGCTCCTCAAGTTGGGGTGCAGCCCCCTTCCCTTCCAAGTTGGGCGTGTGACCCTCTTATTTGGTGGGGAAAGATAGTTTCAAGCAATTTCCGAAATCGGCATCGTTACCTTATTAAACGAGCTCCAAAAATTATAAAATCTTGATATGTTGAAGAGAAGACCACAAAAAAGAATTTTTTGTGAAAGAAACTTAGCTAAATTTGTGTTGCGCAAAGAGCAACAATTCAATGAATACAACCCAAAAATTCGTCCGTCCAACAGATTCAATAGTCGGAGATAGAGACTCATTTTGAAATCCAAATTTTCACAAAACTCTTTGGAATTTTAATATGTTGTAGATATGGATGTTGTTTAAAACTTTTATGGAGGAAGTATGTACAAATTCGAAAGGGAAGATTTTATAAAAATTAGTGAAAGGAACCTGGTTATTGTTTGCACTATACTGGACAAGTTCTATACGGTAAATGATTGGACCTTCGTGCCAACCATTTCACCTCAAAACAATTTGAAATTTAAGTACGTTATAAAGTAAGATATTGTGAAGACCTTTCATGAAAGAAGTTTCTCCAAATTCAAAGCAAAAGCTCTATAAAATTGGAAAGTAGAAAAGTTCCGGCAGTTTCAAATGACTGAGAAGTCAAAACCTATGAAACTCAAGGTGACAAGTCTATGAGAGAGAGGTGGCACCCTGCTTAGCTTGCAAGATCACTTGTCATCATTCCCTTAGGCCATGAGTCATCTCCTTTCATTGATTATTTGAGATACATAGGCCTCCACACTTATTATCCTCATTTAATGCCTTTGACTCCCATTCTTCAAGAAGATTGGCCTATCTAACTTAGCCTCCTAGTTCAGAACAAAATACGGGTCGAAATCACAAATGTTACACCAAATGTGGGCCAAAATATAACTTGAAATGAGGTTAAATTAAGTATTAGATTTTGCATTTGAAAGAGATTGTCTAGCAAAGTCTTTCCGCAATGGTTGTCATCACGGATGTCATCATACTTTTGAATATTCTGTTTGGGCCAAGCAAAAAGTTTCCAGCGCAAGTATCAATATTTAGTCTTGTTTTGGAAGATGCTTTCCATTTTTTCAAAGAGGGAAATTATTTTCCTGAATTTAAATATAGATTTTCAATCTTCCATTGATTTATTTTTTGAATGAACCGAATCTCACCCACGATCCTCAAGCGCGCGCCCATCCCTCGATGATCAATACAAATGTGACTTCCTAGGACGAGTTGCCGACCCTTTTCTTTTATTGCGCATGTGGAAGTGAAAAACAAATCCCCTGACAGTAACCATCTCGGGATAGAAAAGCAGGACAATAGATTCAAAAACAAAACATGTTTTCATAAACATACTGAGTCATGTACAAAGGATAGTAATCAAAAGACTTCAAAAGACCGACTCTCAAAGAGGAGCTGTCCTATCTAACCTACACTTCAGATCCCCTCAGCTCGCCTCTAGGTCCACTTCTCTACGATCCTGAAAGAAAATGAGCCCACAACGAGGTGAGATATAAATCTCAGTGATTTTACACTCTAAACCCTGATTAGGAGGGTAATATGCCTAGAGATATCCTAACCACACAATCATACAACCACAGAGACTTATCTCGTCTCATATCCACCCTATAGGTAAGTACAATTTATATCACATATAGCTATAAGTACATGAGCAGCAATTAAGCTCATCAACTGGAACGCCACACTAAAAATTCAACCCAGCACAGGGTTCCTGATTATAAGGCCAAATTGTTACAATGCGTCTCATACCGTGTTACACAATTTTGTCCTATAATCCACACATTCAACTCAATTAATCATGCGTTCCTAGTTTTTGATTTCGGCATATAGCACGGCCTACTCTCTGTTCGGCGGTCTTCTGGCATTGCCAAGCGTCGTCTCACCCCATTGAGCACGGCTATGTCTCCATCAGACAGCTTTCCCGAATGAGCACAGGTCTAGAATCTACTACGATTGGCTTCCCATTGTCTAGGGGGCGTCCCATATTGGGGTAACGTCCAGCTTAACAGCCCGGGACAATTTCTCTTAACCAACACATGACCATTCAATCTCGGTCCAAGACACCGTGCATTGCATTCAAATGCCTAAATTAAAATAATGAACCTGGCCTGTTTTCTTTGTATTAGAAATACATGATAAAATAGTCGAGTGTGGGTTCACGGTCAATTCACTCCATAAAAAGTGATATCTTCTAATTTAAAATCCCACTATTTTATATAGTATATAAAACTATTTTTGGTGTTAAAATCCGACACCTGGGATTTTTTGAATAAATATCGAAATTCGCAAATTTTGGAATTAAATACTCAAAATTCCAATCAACACTCAATCTGCACAAACTAATACTCAATTACAGAAATTAACCACACCATTACAATCAGCACGAAATTCCGGACACCAGCTATTCCGGTCTAATTTCCGAAAAATATTTAATAATTAAATAATTACCAAAATTAATTAAATAATTGCAATTAATTACCATAAATACTAACCTTGGCCGAAATTGCTAAATTAATCGCTTAAACAGATCGGGAAAATTCTCGAACCTGTCTAAATAAATAACACATCCTATCTAGGCCTTAATTAATTTAATATAACCACCTAACATGCATAATTAACTAATTAAATCACTAATCTAATTTAACTAACCACCTAATCTCTAATTAACTTAAACTAAACACCCTTTAAACATCATTAGCCTACTAAGTAGAGTTTAGTGCATAAACTCATCGGTTTAGCATGAAAATCGGTTCACCACTACGGCGGCGCGATCGCGAGCGATAAATTCCAAAGCGGCGACTCCAACGAGGCTCGGGAGGGCCCAAAAAAGTGGCCCGCAAGTCACGGCCAAGGGATGGAATTTGCAGTTGACTTCGTGTGCCTAATGGGCTGACTTCGAATGGGCCACACACGGCTAGCTAGAGGAGAAAAATGGGTGGCTGAGTCGGTGGGGGACATCTTCTCGCAGACGGGTGGCCGTGAAATGGAGGAAGGCTGGCGTTGAAGATCCGTGGAGATGGGGCGATCTTCGAAGAGAATTCAGCTGGCAAAACCGAAGGGAGGAGGAGCTGGCATTGAAGAAATGGGTCAACAAATCAACAAGAGACAAAGGATGGTGGCTAAGCGGACTTCGGTGGCATGAGGAGAGCGAGATGCAGGGAGAGAGAAACGCTCGGTGCTGCTTCGGTTTGAGGGACAAATGAAAGAAATGAAGTTGCAGGCGTGAGCAAAAGAGAGAGGGTGCTTCAGGGCAACTGGCGTGTGAGAGAGGGAAGACCGAAGATGCGAAGGTGAAGATGAAATGGAGAAGCAGGGAAGGGGGTCAGTGTGCTCGAGAAGTTGAGAGAAAAAGAGGCAAAAAGTCAACAATTATTCACTTAATTAAATACTTGTCCCCCTAAAGTCTTCATTTGTATCCCTTATGTCACCGCCCCCAATTCTTTCTTGAAAATTAATACCAAAAAAATCAATTTTGAAGCCAAAATTGCTGCCCCAAGTCTAGCTCCGAATTTCACCAAATTGGGACTTCAATCTTCTCACTAATTCTTCAATTAATGTCAAATTTTTGCTAAGGAGGAACTCCATAAAATTTCTGCAAGTCCCCATCACCAAATAGTTGGGTAAGGAGGCCAAAAATCCCTTCGATTTGGCCATCCAAATTTCCGTTATTTTCTAAACCGATTTTCCAAAAAAATCTCGGGCTCACCGAAAATTCTTAAGAGGATGAGTCAACGTTCTTGAAATAAATTGTGACATGACAAAACTTTCAATTTCTGAAATTGGGTTCAAATTCGTGGTTAATTTCAATATGACGCGATTTTAGCGTGACCTAACCTACTGGGTAGCTTTTAGAAATTTTTAGTGCAATTGACCCGTTGTCGATTATTTTCGAGCCACATTGTGCATCTTCGACACATTGGCGACTATCGATTGTCGTGAAAATCTCGAGGTTTCAAATACGGACACAGGGTATGAAAATGACAGAAAAATCAGTCTAGTGCCGTTTGACATAAATCAGGTGGAATCACCCACACACTAATCACATATCTCTATTGAATCGACCTACCTCTTGTCTCTGATCGATTTTTGACTGTGCCGTAATGACCCTTGCAGATCAACACGGTCGAGCAGTCGTTTCGTGGTCGAATTGCCAAATCTATTGCATTTAGATTTCTTAACGGCTTCCCTAGATAGCCTAGTTATCTCATGAGTGATCAGCTCAGAGAATATAATTATAGGCGCGTCGATTAAAAGCTCGATTTATTAAATTGAAAACAAAACCTGAAAATTTAGGATGTCACAACTCTTCCCTACTTATAAAAATTTCGTTCTCGAAATTTAAACCATACAAACCTTTAAACAAAAAGGTGGGGGTACAGTCGTCTCATCAAATCTTCACTTTCCCAGGTTGCTCTGTCTGTGCCATGGTGTTGCCAGACCACTTTAACCAACGGGATCGTCTTAGTGCGCAAAACCTACTCTTTCCGATGCACAATCTGAACCGGTCTTTCCATGTACGACACTCTGTCATCTACGTTTAATTCTTCAAAATTTAACACGTGGGTCAGGTCAGGCTCATACTTCCTCAACATCAACATGTGAAAAACATCATGCACTTGTGCCAATCTTGGTGGCAATGCAAGACATTACACTAAGGTCCCTATCCTTTCCAGAATCTCAAAGGGATCCACGTACCTTGGTATCAGCTTTCCTTTCTTGCCAAAGCATGAAGTACCCCTTATTGGTGACACCTTATCGGCGTAGCTTTTCTGGGGGCTCTGAGCAGTCTTTAATCTGTCTTTGATAATGGCAACTGCATCCACTGATTGCTGAACCAACTTTG